>JANRMT010062819.1:65812769-65882238 GCA_026402145.1 Polypterus bichir lapradei
AGGGTCACGGGGGTCTGCTGGAGCCAATCCCAGTCAACATAGGGCACAAGGCAGGAACCAATCCTGGGCAGGGTGCCAACCCACCGCAGTATATATATATATATATATATATATAGTGTTAAAAATGTAAAAAGTACCGTGAGTTTTTTCTTTTATTAGATCCTACTGGCCTAAGCTACATTTACTACAGAACACTGTGCAGGCAACAACAACTATTACCATAGAAGACAATGAATGTCTGGTAATGGGATCAATCTTTGGTGGTGACACACCAATGTCAAGATACACCACATACTGCTGTAAGAGAAAGAAAGCGTGGGAGGCTAAATAGACACACTAAAACAACAGCTATACTGTAATTATTAAAAAAACTAAATAAATATCCTCATCTGTAGCTCGGAAAAGAATCTGCTTAGCTGAAACAATGAGATTTCAGCCTCTGCATTTAAATTAGGGCTGAAGATGCATCTCCAGTATTTGTGTAGACTGCATTATGGACTCTGAGAGCCCTAGAGGTAAAGTCTCTTCCTCCTACACTTGTATTTTTCTGTTAAATTTTAAGCAGGTTGTGTCTCTTGACATTATGGTGGATATTTTGTAGTACAGATATTAACAAGTGACTAAGTCATTTTATAGGCTGTGCATATCAAAAGCAGGATTTTAAAAATCACTCCAGTTAAGTGCATTCATAGAAAAACTGATCATATGTCTTAGTTCTAGTTATTATACTTACTGCCATGTTTTGAATTAAATGTTTAGTAGTATGCAAATTGAACAGCTGGGCAATAAAGTTACGCTATAGTTAATTCTGCCACAAAAAAATAAAAAAGTTATGAACAGAATAGCTGGAAAAAGCAGATTTTAGAAAAGCATTGAAATATAATGATTAAAGTTTCACTCTGTCTCAAAACACTTCCACTAAATAAACATTTTTTAAACCTAAATACAAAAATGTCCTTAAAGCTTTTACTGGAAACAAAATGTTTTCATCTTTTCAAACCAAACACTTTAAAAAAAATTTTTAAATTGTGTTTCTAAGGATCATGCCTTTCTAGCAAATGTGTGCATACCAAGTATTCAAATAAACTGTGTTAACATGGATGTCATGCATTACATGCCCAATGATACCGTTAATAAAGAATGCCACAATAAAAATTAAAGAAAATCGTTTGGGAAAATTTCCACATACCATAACCTTTTATAGTGTGTGTTTAAGCCAACTTTGAGCCCAAATATCTCATGCAGTACCTTTCCAAAAGCACTCTAACATAAATGTTACCTGGTGCTGAAGATTAGTTTGATTTCAGCCTTTTTAATTTCAGCAGCACATTTCTTTCTACAGTTTTCAAATCGCTGTTTATCTTTTTAATTGTCCTTGTAGTTGCTGGGTGGACTTCTTCACTTGTGAAAATTTCAGAAGAAATTTGAATTAGAGAATTTGCTATTTCATAATCTGTATATTTGGTTCACTCGTACTGTTTTTAATACACTGTGTAGTGTTGTGGAAAAAACTTTCCTCCATCTTCAAAGAAGGCAGTCATGGGACCCCAGATGAGAAGGCACAACATTTCTTTATTTACACAGATCATGCACGAATGTGTCAGTCCATTGAGTGACCAATAGATTAAATATTTCATTTGCTTTTATACTTTCCTTTTGCCATTACGTCTAATACATCAAGTCATCTAACTCTTATTATGCAGAACTTTATTATTTCCTCCAATCAAATAGTGCCACTAGTAGTTTCTGACTCCTTTCGACTCTCCCGTTTACCTGAATGTTGCCTTGTTAATAGATGTGTTCTGCTCATTCTTCTATTGCTCTTAGCACCTCTTTATAGGAGGGGTGTTTAGGTTTTCCCATTAGTTTATCCATCTATCCATCCATTACCCAACCCGCTATATCCTAACAACAGGGTCATGGGGGTCTGTTGGAGCCAATCCCAGCCAACATAGGGCGCAAGGCAGGAAACAAACCCTGGGCAGGGCGCCAGCCCACCACAGCCATTAGTTTATCCTCACTTTCTAAAGGGGTGTTCATTACTTATTTACCTCATTCTAAACTTGGAAATTCAAATTGGTTGTTTCTGTAAGATGAGGCAGATCTCACGTGTTGAAGTTTTAAGCTATGTTTAATTAACCTTTAAGTTACCTTCAGTCATTTTTATGTTTTAATAATTCATTGTTACAACTTTATTTAATTATATACTGTGATAATTTGTAAATGATTATCTATATTAACTAAAAATTCCATAGTAAGTCTGTCTTTTTAGTGAGTTACTGCTGTGCATAGTATGTATAGTATAGTGCATCCCCTACTCCTGCACCGATGCTTAGCAAGTCTTTCACAAAGGCTTTGTTTGTGTTACGTAGCAATAACTGACAAACACATACAAACCCTTAAAGCATCTATTCTAAGGTAGTACCAAAAGGCTGTTTGTATTCACGTTATAGCTAAATACTTTTATCAGGGTTTGAAATTTGGTGTGGAATTTTGATTGCAGTTATTCTGCACAAATGTACTCATTACTGCTAATGCACAAATTTCATAAGCAATCTCTGTTCTTTGTTGTAAGACTATGCAATGGATTTTTAAAATTACTCATTGTTCCTTGGGAATTCTTTTTTTTTTGTTATTTATGTGTTGTTATGCGCACATTCATAGGATGTCACCTTCCTGTTGCAGATGCTCTTGACCTGAATACACAGTTGTGGGATTCTGCTTTGCTGTTTAGTAGAGTTGCGCACGTGTGCCACAGGATTCGATGGAACACACCAGTGCACTTAAGAAAAAACCTGACCAAATTTTGTTAAATTGAAGGCTAAAACCAGGTGGAAGTATACACTAAAATGAAAATTTGGATTGCTTAGTGAATTTGTATTCAGTTTTGCTCCTTTAAATCTGATGAACTAATCGCTGCTATGTTGCATTCATAATATGTATTTCTTTAAAATGTTTGTGGTGGACTGACTGCCTTTAAACCTGAATCTGAAAAGGAAAACCAGTAACGGACAAAAAAAGATAAACAATGCCCAAGGATGACTTTCAAGAAAATCAGCTATAGATCAACTCATGGCAATTGCTGCCACCACTGAAGGACATTTCAGTAGAAAAATGAGAACATTGTAAGACACCTTTCCCTATGATAAAACAATTTACCATAGCATAGTTTAAGGTGTTTTAGAAATGTGTTTTAGTTTTGGCAGCAGTTCATGGAGCATTCAAAGCTAAAATGTTCAGTGGCAAACTATTAATAGTCACAGGTGTTCTCAACTCCCATTCAGAGGACCAAGCATTAAGAGCCTGTTCTGGAAGAAATGTACAAGTGTATCCAGCAGGGGGCGCTAGCTCCCTGGTTGGAATAAGTTCTTTAGTAATTGTGGCATGTTACATAGCCCAAAACTATATACTGTAGATATAATATAAAAAGGCAATACCCCTCCCTTAATGATACAGTGGTAAGAAATCACATAGAAGAAATAACTTATCTTTCTTTAATGATGGTTTACGCAGCCTAACAGATGAGGAAGCCATGACAAGACCTTCGGGTAGTGAGGGCCCGATGTATAGAGTCTGCCATTTTTGTTGCTGTGTTGGAAGGATTTTCCGGATCGGAAGATGGTATCTCCCTTCTGTCCATCGGCTTCAAAGGTGTGGCGGGTAATGTTCCAAGGCTTTATACTCTTTCTCCATGTGCAGGCCCCCACTTAGGTGAATAATACAATTCCAAACAAGGCAAAGAGAGGAAACAATGTCATACTGAGTTTGACACACAGAAATAGTGCACATTGCCCATTTTGCAGTTGTCCTTAACTTGTCTTGTCTTAACATGCTTGCCTAGTAGTTCTAAATGCTGGGCCCCTGTACTAGATCTGACTTTGTGTTAGCTGTACATGTGAGAAGAAAAGAAAAGCAAATTTAAAATATTTGCACAGAGCACAGTGACATATTAAACGTATATTCTGATTACAACAGGGTATATCACAGGGTCCACTCACACACACACCCACACTGGGACTGTTTTGTCAAACCAGCAAGGCTTTAAGAATATGGGAGAAAAACTGGACGACATAGAAGAAAATCACAGCAACACAGAGATGACATGCAAAATCTGCAAGAGAAATCAGGTGTTGGATTTGAATCCAGCATCCTGGATTTATAAAGTGATAGTGCTAATCAGTGTGCACTTCTGTGCCACCTACGCTAATATGTCAACTATGTTTTTAACTAAATATCTCAAATTTCTTAAATTAACAGCAGTCACACTTACAGCCTTAAATTGATTGTTCATCTGTCTTAAAGTGGTGGAAAATTGTACTCTTCTTGTAAAAACAGTATAAACTTCAGAATTTCAGAAAGAAATTGCAGAAATATTAATATCAACTTGTTTTTAAAACTGTGAGTTTTGGATTCCCCAACACATTTTCATTCCCTCGCACACAGTCTGAAATCTCCCCTTAAGTTAAATTTAAGGGGGTACCCCGGCCTTTCAAAAATGAGTTTTCAGCCCTGTTTATATTTATGTGTTGAATACTTCTTCTCATATTGGTTTAAATATTTCCTTCATATAAATAGTTAGGGTGGTTGGTGTCAGTCAGTAATGCAGGAAAGCAAAATCTGATATATTTTGATGTCAGTCTTGCTCCATTTGCCATATGCACAATGTAGAGTGTATTGTTTGTATCTGACATGTTCATTGTTCATTCAAATAGTGATAAAGCATCTGTATGAAGGAGGTGAAAGAAACATTCCATATTATATTATGTGCAAGTATTGTGACATTCCCTCCGGTGCATTATATGTATTCTGCCTTTATTCAATATTAGGCTTCAATACTAATTCCATATTATACAAATCTAAATAAAATAATAACACAACTGAATGTAATATGTCTTGTCATTTTGGGAAATAAAAACTGAACTTATAGATTTTTCTTGTGAACATCATAAAGTGCTAGGTAAACCAATCTATACTTATTAAGTGTCTGACTATTTTTACATATTTAGAAGGAGCTGAAGCAGAAACAACAAACAAGGAGATGCAAAAAGTATTGACAGGGCAGTGCTGCTTTGAAAAATATGCTTCATTTACTTACAAGATTAGAGTAAAACTATTTACATTACCCCTTTTCTGCAATATATGGATGATTTTCTTTAGAATTTTGCATTTCCTAAGAAGAAATTGTAACAAATCTTCAACCAAAACTTATATAAAAAGGATTGTGAGTGATAAACTTTCTAATTTTTATGTATATATTACAAGCAACTTGTGAAACACTCCTTTATGCAACAGAGTTGTGAAGCAGAGTAGCAGGAAATAAGACATGGTCAAAAAATGCACTAGAATCATAACCAGGAAATTAAGCTGACGTTCCGGAGGTACTAGCAAGAGTTAATAACAAAAAGGGGATCTGAAGTTTAGTAAGCAATAAATAGTCTTTGGGAATATATCTGCAAACTTTGATAGAAAATGGCCAAAAAAAAATGACCCTTTTAACCCCTCTTCATAATTGGCATTGAGACCACGACCTAGGAGACCACAGCCAGAACAATCGACTGGCGTCTTAATGGCACACAAAATGGCATCAAATGAAATGGTAAATATGCCCATTTTTAAATAAACTTCAAAAATTTAAACAGAAGCCCAAGAAATAAAATAAGTATTAAAAAAGCCTTAACTCGTGGTGCTCACAAGAAATGTAATTATTTACTTCACTGGAAGCGCATAATTAGAAAGAATAGTCAAATGCTTGAAATACTGAAATGTATTGAAAAGTCTAAATATTCTCAATTGTAATAGAAATTTGTCATTTTTACTCTCTGATAGAGGTACACAGAGGGTTGAACCCCTAGTGAAGGATCAAAAATCTCTATATATAATCTTCATTTGGATCTTGATCTTTGTTTGTCCGCGAATGAATTGGAAGAAGAAGCACTAGATGGCAGTAGAGAGACAGCTAAAACATAGGCATTGCATTAAGAATCTTCTCCAGGCTTATATTACTGAAGACTGTAGTACTCCAGTCACACCTCAAAACACAGACATTCAAACTAAACAAATTGTTGTGCTTTAAATTAACTAAAGAGATCTTAATTTAGATCTTGATCTTTGTTTGTCAGCGAATTCCACGCATGTGTAGACCACCTTCCAGTTTAGTACGTTGTAGTTACTCACGGATGTCAACAATGTGCCGGAATAACGAAAGGGGTGGTGGACAGTGTTACGCTGGTTAGCTCCTGAGGCCTGGTTAGAGAATGAAATTGCCGAAGATAAAAGGTATGTGCCTACGTAACATATGAGTGAAAGAAAGACAGTGGGTAAAATGAACCTAAAATGAGAGAAAGGTTGAGAAGAGATCGTGAGAGGAAACGACAGCGTCGTGAAAACGAGACGGACTGTGAACGGACAGAAGCAGAAATGCTCCTACACCACCACATAATTACGATTCAGACAGTGATTCCGAGTAGGCTGTTCCTATCGAATCAATATCCAAGGGTTTTCTTTTGTAATTTTGTTTCCCTTATAAAAAATCATAATGCTGTGCGACAAAGGGCCCAGTTCACGACTGGCAGCCACGTTTAAACAGGGAGCCCTTCACAGACAACTTTAACACACGCCACGTAGTTGGGCGCACATGGCTAGTCCAAAATAATATCATATTCTTAATCACTGACCTTGAATCACTGATGACACCCCACATGCTTATGCTTGAACTGTATCACTTTTAACCTTCTTAGATGGCTAAGACCACTGGTAAAGAATCGTATGTGAGAAATATTATCATTTTGATGATCAGCCACCTCAAAATAACATAAAACAACACTATATATGCCTATATCACTGACACCCATTTTCTAAACGTTTTGAAAAAAAAAAAAAAAAATAAATTTGACACTTTTATCCCATTAGGACAGCTTCAAGTCTTGTTGATCATTTTTACTGAAGACACCCATTGGTTTACTCTTTATCATAAGCGTGAAATTTCCTACACAACATATGGCCTAAAATGAGTGTTTTTTTAATCTAGAGGGCTGAAAATAGGGTTCAACCCTAAAAAGGTCAACATCTTGCATAACTAGACATCAAGATGAATCGAAGAGTAAATCAGATATGGGGGGCTTCTTGTACCAGTACGTTAGGAGACACAGGACAAAAAAATGGAAGTGATTTTAAAGAATTCATAAGTATTTCTTATGAACACAAATACTCCTGGGTGTTAACAAACTCTTAAAAGCTTTATGGAAAAGGAAAATGTTAATTATTAAGACAAAAAAAAACATTAAAGAATGAAGCCACCAAATGACACCTTGGGTTACTATAACTGGAAACAGTACTTCAGCTGAGTGACATGTGTGGGTGTTTCATTATAAACTGTCATAATATTTCACTTGAAATTTAGGCTTAGAATTTTACTAGATTGTTTGAAAACAATTCTTCACCCATTTTTAATAAACTTGCTTGTGTGTTTCTGCACTTTAGGTTCAGTTTATAGATAGACAGTCTGATATTATTCATGCAGCATTACTATTGCTATAAGGTTCCTAACACAGAATGAAGGGGTAGCTTTTTTCCAGCTATGACAAGGCAGATGTCTACTAAAAGGTTATTTTTCTTATTCATATTGGAAAGTTCTCTGTAGCCTAATCTATACTTATTAAGTACTTATTTCTACAAATTTGGAAGTAGCTGAGACAGATACAGTAAAACTAAAAGTTGCCAGAAATTCTGAGTTATTCTAACCCACTTAGACCTGAACAGGGTAGCGGAGGGTGCTGGAACCCATCCCACCTAGCATAAGGCACAAGGCAGTAACAAACCCTGAGTAAGGTGCCAGTCCATCACAGAGTGAACACACACACACACACACACACACACACACACCAACCACACACTAGGGCCAAATTAGAGTCACCAATCTACCTAACCTGCATGTCTTTGGACTGTGGGAGGAAACCAGAGCACCTGAAGGAAACTCATGAAGACATGGCGAGAACATGCATTTTGAAAATGCAAGAAGGACCCCGGATGAAGATGCCAGACACAAAACCCCGTCTCCCTACTGCGAGGCAGCGGTGCTACAAAAGTTAGTTATTTGTAAAATATTATTCCAGAGGTCTTGTGAATTATCCAAATGTCTTTCCATTTTGCCCTGGATGCCATTTTTTCACTCTGTCTTTCTGATGGTGGTGTCACCTCACTGATTCTACTTTCTGTATTGGCAGAACAGTGACAACTGGGAAACTGGCTGTTGATCCTAACTACTTTCATATATGGATAGTCTGACTTGGACTTTGGTTTTCTTTCCTGTTTTGCACTGTGATCTCTGGCTGCAACATCCTGCTTCAAAAAACAAGCCATTAGGAATTGCCAAATCAATACCCCAAAGGCTAAATACCCTAAACATATGTTATGACATTTAAGTCTAAATTCTATACTAACATAAAAAGAATGGTTACATTGGATTACATAGGGTACACTTGATTCCCTTAGAGATACAAACAGTCATGTGAAAAAGTTTCAGCCTGCATAATAATTTACTCTACTTTCAACAAAAAAGATAACAGCTGTATGTCTTTCATTTCCTAGGAACATCTGAGTACTGGGGTGTTTTCTGAACAAAACTTTTTAGTGAAGCAGTATTTAGTTGTATGAAATTAAATCAAATGTGAAAAACTGGCTGTGCAAAAATGTTGGTACCCTTGTAATTTTGCTGATTTGAATCCATGTAACTGCTGAATACTGATTAGTTGCAACACTAAATTAGTTGGATTAGCTCGTTAAGCCTTGAACTTCATAGACTGGTGTGTCCAATCATGAGAAAAGGTATTTAAGGTGGTCAGTTGCAAGTTGTGCTTCCCTTTGATTCTCCTCTGAAGAGTGACAGCATGGGATCCTCAAAGCAACTCTCAAAAGATCCGAAAACAAAGATCATTCAGTATAATGGTTTAGGGAAAGGCTACAAAAAGCTATCTCAGAGGTTTAAACTGTCAGTTTCAACTGTAAGGAATGTAATCAGGAAATGGAAGGCCACAGGCACAGTTGCTGTTAAACCCAGATCTGGCAGGCCAAGAAAAATACAGGAGTGGCATATGCGCAGGATTGTGAGAATGGTTACAGACAACCCACAGATAACCTCTAAAGACCTGCAAGAACATCTTGCTGCAGATGGTGTATCTGTACATCGTTCTACAATTCAGCCCAATTTGCACAAAGAACATCTGTATGGCAGGGTGATGAGAAAGAAGCCCTTTCTGCACTCACACCACAAACAGTCGCTTGTTGTATGCAAATGCTCATTTAGACAAGCCAGATTCATTTTGAAACAAAGTGCTTTGGACTGATGAGACAAAAATTGAGTTATTTGGTCATAAGAAAAAGTGCTTTGCATAGCGGAAGAAGAACACCACATTCCAAGAAAAACACCTGCTACCTTCTGTCAAATTTGGTGGAGGTTCCATCCTGCTGTGGGGTTGTATGGCTAGTTCAGGGACTGGGGCCCTTGTTAAAGTCGAGGGTGGGATGAATTCAACCCAATATGAACATATTCTTAAGGATAATGTTCAAGTATCAGTCACAAAGTTGAAGTTACGCAGGGGTTGGATATTCCAACAAGACAATGACTCAAAACACAGTTCGAAAACTACAAAGGCATTCATGCAGAAGGAGAAGTACAATGTTCTGGAATGGCCGTCACAGTCCCTTGACTTGAATCTCATTGAAAATCTATGGAATGATTTGAAGCAGGTTGTCCATGCTCGGCAGCTTTTAAATTTAACTGAACTGGAGAGATTTTGTACAGAAGAAAGGTCAGAAATACCTCCATCCAGAATCCAGGCAGTCATCAAAAGCTATAGGAGGCGTCTAGAGGCTGTTATATTTGCAAAAGGAGGCTCAATTAAGTATTGATGTAATATCTCTGTTGGGGTGCCCAAATTTATGCACCTGTCTAATTTTGTTTTGATGCATATTGTATATTTTCTGTTAATCCAATAAACTTAATGTCACTGCTGAAATACTACTGTTTCCATAAGGCATGTTATATATTAAAAGGAAGTTGCTAGTTTGAAAGCTCAGCCAATGATAAACAAAAATCCAAAGAATTTTGAGGGGTTCCCAAACTTTTTCATATGACTGTATAGTACAGAACAATGCTAGATTTTTTATCCTGCATCACTAGATGTCCTCCTGTCATTCTGAACTCTCATTGACTGTTAAAATGTCATTGCAGTTTTGTCTAAGCTTCTGGCCTGATGACATGAAGTAGGTGGCATCATCATTTATAGCTTTGTCTTTAATCTGGATTAATGGTGACCTGATATTCCTATGGGACTCGACAAGGGCAAGCACACTTTTCTGTCATATTTCTCTTAATGGTGACAAATTAAAAATGAGTTACCCTACTCTGAGTCTTCCCAACCTTGATGAAATCTTACAATCCTCTACATCCTGACTGGCGGAGGATCACTTAAAGTGTTCAGACATTTCATCCTCCATTAACCCCAAGCACAAATGCATCATTCATGGTCACACAAAGATGCTTTTAAGATAAGGCTGCAAGTGATGCAGGATAAATGAGGATAAACCAAATTCCAATTGAGACACAGTTTTACCTGGGATCAAAGCATCCAGGATATCCCTGTACATTGCAATGATTTGCGTCCATATCTGTAAAGGCTTGATGAGTTTTACCATGCTCTTGCAATATTTCCACTTGATTTTGTGTATTTTGTTTTCTTGGGTTATGACTGATATTTTGGTTATAACTTGGCATTTGTGTGTTAATGGCCTCATCAATGTCCACCACTGGTGTGATTTGATGATCTGCAACTACAGCAGGTTGTTGTAGCCTTGTATAAAAAAAAAAGTAAGAAGATTGATCAAACATGCCTTTAGACTTTAAAGACATGCAATCCTATACATTATCATCTAATCACTGAAATCCAGCTGTATTTATCAATTATAGAGCAATCAGTGGCTAAGATTGAACCCAGTATTTAACTTTTTTAGTTGTAGCTGTTTAACCTTTATTAATCTTGCCATACTGTACTGAATAGTAGCTCTTTCTGTGAAAAACTTACAGCTTTTCATGAATGCCAAGTATTGTGATGAAGGAATGCAGTCCAGTCTCAACCATTTTTTCTAATTTTGCTCTTTTTAATTCCCTACTTTTGAAGGATAACTCTGAAGAGCTTAGATCATTTCCCAATGTGGTAATATGAGGTTAGATGCCATCACTTTTTACAATGATAGGCTTCACTGCTCTGAATATTGGTGCTGTTACTACAATTACATGATAATTAAGCTCAGGTTGGGGCTGCATAAATGATGCTTAAAAAACCAAAGGTATTTAAAATATAAAAAGAGAAATGACAAAGTGGGACCTCATCTGATGCCTTTTGTCTGGAGGCATGCTATTTTAATATTTAAGCAAGTTATTACTGTCTCTTTTAGAGGTGATTCGGGATTATCCTTTCCACCTGGGTGTTTAGACTAGTTGTGGTTTCGAATATAAAGTGGAAATCTTCCCCCTGCTTCTTTTTATTTTGCTGACATAAGCTACAGTTAAAGTAAACATGGCCTATTTGTTTATTAAAATGCATTAATTTCAGCAATGATTTATAGCCCAATGTTTTTCTACTTTTTCTCTAGTAATAATCACTGAAAGGTGAAAAGAGTTTACTTGGAGAAATTTTTCATTTTAAATATATTATTGGTATTAAGAGTATAACAGTTTACACAGCCTGACATGTGAAGGTCGGTTTTTAATAAGAAGCCTTCAAAATTCCCCAACTTGCATTGAATCAACACTTTTCTTGAAGCCTCTATTCACATTTTCACTGTTGCTCTTGGCTTCATCTGATGTTTTTATTTTCTCAGTGTCATAAACTCTCCCCATTCTTTGCATTGAGACGGCTCATGTAGAAGGACTGAGAAAAAAAGGACTGCGGATAATGCTTATTGATCTGAAGAAGGCTTATGGTAGAGTGCTAAATCAAGATGTCTGGAGCTTAACAAGAGAGAAAAGAGTTGGGAAGTATGTGAGGATTGTCCAGGATTTTTATGGGAGAGTTAAAATTCAAGCTAAAACCATTTTTTTTTTGCAGTAACAGACAAAATATCAGTTAGAGTAGATCTGCACCAGGGATGTTCTTTAAGTCTTACCTCTTTGATCTGGATATGGATGTGTTTAATCCTGGGATTAAAGATCAATCCTCCTGGTGCCCGGCTTTTTGCTGATGACATTGTGTTGTGTAACACCACAAAAGAGGAAGTGGAGAGGAAGTTGGAAGAATGGAGAAGAGCCTTGGAAGATAGTGGTTTGAAGATGAAAAGGAAGAAGACAGAATGTATGAGGATTAATGATGATCAGGATTCATAAGTTAGCCTGCATTGAGAGCTACTGAAAAAAGTGGAAAAGTTTAAAGGTCTAGGATCAGTGTTAGCCCAAGATGGAAAATTTCATGCAGAGATAACTCAAAGAGTACAATATGGATGGAATAATTGGGAAAAGCTATCAGAAGTAATATGTGAATAAGGTAAAAAGTAAGGTTTTTAAGACAGTAGTTAGTTCAGCAATGATGTATGGATCTGAGGCATGACCAGTGAAAGGACAGCAGGAGAAGAACTCAGATGCGGCACACAGGAGAATGTTTTGATGGATGTGAGGAGTTACAAAAATAACAGAATAAGAAATAAGTCAATCAGAGGTACAACAAAAGTGGAAGAGAGATCTAAAAAAGTACAGGAAAGT
Organism: Polypterus bichir lapradei; assembly: GCA_026402145.1. Taxonomy (NCBI): domain Eukaryota; kingdom Metazoa; phylum Chordata; class Cladistia; order Polypteriformes; family Polypteridae; genus Polypterus; species Polypterus bichir. The sequence goes on from JANRMT010062819.1 coordinate 65,825,521, forward strand.
AGGTTGAAGCAATATGGACATGTGAAGAGGAGAGACAATGAATATGTGGGTAATAAATAAAAGTATAGGGGAAGGCAAAGTGAGGGAGGACAAAGCAGAGGTGGATATATAAAGTAAAAGAAGATCTGAAGGAAAAGGACTGACTGGCGAGGAGGTGCTGGACCGAGTTATATGGTTAAGGTTGATCAAGCACATTGACCCTATATAGAATTGGGAATAGATGAAGAGGAGGAAGAAGAAGAAGATAAACTATCTATCTAATCCAGCTAAGGTTCATCAAAACTTGGCTCATGTCTAATTGCCACAGAGGGAAATTATTTAACAAATAATCTCTAATAAAAATGAACATTTCTTATCAAAATGTTTGTAAGGAACATTCCTAAAATGAAAGCAGAAGAGATCACAGTTGAAGTGCACAAAAAGCACACTCAGTTTCAGTATTTTCAATCATTTTACAAGATGCCTTTTAGCAGAATGATATCTTTGAATTAACGTTATACTTTTTTTTCTGTAAGACTGCACTTTTGTCAATTCTATATTTTCAACAGTATCTCAGTGTATAATTATAAAAGTAATAGTCCCTAAATCAAACTGAACGAAGACCCTAATCTTTTTATTTGTACTGGATAAACTTACGTGCTTTATCATATTAAAGTAAAACAGGCATTAAGGTTGGCATGCGACCCACCTGCATAAGCAGAACAAAAGTAAATGTTAAAAAACAGATGATCAAATTTCACACACTGGTAAAAACCTAACTGGCTGATAAAGTGTTACTTTTAAACTAAGTATCATATAGCAAGGTTCAGTTTTATATAGCATATCTTGGTTATTTGAGATTAAAAATGTATCTGTTGGAAAAATCATATTTTAAAAATGGTGACCAATGAGACATATTTAAGAAAACTGGAAAACTTGACAGGAATCTTGTTATTGTTAAACTGGCAATGTTATAAAAACCTAAAAGTCACTCAGGTTCATTAGAACACATTTTGCAACATTATGACTTTTATTCTTTCATAGAAATTTTACAACATTTTGCCAATTTCCTGCCTAACTAAATTATTAACGTACAATATGAGGGCTCTATTGGTTAGTCTTGAAATGCCCTTTGCAATAGTAAGCAGAATTCTGAATTTTAATATCACATCTGTTAAGAGGCTCAAGTTAACTAATCTTTGAGCCTTTTTAAAGATTGATTTACATTCCCTAAAGTTTCAACACAGTCTTTACCCTAGAGTCGAGTCGATTTTCTTTAGGAAGTGGAGCTGGCAATCATATCCTTTGCAACAGACTTAAACTGGGTGTACCATTGCTCTCCTGTCTCTCTCTTTTATCTCTGCTACAAGACTGATATACAGTATCTGTCGCTCATGAGCTTCATCTACAGCATCATCCCAAGGGACTGTAAGCTTAATGATGAAGATACTCTTCCAAGTGTTAAACCACAGGACCATGTCTGGTCTCAGTTTGCTAGACAGATGAGTCTCAGGCCTGGGTCAGCAAGCATATTTTACTCTCAGGCTGTATTCACTGAACCTGTGTCAGGGATTGAGGAGTGAGTCCCCAATTTTCTCCTTTATGGATGAAAGGTGTTGAATCCGGGACGGTTATTTGGATATTTAGAGGCATGACATTAGTTGTTCTTTTCTTGTTTTCTGGTTCACCTGCCAGAAACCTTAGCACCTGATTGTGTCACAAGGTATATCTGCCTTGTGTTATTCTGGTGTTACAGTCCACCAAAATATGCTTGAGAGTCGCCGGAATTAAGCAGAAGCGACATGCCGCATAATCTCCCAGCCAAATATTTAAGTTTGTGGGAGAGGGCAGGACATCATAAGTAGCTCTGTCAACAAAGCTTGTCCTATTTGAATTCATGGTCCACTGATCCTTGCAGGTAAATCTCCTCCTCTCAATATCCTGCCATCTCATTCATTGCCCTTGCTTGGCTTATGATGCAGTATGGCTTTGGTGTACACGACTGCTCCTTCTTGATGGTGCACTTCCTCCACCACCAGTAAATAGGACGAAAATTCAAAGAGTGCCAAGTGTCATATGAAATAGTTTTTAAGTAATTTACATTCATTTTTTATATGACCAGTGAGGTAATACATTTGCTTGTGTTGGTCCTCCTTGATTCACTGACCTGCGTTCATTACCAGTGCACAGTTGTTGTCCATGTGAGGTTTGCCTGTTCTCGCTGTGCCTGTCTGGGTTTTATTAGAGTCTTCTACCCACAACACAATCCCTCAGCACAGCTGGTTAGGTTAAATGGGAATTCCAAATTAGACTCTGTGTAAGTGTGGTGGTGTGTGTAAGCCAGCACTGGGATAAACTGGCACTCTGCCCAGGTAAGTTACTTTAAAAGAGTAATATATTAAATATTATGCATTACTTATAAAATCAGTAATAATAAGAATTATTTAGAAATATTACTTTTTTATTAAGTAGTATGTTACATATTATATTTTTATTACTTCACACATAAGTAAAAAACTTTCAAAAAATGCAAGAAGCATATCCTTGAAAATAATACAGTATGCCTGTGGACAAATCGGGAATTGAATGTGTACTCACAGGCGAGCACACGATAGTAATTACTGTATACCTCTTTTCAGTATAATCATAATAAAGCAATGAATGAATAAAATATATTTTTACATACTGGTCGCAAATTACTTCTGCTGAACTCCCGCACAAAAAGGTGTCCTCAGTTTTGTATATCAAGCCCAACTAATTTAAAATTGACACTGTTATAAAATGTAACTGTGACCTTTTCAAAGTTATGTGACAGGTTTCCCACTTTTTCCAATCAAATTCAGTATTAGCTAGTCAAGAAAAGTAAAAACAAAGCAAAAATACTAGCTCAATTTTCCCAAAATATCAGGGACCCATGCGTTCATATTTATTCTTTTAAGTCTTTATTATATCTTATATGAAAAGCAGTCTTTCAAAATGGTATGAGTTAAGCCCAAGATGTCTGTAAATGAACTTTTGACAGGATCTCTAGAAGAGACAAGTGTATTACATCTAAGGACTCTGTGCTCACTTCTTACAATCTGATTGAGGCATTCCACACAGGCTGAATTATTCAAATAATCCAGGATTATGAAGTATGATGTATGTTTCTACCTTTTCGATTTCAGTAGCAATTGCATCACAGATGAGGTGGCCCCGAGTGTGATTGCAGCACAGTAAACCCCTCCAAACACCTTTTACTGTGCGCAAACCAAGTGTTGCATATAAAGTTGACTTTGTCAAAAGTCATTTTTAGTTCACATTCAGTTTTGTTATAAGCGTCATGATGATACTTGGTGAGTGTTTTTCCTGTTGGAGACAAACTTTGTGAAAGTGGGATCTCAAAGCAGTTGTGACCCCCCAGAAGATGCGGGTGCAAATCCTCCACAATATACCAAGCAATAAGGTTTTGAAGCAGAGAAGGTGAAACAGACGTGACATCTATATTTTGATGTTCTGCGAGTGATGATGCCATTTAATGGTAAAAGAGAAGTGACTGCTGGGTACTGTTGCTAATACATCGGGATATCAAAAATCAGTGCAGACTTTTAAGTAGTTTATTAAAAGAGTAATACTGTTCATTTTCAGGTCAAGGTAACTTTAATATTATTACTTATTTTTCAAAAGGATTATGTATTATTACTCGTGCCACATAACCTGTTATAGTAGTAATATATCTCTGCCCAGGACTCTTTGCTTTCATTTACCCAAGGCTGCCAGAAACGGTTCTGAACCCAATGACCAGGTGTGGATCTACTATGAAACTAATGAAGCTTAAGCTTCAGGGCCCCTAATCCTGGAGAGGCCCCAGAAGAGACTTTAGTCCACATTGCTTAAAAATTTAGGAAGTTTCCTTCGGCATGTCCAGTGGTGTGAAGCTCCAGGCCCAGAGTGTCATGCTCTTTGGTAAGCCTTGATCCCAAGTTCACTTTTTCCTTAGTTTGCAGCCGGGAGTGACACACCAGGCTTGAATGGTCCAGAAACATTTATTGTCAACTTATAAAAGTTGCTTCTTTCAGCTTAACAGAGAACATAACAAGCATCCCAATTAATGAATGACTTACTAATATATATTGAACTCTCCACCCGTCAAATCCTGATAACTCCACCCACACCCCACATTCAGAATGATCTGGATGTTAGGCTGCTGTTTTATACTGTTATCCCAACAAGTCTACTGAATGAGAAGTGGTTCATACAAAATAATATGAAGGATATAGTGTAATTCAATAAAAAATAATATTTTAAATAAAAATGAAAAGGCTACTGTAAAGATCGGGCTGGGGATTCGTAGTGCTCAGAGGCCACCTGGGCCTCTGAATGCCCATTAAATGAAAAAGGAATTCAAATTAAGGATGTTTCATTCTAAATGTGTTTGAAAGAATTATAAATAATTTAAAACAATATTCACATTTATGATGAAAATTAACATTTTGATTAAAATGATTTAACTTAGGCTAGCCATAATCAAAAACATGAAAATGAGTTTGTAATGGACAACATTTCAATAACCTTTTATTTACACGACTAATCTTATAAAACCTTAAAATTTACTAAAAATATAATACTATTACAATAAATAAAAACATCCATCCATCCATTTTCCAACCCACTATATCCTAACTACAAGGTCACGGGGGTCTGCCGGAGCCAGCCAGCACAGGGCGCAAGGCAGGAAACAAACCCCGGGCAGGGTGCGCGCACACACACACACACACACACACACTAGGGACAATTTAGAATCACCAATGCACCTAACCTGCATGTCTTTGCACTGTGGGAGGAAACCGGAGCACCCGGAGGAAACCCACACAGACACGGAGAGAACATGCAAACTCCACACAGGAAGGACCCGGGAAGCAAACCCGGGTCTCCTAACTGCGAGGCAGCAGCGCTACCCAGTGCACCACCATGCCGCCCCAATTAAAATACAGTAAAAATTAAATGGTAATAAAAATATCTTCTTTGGTAGATGACGTATTGTAAGAAAAAGGGGATCCATTGAAAAGGCCATCAAAATATTAATCAGAATCATGTTAGCATTGTGATTGCTTTTTCAACGTAATAGCACTCTTGATAACAATCTAGACAAGTGTTCACAAGGATGCAATATTTTAAATACCCCTACTCAAAAATAAATGCTAAAAATAAGGTAAGTAATAAAGGTGAAACAGTGTTAGATTTGCCTAAGCCTATTGTATTTATGAACAATGGTTACCCAGACCTCATTGTTGGTTGCCACCGTAATGTAGGCCCTCCATTGTTCATGACCCTGAACTGGACTGAGCAAGTCTGAGAAAGTCAGTCAGTCAGTCATTCATTGTCCAACCTGCTATATCCTAACACAGGGTCACAGGGGTCTGCTGGAGCCAATCCCAGCCAATGCGGGGTGCAAGGCAGGAAACAAACCCTGGGCAGGGCGCCAGCCCACCGAAGGGTGCACACACACACACACACACACCCCCCCACACACCAAGCACATCCACCCATCCATCCATTTTCCAACCCGCTGAATCCAAACACAGGGTCACGGGGATCTGCTGGAGCCAATCCCAGCCAACACAGGGCACAAGGCAGGAACCAATCCTGGGCAGGGTGCCAACCCACTGCAGGAAACACACCCACACACCAAGCACACACCATGGCCAATTTAGAATCTCCAATCCACCTAACCTGCATGTCTTTGGACTGTTGGAGGAAACCCACACAGACACGGGGAGAACATGCAAAGTCCACGCAGGGAGGACCCAGGAAAAGAACCCAGGTCTCCTTACTGCGAGGCAGCAGCGCCACCACTGAACCACCGTGCCGCCTGTCTGAGAAAGTATGCATGTAATTATAATATTGGAAATATGAAAAAGCCTTTAATAGGTGAGAGTTCATTAAAGCCTGCCATTGAACCTTTTGAACTGTAGATAACAAACTTTACTCCTCTTCCTTTTCAGAATATTTATTGGAATTAATTGAGTGTTCCTTTTACTGTGACATTCAAAGTGAAACATTTAAATTACTTGCTGAGTGCTCTTTAAATCCATATGCAGAAGGATAGGCTCCCGTATAGTACCCTTCAGTTCATTGGCACTCTCTACTACCTACTGATGGGCAGCCAGAAGCCTCAGACCAGCTGGATACATGAAGGATAATAAGACATGTAATACATCTACTGTATATCAATGAAGCCTCTTTGTTTATGCCAGCTGTAAGTGCAGGCCTATTGATTTCTACTATGCAGACCTTAGAAAAACACTCTTTTAAAGGGGCTAGATGCCATTTTTGTACTTACTCACCTGTTTTGCTGTCCTAGAAAACATCTCTTATTTTCAGTTTGTTCTAAGAAAACATTATTCAGCGAAATTATCAGTGTCTTGCAATTTTTATAAATTTTTAGGAGTACAACAACAAAAAAGACTTTATAAAACTGTGGCATGATAAATTTGTATAGCGGTAAACTGACACATGCCTGTTCTTTCAAGATATCTGCTCCCCATCTCTGGAACTCACTACCATCTGAGCTTAGATATATTGAATCATTTTCACCTTTCAAATCTAAACTTAAAACTCATTTGTTTAAGACTGCTTTTTCTCTTTGATTACAATTGCTCTGTCTGATTTTAATTTTGTATTTTACTTTTGTTTATAATCTGTGTTTTGTCTATTGTTCAGTGTCCTTGAGTATTTAGAGAGGCACCTTCAAATAAATAAAATGTATTATTATTATTATTACAAGATACATCCATTTCCTAAGTGCTGACATGTCAGGAAATGGCATAATTAGAATAACCTTCTTATGTTTCAGTGATTAATTTGTGCAACTTGAATGATGCATCAGATAAATAATAAATAAATATGATGGAAGACCATACTAATCTTTGACAAAGATAGAACTACTCCTCATAAAAGTTCAGGGCCCAGAGGCCTCTGTACCAGTTAAAGGAATGACATTTTTTGATATGTTAATTAGCTCTGTCTGGTTTGTAGTGATCACCAAGAAATTTTTTTTTAATTTCATCTTTTCATATGATAGAAGCAGAAGGTAACCAATGCAGTGAAGCAGCAAAGAATGTGTAAAGCATCCACAGGAAAATGAAAAAATGTGTTACTCGTGTCATATAATCCCCATGTCATTTATCATGTCATATGCCCAAAATGTGCAAAACAAATGCTTTTTTAATTAAAATATTGTGAAATCAATACTTCTGGAAGAAACAGTGCACAATATATTTAGAAAACCTAAAGCCTTATGGGAATGACTTTTTGAATTGAAGACAGGACTTTTAACCAATGAAGGAGGGGGAGAGGCAGGTCTTCAGTTCAAAAAGTAATTCCCATGAGGCTTTAGGTTATTCATTTGGCTAAATCTGTAACATATTAAATTAGTGTGTAGTGTTACTACAATGTGATTTATTTTGCAAGATAATTAAACTAACATGATAATATTTAGCTACCTTTTGCAATTATAACTAGAAATGTAGACGTGTTTTTGAAAACACACTTAACTGTGTATTTCTTAATTTGTTTCTCATGTTCTTACCTATGCATCCATGAGGTTCAAATCACCTGACATACACATGTAATTGCAGTCCGCCATCCTTCCATTCTGGATAGAATTGTCCCAATCTAAGTCATGTGACATAAACACACAATCCAATAGGCTGCTTAGTGGAACTTCTGAATCATGGAAGTTTTGATATCTGCAGCTGGACCATTCTTGATTATTTAGGGAAACGATTGATTGACACATAGATAGAACATTATTTATCATAAGGGGGAAATATGGCTTTTTACAGAAGTTTCAAAAGTAAGTAAATATTGTGACAAACAAGTACACACAAGAATTACTGAAAAAGAAAGAGAATGAAAAAGAAAGAAACATGAGGCATTATAAAGGCATACAGGTACTTTAATGACTCCAGTATGAAAATAAGAAGTACGCCTCTACTTTTAAGCACTTATAGAGGGGTGTTTGTTAAAAGACCATAATAGTGTAGTTAAATAATTTAATAAAATGAAGGGGTAATATTTGTGTACATTCAGATTATAGATGACCGGTTTCTGTTTCTTTTTTGTGATTTTGGTTTAAAGGACTAGGCAAAGAGTCATTTAGAACTCAACAATGACAAACACATCTGTGCAGTGGAAGGACAGATGGAGCATATTATAACTTTCTTGCTTCTTTCCAGTGCTTAGACCCTTTTTCTTGGCTAATGTACATGGTGCAGTTGTGTTGATGGATTTTATTCAAGTGATGTAATATTAAGTCAAGATTTTACACTCATTTGCAACTCTATATTTGCCTGTTATGGGTGAGTGTTGCTACATGTATGAATGTAGCCTGTGATGAGCTGATGTGCTGTTAAAGATTTTAATTCTTCTTTTACTTCTGGCACCATAAGAACACTGTGAAGGATACTGGTGCCCAACCTCCATAAATAATTTGTAAATCAGCATTAAGCAAAGGCAGCATGTGTAATGTTGAAAATAACATTCTAATAACTGAGGTAGGTTAACCACAGCAGTTTTTGCAATGGTTAGTCCTGCCTAATGTTACCAAGTAACAGAACTGAAATCCTGGGTTGACCGCTGTCTGTATGTATCAGGTTAGGATAATGTTTCAGTATCATTTAATGGTATTTGTGTTATTTTAACTCCTTTTATCTATAAATTTTTCATCATTCACTTACTTATATTTAGTATACTGAATTTGTGTTTCAATTCTGGATAAACACTGGAGGAACAATCTGATATCCTTGCGTTTCTGTTGATATAGGACAACATCCGTGCCATCAGTGGTCTAGTACAGTCATGCAGTATCTTCAACTTGAAAATATTTTCACAAAAACATGTGAAATCCCCCAGGCACTTGCACACAAATCTGCCAGTATTTTGTTTTTTAATCAGTCATTAAAAAGTATAAAATTGCGTGCCTTCAAGCATAAATCTCCTCTTGAAGATGACCAAGGTTGAGTTTTAAAGCTGAATGATTGAAGGTAAATTGGTGTCTTAAGATTAAAACTCTGATATTATTTCAGGAACAACAGAAGCATGAAGATATCAGATCCACCTTCATTGGATCATGCCGTCATTGAAACTATAATCAAGTGCAAGTGAATAATTGTCAAAACTTCATGCAAAAGATTATCCATAAGGGGAATAATAAAAGGAGAATCTAATGCAGTCCTGTTACATTTTTGACCTTTTTATTGCTTTTCACATTTCAAGTTCATGCTTGTCATAACCATTTTGATCTTTCCTAAAAGGTTAGCTCAAAAAGGTTAATTTTATTAATCTGAGTGAGGTGGAGAATTAATAGGTGAAAGGTTCAGATAATGACTTCAGCATGTGACTCAATCTTAAATAAGTGACATCACACTCACGTATGTACACACAGGACAAGTTCCAAGAGATGCATAACCGTATAGACATCAAAACTGCAGTGCTGATGGGGTCATCATCGCATGAATGCAAAACTGTAAAACAAGGATCAAATCCTGATAAAAATAAACTTAAAAAGATACATTATGACATCTGATTAAATTGTTACAGCAATGTTTAGTTAATGGTCTAGCTTATCTGATGGTAATGCATGCTGGCTTATGGATACATTTTATCACAGCCCTGATATAAAAGACAATGTGTTACAGATTGTAATAGACTGGGACAGCGTGAAATTTGTATGTCCCCTCTGTGTCCTTATTGGATTTTCTCCCAGTGCACAAACTTCTTACAGTCTGAAATAATCGGGATCAGAAAATTCATGAATAAACTTAAATAAACTTGCATGAAGGCAAAAGTTAGAGGACAGTGCAAGTTATATATAATAAAATCATAAGCCTAAAAGTGCAACGGTGACGTTTTTCACGTTTTTTGTCACGCTTTAAATCAGGCTTATTTTAAAACCTACATACAGTATATATGTTTGGTATCATTCTTTTCAGCATTTATCAAACTTTAATGTAATGTTGTTAGATTTTCAGATTCTTATTCTGTTTTTAAATTAAAAACTAAAGATATCAAGAACTCACTGTGGTATAGCAGGTTCGCGGCTTCAAAAAAATATGGCCAGTTTTTTAAATCCAGTTAGCCATGTCCGTCTCTGTGGGCACGATTACAAGACCATGGGGGTTGAGATAATCAGGGTGAGTCGCACCTGCACGGTACGGGTGCAATCGTTCTCAATTGCTTCAACGGCTTCCTGCGGCATGTGATTAAGGCGCTGCGCCAATGGAGACGTATGTGTACAGGCCGGCACAAGGGGAGAGGAGGGAAAAAGAGACATGATAGAATGGGAGAGAAGACTGAGGTAAAAAAAACGTGAAAGGCAGTGAAGAGCAGACGATCCAGACATCTGGATGGAGAAGGCAGCACGAGCTGAGGCTGCTTGAGGGACCGCAGGCTATGGCACTCCAGGGGGTGGTTCGCCCCACTGAATAATTGACTAGAGTGGGGCAAGTAGGACTGAAAAACTCCCAGTGGATCCGAGGGGCGACCGAGTGAGTGCGAAGGAAGATAGGAGGCAGTGTGCAGTGTGTGCAGTGTGGAGGCAGCCAAGATGGGGTTCGGCTGAAAGGAGTTTGTGTCTGCTGAGTTTCCACTGGCTCCTCGAGGGATGGGTGAGCCGGGGAGACAGAAGGAGGTGGGCTGAGATTGTGTGAAGAGCGAAACTGCATTTCTAACCTCTATTTTAGTGGATATATTCATTATGGATTTTATCCCCACATTTCACTGGTTTTATGGTTTATTTGTGTACTTTTTTTTTTGTTGAGAACACTGCACCGTGGACACTTTTGGTTTTACTTTTGACTGTTTTTAATAAAAGCACTCGAGGACTTTCCACCATCCTCTGGATTCAATGAGATTTGTCCTCATTTGTCAGTTCATCTTGGTCATAACTATTGACTGTGTTGGTTCAACAGACTCCCATGTGGGAATAGGGAGTCTGGAGGGGACCGGCATTGTCACGCTCACATACCGCGAGACGAGAATTTGTGCCAAGAGATTTAACCACGCCTGGGGCCGGAAATAAAAGACAAAGAGTAGAACAGCTGGTGTACAGGCTTTTAAATTTTCGAAGCACCATGTAAGATGCAGATCACGCGGCATGGCAGCAGCAGCTGATCAAGCAAAGAGAAGGTAAAATTAACTTTGTTTCCCATTGTATCGTTTAAAAGGGGGTTTCGGAGCAGCGACCACGTCTCCTTGGGGTGCGTTCAGCCTCCCTCTTCACAACGCGATTGGCAGAGACACAAAGTGGCTGGTGAGCAAAGCGAGCGGGGGGAACCCTAATAGTGTATATATATATATATATATATATATATGAATTATTCCTATTTATTTATAAAACTAGCAAAATACCCGCGCTTCGCAGCGGCGAAGTACTGCATTAAAATTTTTATTAAGAAGAAAATTTAACCTTTTTAAACTGAGGGAAAATATGCCAATAATTATTTGTTAAGGATCTCTTTGTATACCACATTGTGAGTTCGGCCATCCAGTTGTAACATGACCAAGCTGTGCGCTGAGCTTACTCTTGAGCATGCAACTTACAGTTGGCCATGTGAACAGTAATCTTGTCTCAAATCTCACAGCTTGGATTGCTGCTGTCATAATCAGTTTGAGGTTCATGGTTTGTTTCAATTACGACAGTATTTGCAGGACTTGTGTTGAAGTGACATTCGGCATCTGTCAAGCGTTGTAAGCTTACAACCGGTTTCATCGATAACTTCACATCCAGCTTTTGAGAGTTTAAACATTCATAAACATCAAAGTGTCCACTACTGAAATCGTCACCTGTGAATGTAAGATGTTTAAGAGGCATTGGCGGTTGTCGAAAGGTATAAAATATTTGACCATTTCGGTACACTTGAAAGCACCAACCGAACAATTCAGCGGCAGCCATCAACTCACATGCAGAACCATAGGTGAAGGGCTTAAGCATTTCACTCTTCTAGTGCTCCTGTGTAGTATAATTATCTCCTGTACCGTCATCAGTCCACAGCTTGAACCTGTTCCAGTCATTCAATACATAAGACACAATGTTCTTCCGGATATCAAGAGTGAGCCTGATATGGCCGTGCAATATGTAACACAGAGAATGGAAAAGGTGCCATCTCCGGGCAAGGAAACCACTCGGTAAGTGACAGTTCTTTGATCGATGGTGATTACCTCGATATACATGGTAATGGGGGTTGGAATGATGAAGGAAATGGGTACCTGAGTAACGTAAAGTAAGTGTAAAATACCTATACAATAAGTATAATTGTAATAAACAAACAATAAAACAGCGGAGAAGCCGTGGATTAAACAAAAAGGCTGTAGTTATCAGCAGGGAGACGTGAATCCCGTGGCGAAGCAAGGAAGGGAATGTAGAGACTGGAGCGATGGACGGCATTATATAGGCAGGCAGCCAACAACGTGGGAGGCGTTGGGATGGGGGACCCAACGCCGCCTCACATGGTGACCAAGCTGCAGGCTATGGACGTATATATGTACGTAAGTAGGATTCAGTTAGCGTTGGGAACCCGTGTACCAAATTTCTTGAAGATGGGCCCATTAGTAACAAAGACTGTTGAAAAGTTCAATATGGCGGCCGACAGTGGCATCATACCACTGAAATAAGTACGTACATTGGTTTCGGTTAGTGCAGGGAAGCCGCCTACCAACTTTCGAGAAGATGGGGCCATAAATAAGAAAGTTCAACATGGCGGACATTGTTGAACGTTATGACCGTTACACGTAGAATTTCGAAATGAAACCTGCTTAACTTTTGTAAGTAAGCTGTAAGGAATGAGCCTGCCAAATTTCAGCCTTCTACCTATACGGGAAGTTGGAGAATTAGTGATGTTGGAAAATTCAATATGGTGGCTGACAGTGGCGTCATACCACCGAAATAAGTACGTACAGTAATCCCTCGCTGTATCGCGCTTCGACTTTCGCAGCTTCACTCTATCGCGGATTTTATATGAAAGCATAACTAAATATATAACGCGGATTTTTCGCTGCTTCGCGGGTTCTGCGGACAATGTGTCTTTTTACTTCCTGTATATGCTTCCTCAGTTGGTTTGCCCAGTTGATTTCATACAAGGGACGCTATTGGCGGATGGCTGAGAAGCTAACCAATCAGAGCATGCAGTTAAGTTCTCCTGACTGAGAAGCTAACCAATCAGAGCACGCAGGAGCTATGCAGTGTTAACCAGGAAGTCTCATCTCGCTCATTCAGCATCAACGTGCTTCGCTGTGTAAAGAGTTGTGCTCTTTAGTGTTTATCTTTGTGCATAGGCAAGCCCTTCATTATGGCTCCAAAACAATCTGCTACTGCTTCAGGTGCCGTGCCCAAGCGCAAGAAGAAGATGTTAACGATTGCCGAAAAGGTAAACGTTTTGGATTTGTTGAAGGCTACGATTCTTTTTATTTAAAAAGTAGGAAAGGAATATAAGATCTGCAGCGTCCTTTTAACCAGGGTGCAAAACGAGTTGTAAGTGGATGTAATAAGGCAGTAGTCTGGATGGAATCTGCTTTAGGGATTTGGATTGAAGACTGCCAGAAGAAGAACAATGGCAGTGCTACACAATCGCCTGAAGTGGCTCCTTTACAAGGGCTGTAACGCTCTCCTTTGTTGTGCAGTAAAATTAAACTCATTGTTATCGGACAAGTCATCGTGTCATTGTTGGTGAGTAACCATAAATAATTAATACATTTACTGTATACTATTTTTCTTGCAATGTACGTATTTATTGCTGGTGACCTGTCTATCGTAATGGCTGTAACATATGTGATATCGGAGACACTCAATATCTTTAAAATAATATTTAGGTTTTACTGTATATAAACAGTGTGTTTATATACATAATTTCAATGAATCTTACCTAATATCTAAGAGAATACAAAGGGATTATGCTGTATAACGCTGCGGGGAATATTTATAAACAGTGCGGGAGAGTTTATAAGGGCTTAAAATATATAAAAATAACCATACAAACATATGGTTTCTACTTCGCGGATTTTCACCTATCGCGGGGGGGTCTGGAACGCAACCCCCGCGATGGAGGAGGGATTACTGTACATTGGTTTTGGTTAGCTCAGGGAAGCCACCTACCAAATTTCGTGAAGATGGGGCCGTAAATAAGAAAGTTCAACATGGCGGACGTTGTTGACCGTTATGACCGTTATGCGTAGAATTTCGAAATGAAACCTGCTTAACTTTTGTAAGTAAGCTGTAAGGAATGAGCCTGCCAAATTTCAGCCTTCTACCTATACGGGAAGTTGGAGAATTAGTGATGTTGGAAAATTCAATATGGCGGGTGACAGTGGCGTCATACCACCGAAATAAGTACGTACATTGGTTTCGGTTAGCGCAGGGAAGCTGCCTACCAAATTTCGTGAAGATGGGGCCATGAATAAGAAAGTTCAATATGGCGGACGTTGTTGATCGTTATGACCGTTACGCGTAGAATTTCGAAATGAAACCTGCTTAACTTTTGTAAGTAAGCTGTAAGGAATGGGCCTACCAAATTTCAGCCTTCTACCTACACGGGAAGTTGGAGAATTAGTGACGTTTGGAAAATTCAATATGGCGGCCAACAGTGGCGTCATACCATCGAAATAAGTACGTACATCGGTTTCGGTTAGCGCAGGGAAGTCACCTACCAAATTTCGTGAAGATGGGGTCTGCCTTCTACCTACACGGGAAGTTTGAAAATTGGCGACGTTGGAAAGTTCAATATGGCGGCCGACAGTGGCGTCATACCATCGAAATAAGTACATACATCGGTTTCGGTTAGTGCAGGGAAGCCGCCTACCAAATTTCGTGAAGATGGGGCCATAAATGAGAAAGTTCAACATGGCGGACGTTGTCGACCGTTATGACCGTTACGTGTAGAATTTCGAAATGAAACCTGCTTAACTTTTGTAAGTAAGCTGTAAGGAATGAGCCTGCCAAATTTCAGCTTTCTACCTACATGGGAAGTTGGAGAATTAGTGATGAGTCAGTCAGTCAGTCAGTCAGTCAGTCAGTCAGTGAGTGAGTGAGGGCTTTGCCTTTTATTATTATAGATTAAATTTAAAAATAATAGAAGTTGTGCCAAAGTGCTGTACAAAAGAACATATAAGACTACTATAAAGCAAACAATTATGTAAAACATTTTGTTAATGACTATTTAATTTACACCACCCCCCACCCCCCCCCCCGGGCAACCTTACCCAACAGGAAAGGCAGAAGAGAAAACATAAATAAGAAATAAAAAAGAAACAACATGGAAATGTGTTGAACATGTGTTTCATGACAATTGTATGTATGATTATGTAGCTGATAAAGGCTTTGTATGGCTTACAAGAGTTTGTGGGAGCAGTTAGAGTTATCTGTGGAAGTGAGCTAGCATGGGATTAAAAACAAGTCCTGCTCACAGATCTAAATACTATCAAATGTAATAAATTACTGAATTTGAATGCTGTAAGAAAATGAGTGCAGCATTGCAGGTTATTTAGCAGCTGCTTTGGGTCTTTTATAAATGCAAATGTATTTTAATCTACTGTATAAAGGTACTGTCAGTCAGCTAGTCATGTTCTAAAATGCTTAGTCCTTAACAGGTTTACAGGAGGTCTGCTGAAGCCTATCCCAGCTAGCATAGGGTGTAAGACACACACACACACAACCCTCAACCACACACTAGTGTCAATTTAGGATCACCAATTCACCTAACTCCAAATGCTGATTTAAATCACATGGCGAATCATCACCTTTAAAACAAAGAAGAAAACTTACAATAATAATACAGATTTGCAGTTATGAATGCCAGTGACCAATGCTATTTGTACTAATTTGGCAAATCACAACACAAATAACTGCCCCTGCACCTACACCTCCACTTTAAAGTAGCATTATGGAATGGTATGGCAATAGTAAGTAATTTTCCTTTCCTCAGCACAGCTTCCCACAACTTTTTGATACCTTTGGCCTCATAATGTACAAGCTATTGTACATCACCAGAGGAACACTTTTGCCTTGTTAGGTTTGTGGCGTGTATGTAAAACAGTGACTAGTTTGCACTTGCTTAGTATGCAGATTGATCAACATTTATTCTGGCTGTGGACAGTTCAAAGTGGATTAGGTCATAATAGGAAGAAAAACGAGCACTGAACAGCCGGCAGTTCGAACTTTCCACTTTCAAGGTTTTAGAATGAGAATTTTTAAAGGGAAGGACATAGAACTTTGACGGATCGAATGTTTGTTGAAAAAACTAATCATTGGTATTATTAGGACAAAAAGTAGCTTCCTTAAATATTCAATAAGTCATTTTTGTGATTTTACAGCTATTATTATTTTACCGGTCATTTTATTAATGTAGCCTTAATGTAGTAATACTTGGAAAAATATCTTCCAATACGGCATATTTCTTAGCTTAATATTTCATCAACTAGCAAAAAAAAAAAACAATAATAATTTTTAAAATTGACTTTTCAGGACATTTCCCCTAATGGAACACATGCTGTTGTCTTTCAGCAGGAAAACATTTTTAAATGTTGACAAGCTATGTTAGGTTTATACCATAACCATTGTCACGCATGTGTGTCTGTGGATCACCCTCCTTACTCATCTTAGGTAAGCAGTCCCACCCCAGCACAGGTGGGGATGCTGTCACAAACGGTGTTGTCTCTTTCTTTTCCAGCATCCAGGAGAAGACGGTCCTTCTGAGCAGAGGAGTACAAAAGCGAGATGCTTGCAGAAGGTGGCATTTTATTCTGAACCCCCACTTGGGACAGAAGGGATTCCAAACCAGACTTGATCTGCTACAGATTTCTTTCTGTTGGTACTTTTAACTTCTGTTATCGCACCATTATGGGCTACTTTTGTTTATTTATCAATTGTTATTAAACAGAGTGACCAAGTTGGTGTCCCAACATTTCTCCAGTCCAGTTGTCAAACCTGAGACAACCACACCATTTACAACTTCTTTTAGCCTATTCATTCATAATCTGGGTGTAGTATTTGATTCTGAACTCTGTATACATGCAAAATTAAGTCCAGTTGTTAATCTGCTTATTTCCATTTAAGAAACAATGCAGAAATTCATTTTAATTGTTTCATTGCTGCTAAACTCTAAATGAATGTTCTTATCCTTTCTCAATTGTTGCAATGCTTTATATAGTGGTTTGCCAAAGCAATCGAAATATAATCTGCAAATGGTACAAAATATAGCTGTATGTCTTCTGATGCATACTTAGGTTTGTTCCAGCATGTCCCCAGTTTTATGCCATTTGCAATGACTTCCAATTGATACATCTATTGTATTAGTTTTAAAATTTTCAAGGCACTACACAATAAATCTAAGTGATATTTTTTCACTTTGATGAGTCATTATGTTTCAAACAGGGCACTTCACTCCATTGACGCTAATATTCTTGAGGTTCCAAAACGCAGGTAACAAACCTCTGGGGCTCGGGCCTTCAGCTGTTATGCCCCTAAACTTTGGAATGCCCTCCTGATCAACATTAGGCAGCTGCAGTTGCATTTATTATTATATTACTTTATATTTTTAGTTTTTGTTCTGTCTCATGTAATTATAATTTTATTGACTGTTGTCTTTTTGTACGTTCCTATTCTATGTGCTTTTATGTGTTTGTGTTGTATGTGCTTTCTTTATGCAGCTTTCAGTTAATTAAAAACACTGCTGCAAGAATTATTACACAAACCAGAAAATATAACACAGATATTTCCACTTCTCAAGTCCTCACACTGGCTTCCAGTTAAGCTTGGTGCTGATTTCAAAATCCTCATTTTGACTTATAAAGATTTAAATGGCCAAAGCCCTGGTCTCTTACCTGAACTTATCATTACTTACAAGTGAGAGCACACATTAAGATCTCAGGATGCCAGGCTACTTGTGATATCAAGGATAAACAAAATAACAGTGGGAGGTCAAACTTTTAGTTACAGGGCCCTGAAGCTATGGAATGATTTGGTTCAAATAGAAGAGATGCCCCTTCAGCCTTACCTCTAAAATCCAGCCTGACTCAACTACTTTAATCTAGGATACCCTGACTAGAGCAGCTGATTAGCAGTGCATACTGCATATCTGCTTGTGAGTCATTTGTACAAAAATATAAGTATCACGAAATGTTTAAACTGTTACTAACCCTCCCTTATTCTGTTTCTCTTCTCGGTATCTGCATAAGGAAAAGTCATCTTGAATAAAAGAGTGTTGGAATCATCAGATGGAAAGATTCTGTCATTAGATTGACTGGCCAGCATAAACTCCACTACAGACAACCTTGAAGTGGCTAGGCAGCCAGTTGGTCAAGGTCTTCAAGACTTTGTTCTTGATTTTTTTCTTTTACAATTTTAATCTTCCCCATTGTCAATTGACCATATTTCATCAATTAGTGGACAGATATTATTGACTTCCATTTATGTTTACTCAGTTTCTGTCTTTTTCTCCATCTGTTATTATTAATTTGTATTTACTGTATATGTGTACCAGTTCTGTATTCAGTAAGAATAATCAATACTTGTATTTTAACTGAGGATTGTTCACAGCACACTGCATTTGCACTCAGTGAAGAATACTATACAAAAAATAAATTGTAATCAATCAATCAATCAATCAATCAACATTTATTTATATAGCACATTTTCATACAAAAAAATGTAGCTCAAAGTGCTTTACAAAATGAATAGAAAAATAAAAGACACAATAAAAAATAAACATAAGTCAACATTAATTAACATGATATTTAATATATAATATATAATATAATATAATGTTTCTATTATTAAAAAAAATCCTGGAAAGCAAAAGCAGGGCGACGATACGTGATTTTCTTGGAAGTTCTCAGAAGACACTTAAAAGATAAGTCGTGTAAAGGCACGTAGCACACACAGATCCTGTGCTCTCAGCATATATAAAGCGTATAAGGACAATGCGTTCTAAATGAAACATCAACAACTAAGCAAAGAAGAAAGAGCAGCGCGGAGAAAAGAGACCCAAAAGCATCGGAGACAAAAAAAGGCAGATAAGAGATTATGAAAACAGTAGAATTCGAAGGGCTCAAACAAACGATGGCACAATACACATGCAGAGAAAGGTAAAGAATATGAAAGCAGTAAAATTCAAAAGTATTGTAGTGTCCTAGCCAGGTTGAAGCCTTGTTTGTTTTAAGTGACTGTTTGGTCCAATTGAGGGAGGGCAGAGTACAGCACGGAAGACTGATAGCAGCGCCACAGCAGCAGAAAGACAATAGATGATCCAATGGCACCTCCTTAGCATGCATTCAGCTGTACCACTTCACAACGCGAGCAGCGTTATACGTCCTGCAAGAAAGATATTTAATCACGCCTGGGGCCGGAAATAAAGGACAAGTGTTGTTTTTACAATGTCATGTGAGACAAGGCAGTGAGACATCATTTAAAGCAAGTCCACGGACATCTAACCTAGCAGTTGTTGGATTGCTGTTGGCAGACACGCTTCATGTGCTCCCTGCTCTTAAAACAATGACAAGAGACAAGCAAAACACGCAGCTCACCAGCAGCAAAAAACCTGCAGATGATCAGACTGCTTCTCTTTAGCGTGCGTTCAGCCAAACTAACTCTCACTACCGCCCCACCCCCTTCACAATGCGAGCGACAGAGATGCAAAGTGGCAAAAGGACAGCTGCTGTACAGGCTTTAAAATGATCGGGCAGCGAGACAAGCAGAACAGGCAGCTCGCCACCAGCAGAAAGCCAGCAGATTGTCCGATGGCATCTCCTTAGCGTGCGTTCAGCCGAATCCCCTTCACAACGTGAGCAGCGTTATACGTCCTGCGAGAAAGAGATGTAACCACACCTGGGGCCGGAAATAAAGGACAAGTATTGTTTTTACAAAAGTTTTAAAATAAAAGTGAAAATAATACATATGTAACAATTCCATTGAAAATAATAATCTCTTTAAATTGTATATCCGGTAAACCAAACCCGGGGGTGGGCAAGCGAAGCGAGCAGGGGACAGAGCCCCCTAGTTGTAATAAAATGTACAGACACTTTCTGCATAAACAGGCAGTGAAATAAAATCCTTGAATCATGAGAAAGCAGAACTGTAACTGTTAATCTGCACCTGACTAGCATGCACAATTTATGTGGCTGGGCTCTGTCATCATTTTTCTGCAGTGATATTTGTTCAACCATTTTTGAATTCATTGCTTTTTTATATTTGCTTCATTCAGTCACTTGGTTTGTTTTCAGTGTTCATCAGGAAGACAAGCTGGTAGTGACTGGATTTTATTCACAAGTAAATGTACTGATCAGATATTTTAACTAATAAAAATAACTGTTAGCAGTGACACTAAAGAATTTGATTACTACAGAATCCAACACTGAAACTCTATGATGTAATACAGAAGTATGAATAATTGTTTGTAAATAACAGTAATTAGTAGTTTGTTTTTAATAGGATATCATGTAATATGTTAATCTCTGCAGTTAACAGAGGAATAAACAAGTGCCCTCTCATTGTCTGTGCTTACATTAGTGGAAGATTTTTGTTAATGTATGTTACTACAGGTGACGAGTAAACTAACTGATTATTACACTAATGTGTGGCACATTACAGGAGAGTCAGTCAGATTCAACCCTTCCGACAATCACAAAAGGTGTCCCAATGTCTGACAGGTCTTAAAGAATTAACTTCCCAGATTATCCTGTAATGTGATGTACATAGAGACCAATCTAAACCTCTCAGATTTATTCAAAAGTCAGCTGGAGCTCTCCTAATTTCAAATCGGAAACATTTAACATGTTCAATGTTTACAACTCCAAATCCCGTAGTGTTTGTGGCAACATGGAGTTTTTTGGCATCACAGGTGAAAAACCTATAAACAATGGGAGACTTGGTGGAAGACCTTAAACATGGTGGCAAAGAAGTGAACATTATAATGTCTCCTGTAAAACTTATCATAACGGGACCAACAAAGAAAGATGTCGGGTAGAAACTGCCACCACACTGAACATACCAGGTGAGCAATGTAGACAGTTTGCTATGCTGTCTGATAAACTATGTTAGTGTATTTTTGTTGCAGAAACCTGTTATGTCTTTGTAAAGTATTATATTATTTCTTTTCTTTTGTTTAGTTTGAATTATTTTGGACTTACAATATTGTTTGTGTGATTATAATTACTTTTTCATGTGATTATTTTGATTTCCTGTACCATCATTTTATTATTCTGTTTGTCACCATGTTATGGTTTTGCTTTGGTATTGGTTGTCATTTTAAGCTTAACAAGCCCTGCTTTTGTTATCATTTGACAGCATGAAGTTGAACATTGTGAACCTCAACAGCTGGAAGTTTTTCTGCTCAGAAAGTTGTTTAGTGTTTTGTTTTGTTTTTTTTTTTGTTTTTTTTTTAAATTTGACTTTTGGTTTCATATTGAGCTTGTTGTTTTGGTTTAATTTTGTTCTCCAGGTATTTTCACTTTTGCTTCATTTTCTTGACTATAACTCTTGTCTCTCCAATTCTCAGTCCATTTTATAATCTTCTTTCCTGTCTGAGAACAACAGAAATAAATGCACCAGACTGTGACTACTTTGGGCTGAGTAACTTCTTTAAATATACTTATCCTGCCAGGTAACCTGGCCTGTAGAAGGACACAAAATAGCTCTCGAGTCTGTCAGTTCTTTGGCAGCCATGGAGCTGTTTCCAGTCCTTACAGGTTGACGATGCTCCAGCCCATCCTTTCTCCAGCAACCCTCCATAGACCAGTGATCTTCATTCTTCCAATCAACAAATGTCGAATACACATACTGAACATGTCAGATGAAACATCAGGTAAGGAAAATTCTAAAGACAACAAAAGCCACAGTACTCTTCATCGTCATATCAGCTGTGGAAGAGTGACTTGCAAAGTCCCAAAAATAATTGGGGTGCCAACCCTTTTCCCCTATTTAATTGCACAGCAACACAAAAGGAACTAATGTCTTAAAGAACAGGCACACAGGGAACACTCGGTAAATCTGATTGGGAGCTCATGTTAAATGCCCGGGTCTTCCTTCCTGGGACAGCCATTTTCATATGCTTCGTACCAGAAGGGAGACTTTTGGGAATAATGGAGGTGTTGTCAGCTGGCCTCCTGTGGCATCTTCTTTGAGCTGTGGAGGGAAAAAACAAGACAGTTAGTGACAATGTCCCCTCTTGCCTTAATGTGGTACCACATACCTGAATAGAGCTGGCAGGGTTAATAAACCTGGTGGTGTGGAATATTCTTCAGTGGTTCCCAAGAATACCAAAGTCATTCTCCACCACTCCTTGAGCTTGGAAAAGTCTATAGTTAGATATGCAGGGCTGATAGCTCATTTAGTGGAAAGAGAATGGCTTTATCCGGTCACAACAAAGAGGGGATGTTTCATCCTCCAAAAACATTAAAGGAATTTAGTGTCTGAACCTGACAGTGGTTTTGCTGTAGAAATATCCTGTCAACTTGCTTAACTTCTGACTGGACAAACACTACAGCATCAAAGGTCCTGCCCTGCACACCTTCACTGGCATTCCAGAATTGTCTTTAGCAAAAAGAAATGTCTTTGTAGTTGCAGAATTGCATTTGTTGATATTTTCCCTAGATAGCAGTGGGAAACTTCCACTTCTGCTGGAAATCATCTGCAATTTGCAGTTTCATAAAATTAGCATAAGTTTGATGTTTTAACAATAGAAATGTCTGTTTTCCAGACCATTAAAGCATAAATGAAAAAGATGAAATCAGGACAAATGTGTTCCTTATTTACATATTTGGTACCATGGGAAGATTTTGATGCAGTTTTCATTTTTTTTACATCTCATTATGAACAGACAGATACATTTAAAGTTTTTTTTTGTAATAAAGTGTTTAAAGTGCACATTCTATTAAGAACAAATTTAAAAAATAATCATTTTAAAAGTGAGACCATAGATTGCAGATTATAAAATGTGAAATAAAAAGCAACACACAGTTCACTGAATACTCCTGTATGGAATGCACAAGGTAAAAGTAAAGGCAAGGTAATTTTAAAGCTTCCTTAGTGTTTTGCAATAAATCTTTATGTCTCACCATCTGTGAAATTGTGAACTCTCAAAATCTTAACTGAAAATGTAAAGAAGCAAATGATTTTTTGGAAGAAATAAAATTACACTCTCCAAACTACATTTGTATAAGAAAAGATAATATGCACTACAAAGCTGTTGCTAAGAGTGGAAGAGCCTCTTCCTGGCAAAGAATATGTTGCTTCGTATTAAGAATAACAACTAGAAAATGAAATGCGTTCTTAAATATAAAACTTCCAAACTATTTATAAATCAACTTTCTGAAATTAATCAGAATGAAGGTGGCTAAAGCCTAGCCCAGCAACATTAAGGTACAAGGTAGGAATCAGATAACTCCTTGCCAGGCACACTCACAATCACTCACCCAGAACCCCTTATTAACCTAACAGAGATATCTTTAGGATGTGAAAGAAAACCAGAGAACCTGGAGGAACACTAGGCAGACAAGTAAAGCATGTTCCGGTTCCACAAATAGAGCAACTGGGCCGAGCAAGCTGTAACCCCTGCACTATCCTCACTGATCTATTGAAGTGAAAAATAAAACATGCATATATAAAACCATTTTACAGTCCCTCCTTTTCAAAGATCCCAGAGTACAGTGGGAAAAGGATCTCTCACTCAACATCTCAGAAATGGAGTAAAAAGTAGCCATGCACAGAATTCACTCGAGCTCCATATGCACAAAACAGACTATTATTCAACTTAAAATTATATATCGAGCGAATCTCTCTTGTTTAAAATTGTCCAAAATGTTTCCTGGGTAAGATCCAACCTGCAAACGTTGCAATCGAGCTCTAGCCTCACTGGGCCACATGCTTTGGGCCTGCACCAAATTAACATCATTCTGGACCAAAATCTTTAAATGCTTATCAGACAGCTGTGGTGTCACAATCCCTCATAGTCCACCAACAGCTGTGTTTGGTGGACTCCCAGATGGGCTTAAAGTCGAGAAGGACAAACAAACCGTAATTGCCTTTACTACACTATTGGCACGTAGACTTGTCTTGCTCTACTGGAAGAATCCTAACCAACATCTTTTAAGTTAGTGGGTAAGTAATGTTGTATATTATTTGAAATTGTAAAAAAGCAAATTCTCACTTCGAGGATCTGTGCACAACTTTTTAAAAACCTGGCAGGATCTAATCAACATTTTAGAATAACCATTTAAATTGAGGAAGCAGGTTATCTACTCTCTTTTACTCAATATATCTTTATTCATTTATTAATTTATCTATTTACTTATTTTTACTAGTGTTAAATTTTACTCTGCTAGCCTAGCTCTCTTTCTCAGGGGTGGGGGTTGATTTGTTTTGAACCTTTTGTTTTTTGTAAAACTTGACTTGCTTGTATGGAATTTTTTTGATTTTAATAAAATCAAAAAAGAAAACACAAATAAAACATGAGTATAACATACTTTAGCTGAAGCCACAACAGTACCAGGTGAGATCACGTTTTACTTTTTTAAATATATTTACTCTTAAGGCAAAATAATGAATATTCTGCATTAGCAAATAATTCCCAACAATTATTAAAATATGTTAAATTATATCTACAGGACATAAAAATGTGTGTTATCTATAAATGGATCATTTCCTCTAAATCAAGTTTCCTCAGGGTGTCACAGATGTGAAATTCCTGTCTCTTATTATTATATGACAATTTGATAATCTTTATCACCATTTCCATGGAGAAAAGTCTCGCCGCTGACATTTCAGATGTGATTAGCTTAAACACCTCAGGCAGTGAATAACACATGTAATCTTCAGAAGCCATAAAGGCCTTTTCTGGCGCAGTGGTCACCCTTCAGAACTATAGTGACCATGATGATTTATATTCATAATGCATACTGCCAGATGTTATCTTCAATTAAACGAACAAAAGAGTAAAAAGTATATGTATGGATTGTAATTAATGTAATGAACCTTCATTATTTTGTATTATTTTGCCAGTAATATTAATGTTTAAGAAAGAAGGATATAAACCCTTTCATTTTAATTTCATTAAAACCAGTGTAGAGATGTGGCTGGGCAGGCCTGGAGGTGCAGGGTAAAGGGGCTGCTACGTAACAGAGGCAGAACTTTACACGGTCTAGATAATTAAAAAAGGATTGGTTGAGAGTAGATACCATATTTGATTTGAATAAAATAAAGTACAGTAAGTGTAATTAACTTATAAATCATTTGCTGAAATGTAATTTATGAACCAATTAAAAAAATCAAAAAAAGAAAAATAGGCTGTGATAAAATTTGATGCATCAAATTATGTTAGAACTGGGAGCAGTAACCTGTACAGATATAATGGGTGGTAGAGGGAGACAATAATTTATCACAGGTCCACATGATCATTGGATGGTAGGATGGGTTGTTCTCATTTTTTGTGAACCCTTCTGTATATTGGGAAGAACAGGCTACCAACAGGAATGTCCATTTGAAAGGTGGCTACAAATAAGGATTGCCATTGAGCTTGCTTGGTGAAGCTCTGTGATAATGGCTCGCAAACCTGCACAGCACAATATGGACTCTGGAAGTGATTCCCACCAGAGCTGATACCTCCACTGAGCTTGGAGTTCAAAGGGGTCTGTCAGATTAAGAGAAGGAGAGGCACGGATTAAGAGAATCTGAGCAACCCTAGCAGACAGACAGGAGCTTGCCTGTTACCTATTTCTAGCAACTCTGTAGATGTGTTATTTTTCTTCTTATATACAGGTGCCTGTCATAAAATTAGAATATCATGACAAAGTTGATTTATTTCAGTAATTCCATTCAAAAAGTGAAACTTGTATATTAGATTCATTCATTACACACAGACTGATGTATTTCAAATGTTTATGACAACTAATGAAAGTCCCAAATTCAGTATCTCGGAAAATATAGAATATTGTGAAAAGGTTCAATATTGAAGACACCTGGTGCCACAATCTAATCATCTAATTAACTCAAAACACCTGCAAAAGCCTTTAAATGGTCTCTCAGTCTTGTAGGCTACACAATCATGGGGAAGACTGCTGACTTGACAATTGTCCAAAAGACGACCATTGACACCTGACAAGGTTGACAAGGAGGGCAAGACACAAAAGGTCATTGCTAAAGAGGCTGGCGGTTCACAGAGCTCTGTGTCCAAGCACATTAATAGAGCGGCGAAGGGAAGGACAAGATGTGGTAGAAAAAAGTGTACAAGCAATATGGATAACCGCACCCTGGAGGGGATTGTGAAACAAAACCCATTCAAAATTGTGGGGGAGATTCACAAAGAGTGGACTGCAGCTGGAGTCAGTGCTTCAAGAACCACCACGCACAGACGTATGCAAGACATGGGTTTTAGCTGTCGCATTCCTTGTGTCACGCCACTCTTGAACAAGAGACAGCATCAGAAGCATCTCGCCTGGGCTAAAGAAAAAAAGGACTGGACTGCTGCTGAGTGGTCCAAAGTTATGTTCTCTGATGAAGGTAAATTTTGCATTTCCTTTGGAAATCAAGGTCCCAGAGTCTGGAGGAAGAGAGGAGAGGCACAGAATCCACGTTACTTGAGGTCCAGTGTAAAGTTTCCACAGTCAGTGATGGTTTGGGGTGCCATGTCATCTGCTGGTGTTGGTCCATTGTGTTTTCTGAGGTCCAAGGTCAACGCAGCCGTCTACCAGGAAGTTTTAGAGCACTTCATGCTTCCTGCTGCTGACGAACTTTATGGAGATGCAGATTTCATTTTCCAACAGGACCTGGCACCTGCACACAGTGCCAAAGCTATCAGTACCTGGTTTAAGGACCATGGTATCCCTGTTCTTGATTGGCCAGCAAACTCGCCTGACCTTAACCCCATAGAAAATCTATGGGGTATTGTGAAGAGGAAGATGCAATACGCCAGACCCAACAATTCAGAAGAGCTGAAGGCCACAAGCAGAGCAACATGGGCTCTCATAACACCTGAGCAGTGCCAGAGACTGATCGACTCCATGCCACGCCGCATTGCTGCAGCAATCCAGGCCAAAGGAGCCCCAACTAAAAATTGAGTGCTGTACATGCTCATACTTTTCATGTTCATACCTTTCAGTTGGCCAACATTTCTAAAAATCCTTTTTTTGCATTGGTCTTAATTGATATTCAAATTTTCCAAGATACTGAATTTGGGATTTTCATTAGTTGTCAGTTATAATCATCAAAATTAAAAGAAATAAACATTTTAAATACATCAGTCTGTGTGTAATGAATTAATCTAATATACAAGTTTCACTTTTTGAATGGAATTACTGAAATACAGTAAATCAACTTTGTCATGATATTCTAATTTTATGACCGGTACCTGTATATTTTATATAGGGTGGCACAGTGGCGCTGTGGGTAGCGCTGCCGCCTTGCAGTTAGGAGACCGGGGTTCACTTCCTGGGTCCTCCCTGCGTGGACTTTGCATGTTCTCCCCATGTCTGCGTGGGTTTCCTCCCACAGTCCAAAGACATGCAGGTTAGATGCACTGGCAATTCTAAATTTTGCTGTGGGTGTGTGTGTGCCCTGTGGTGGGCTGGAATTGGTTCCAGCAAACCCCCGTGACCCTGTAGTTAGGATATAGTGGGTTGGATAATGGATGGATATAATTTATATTATGTCTACTGCTTGTGACCATTCCTAATCTTATTATTTTTATATTGTCACATTTGTGCGAATTGGGGACAGCTTAAGGGCCCAGGTAATGGTAATCTTCTGCCAGAACACAGGATGACGCTAGTTACTAACACCTTTTCTCTTCCTCCCTCTGCAGACCTTAAGATTAATGGCTTTACCACACTTGATTTCACTTTTGGCGTCCTTCCATCTGGACCTGCCTCTTCCTTCCGGAAGTCCTTATTACCAGAAGATCAGTCAATACCTAGATTTGCATCTGTCAAGACAATTCTTCTTTTTCTTTTTTTGCGAAACCGTGCTTTCAATTCTTTTAATTATATGGGGTTTGCCTGTGGCTGCCCAAACACTTTATGCTTGTCTGTGACTGTTCTTACAGTATATTAAACTTTGTATTTTGGTAGCGTGAATAAACCAAATGGAAACAAAAGAAGAGCTGGGGCTCCAGAGAACATCCCATGTAATGTCCTGGTTTAAGGAAGGAAAAGTTATTTTGTTATAGGTTTTTTTTTTCTCCACCATCTCATCAGCTGGAGTTTTTAACTGACCTCCTTGGCCATCTGACCACAGTTTGTAATTAACCTTGACCTTTAGATTCTCTACTGTAATAAATAAGTGATCTTTAGTTTTAACTTCTTTTTGTAATTGTGTTTAGCTGTTAATAATGCAATGAGAAGTCAAGCGAAATGATACCTTTTATTGGCAAACTGAACAGATTACAATTACAATATGCAAGCTATCGAGGCAGCTCTGGCACATCCATAGTGGCTAACATGGAGCAAACCCTTCTTCATGTATGAAAATGTGCTATATACAGTAAATAAATGTTGTTGTTGTTGTTAGAATAAAAGATGAACGTCATTATCAAATGCATGGTGGGCTGATGCACTTATAAAATAGTTCCTGGGAGTTTGGACATCCATCGCCTTCAGAAGATATGTATACAATGAATGGCTTCTTCCTGTCAGATGACCATTTAAATCAGGGGTGTCGAACTCTGGTCCTGGAGGGCCGCAGTGGCTGCAGGTTTTCATTCTAAATATTCTTCTTAATTAGTGACAGGTTTTGGCTGCTGTTTAACTTCTTTGGCCTTAGTTTTAATGAATTTGACTAAGGCCCCTTAGTTATTTCTTTTTCCTTAATTAGCAGCCATATAGTAATAAGACACAAAACGAGCTGCCACATGACCAGCTAACCTGCGACCATCACACAATATTTGGAAATAAAGATGGGTGGAGGTCTCAGTAAGGTTGATCTCTCAGGTTACCAAAATATTTTGTTGGTGTTTTTAGAAAAAACAGAAAATCAACAGTTTTGGAAATGTCTGCTCTAGCAGAATGAGAGCAGCAACAAGCTGTGGAATTAAATAATGAGCTTAATTAGCAGCAAGAATTGGGTTCTCATTAAGAACCTGGTTGGAGTGAAACTGGTTGGATTTTGAAGCTCCAATTTACCTGGCCATCAGTCAGCTAATTTCACGTCTCATTTCTGTTTGGCTACCATTTAATGAAGAAAAGAATCAATTCAGACGACTGAATCCTTAAAAAAACAGGGATATTAATCTGAAGGGAAAAGAAGTTAATTAGCAGTGAAACCTAGTCACTGATAAGGAAAAGGGTTAAAATGAAAACCTGCAGCCAGTGTGGCCCTCCAGACCTGGAGTTTGTCATCTGTGATTTAAGTAATAGAGAAAGCAGAAGGGTGGGGCTTAAAGACATCCAAAGTGGAAGTGATGTCGGAAGCCTTCTGGGTTGTTCCCCATTCTAAAAGGAATGGAAATTTTGGTAGTGACAGTGTCATCACAGAACCCTTCCCCCTATTACTACCTAAACCATAAATGTATTCCGGGAACTTTTGGATCACACCTCGTAGAACCTTCAAAATAAAAAAAATAAAATTTTAGTCTATGTATTTCTTTTCTTGACCAGATTTTTCTATTATATGTCATTTGGCAGCCAGGCCATATTCTGTTGGCAAATGTACATATTCAGGAGCCCAGCCTTGACAGGACGTTAGTTTATCACAGGAGACATGCAAATAAGCGTACACCCAAAACACCTAAGCTGCACATATTTTGGGAAGCATGGGTTAAATATGTCAACTGAAAGATAAAGAAAAGTAGGCCAAACATAAAGTGACCATGTTGAGAATTGAACATGCATCCTTAGAGTTTAAATTATGACCCATCATGCCAGAGTGAAGATTTCACCAAAAATGTCCTGTTTTTATCATTTTTACCATTTTTGGTGGTATAATTTTGTCAACGCTATGTCAGTTGATTTTTTTTCATTTTTTGAGTTCTATTTATGCATTTACTTTACATGGAATCATTCTGAATTCTATATGACTTTTTATTATCTGACATTAATTCTCAGCACATTTTGTGAATCTATTGCCTCATTAATGTAATAAGAAAGACACAGTTTTATCAATTAATAATGCAAATGTAATTTATCTAACTTGCTCTTTTAACAGCTTGAGATTCCATATGCTAGTTGATGTGTTTTAATTAATTTATATGTTTGATATTTTTCAAGTTGAAGTTATTTCTTCACTATCTGTATCTTAATATATTATATTTTCCACAAGAAAGTGTGTTTCGAAAGTGAAACAATTTTTATAAATATTAAAACATAGCTAGCCTGTTCTTGCACTTTAAAATGGAGGTGAAGGGTACCGGGGTCCAACATGAAAACAAAAGCCCTAAAACGTACAGAATACATCTATTTTTAAAGCCAAGAGTGTTTTGTTTTCAAGTACTGATTTGTGCTTTTTGATCGCACACGTGTTTCAATATTGTTTTTAGAAGAAACAAAAAAGAAAAACCAGAAAATCTTTGTGAGGTTGATCAATTTTAAAAGAAGTCCTGCTTCACCACACTTCTTGTCTTCCACCATGACAAGTTTCAGCCACCCCAGGTGCATGATTTTATCCAGGGTTAATCTCTTAAAATCATCTCCAAGTACTGTTATTGACATTATTAAATGTTTATACCCAGTTGAAAATTGCTGCCTCTGTTCTTTAGACAATAATCAGACAAGACAATAATCACTGAAAAAATGTCACTCGATCACTCACTCGTCAATAGACAACAGGCTGTGCACCTTGATAAAAGGGGATGAATTTAACTTATGTCACTGCTCATGAGTGGCTAACCTTTTTTGGCAATTGACAAGAATTGTTGATCCATTTTCAGTATTCAGGGTTAAAACAGTTAATCATCCGCAGTCAAACACACCATCTGATAGCAATCAATCCGTAAATGCAAACATGAAAACTCCATGCGGACCCTGGAGCTTTGAGGCAGGAATGACAGCTCTGCTCTACCACCCTGCCTATGTTAAAACAAGTGTACCAAACTTACTAAACTTTAAACTGATTAAAACTAAATGTATGACTATAATGTCTGATCAGTTCTTAGAGTTGATTGCATGCCACATGCTTGCTCAGCCTGTCTCTCACTAGTGGTCACTAGACTACCAAAACACGCAATAATTACTCCGAAATAATGCAAAACATTTTTTATTGAGTGTCTAAAATAAGCTTCCATATGGTTCAGTTTACGTGCCAGCACTAGGGTTGCACCAGGACTAGTTGTCAACATTCCCCACACAATGGTGCTACAAGCAGACAAGCGAACAGGAAACGTATCCTTACCTCAAAAAAATAGACCAAGAATCTTTGAGAAAATGAATTACTTCCAGTTTACTTTTGCTGTCACCAGCATGCCACAGAAACATGGAACGCACACATTCTTAAATCCAAACCTTTGCTGCTTCAAAGTGGCTGTATTTGGGACATTTTAAGGGTTTTGTTTTCATATTTGGACCACAGGACCCTTCTCCTCCATTTTAAAAAACAAAAGAGGGGTAGGTATTTTTAAATTTATATAAAATTGCTTCACTTTAGAACACAATTTCATGTGACAAATTACTATTACTCCACTGATTGTGGAGAAATAATTTCAACTGCGAAAATACCAGACTTATCCTTTAAGAATAACATGCTTTATTTTGTTATAAATGCTTTGCAATATTTTTCTATATGTTTAAGCAATTCTGTGTCATCAGTTGCATACAAGTGAAAAATTAACTTCACTTATACTTTATATGAAAAACTAATAAAGCAAGAAAATTGAAAAATTGAACCTTATTGAATATATAAATTTCCTAAAAAAAAAATAGATACTTTTTTTAAACAGAAAGAGCATTTTTGCATATACCGTAGATCCCGGAATACAAGCCGAGAATTTCGTCCTAGATTTTTGGCTTGGAGTTTGGGAGTCGGTTTATAAAACGAGTATCATTTCAGATTCAAGATTTCCAGCGCAATGCCGGTTTTGTCGATGAATACGGAAGTAAATAATGATGAAACCACAGAGCCATCTTTCAGATGAAGAAGTAACTTTGCATGCTAGTACTTTAAATAAAGAATTTATTCAAAAAAGTGTTTTAGTTGTTGATTTTATTAATAAAATTTATAATAAATTATCGTGAAGTTTAAAATAAAATTTTTTATTTTGATTTACGATCCACATCTTGCGTTACGAAACGGATGCGGTCACGTGTATCCGCTTGCGCGATTGTAAACAAACAACCGAGAGCGTTAGTAGCGTCAGTCGTAGCCCAGATACATGTGTTTGTGGATGTAATTTCGAAACGAAGATGGACATTGTGTGGAAATATCTCCTCCTCCTCCCTTTCTGCAGCCCAAAGATGTCAAATTACATGGTGAGTACAGTATGAAATTGTTTCTAGAATAGAATGCCTTTTACTGTCACTATACGCATCTACAATGAGATTAAAAGCAGCTCCTTCAGTGCAGAAAAAAGTTATGTATAGGGCTTGTATGGTTGTTTTTCAGCCTTAGCATAACGCCGTATCTGCGGCCCGGCTTCTGCTTTCTTTCCCTCCTCCGTCTGTGTCGTCTCCTAGACCCGACAACAAACCACGGAGAGCCCGCTGGTCTCGCTATGTTGTCTGGGATGTTGTGCGTGTGATGAAAAACACTCAAAACAGATGTCTGGCTCTGGACACCGATGTCTATAAGGTTCTGAATGGTGTAGCGGATGTTCGCCGAACCGATCGTGCACAAACAAGGACAAAAAAAAAGTACAAAAACCACAAAAACGTGCACTGAAAAGGAGAGCCTTGATCCGATGCGACGATGCACGCCGCCATGCTCCTAGCCTAATCGAAGTAGGCTAGGCACTTTTTATAACTTTTTGGTTAGTACGTTAGAAAAATTATTGGTGTTTTTTATTATGAAAAGGTTAAGTAAGTGTTGCAGTGGGAGGTTCGGAACGCATTATGGGTTAGCCTTTGCGAACGAATTAAGTTTGTAAGTCAAGGGTCCACTGTATTGCGTATTTAAGTTAATCAAATTTATAACAAGTCTCCGGAAATCCACCCGCCAATGTAACGTATTTGCGTATATAGTTTCAACACAAAGGTTCCATTTTACCAAACTTCTCCGCAATCACTTCCTGGTTTCCATCAAAAATGCCGTCAGTCTCAAATTCTCACCGATAAACATTATAAATTTACCCGAAGAGACACTTTTAAGGAAATTTAGAAAATTTTGCTTGGAGAAGGGGGTCGGCTTAAATACCGGTCATCGGCAAATACATGTAATTTAGTAGGTAGAGAAGGGAATCGGCTCATATACCGGGTCGGCTTGTATTCCGGGATCTACGGTATGCAACAGACCAGTAATTTAATTTTTTTTTGGATCAATGTGTCAGTTATAAATACTGTTTGGCCTGCCATAAACCACCAATCAAAAGACATGTTGCATTTTTATAACAACATTAACTATTAAAATATACCTCTACAGGAGTGTATGTTTTTTATTTTGCTGTAGAGATCACATAATACTAGGAATAGCAACATACCTCATATTACAAGGGACGTTCAAAAAGTTTCTGCACTTTTTTTTAACTGTTTTTATTAAGAATTTCAAAAACAAATTGCATCACTTTTCTACATAGTCAACTTTGTTTGTGATGCAATTTTCCCAGTATCCCAACTTTTTTCCCCCAACTTTTTAATCCCAATTACTACTCATCCCGCCTTGAAAATATGAAAGTGAGGAAGCTTTTTGAACATCCCTCATACATCCCTACAGATTTCTATTATTTGATATAAATATAAAATATCAACACCAGTAACATTTGCACGTATTGTGGTATTCTATAAAATTGAAGCCAAATATTGTCCAAATTGAAGTAAATCAATACATTTCGTGAATTCGTCTGATTAAGTTAATCATTCTTCTAAGTCTGCGTTTGTTGTTCATTTCATTTGAATTTAATTTTATTAAGTGCACTCTTACTTAAGAGTCCAGCTCATATATAATTATAGTCACAGTATTATTAAAAGACAAGCTTTATTAAACTCTTCTCTCTCTCTCTTCTCTATACCCAGTTTAATGTACATTCTGAATTTTCACCCAGGTTTGTCATTTGACCCCCCTTAAAAGGGGTACTGTAGCTGAAGTTTGTTTGACCAGATGTCCTTCTTAATGCCAAATTCATCTGATCACCATTTACAACAAACAAGGAGAGTAAGAAGCTTATTCAAATCCAGGTAACAGAGGTTCAAGCAGTATAAACACAGAGTATAATTTCGAAACATACAATAAACCATGCAGTAATTACACAATCAAAGGTAATCATCTTTAAATCCTGTTATTAATTTGGCACTATATCAAATTGTCTTACAGAATGTAAGCACTTGAAAACTCTCACACAAAGAAACACATTATAACAATCAAGAACATAATATAAACAATTTCATACGGTGTATTGTATTCTTTTCTTCCCTTGTAGTTCCTTACAATGCTCTGTACTAAAAGAATCCATTGTTAAATTGTGCTGCCAAGTTCTTCATCTTGTATAATGAAACAATTACTGACTAATTTGCTGATAAAATCTGGTCTATTAAGTTTGTAATTTGCCAGCAGTTATAAGAGTAAAATGGGGTGAACACAAAATGAAATGTTGTTAAAATGTGGCATGACTCAGATTAATTACTGCTATATGTTTGCCTCCAAAAAAGAAATTATATGAGTAAAATGTATTATTCAGTAGAATAATAATGACTTTACTAATAATACAAAATGATAAGCAATGGATAATTTTCAGAATAAAATACCAAACAAGAGTCATATTTCAAAAGAAAAAGAAATTTCAGCTTTATCTGATGTAGACTGGAAGAATATGATGAACTTATAAATAAAGGTTTAAGGTTAATATTTCTTACTGGATATTAAAAATAGGCACTGCATATTCTCCTCATGTCTGTGTGGGTTTCCTCCTGGTGCTCCAGTTTCCAAAGACATGCAGGTTAGGTGAACTGGCGATTCTAAATTGGCCCTAGTGTGTGCTTGCTGTGTGTGTTTGTGTGAGTGTGTGTTTGCCCTCGGTCTGGGGTTTGGTCTCTGCATTATGCCCTATGCTAGCTGGGTTAGGCTCCAACAGACCCCTGAAACCCTGTTCAGGACTAAGCAGGTTAGAAAATGACTGACTGACTGATTGACTCTTCATATTAACTCTGCTCTAATATGCCTAATGGTAAATCAAAGTCCTGGCCTCTGTTTTCCTCCTAAAGAAAAAAAAATATTAAAATTTCCCAAAAAGGACCACAATGCAACAGTTTTAGCTGATGTGAATGCTGCTCTCTTTTTCAGGTGCACAGATTAGCTTAAAGGAGCCATGCAGTGTGCTTGTCTCACTGTGCTGCCCAGTAAATTGGGCTCTTTGGCTGCCATAACTGTTAGCTTGATTTGCATCTTTATAGCTTGATGCTCTTTGGCATGCACAGAATGATACTGAGGAGTAGTTAACTTTACATTAAGGAGAAATCAATGACTCCTGATAAGCAAAGAATGAATGGCACAAAATTGCTAACACTGGTTTTGGTTTTTTTTTTTCATTTAAATCAGAACAGTTAACATTACTGTTTGGCTGTGTTTATTAATATGTTGAAGTAGGTAACCTTCCATTGAATTCCCTGGGCCTTTATCTTTATGACATATTGAATTTCCATGATCATATTTTCTTATTAAATTCTATCTTCTGAATTTTACACAGCCTCTTCATTGACCTGCTTTTGAGATCAGTGTAGTAAACCTCTTTCTTATGCTAGCTAGTTACTTCTAAACCACATGTAATATGGACAGACCCCTGGCAATTTTCCATAAGAAGAACAATATTTACGAAACAACACATCTCAAAGTAGACATACTTAATTAAATTAATTACAAATTGCCACACAAACAAGCAGGCAATAACATTTAAATGCCTGTCTTGCTTGCTAGCAGCCATTCCACATGCACATCAGAAGAGGTAATCCACCTGAAGAAAAGCATGCTCAAGCCTTGCCGGTACTTGAATGGGAGACCACCTAGGAAAAGCTTGGTGTTGGTGAGGCCAGCAGGGTGTGCTTCCCTGTGGTCTGATTGTGGAACCCAATGCCCCAGAGCAGTGAGGGGAACACTGTGCTGTAAAAAGGGTGCCGTTCTTTAGATGAGATGTACTGTAAAATCAAGGTCCTGACTCTCTGTGGTCATTAAAGATCCCTGGGCACCCTTCATAAGGAGCAGGGTGTATCCCAATATCCAAGCTAAATAGCCAACCATGGATAAGCCATTCTAGCCCCCAAATCATTTTTCTAATTGGTTAACTATCTCTCACCTCTTCACTACCTAACAGATAATATGTGGTGAGTATACTGGTGAAAAATGGCTACCATAGCAAATGGATGCTGCACATTAGTGGTGGTTGAAGTGGCTCCCCACTCACTATGTAAAGTGCTTTTAGTAATGAGAAAGGCCCAATATAAACGTAAAGAATTACTATGCTTGCAACACTCTGTCTTCTAATCTTGGCCTCGGGATGCTCCCATCATGTGATGTAGAAAAGGCATTAAATTTCCCAAAGGTCTCCCAATTGCTGACATATGTCTTCCCACACTGATGTTCACAGGTACACAATGACAGCCAGCATTAATATTTATCCCTATGCCCCTGGCCACCCTTTGCTAACCATAGAAATCACTTAAAGCATATTCACTGTATACATTATTAAGAACACTGTACTAATGCTGGGTAGGACCTCCTTGTGTTCTCTTGACAGCCTCAATTCTTCATCGCATGAACTCCACAAGATTTTAAAAACATTTCTCTGAGAGTCTGCTCCATGCTGACATAATTGCATCACACGGTTTCATCCGTACATTTATTCTGCGAATCTCTTATCCTACCATATCCTAAAGGCTTTCTGTTGAATTCAGATCCCGTGACTGGGAACGTGACTGAAGAACAATGAATGTTCATGAAACCAGACTGAGATGACTTTTGCTTTGTGACATGGTGCATTATCATGCTAGACGTAGGTAAATTGTAGCCATGAAAGGATTCTGATGGTCAGCAACAATACTCAAGTAGGCTGTGACTTTCAAGGGATGATTGATTGTGCTATGAAAACATTCCTCACACCATTACACCACCACCAGCAGCCTGGACTGTTGACACAAGGCAGGTTGGGTGTGTGGATTCATGCTGTTGGTGCCAAATTCTGACCCCACCATCTGTGTGCCTCAGCATAAATTGAGATTTATCAGACCAGGCTACGTTTTCTGAGTAGAGGTATGTTTTGTATGTGTGTCGTAGTACTAAAGATATAAGAGAATGCACTGTTTTTTGAAATAATTCATTATGGCACTGTAACTGCTTCATTGCAATACTTTAGTAGTAAATGAAGTGTTACTAACTGAAAAACACTAAAGATGGTTTAGTTAGCTGAACTAAAATGGAAGGCGAAATGGCTATCCTGAAGCTACATGAAACGGCTGGGCTTACTGAAAAAGGATATTCATCTCATACTTTCTGACATTACATGGAATGTTATGTCATCATATACAAAGCTGTTTTTCCTCACATATTTTTTATTTTGGACCACACTTTAAATGATGATACATAAGAACAGTTGTCTGCATTGTGCTTTAGATACGGTACAGAAGCTCTTTGGAAATGAGAAACTTTTCATTATGTCCTTTAATTTCTTGATGTACAAAGTCTGACCATTAAAATAAGCTAATGAAGAAATATACCAAGGAGAATGAACTGCTCTGCAAAGGTCTTTGCTAAAATACAAGATAAAACTATGATGTTCAGTCTTAAAAAGCTGATTCTTAGAATTTAATGGCCATCTGTGACCTTTACTTTTTTGTGACACCTCTGCCAGTTTCTTAGTAATAATGCAGAATATTGCTCATTTCACTACTCTTAAGTGAATTGCCTTTTGTGCTTCACAGAATGAGTTAAAGATTTTTTTTCTCTACATGTTTATCAATTGCCATAGAGAAAAGCCAAGCAAAATAACACCTTTTATTGGCTATCTAAAAAGATTACAATATGCAAGCTTTCGAGGCAACTCAGGCCCCTTCTTCAGGCAAGATGTTATACAGAAACTGGAGTTCTCTGTGTTTATATCCACACACTAGGACAAGAAACAGCAATGGTAAATCTTTCAATGAAAAATATTAAATGTAAAAAATGAATACGTTCATTCATTAGTTAAACAGGAGAGAGAGGAACAAGAACATGGAACATGGTCAAGATCTTTAGATAAGATAACTGTCCAACAAAGTCCTGTGAAGTTTGTGATGAGTTTTTCAAAACAATATGGGTCTGTAGACAGGTTATCTGTGTCAGTCTGAGAGATGCAAACAGTCCTCATACCTGGCTATAAAACTCATGTCTCTATTCAACCCATGTTGTAATGTATTAAATTTTAACATGAGTTTAACTTCCCATTCTTCTCTGTCTTGCTGTGTTTTGAAGTTGCCCATAAGCACTGGGACTTTAAAGTCCCTCTCACGGTGTCCATGGCTGTTGAAGTTGGCCGCTACAGGAACATCTGTGTTGCCATGTTTAATGTGGAATCTGTGCAAATTCATTCTCTGGCGGAGTGTTTGTCCAGTTTCTCCCACATAGAGTGCAGTGTCAGGACATTTCATGCAGAGAATTAGGTAGACAACATTAGATTATCTGCAGGAAAATTATCCCTTTATGTGATGTTCAAGTCAGCAGTTTGGTATAACTGTATGGTCTGTATTGTAGATGTGGGCACACGTTTTACATCTTTTCTGTAGGCAGGGAGATGTGCCATTTTCTGTCAGTTCATTTAGGGAGCTTCGGACAATTAGTTGCTGAAGGTTTGGTGGTTGTCTGTATGCCAGGAGGGGAGGTTCAGGAAATACGTTTTTCAGTGTTTCAATTGTCATAGTAACGTAACAATTAGTGCTACTGCAGGTTCAGTTTTTAGCACACTAACTAAGAATTTTCACAACACCAATAAACTTTTAACTGATTAATTAATACTAGCCAACCTGCAGCATACCATACGCCACATAATCAGGCCGGTTTTTTAATGATTTTTAAGCACAGGGAGAAAATTAACATTTGATAAATCGGTAATGTAATAAATCAGCAAGAAAAGCAACATTGTAACAATGCACGGAACGAACCAACACACAACGACTGAAAACTGGCGGACCACCATCACGACTTATATGCACTGCCTGCTCATGTGCCCACCTCCAACTCGTCACTTGAGTCGTTGTCGTCTTTGCAGTCCAGATGCACCTGTGACTCACGTCTTCCGTGTTCCTGCAGGAGCATCTAAGAAGACGCATTTTTGTCGCAGATGCGAATTGCTGTATGTAGCGTGTAAAACAGTTTGCTATGGTGCACGCGGTCGTAACCAAAAACTCGGTTTTTAAAAACTGCTTACTTCATTGTGTTTTAACCTCAGTTGTAAAGGATTGTTTTAAGGATCCCATGGGATACCCCTCGCAAACCGTTTTACACGCTGCATATGGCGATTCACCTCCGCGAGAAACATGCCTCTATGAACAGTCAACGTGGCTCGGAGGTGCATGTGGCCTTTACGACAGACGAATATAAATGATGCCGTTTTTTCTGTGTCGTCGCGTCCGAGTTGGTGGGCGTGGCTCTGCGAGTTGTCGTCGTATCCAATGGTCTTGGAGTTGGTGGGCGTGGCTCCTTCCTGTGTGCGCCATAGGTGTCTTACTTGTCGGTGGCTTAGTGAATCCACTCCCGTTCCAGCGTGCTTTCCATGGGTGTCTTGCCTTAGTGAATTATATATATAGATTATTGGGTGATAATTGTTTATTTACAACTAGAAGTAAAAATGAAGAACTGAAAATAAATAGAAGGAAAAATGGATTAGAAGAAAATTAGAAACAGATCAACAGTTACTCAAGAATGCAAAATAAGTCTTAATTAAAACTCCAAAATGAAATCCAATTTCTTTATGAACAATCAATGCAAAATTCTGAAAACAAAAACTACTTTTATTTCTAGTAATAACAACAACATGGAATTGTAACAAAATTAAAAGCTAAATCTGAAGCCACATATCTAAAGAAAAATGAAGAACCAGAATCAATTTATTAATGAGAGTATGAAAATAAACCAAAATAATAATTTTGTGAATAATATATTAGAAAAACAAAAGAGGGCTATTAGAAGAGAGAAAGTAAGTTGTGTATGACAGAAATACATCAGTAATGAGCAGCCGTCAATGTAAGCCCTTATGTCTCCCTCAGGTGATTGTTTCCCATGTTGGTGCAACACTTAAGGGAAAGAGTTCAACTAGATGCCCCGTCCCCTTTGCGATTGTGATTAAATAAAACAATAGAAAAATAGAATAATTAAAAGAAAGTGAAAAGAAAACAAACCAAAATCTGGGGGTCAAGCTTGGGGAGCTGTTCGGAATTGTGGCAGAGTCAGCACCAAACCATGATAATGCTCTGAATATTAGTTTGGTGGCATGTAGATTCAGGCTAGACTGATTTTGTTTAATTTTAGTACATAATTCTTATGATTAGTTGTGTTATTATTGTTTAGGTGCCATTGTGGTGCCATTTTCAGGTATCATTTTATGGCCACAGCCTTGTTGTTTATCACAAGGACATCTGTTGCTGGTCTTATTGGACCATCACTGCTGTGCATGGTTTCATTATGTTGTCAGATGACGTTAAGATGACTATGCTGTTAATCAGACATCCAAACTATTAATAAAGACTCTTTAAAAACTCTTTAGATGGCAATTGGTTACAGAAAGGCCCTTTCAGTGTCTCTGTGGGTTTTGCACATTCTCCCATTGCCTGCATAGTTTTTTCCTCCCATATCCCAAAGCGGTATACTTGAGGATACTTAGCTGATGTGTTTTTCTTAATAATTTGCTACTCTGACTATCTTTCCATTCTTTTCAGAGATTTCAGAAATAGCTGCAGCATCATGATGGCATAGAAGGAGAACATAGCTGCTCCATTAGGACATTTTTGTATCTTAAAGCACAGCTTGGAAGCATGGCAAAACATATATTTTGTAATTGCTACACTTCTTTGACTGTGCTTTACCTTTTAGAAAATGGAGGAACACTCATGGCAAATGTATGTGAGGTTTCTCAAAAGTCACACAAAGCAGGTTAGGATCTTCACTAACCTGCCCAGATGTATCCTCACCCCTAGGCAGCCAGTTCTCCAAACTACACAGACAGTCTGCAGTCTACACAGGCACAAAAATGGTGAGCTGGCTTTAAAAGTCCAAAACTAATATAAATGTCCCAGAAATGTATAAAAATGCCCTATTAGACAGGAGTCGTCAAATCTCTGGCTTGATAAGACAAGTCCAAAAAAGAACCTTTATACATTGAATATTTATTTTGTACTTAATCAAAAAAAAAAAACAAACAATGGAAAAAAGATAAAAATGATGGCAGAAAGGGCCTAAAATGGCAATATGTAGTACACCAGCAAAATACAAGAACAGAGGTGAAATATCCGCTGTTATAACGAAGGATATTTTTATGTGGTTGTCCACGGGATCTCAAGTTAGATAACCAGCAGGAGACAGATAACAGGAGAATGCTCCACATAGAGTGAAGTCATCAGTGGAGTCACTCAGGGTTCTGTCTTTGGACCATTACTTTTTCTGATTTATATTAATGATATTGATTCTGGTAAAATTAGTAAACTTGTTAAATTTGCAGATGACACTAAAATTGTAGGGATGGTAGACACTGAGAAGGCAGAAAAAAGAATTCAAAAAGGCCGGGACACGCTTAAGAACTGGGGAAGCACCTGGGAAATGCAGTTTAATGTAGAAAAAGTGCAAAGTCCTACCAATGGGCAAAAGGAACATCAATTATAAATGCAAGATGAGAGATACTGTCATACGAGCAACCTCTGAAAAGGTTTAAGGGTTTATGTTGATTCAACATTTTCATCGACTAAGCAACGCATAGAAGCAATTAAAGAGGCAAATAAAATGTTAAGTTAAATCATAAAAACTGCTGAATTTAAGTAAAGGAGTGTTATGCTCAAACTATATAATACACTAGTAGGACTGCATCTCTGGTATTGTGTGCAGTTCTGGTCACAGGGTAACAAGAAAGACATAGCAGCACTTGAAGCTGTGCAGAGAAGAGCAGCCAAGTGCATCCCAAGACTTAAGGACATGTCCCGCTCTGACTCAGAGAGTTAAACCTCTTGAGTCTTGAGCAGGGGAAACTGCATGGGGACATCATCCTGGTATTTAAAATCCTCAAAGGCATTGATAAAGTAGATCCAGCAACATTCTTTCGAATAAGGGTAAATTAAATACTCAGGTACATTAGTGGAAATTAAAGGGAAGTATATTTAAGACCGAAGAGTGGTGGGACTCTGGAACAAACTACTCTGGCAAGTAGTTGAAGCAGAAACCTTGACAACCTTTAGGAAGAATCTGGATGAGATATTGGGACAGCTTAGCTATTAGCTAAGCAAATTGGCTTGAAAGACTGGATGGTTTTCTTTCTTTTGTCAAATTACTTAGGTTCTTTACTGTTGGTGTTTCTCATCCACTGTGTCAGAACCCAATGGTGTGGATTCATAAAACCTCCCTTTGTACTGACAATTTTAATTAGTATGTTTATTCCATTTCTTAAACCTTAATTCCACTTAGAGAAACAGCGATATCTGTCTCTGATGAATCAGGTTAACACACACGGGTTAATTTTCTGTGAGCAACCTGATTATGTGGCCATGTAAACCCTTAACCCAGTTACAGTTAGTGATTTTGTAGTTTTGTAGTCTGCACATGTCCTTTTGCACAATTTTCACCTGTGCATTTGTTTACATTGTGCATTCTTCCAGCAGCCACAGGTAGAAAATGGTGGAAATGTCTGCTAAGATAAATTTACTGTGGCAAATGTTTGGGCAATCGCATATGTCTTACTATTTCAGAAATTGCTAAATTTATACTAATGAGCTGAATGTACAGTGCTAAGCTCAGCTGTAGAACCTCAAGAGAAGTAAGATAATGCATCAAAAGTTATTTTTTAAGTAGTCCACTTACATTTTAAAGTAATGAGTAACCTACCTCAACACTTATTTTATTGAAGTAAAAATATCTGCATTATTATTATCCCAGCAGCACAGGGTGTAAGGCAAGAAAAAAAACATACCGGTACGCTTCTCTTTTGCAGGGCTCAGTCACACATCCAAGCAGAAAAGAGTGTGCTACATGCAATCTGCTAAAAGAAACGTAGTAATAAATGGTATATTAGTTTGATTCCAGCTATTTGCTAGAGATACTTTCAAGCAATGGGATCAGGTGATGCAGCAGCCAGTGTTTATACCACAAATGTTCGGTGTGTTAGATGGAGGATGTCAAAAGGGAATGGATGTTATTTACTTCATTATACATGAAGGAATAAACAGATTTATAAAATACAAGAAATGATCATG
Organism: Polypterus bichir lapradei; assembly: GCA_026402145.1. Lineage (NCBI taxonomy): Eukaryota > Metazoa > Chordata > Cladistia > Polypteriformes > Polypteridae > Polypterus > Polypterus bichir. The sequence continues at coordinate 65,869,003 of JANRMT010062819.1, forward strand.
TTTGAATGTGTTTCTGGTCAGTTTCATGAAGGTTCATGTATGGGTTTATTTAATAACAAATTGTGGCCAGTGAAATGTACAGTTTTTTATGTAAAAGAAATAGAAGTAACACAAAAATAATGCACTGTTTATGCATTATATCTTATATATAAACATCTACATGTGGAAGTGCCCGTGTCTGTCTGTCCGGACCTGGAAGTGTGAGGTGACCCGGAAGTGCGAGGCTACAGCATGAAGCTCAAAGAGCCAGCAAGGCAGCCACAAGTTAACGAGTTGGAAGAAGCTGTAAGAAAGTAACTCCATTGCCAAGGTGAAACTGAGGTGGCGAGCACGTCCGCAAAACGAAAAAGCTGACTCTGCATTTCAATTTTAAGTTTTTGACCACTTCAATAGTTTCTAGGAGCTCTGGCTTTTTACAGTATGGGCTTACACAGTATGGCAGATGGCCGGGACCCATGCTCGGCCAGGACGCCTCCATGTTGGAAGGACCAGGGGAGCCATCCTATTCAAAGTCTTTCCTTCCTTGGAATGCTAGGTGGCAGCCCCTCTGAGTTGTAGCGGTGCCTCGGACTCCCACAGGGCTTCATGGGAGTTGGAGTTGGTTACAGCCCTGTTGGGATCCAAGGGTGCCATCAGGGTGTGCTGCAACAGCTGCTGAGCCCTCATGGACGGGTTTTCCGCCACACCCGGAAATGCTGCTGGAAGTAGGTCAACGAGCACCTGGAGCACTTCGTTATAAAAGGACCCAGCAGTCATTGCACCGGGAGCCAGAGTCGGGAGGAGGGAGATGAAGCTTGCCTGGAGGAGAAACTAGAAAGAGAAGAAGAAGAGTATTGTGTAGAGGTCTGCTTGTGTTTTGGGAACTGTGTTTGACTTGTGAGGATGTGGAAAGTGTTTCCCACAAGGAAAAATAAAAATAGAAACTGTTGTGTGCTTTGAACCTGTACCCTATGCCTGTCTGTGTCAGGGCTGGCCTTTACAACAGCTAGTTTTATAATCTACATAACATATTTAGTTACTTTGTTTTATAAGCAATGAGGAGCATAACTAAGTTTCTTTTAAAGGTAATGTCTCCACACTGCTCAGGAGACACAGGCTCCAAACTTGTTTTCGAATTCATGTCAAGCATTGATGATGTTTAATCACTTTTTTAATAGCATTTTTGTGACATCGGAGTGTTTTGCCAAAGGAGAACTGCATAGGTGGACTCACACATGTAAATGGAGGTTTTCAAGGAACCAAGTTTCTGCCTTAACCAAATTACTCATTTTACCACAGTTTTATGTATGCATTTACAGGTAAATGCACTCAGTGTCATACAATGTGGATAAATTAAAGCAAGCACAAAAACCCCTGTGTTGTTAAGATACCTCTGGTTACAAATTTTTTTCTGTTCTTTTGCTTTAATTTACCTCTTGTAGTTTAGCTTAGCTTAGCTTTAGTTTACATATTCTGGCAACTGACTCTCTCACTACTTTCCTTGGGTTACGATTTAGTCTCATGTCCTGGCCTTTCTTGATTTAATTCCTGCCCTCCCAGTTACAGCCTTGGCTTGTTGTTATCACAATCCATCTTCTGATTCCATCTTACTTTAAAGTGCTGCCCTGTGCTGTCTTTACATTAATTACATTAAGTGACTTTGTCCATGCCTAACAATAAATCACCTCTAATAAACATTTGGGCTTTTTGCAATGGAAAATGTATCTATAATGTAAGTATTTTATAGGTAATAATTAATTAATGATTAGGTTTTTCCATAATTATATCATATTTTGGGTCATCTACAGTTTACAAAGTTTTGCAGTATTACTAATTTAGAATACATTCACAAAGGGACACTACTGTGTTTGTCATTTTTCTCTTATTAAAATATTGCCAGCCCTGTCAAATACTTAGAGACATTTTTATTAAATAAGCAACCTTAGTACAGACCTGCTAACATTTAACAGTCGAATGCATCAAAAATTCATTTCCTCCAAGGCAGTCTTGAGCTAATGAAGCATTGAAACACAGACTGTAAAATTGCAACATTTATAGAAGCAATTACAGTTGATTGGAAGAAATCTCCAGATTATTATGTCATACCATCGGTTGTCTGCACTTTGTTTTATTTACATCATTACTACATCAGCTATCCAAAAATCGTCTTTACTGAGTGTAGATTCTAAAAAGGTGATGTTTCCTTAATTTTATTGAATCTAGATGCTACAAAATAGTTTATTAAAAGCATACCCGCCACTAATCGAAAGCTTTAATATGATACAACACATATTATTAAGTGTATAAATTGTGGGTTTTTTTCTTGTTGGATTTTATATTTGTTTTAATGCTCTTTTCTGTAACCATGTATTCAAGCACAGGGTTGCAGGAATTCAGGTGCTATGGAAGGGTTTTTGGATACAAAGCATGAACAATTTGGGATGAAGCAGCATTTTATTACACAAGACACTCTGTCTCTCTCTCACACACACACACACACACTCACTCAGTCAATTAGGAGATTCCAATCAATCTAAACTGCATGTGGCAAGCAAGAGGGAGTCCCTGGAGAAAATCCTTACAAACTCCACACAGACAGCACCTGAGTGAAATGTTTGACCCCACAATGCTACTGCTGTGATATTTTTCTGTCAGATCTTATCATTACCACCAGCTGGGGAGCATTGTGTGTGGAGAGTTACGTGTTTGTAAATTTTTTAATTTCTTTAGTAAAAAGACTGATGGGCAAATGCAAATTTAACTTAAGTAAATCACTTGGTCAAATATACGAGGGAGAGTCAAGCTAAAGTTAGAAAATGGGATTTATTAGAAAATGGAGCAAACTTTAACAAAACTTATCATGTCATTTCTCAATGGAGTCTCCACCCTTCTCAATGCACTTACACAACTTGCCTGGAAGTGCATGGATTCCAGCAGAATAAAAGTTTTTTTGTTGTCCTCACAACCACTCATGCACCCCTGTTATTGTCAAACACTTCATGCCAAGGGGTAGTACAGTCACTGGTGCATTTACTGTGACTTGCTGGAGACCAATGTGAAGCCTGCTATTCGATCCGAGCGACGGGGACTGCTGTCTCAAGGAGTCCCTTTACTGCAAGACAATGCCTACCCACCCACACACTTCTAAGAACACCAAGGCTTGTCTGGAGAAACTGAAGTTTGAGATATTGCCACATCCTCCTTATTCACCAGATTAGGCACCGTGTGATTTCCACCTTTTTGGACCGCTAAAAAAACATCTGAGTGGTTGTCGATTCAAGACAGATGACAACTTGAAGAAAATGGTGCACAAGGACAAAACAAAACCCTTTATTCTACTGGAATCCAGGCAATCCCCTCGTAAAAAGATTTCTGTAATGTCAAATTTTGATGAGTCATATATGTGTTAGGAATTTGTCAAAAACATTGTCACTTTATTTTTCTTAGATTTAATACAATAGTAATTGTTATTTGTGTGATTAATATGTTCAAACATGATTTTCACTAAATGTAGTGGGTGTACATACAGTATATCGTCATGCTTGAATCACAGATTTACACAGAAACAGAGGAGGTTGTAGAGACAGGAACTTTATTCAAACACTGTAAACAAACATATGTCTCTTTCAAAAGTTTAAACGTGCTCTTTGACAGGTGAGACAGTTCTGTCTCACAATTAAAAGTATGCAAACATATCTTCCTCTTCAAAAGAGGGCACGTCAGGAGCAGGGAATGTCAGAGAGAGAGAGGGAGAGAGAAAGAGAGAAGCAAAACAATCCAAAACCAACAGGTGCTGTTCAGGCTTTTAAGTATGCAGAGTACCGTGCTGGAAGCATATCGCACAACAGAGTAGCCGCAAGTAAGGGAGCAATGTGAAGGTAGTCTGTCAGCATTTTTAGGAGAGGTTTTCCCAGGAGCATCTGTATCCTCTAGGGATGCAATCAGCCCCCAGCTCACAATATAAACAGGCACTGAGTAAGCAGTTGAAATTTGTCCACTGTCTCGTAGTTGTATATCCTAGAATTTAATTTGTTAAATGAAGTACACAGTTCAAACTCACTTTGCAAATTACTTAATTACAAATTATGGAACTCATTGTCATGTTCATGAAACCAATTTGAGATGTCTTTTGCTTTGTGACAAAAAGACCATGACATTCAAGCAATGATTGATTGGTATTAATGGCTGCAAAATGTGCCAAGAAAACATTCCTCACACCATCACAACACCACCACCCCCAACACCGCCAGCCTGGGCAATGCAGGTCAAGGGTACAAGAATTCATGCTCTTGCCGTCAAATTCTGGTCCTAGTATTTGTATGCCCCATCAGCAAAACCTGAGATTTATCAGAGCAGGCCACAATTTTCCAGTCTTCAGCTGTTCTGTTTTTGGTGAGCTGGTGCTCATTTCAGCCTCTGCTTTCTCTTCTTGTCTGACAGGTGGTCTCCTGCTGATGTAGCCCATCCACTTCAGCATTCAGAGATGCTTTTCTGCTCACCCCAGTGAGTTGTACAGTGTAGTTATCTGAGTTACCGTAGCCTTTCTGTTAACTTTCTGTCAACCAGTCTGGCCATTCTCCTCTGGCCTCTCTCATCAACAGAACTGCTACTCTCTGGATGTTTTTTGTTTTTGCACCATTTTGAAAACACCCTAGAGATTATTTCACTTAAAAATCCCAGAAGATCAGCAGTTACAGAGATACTCAAACCAGCCCATCTGGCACCAACACTGAGATCAGATTTTTCCCCATTCTGGTGTTTAATGTCAACATAACTGAAGCTCCTGACCCTTATCTACATGAAAATTTGTATTTTGCTGATGCCACATGATTGGCTGTTTAGATAATTGCATGGATAAGCAAGTGTACAGGTGTTCATAATAATTTGCTCATTAAGTGTATATTAAGGCTTAACCTGAGTGTTTCTTGTAGAAGGCAAAACATAACACCACCATCCTGTGTGTCTAATTGTGCTAATAATTACTCCAATATTAACATAATTGCCCAGAGCTTTGTTTCTTGGTTCATAGTAACAAATTATTGTACTTCAGATAAAATGACATTATTGGCATGTAACATCATGGGAATCAGGACATAGTAAGAGTAATTCATTAACCTTATTCCTAGCTAGCTTCCAAAAATTAAATTTTAAAAGTGAAAGGGTCTATTACAGTATACTATTATTTCCAGCATTTAAACTTTATAAATGTGTTCAACTTAAAGATATTGATTATGGGGTGCTTTACAAATAGTTCAAAAATAATTTTACTTTGCAGGTTTACTGAATTATATAGCACTATTTCTAAAATAATTTGTTTTGCCAATTATTAACAATATGTTATATAAATCTGAATTCTGTTCACTGTGGATTTAAGTATATTATATTTGGAACAAGAAAAGATGTTAGCTTTAGTGCTATATACTTACTTTTTTGCATGAACATCATTTGAAACACTCTAAACTGAACCCATCTTTGTCAGTGCAAGGTAAATGCTATTGTTAAAATAATTATAAGCTTTTGTTACGTAGAGTGGCTTGAAAGGAAGTGATGTGTCAGTCTGATCCAGCAGCAGCAGCTTTTTCTCAATGTTCTAAAAATCAAGGGCATGAAAGTCACCATTTGAAACGTCCACCTTCCTTATTTTGACTGGTATTAGATGGCCCATCTGATGAAATGGTGTGGATCATTCAAATTCACAGGCACTATTCTATTCTAGAAGAAGAAGTGGAATAACAACATCTCTTACATCAATGAATACTTCAAGCAGTACTAGTTCAGTTCTACACTGCAATCATCAAGTCTATCCTGTCAGCCTCCATAACTGTCTGGTCTGATGTTTCATCTACTTAGACAAGGAGAAAATTGTAGTACATCAGTCATTGTGTAGTAAAAGGACATTTACTGCACTGTGAATCTGTAAGAAAGGAGGGGAAGCATGGAATGTAAAAACTGACCCATCACAGCATGTTCACTATTTATTCAAAAAACATCCTTCAGGTTTAAGTGTGGCTTTATAAGGACAAGATCCACACACAATTTAAATATTTTTGTCATGTGTTATATCACTCATCGTTCACATCTTAGAGAGATGATAAACACTTAACGTGCACCAATATAACAGAATGTTCCAACTTTTGCATATGAACATGTTGCCTGTGTTCTTGTCGATGGCTATTGTACAGTAGTAGCCAAAAGTTTTGCCAATGACACAAATGTTGTGTTTTGCAAAATTGGTGGCTTCAGTTGTTGTGGTGGCAATTCACATTGTTTTTATATTATTGTGCAGAGTGATCAGATGCATATTAATTCAATGCAAAGATCTATATTAGCATAAAAAGTTAACTTTAGATTGTTTATTTAGTCTCTTATAAATACTCATTAAGCATAGTGGACCTCAGTTTAACGGGAATACTCCAATTGGTAAGAGAGTAAATATTTTATTCTCATTTCATGATTTTTACTCTGTTAAATAATAATTAATTTTTCTTTTACATATTTATAGAATTTTGTGATTTTGACTCCAATAAATAATATTTTTTCTTTTGTACATTTACAGATTGTACTAATTTTCTGGCTGCAACTGGGGATTGGGTGCCAAAGGCGCCTGGGGGGCTTGTCCCTCTAGTACTTTACAATTACTTTTTACAGGTCAATTAGTGAAGACCTAAATTAATGAAACATTACTGTTAACCATATACATTAGCTATAGCCACCTATTTTAAATAATGTGCTTGTGTTTTCTTAGTATATTTTACAAACAGGATGTCTTAGAGTTATACTAATATGTTTTCCTTAAAGTGAGACAATTGTCAGCTATTCTAAGTAAAAGTGACTTACTTAATCAAATAATACTTTGAGCACAGAATTCACACTAACAAGTTTAAATGATCAATTTTTAAATCAGTGCCACTGTTCAGAATGCTTAATCTAATAACTGCAGCATAAAGGGAGACTAGTATTTTATAAAGACAATCAAAATAATAAACAAAATATTGACCACTCTGTCAGCATCCTTTATGAATTCTTTGCTCAGTAAGAGAGACAGAAAAGTTGTTTTTGCAATAAAGAGAAAATTATCAGAAAAAAATAATTGCTAGCAAGGAGAAGTGGACTCAGAGTCCAGTTCTTATTTGGGTAGCCTCATTAATAGTTTTTGTAGCTATAGCATATGCTGAACATACAGATCAAACTCCCAGAGGTATGCTCAATCCCAAACCTTTCTTATGATTTCATAGCTATTCATGCTCCATATTTTTTCAGGCTGTACAAGGTGGAGTCTGGGTAACCACAGTTTATGATTGTTATGTTGCTATTGCTAATCAGCTTGTGTAATGCAGGGTTAAAAGTTTAAGCACTAAACACGACTGCAGAGCCTTTAAGCTTGAGGAGGATTCTGGGATACTTAATACAAGAATGGATTACACACATTATGCTCTACAGCATGTTTAATTGTATCTGCTGTCTTTTTTTCAGATCTGAACATCTGATGAACATTTTAGAGAAACTAGATGATTCCTTCAGATGCTAAAATGGAAAAGCTCAGAAGGGCAAAACTACTTACATCCTGGTTGGAAATTTACCATGTTTATGCTGTGCAACATATTTGTTCATGAATCCATCAGTTTTTAAACTTACATTTTTAAATTCAAGGGCATGGTGGGCTAGAGTCTATCCCAGATGCATTGGCTACAAGGAAAGAAGCCAAACCAGGACAGGGTGCCACCATTGTACCTCACAGGACTCACAAGAGTTCACTCCGATACTCATTCCCTCCTTATACCAGACCCATTTTAAGACACCTATTCACTTAGAGCTCCATTGGGAGATGGAAAGAAATCTGGGGTGCACAGAATAAAAACCCAGACAGACACAGGAAAACATGCAAAGACCACATAGACGTCAAATGAGCTGGAATTGCAACCCAGCCTCCTGGGGATGTGAGGCAGCAGCCCTAACTGCACTGTTTATGTAAAGCCTAATTAATGCAAGTAATAGCTGAAATACTCAGCAAGAAGAAGAATATGAATCATTGGCGGACTGCATTCTTATTTAACATGTTAAGTCATGTTATCAACCCATGTTAAGCTTGTCATATACGAGGTGTGGCAGAAAAGTAATGAGACTGGCAACACTGCAAGCGATCTGGCAACGCTGCGCTGTTGTCCTTGATAGAGCACGTGTATCAGTACCCTCCCATAGCTCAGTGTGAGTTTCAACTCCTTCCGTTAACTACGTGATTTTTGTGACTGCTATTAGCGAAGTTGTGTTTTTGGTTGTGCGTCACGCAAAATGGAACAGCGGAATTTGGAGCAACGTTGTGCCATTAAATTTTGTGTTAAGCTTGGAGAATCGGCAAGTGTGACGTTTGAAAAGTTAAAACAGGCCTATGGGGAACATTCTTCGTCCCGAGCTCAAGTTTTTCAGGGAGGCCTTCAACTTCGAAAACCAATGAAAACATCGAACGTGTGAACACTCTTGTGAGATCAGACCGTCGTTTAACATTAAGAATGTTGAGTGAACAATTAAATTTGAACAGATTTACCGTTCATCAAATTTTGACTGAACATTTGCACATGCGAAAGGTCTGTGCCAAAATGGTGCCGAAAAACCTCACAATTGAGCAGAAGGACAATCGAAAAAACACATTCCTGTGGTTCCCCAGCCCCCTTATTCACCTGACCTTAGTCCGTGTGACTTTTTCCTAAACTGAAAAATGTCCTCAAAGGACGTCATTTCAGGACTTTAGAAAACATCCAAAAGAGTGTAACGGACATGCTGAAGACCATACCGGTTGAAGACTTCCAGCGCTGCTACCAACAGTGGGAACAACGTCTCCATCGTTGTGTAGCTGCCCAAGGGAACTACTTTGAAGGGGATAACATTGATGTTTGAAAGAAAATAAAAACTTTGGTAAATAAAAAATCAGTCTCATTACTTTTCTGCCACATCTCGTAAATGTGCTTTAGGATTAAACATTTCGGACTGGAAATTGTGCTGGAGCAAAACCGTTTACTATAAAAAAAGGCCACTGAAGCCACAAACACTGTGATTGTCTGTATTTTATAACTGCTGTAAGTTAACTTTTGGACAAACACTATAACGTTGTTTACTGTTGTTTCTTTGGAAGTGAAGTGTCATTTTTTTCCAAAGATTGCCCTTAGTGTTGCATCTGTTCATACTTTAAAGCATGGGTCCCCGACACCGATTCTGGAGTGCCACAATGGCTACAGGTTTTCATTCTAACCATTTTCTTAATTAGTGACTAGTTTTTGCTGTTAATTAACTTCATTGAATTGATTTGTTGTTTAAGACTCAGACCCTTTAAATCAGGGGTGAGCAATGACAATCCTGGAGGTTCGCAATGGCTGCAGGTTTTTGTTCCAAATCAATTGCTTCAGGAAAAGTAATTTATTCATTTTAGTGGTCTCTGCTTCATTTTAGTGGTCTCGCTTCTGAACATTTTCCACCCTTAATTGCTTATTTTAATCTAAGACAGCTGCATTCATTGTTTTTAATGACTCCTTATTAACAATCGGATGCAAATGACAAAGGAACCAGCGGTTCTCCATCTTGTTGTTTTCCATTTACACCTGTGTGTATTCATCGTGCACTATTGGGATGATGGCCAGGAAAACAACCAAAACACAGGTATGGAAAGCTTAATATTCAGGTTTATTATGTTGGTTAATTTTTGATTGTAACTACTTTAGCTTTAGGTTCAAGGTCTCATATTTGTTACATAAAATACTAAAAATAAATAATATAATACTAAAAATAAACAATAACCCCACCAAAAAAGAAAAGGAAACCTTAAAATTCTTTTTAAAGTGAAGAGTATTCTTTTTCATTATCTGTACAGGAGACACTTTAAACTGTTCTGGTAAGAGGCCTTTATATTTCCAGTTAAAGTGAACAGAAGTGCAGTGCATGATGGGCAATGTGGAACACAAATCAAGGCTTAACAGTTTTTTTTAATTATTTTATACTTTTGCCTAAATAGCTGGGAATCTCAGAGACAACCCTGAGCTTTCTGATAACTGTTGTAATTACACATGACTATATGTCTATTGTGAGTTTTTTTTATATTGGAGAATCTATTTTAAAGGTGTTTGCTCTGTTTTTATTTGGATTTGATTTTACAAAGTTTATTTTTCTTTTCATTATGTGTTTATGCACTATCTTGTCATGTGAGCACAACAGTCATGCCTGTAACGTAGTGTGTGTTACACTATAAAGAGTGTAGTTCCCATTCCTTTGGTTGGACAAATAAAATACATTTTTAGTAACTTTCTTCAAACAAGTAGGACTAGTGATTTTTTATTTATTTTTTTGTACCCTTTCGATCTTGATGTCTGCTTTTCATTTTATATTCTTTTGCCTTGGTTGCCCAGTTCAATAGACTTTCTGGTTATGACAGCTTTCATTTATCACTTTAATTTAAGATTGTGTTTCCATCTGCTGGTTCTTTTCACTTGTAATGTTCCTCGAAGACAAAGTCTCATTACACCTTAAACATTTTCTGTGCAATAAGACAATGTCAACTTGCTCTGCTACCGGTGTGTGTCTGCTTGCTCTTCTATTGGTGAGAAGAGGAGAGCTGATGCTGGAAAAGCCCAAATACATTGTAAAAAACTCTCTGCGTCTCCACCTGACTCTTTATTTTTTGCTATGTCTTTGTTTTGCTTGAGAACACATAACCTGCAAGAAAAGAAGATACCCGGGGGTGGACTGGTCTTATTACTTCTACTTAGACTGAATGAAGACTTACGTGGCCTAGGTTGTATAATCTTCTTATATAATACACTACCGTGGCTGTCCGTTTGTCTGTCCAGGATTTCATCATCAGTAGCTCGCAAACTGTTTAAACAATTGACCTGAAATGTGGTACACATATACTAAGTGACCTCTAGTGTCTGCTTTCAAAGTGATGATTTTTATTACTCTTTTTTATTTTTATTTTATTTTATGGTGTCGTGGCGAAAAATTCATCATCAGAAGGCTTTTTACCTAAAAATAAAGGCTATTAGGACTCAAGATAGACAGACAGAGTTTTAAGGCTTTATTGCAATAAATCAACAACACGGACTCAACCCAATTCGGCCGAATGAGATTGAGCCCCGAACATTACAGGAATTGAAGTTTTTATAACAATTTCTTATCATTTTTACCTCGTTCGATTAGGTCATTCTGCACCTGGTTTTACTGTCCATTATTCCTTTTGGTGTCTGTTTGGCTTATTTTGATTGGTCTAAGACTGGGTGGATGGCTTCCTCTTACCATCTTTGGACTTTTCTTATGTCATTTTCTATCTTTTCTGACCTCGCTATAATGAGCTCTTTTGCCCATCTTCTCTGACTCCCTTCTACTCCTGTCCGGCCGAACCTTGAGTTTCCATGGGAACCCTTATTATCTCCTTACTTTTTCCTATCACTGGCCCCCTTGTGTAATTTTTTATTTTTCTAAGCTTTTCTCATTTTCTCTAACTGGCCAAGGCTTCAATTCCATATATGGGTTTCCTCTCATCATTTACTCTCTTAAACCTTCCAGACTTTTTTATAATAGTGACCTGAAGCTTAAGCTTTAATTAAAAAGAAATATAGTATGTGCTTTCATTTAATCATTGCTTGGCATGCTTGATTTGTCTTAATTTCTACACTAAAGTTAATTTCTAATATATTCTTCTAATATTTTTTCTAATGCCTGAATTTACTAAGATTTTCTCTTCATGCATTATGTCAGCGTGACCCTGCTTACAGCAAAAGTCTTTTGTTGCCTTTCTGCTGATTCATCAGCCTAGCTGCTTTTCGATACGAGCCTTTCAGAGGCTTCTTCTCTGTGTTATCGCTTCCTAGCCTTGAATCACAGGTGTTCTCAAACTCTTATCCTGTCCAAAGCTGGTTTCGGTGTATCAATTTGCTGTTCTTTTCTTACTCTGGAAATTTTACTGTAAGCCTAAAAAATAATGCAATATAACTGATTTTTTAGTTAACTATTTGCTAGACCTATCTTATTTGCTTAACATTCTAATTTATGCTTAATCTTAATATTTTAGAAGCTTTTAATTACTATTTACTTCATGTTAATTTGCTATCCTCTCATGCTAATATAAAAAATTTTCCATCTACAATGGTAGAATCAACTCTCAGCATTGGCCAGCAGGGCAGCCGTGCAGCACATGCGTACGGGCGCCATTCTCATCCCTACCACCTTCTCCATCACTTCCCCTATCTCTTCATATCTTAAATCATTCTTACATCTTGCCTGAAGAAGGGGCCTGAGTTGCCTCGAAAGCTTGCATATTGTAATCTTTTTAGTTAGCCAATAAAAGGTGTCATTTTGCTTGGCTCTTCTCTTAAATCATTCTTGAGGAAGACTGAAGACTTAAGCGCCAGCTTAAGTGAAAAATTAAGGAAAAAGTACTGAGTAATTGCAATACAAACACTGACTTAAACTGTTTTAACGTGAAAAAATGCAGACGAAACAAGAGAAGAAGTGGGCCGCTAGGGTGGAGAAAAGAAGAGCTGCTCAGGAAGCAGCAAGCACATCAACCTCTGAGCAAATGTACAGAGAAAGAGGATGAAAACTATGAATGCTCAAGTCAAGTGTATTCACTGCACCTTATCGTGCAGTGTGCCATTACTGGTTATTTATATTACCATTTATTTGTTGATGATGCTTTTAATGTAGATAAAGACAATTTTTAAGTAAAAACTTAAAAGTCAGTGCATTTGTCTATTTATCTCTATGTCCATTGCTTGTCTAGCATTGGTCCATTAAGGCAGTGTTTCCCAACCTTGGTCCTGGGGGCACACTGTGGCTGCAGGTTTTTGTTCCAACCAGATTCCTAATCAGTGACAACACCTGATAACACTGATCTCATTTAATTAGCTGTTTTTTTCCCCTCTTCTCTTATTCTACATTCAGAGAAGCACAGCAGCATGATTTTTACATTTATGAGACATTTCTGCTTTTGCTATAGATTTAAATGCTTAACTCTCTTTTGTTGATTTCATTATATTTTGCCCTTTCTCTGTGCAGTTTTTCCCCTTCATTGTATCTTATTAATGACAATTAAAAATGAGCAGAGCAGACACGCTGGCAAACAACACTGAATAATCAAAGGCTGTAACTACTTTAGCATCAGACCTACTAATTAGTAAATAATGGATTAATTAAACAATTAGAACACCTAGAAAAGTAAAATGAAAATCAAGATGAAAATATTGTTAAAAAGAAAAAAATACATTATTCCCATAT
>JANRMT010062819.1:65882638-65913250 GCA_026402145.1 Polypterus bichir lapradei
TATATATATATATATATATATATATATATATTTACCAAGCTTAGTTTTCTAATTTATATATTATTCCCAAAACACAGAAATTGGGAAATAACACATCACTTAATTAGCCCAGGAGTCCAATTAAAAAAAGAAACTGGTAGGAACAAAAACCTGCAGCCACAGTGTGCCCCCAGGACCGAGGTTGGGAAACACTGCATTAAGGAATCAAGAGGATGTTTTAGAGAAGCTGCTATTGGTGGTAGAATTGGTTTGAAGAAAAGGAGAGAAAGTAAAAACAGGCAAGTCAGTGATCAGCCTGCCCTTAGAGGTCCCTGGAGCTGAATATGTGGGGTACAATGCAGACAGTGAGACAGGTAAGGGGTTACAGATAACATCTGCATTGCTGGTTTTGACCAGAAAAGAGCCTAAATGCTTACTTGGTACCTTTCGTGTTAGAACTGATAACATGATTAAACATTATTATTTACTTGTTTTCTAATTATGTAATGTATTCCCACTTACACAGTGATACAGCGCATTGCCGCACCCACCACGTGACAAACTAACTCAGGATCTCGATTAGGAACCGAGTGCAACCATGCAATGGATGACATCTCAGCACCACACTAGTTCAGATGAATTTTCTAAATGAACACTATACAGCGATCATTGTTTTAGTAACTGTAGTCTTTGCTTCTTATATCTTAAAAACGTTTTTTTACAATTCAAGAATTTTCCGAAACAACAAAAAGCAACAATTTCACAGATATGGTATAATTTTATGAAAAAAAATATGTCTCTCAAATTGCATTATTGCTGGCTGGTTCTTATAGAAAATAGCTTTAAACCATGAGGCAGTTTGTTCAATGAATGCGTCTTTGCTACGACCTTCAGTAAGTCAGTCATCCTGTGTTAGAGGCAGAAATAAATCCAAGGTCCTCTTGTAAGTAATCCTGCAGCACTTATTGATGTAATTGATGAAAGCTCTTTGTAAAGTGTTTTAAGATCTCCTAGGAATTAAACTTACGTGTGATAAATAATTTGTCAAGCAGTCTAATTTAAAAGAATCAAGTTTCATCAAAGATACAATACATGAAACAAATATAAGTATTTGTGAATTGGGGAAATGCATATTTAAAATGAGTAATTTTGACACAATCCGTAACTCGCCACTATTACGTTTCACTTTTAGCCATTTCTGTGGACTTAGAGGATAGAGTAAGTATTTTAACTGTGAAAACCTCTGCTGCTAGACCATAAAACTGTGTGACATCATGTACTGCATGAGTCAGCGCTGAGTAAGGCCACCTCCTGATATTCTTAGCATTTCTTCACAGAGTAGATAGATAGATAGATACTTTATTAATCCCAAGGGGAAATTCACATACTCCAGCAGCAGCATACTGATAAAAACAATATTAAATTAAAGAGTGATAAAACTGCAGGTAAAAACAGACAATAACTTTGTTAAAGTTTAACCCGGGTGGAACTGAAGAGTCGCATAGTGTGGGGGAGGAATGAGTCTGTCAGTGGAGCAGGACAGTAACAGCAGTCTGTCGCTGAAGCTGCTCCTCTGTCTGGAGATGATACAGTTCAGTGGATGCAATGGATTCTCCATGATTGACAGGAGCCTGCTCATCGCCTGTCATTCTGCCACAGATGTCAAACTGTCCAGCTCCGTGTCTACAATAGAACTTGCCTTCCTCACCAGTTTGTCAAGGTGTGAGGTGTCCTTCTTCTTTATTCTGCCTCTCCAGCACACCACCGTGTAGAAGAGTGCGCTCGCCACAACCGTCTGATAGAACATCTGCAGCATCTTATTGCAGATGTTGAAGGATGCCAGTATTCTAAGGGAGTATAGTCGGCTCTGTCATCTCTTGCACAGAGGATCAGTATTGACAGTCCAGTCCAATTTATCATCCAGCTTACTCCCAGGTATTTATAGGTCTGCACCCTCTGCACACAGTCACCTCTGATGATCGCGGGGTCCAGTAGGGGCTTAAGTCTCCTAAAATCCACCACCAGGTCCTTGGTTTTGCTGGTGTTCAGTTGTAGGTTGTTTGAGTCGCACCATTTAACAGTCCTTGGTTAGGTTCCTATAATCCTCCTGATGCAGTCCACGATAGCAGTGTTGTCAGCGATCTTAGTAGAAGAGGGTGGCTCAAAGAAAATCATATTACACTGCAAGTTACTCATGCAAGCATTTCATGTGTTAAAGCTGTCATACAGTATGTGTACCATGCTGACCATGTTAGTCTGGAAGTGATTGGCTCACAGAATAAAAAAATAATACATTAAAATTTACAAACCAATGCAGGCCTGAGAACATTTAAAAGCAGTGTATTCACAAGAAGCACAGGAGAGTACTTGGAAGTGTGGAAGCTAAGAATCAAAAAATTAAGAAATGAAGCTTTGCCCCTCCAGCATCCTGCATTCATTATCCATATGGAGTTTTCACATTCTCTGCACATATGTCTGCTGGGTCATTCCATGCTGTTTACAGTGGTCCTGGCCCAGTGTGAGTCTGAAGGGGGGTATATATAACAGCCCCAAGACATACTGGCACTCAGTCCAAAGCTGTTTTCTGCCTTGCAGATGATGCTGGCATCCTGAACTGGATTTAGTGGGTTTTTACAATGTTGTGTTATATAACCCTTAATGTTGTTTGCTATCAAGAACAGTATAGTCATTCTGAAATCTCTTTATATAGTTGTAATCTGTGAACGTACCCTACTGAATCAAGGGAAAAGGTAATTTAGATTGTGCTATGACAAACGTGTTCTGCAGTTTCATAGATGCTGGCCAGATTTGTAAAGTCAATGTACAACACTTTTTACCTCACATATTCCAATAAAACTAAGCTTACTACAGAAGGGTGACCAGCGGCCATATCATTAGCAACTCAATTAAATGTCTGTCAGGTTTGGAGATTACAGTTATTAATGTATATGATGTGCACTAGTGGGAATGAATCAGAGCCCCGCGGGATGTCTGTGCCGAATTGACGCTTGTCTGAAATGCAGTTTACCCACTTTACCCTGCTGTGACCCTTTCCTCAGAAAGTTTAATAACCTCAAAGTCAGACGTTTATCTCAGGAGGAATCTCTCCTAGTTATTTGTGCTAAAGTGTAAGGTTGAGGTGTATGAAATGCAGATAAAAATATTTACTTACAGCTTCATCATAGCTTTTTACACTTTCCATAATTGAGAATTTGGGAAAACAAATTGGGAGGATGGTATGTAAAAAATGATGTGAGGGAGTAAGAATATAACATTTAAAAAGTTTTTAACTTCCCGGTCAAACATGTCAAAGCCTCCCGACCATAATTATTAAATTTAGATGGTTTTGATTTTTTAAAATTTTTTTTAAAATATAGCGTGGATCATAAAGAGCACTCCGGAGGTGTTCTAAAACCAAATAATACAAAGACAGCCAAAATGCATACAAAGTAGAGGTTTAATAGAACAAAAAGGAAATGGGTAAATGGAGGCAAATGGTGCAAGGTGATTGAGAAAGTGTTAGGAACCTAGAGCCATTTTTGGGCCTTTCTATACTGTTCTTTGTGCCGTCTCATTTATTGGGAACAATGTTTAAGCCATTTGCCTCATCTTCCACTTTCTCTCCTTACTCTGACCTCTGTTTGTTCTGTCAAAGCTCACCTGTTCAGGAACTTTTAAGACTTTCCTAATTTTCTGGGTTACTTCAGTGGTCAGGGCAAGCAATGAAACTCTTTGAGCAATCTTCCTAGACCTTTCTCTAGCTGCCCAAGCTATCCTGAGCCCCAACTTCTAATTAATGAATCAGGCAAACCTCTGGTCACTTGCCTATTATAATGGTAAGCATGGAGCCAGATATGTCATCTACAGGGCTGCAGCATTCAAAAGTCGAAAATCCTTTTGTCCTATTTCTCCCAAACCTTCTCCAGGAAGTGTGACACCCCTGAATGATATGAGGATGCCCCTTTAGTGCCACAACATCGTATGAAGGCAGTACTTCCAGCACATTTGGATGTTTCACAAAGTATGGAGAGCCATGCCCTGCCGCTCCATCTGCCGGCACCCACGGAACCCAACGGGGTTGCCTAATAGTACAACAGTTCCCAGTATGTCCTACAGATGTGTATGCGGCTGCACTGACACTGGCCCAGGGACACTGCCACCTACTGTATCGGGGAAGCATACAGACCTTGAAGTCTATCTACCCATGTTCATCCTTTTTACAGCACCATCCAGGAAAGACAGTGCCATGTATCCTGTCGAGGACATCAATCCAGTGTCACCTCCCATACAAGGTAGTGCCCCTTCATTGAGGGTGATCGAGTGTAACTGGTAAGGTCACAAACATTGCCACTGCGGGTCCAAACACCTCTAAATTTCTCAGCCCTGCTCCTGCAGTGCAGTGCCCTATGGTGTCGGCCAGGTTCTCTGTCACAATACCAATTTTATTTATTGTTTCCTCAATAGCAAAAGCATTTTTTTTATAAACATTGGTTACTCCTTCAGTGGTATGCAAAATAAAGGGTAGATGTGAAAAACCTTGGAAAGTTGTTTTCAACTTCTTTAAAAGCATGGACCTCTGCTTTTATGTACATTACAGCTTCTACATAATTTAAAAACACTCTTTTTAAAAGGACATTTCTCCTCAGTCATTAATGATGCTTTTAGCAGATGGATGTGATGACTAAAAACATAATTTTTCAAACATGAAGTACAGTAAATTCTTGCATTCTTTTGGCTAATAACTCTGCCTTGTATCTTTCATGGTTGGTCTTAACTTGTACTTTTTCTTTTAATCCATCCTAAATTTACATCCTTGGCAAGACACCCTGTAGTGAGCTGAAAAGGAGTCCTCTGTAGTTCTGTGTTTCTTTATCATTTCTTATCTGCATTTCAACCTGCTCATCACCTTCTATGGAAACTGCCCTTTTTCTGTTTAACGAGAATTTTACTTTGTCACCCAGGGCTGGTTATTAAAGGAAATTGCATATTTTGTTCTTTGAAATACTGGCCCTGCACAGAACTGAACATAATCTGAGACATTAATTAGATTATTAAAGCCTGAAGCATCATTAAAAGTATCCCAAAATGTACATTTGCAGTCCCATTGTAGGCTGTCCTCATTAAATGACCTAGCAGTTTTAACTGCAGGTTTTCTATTTGTTAAATGCTAATGATGAGATAATGAACCATAAAATATATTGTAATCAGATGACTGCAAAGGAAATCTGACTGGGGCATGAAAAACAATTGTTGTGGTTTACTGTCTACTTATTCTGAGTGTCTATGATTCTCTATGTAAAAAAAAAAAACTAATGTTTGTGCGAAATTTATCCTTAACAAATTTCAAACTGTGACCTGTGTTCTTAATTAACTTATTTTAAATTAACAGTCTCATTCCACCATACTGTACTGTAATTTTCTTCGAATTTTAAATACTTCAATTATGTCTCCTCCTAATCTTCTTTTGTTTGAACTGAAAAGGCTTAGCTCTTTTAATCTTTCCTCATAATTCCTTCCCTGTAGCCCTAGAATCAGCCTAGTTGCTCTCCTCTGGACCTTTTCTAGTTTTGCTATGTCTTTGTTGTGGCCTTGAGACCAAAATTGTACACAGTTCTCCAAATGAGGCCTCATTAGTGCATTATAAAGCTTAAGCATAACCTCCTTGGACTTGTACTCTACACATCACGCTGCATAACCTACAATTCTGTTGACCTTTTTAATGGCTTCTGAACACTATCTGGAAGTTCATAGTGATCAGTCCACTCTTCTTCTTCTTCTTCTTCTTCTTCTTTTGCCTGCTCTTGTTAAGAGTTGCCACAGTGGATCATCTATTTCCATACCTTCCTGTCCTCTACATCTTGCTCTGTCACATCAATCACCTACATGTCCCCTCTCACCACATCCATAAACCTTCTCTTAGGCCTTCCTCTTTTGCTCTTACCTGGCAGCTTTGTCTTTAACATCCTTCTCCCAATATACCCAGCATCTCTCCTTTGCAGTTGCCCAAACCAACGCAATCTCGCCTCCCTGACTTTGTCTCCCAACGGTCCAACCTGAGCCGACCCTCTAATGTACTTATTTCTAATCCTGTCCATTTTTGTCATACCCAATAGAAATCTTAACATCTTTAACTCTGCCGCCTCCAGCTCTGTCTCCTGCTTTCTAGTCCACCGTCTCCAACCCACATAACCAAGCTGGTCTCACTACTGTCCTGCAGATCTTCCCTTTCACTCTTGCTGATAACCATCTGTCACAAATTACTCCTTACACTCTTCTCCAACCATTCCATCCTGCATGCACTCTTTTATCACCTCTCTACACAATCCCCGTTACTCTGTACTGTTGATTCCAAGTATTTAAACTCATCCACCTTCTCCAACTCTACTCCCTGCATCCTCACCATTCCATTGACCTTCCTCTCCTTTACACACATGTATTCTGTCTTGTTCCTACTGACCTTCATTCCTCTCCTCTCTAGAGCATATCTCCACCTCTCCAGGGTCTTCTCGACCTACTCCCTACTATCACTACAGATCATAATGTCATCAGCAAACATCATAATCCAAGGGGACTCCGGTCTAATCTCATCTGTCAACCTGTCCATCACCAATGCAAATAAGAAATGACTCAGAGCCCATCCCTTTACATTGAATGCATCCGTCACTCCTATCACAGACCTCACCACTGTCACACTTCCCTCGTACATATCCTGCACAACTCTCACATACTTCTCTCTCTCTCTCTCTCTCTCATTCTCTTCATTCATCATCCTCTCAAAGTACTCTTTCCATCTTCTCAACACACCCTTCTCGCTTGTGAGTACGTTTCCATCTTTATCCTTTATCACTCTAGCCTGCTGCACATCTTTCCCAGCTCGTCCCTTCTGTCTAGCCAATCGGTAAAGGTCCTTTTCTCCCTCCATAGTGTCCAACTTCTCATACAACTCATCATATGCCTTTTCTTTAGCCTTCGCCATCTCTCTCTTTACCTTCACCTTATCTCCTTATATCTTGTACTCTTGTCTACATGCTGCATCTCTCTGACTATCCCACTTCTTCACCATCCTCTTCCTCTGTATACTCTCCTGTACTTCCCCAGACCACCACCAGGTTTTCTTTTCATCCTTCCTCTGTCCAGATGTCATGCCAAGCACCCTTCTTGCTGTCTCCCTTACTACTTCTGCTGTAGTTGCCCAGCTGTCTGGTAACTCCTTAAACTCAATCTTGCAGTCTTCCTTTTTCATTTTCATTTGATCTTTGGCTCTGCCCTCACTGTCCTCCTTTTCTTGATCTCCAACGTCATCCTACAGACACCATCCTATGCTTTCTAACTGCACTTTCCTCTGCCACCACTTTGCAGTCTTTAATCTCCTTCAGATTGACTCTTCTGCATAGGATATAAACTACCTGTGTGCATCGTCCTCCACTCATGTACGTCACCCTATGTTCCTCCTTCTTCTTAAAATATGTATTCACCACAGCCATGCCCATCCTTTTTGCAAAATCCACTATCATCTGACCTTCTTCATTCCTCTCCTTGACACCATACCTGCCCATCACCTCCTCATCTCCTCTGTTCCCTTCACCAACATGTCCATTGAAATCTCCAATCACCACTTTCTGTACCTTGGGTACACTGTCCATCACTTCATCCAACTCCTTCCTGAAATCTTCTTTCTCATCAATTGCACACCCAACTTGCAGGGCATATGCACTGACACTCTTTTCAATTCCAAAACACTCTTGACATACTGTTCCTTCAGAATAACCCCTACTCCACTCCGGAGGTGTACTTTGAATACACCTCCGATCCACCTGGTCTTACTCACCTTTCATTTAGTCTGTTGCACACACAATATATCAACCTTCCTTCTCTCTATCATATCAGCTAACTCTCTCCTTTTACCAGTCATACTGCCAACATAACTGTTCCTACCCTCAGTTCCCCTCTCTTTACCTTCTTCCTCTCCTCTTTCCTCCGGACACATCTCCCACCTCTTCTTCTCCTTCTTCGGCCAACAGTAGCCCAATTTCTGTCAGCACCCTGTTGGCTAACAGTACTGGTGGTGGTCGTTGTTAAACCAAAAATCTGTATTGTTGTCCACATGTTGATCTGGCAAAATTTTATACCGGATGCCCTTACTCACCTAACCCTCCCCATTTATCCGGGCTTGGGACTGGCACGAAGAAACACACTGGTTTGTGCATCCTCCTGTGCCTGGGTGATGAGTCCACTACAACTCCTAAATTCTTTTCATAAGGTGTACTCTCGAATTTCAGACCTCTCATTGTGTATTCTAATCTAACATTTTTACTTCCTAAGTGTAATACTTCATATTAACTTACATTAAACATCATCTGCCACAAATCTGCCCAAGCCAGTATGCTGTCCAAGTCCCTCTGTAATGATTCAACAAATTCCAGATAATTTGCCAATCCACCTAGCTTGGCATTATCAGTAAACTTAACTAACTTGTTACTTATATTCCTATCCAGATCATTTATATGTATTAAAAATAGCAGTGGCATTAGCAGTGATCCCCAGTGAAACACCGCTCTTAACATCAGCAAAGTCTGATGGGGTTCCTTGAACCATCTACGTCCTGAGTCTGAGCCAATTTTGCACAAATTTAAAAACATTACTCAGAACTCCCACTTATTTTAGTTTGATGCTGAACCTCTCATGTGGCACCTTATCAAATGCTTTCTGAAAGTCAAGATAAATAATATTATATGCTATACTTTGATCATATCATTTTGTTGCTTACTCATGGAATCTCAGCATGTTGGTAGTAACATGACCTCCCTCTTCTGATCTAAAACTCTTGCCACAGGTTGCTTAATCATTTCCTTAATAATTCCATCCATTAATTTAACTCTAAATGTTCAAAACAGCACATCCATTAAACTTGTTTGGTCAGTTGTAGCGTAAATGAGATAGTATCGTACTAACAGCAGATCAAGACCAGGCTATATATTACGTTACTAAGAGGTGATGATCCAGTGTCTAGGTGGTGTCTCGGTGAACGGCAGAACAAGATCAGTCCCAAGTCACGTTTCTCCTTGGTTTGCTCACCTGGCTGTCTGATTTCCCATTGACAATGGTGTGCCAGTAAACAGCGTTTAGCTCTCTCTCAATTCACAATGTGCCACTTCACATTCATCTCGATTTATAGGTACAGTGCACAGGGAAAAAGTACATCCTCATGTAAACTTATTAAAAATAAATGCAATTGTTAAGCTCCATTAAATTTGCTGTTGTTATTGTAAATGTTATTTACTTCAAACATACAAAATGGCCTAGAAATTCATATATAGAAAGTAATGATGACGAGAGGTACACTTTAGTAGAAGGATATCTGAAGCATAAGTGTCTCCATATAACTCATCAGGGTGGTCTTGTGGTGCTGAGATCCTCCTGTGACATGAGAACCTTTGCATATGCAAGAAAAGAGGAATTCTTAGCATTTTCCTGTTTATGTTTTTATCTTCCATTCTTCAATGCAACACATGTAGGCATTTACTTTTACAATAACAGTAATGTATGAATGACCGCTCACTTAAATCAATAAACTAGCCTCATGTTTGAGGTTAACTTCTGTTTTGCACCCAGTACTGGTGAGATGGACTCTAGACCTCTGTGATCCTGAAGTCTGAGAATGTCTGGCTATTATTACTTTCACACAAAAAAAGGCACTTATTTATTTAAAAGATGTCCTAAAACTTGCATTTCTCCAAAACCATCATACTGTATTGTCATGTTTTTGGACTATGTAGATACAGGTCTCATAAGGGACTGGTACCAAATGCTGAAACTTAGTACTATATGTACATAATGTATATTCAGAGCAATTATTTAGGATTTCTCTTGATCATTAGGTTCAGTGTACTTCCAGGGAGCTTTCTTGGCCTCGGATGTGATTCCCAGAGTTATTCTCGAGGTAGCTCAGGAATGATGCTGCATCTTTAGCCAACAGATTTTGGTCAGGGGGTGAGTAAAGGCAAGCACTCATCTGGCAAATGGCAGAGGCCAGGGTAGAGATGGACAGAGTGTCATGAGGCATATAATGCAGTGATCTGGTGAATTAACAAAGGGTGGTTTTGAGACAGGAAACTGGATTCACCTTAGGTAGGCCCAGAGACACCTTTGTTTTTCTTTTCAGTGTTATTTTCAACTGCCAATATATATAAACCTTGAATTTGGTATCCCTTGGTTTCTGTCATATATTAATTTCCTTTTCAATGGAGTAGATCTCTCTCCACAACTGTAATTCAGCAATAATTGTCAATCATTCATCCATTATGAAATCCTTTTTATCCAGTTAAGGTTGATGGGGACAAGAGCCTATCCCACTAGGACTGAGTGCTTAATGCACATCTTTAGAATGTAAGAAATTGGGATTCAAGTAGCAGAGCTCTGGAGTGTGAATCAACATTGCTAACTCCTAAACCACCATACTGCCCAAACACAAAGTGTTAACAGACTGCAATTTGGTTGTGGATATAAATGGTAAGATGTAGCAGCGGAGGCCATCTGGACATATGTTGGTCAACTCTAAATTCATATTTAGAACACCGCATTCTCTTGAATTCTCCCATTACAATACATCTGTGACACTAACTTTTAAATTGAAACTGAACATCAAGCTTTGAAAGAATGGCATTTTTACATTTAGTCTGTGACAGTCAATTTCTGATTCTATTATATTGTTGCATTTACTATATCTTCTCTTGCACATGTTGTCCTTTTATCTGTAGGCAGTACTGATGGGTCATTTTTGACATATTTTAAATTTCAATCTATTGTTCCGTTCCACTTGAAATGTTGTATTGGATGTACTTTGGGAAATGCATCGAGAAGCGATCATCAAAAGCACATAAATGGCAACATTGATTGGCTCGTCAATGCCCTCATACCTTAGTCTAACAGTAAATAATATGTGCGCCTTGAGCTCAACACGCATTCTACAAATGTTAAACAAGAAATCTAAATTAGAAGGAAACATTGAGCCAGAATGAACAGCGAGTGCCTACTAGGAATATAATGAACCATTGACACAACAGCAATGAGTACCCCTAGTTAATGAAATATGCATAGTGACTGGCCAGAAATGCATTTGGAAACATTTTAGAAGAGGAGCTACAGTGCAAAAATTACTCAGATCACATCATTATGTTGCAGGCTTTTGCGAATTTCCTTTAAATGTATTTGTTCCCTTGTCAAGCAACAATCAATATAGATAGATAAATAGATACTTTATTAATCCCAAGGGGGAAATTCACATACTCCAGCAGCAGCATACTGATATTAAATTAAAGAGTGATCACACAATGGCAAAGAGAAAACATCCAACCATTCATTAGCCAGCCCACTATATCCTAACTACAGGGTCACGGGGGTCTGCTGGAGCCAATCCCAGCCAACACAGGGCGCAAGGCAGGAAACAAACCCTGGGCAGGGCGCCAGCCCATCGCAGAAAGAGAAAATAAGATTTTAAAAATGTATTAAAAATATAAAACTTAAATATCTCACTAACATGAGTATTTAGACCCTTTACTCAGTACTTTGTTGAAGCCCCATAAGCAGCAATTCCAGCTTTGACTCTTCTTTGTTTCATCCAAGAAGCTTAACACACCTGCCATTCTTCAGATGCAGATCCTCACAAGCTCTGTCAGGCTGGATGGAGACCACCAGTGAGCAACAGCTTCTCAGGTCTCTCCATAGATGTTCAAATAAGTTCAAGTCCAGACTCTGGCTGTGGCCACTTAAGAACAATCACAGGGTTGTTCCTAAGGCACTCCTGTGTTGTCTTTGCTTTGTGCTGGGGGTCATTGTCCAAATGGAAAGTGAAACTTTGGTGCAGTCTTAGGTTCAAAGCACTCTCAAGCAGGTTTTTGTTAAGGATATATCTGTTCTTTGCTCTGTTCAGCTTTCCCTCAGCCCTGTCTTGTCTTCCAGCCCCTGCTGCTGAAATACAACCCCACAGCATTATACTGGGACCACTATGCTTCACCAGTAGAAAGGTATTGCAAGGTGATCAAAGTTTCTTACATCTCCACAAAAGTTCACTGGACCTCAGCCAGAATAAATATTGGGTTCTTGGTTACCACTCTTACCGTGGCTCTTCTCCTATGATTATTCAGTTTGCCCAGGTAGCCATCTTCTGGGAAGAGTCATAAGAGTTCCAAAACATCTTCTGTTTAAGAATTACAAAGGCTACTGTGCCCTTGGGAACCTTTAATACTGCAGAACATTTTCTGTAAAGTGTAATAAGATATAGTTCATCTCTTGGTATTTTTAGTCTAATGAATTTGTATTTTTTAAAGATTTCCTGGCTAGGTGAAATGGTTTTGTGTGAAGAAAAGGAAAAGGAACTTAATTTTATTTAATACTTATTGTTATAAAGCAAATAAACCAAGGTACTTTAAAACTAACCAAACGTACTTGATGCCCTGCTCCTGGTTTTTACAGCCCTGCATAAATATTAGAAATTATGAGCTTTTCCTTATACAGTGATGTGAAAAACTATTTGCCCCCTTCCTGATTTCTTATTCTTTTGCATGTTTGTCACACAAAATGTTTCTGATCATCAAACACATTTAACCATTAGTCAAATATAACACAAGTAAACACAAAATGCAGTTTTTAAATGATGGTTTTTATTATTTAGGGAGAAAAAAAAATCCAAACCTACATGGCCCTGTGTGAAAAAGTAATTGCCCCCTGAACCTAATAACTGGTTGGGCCACCCTTAGCAGCAATAACTGCAATCAAGCGTTTGCGACAACTTGCAATGAGTCTTTTACAGCGCTCTGGAGGAATTTTGGCCCACTCATCTTTGCAGAATTGTTGTAATTCAGCTTTATTTGAGGGTTTTCTAGCATGAACCGCCTTTTTAAGGTCATGCCATAGCATCTCAATTGGATTCAGGTCAGGACTTTGACTAGGCCACTCCAAAGTCTTCATTTTGTTTTTCTTCAGCCATTCAGAGGTGGATTTGCTGGTGTGTTTTGGGTCATTGTCCTGTTGCAGCACCCAAGATCGCTTCAGCTTGAGTTGACGAACAGATGGCCAGACATTCTCCTTCAGGATTTTTTGGTAGACAGTAGAATTCATGGTTCCATCTATCACAGCAAGCCTTCCAGGTCCTGAAGCAGCAAAACAACCCCAGACCATCACACTACCACCACCATATTTTACTGTTGGTATGATGTTCTTTTTCTGAAATGCTGTGTTCCTTTTACACCAGATGTAACGGGACATTTGCCTTCCAAAAAGTTCAACTTTTGTCTCATCAGTCCACAAGGTATTTTCCCAAAAGTCTTGGCAATCATTGAGGTGTTTCTTAGCAAAATTGAGACGAGCCCTAATGTTCTTTTTGCTTAACAGTGGTTTGCGTCTTGGAAATCTGCCATGCAGGCCGTTTTTGCCCAGTCTCTTTCTTATGGTGGAGTCGTGAACACTGACCTTAATTGAGGCAAGTGAGGCCTGCAGTTCTTTAGATGTTGTCCTGGGGTCTTTTTGACCTCTCGGATGAGTCGTCTCTGCGCTCTTGGGGTAATTTTGGTCGGCCGGCCACTCCTGGGAAGGTTCACCACTGTTCCATGTTTTTGCCATTTGTGGATAATGGCTCTCACTGTGGTACACTGGAGTCCCAAAGCTTTAGAAATGGCTTTATAACCTTTACCAGACTGATAGATCTCAATTACTTCTGTTCTCATTTGTTCCTGAATTTCTTTGAATCTTAGCATGATGTCTAGCTTTTGAGGTGCTTTTGGTCTACTTCTCTGTGTCAGGCAGCTCCTATTTAAGTGATTTCTTGATTGAAACAGGTGTGGCAGTAATCAGGCCTGGGGGTGGCTACGGAAATTGAATTCAGGTGTGATACACCACAGTTAGGTTATTTTTTAACAAGGGGGCAATTACTTTTTCACACAGGGCCATGTAGGTTTGGATTTTTTTTCTCCCTAAATAATAAAAACCATCATTTAAAAACTGCATTTTGTGTTTACTTGTGTTATATTTGACTAATGGTTACATGTGTTTGATGATCAGAAACATTTTGTGTGACAAACATGCAAAAGAATAAGAAATCAGGAAGGGGGCAAATAGTTTTTCACACCACTGTGTATATATATATAATATACATATATTATTGCACTCACAGAGTTCCCATCCGGTGGCATACATTAGCCGTGTAATGGAGCAGCAGCATCAAATTGGCTCATTCTATTTATTGAAGTTGTAACACCAGGTGCACATCCTATTTTGTTTCCTTTCTCTGTGCAGATGCTTTGCACTTTTTTCTTCCATGAAGAAGAAAGAAAAGCCTTGTAAACAGTATTAAATCTTTCTGTTATTATTTTGCAGTATGTTGTTTTGTTTGGGAGAGGGAGGGGAGGACTTCTGTAAGGCTTGCTTTGAAATTGTAGCTTGGCACATGGCTAATTATGTATGCAAATTAGCCATGCAGTCACAGGGATCAGTGTTACACAGTATGTCCAGTGGCAGTACTCATAATATTGTCATTAATGTACCCTTGAAATGAAAATATTGCAAGTTTTTTTTTCTTTTAAATGCATGCAGGGTGGACGCCTGGAGTACTGATCTGTTGGTGAGATTACAGTTTTACAGTATGCATGCTTGAAAGTTCTGCACATGGCTCCTACAGCTCTGTGATGTCATGCTGACCTCACAAAGCATCATGTGGCACTGGAGAAAAAAAATGTTGAACCAAGGCAGCCTAAGGGCAAATTTCTAGGAAAATATTAGGTGAACAAGGTCACCAGTGAATACAGCATATCCACTGTGAAAAACACTTTCGTGAATTTCTACAATCGGCAGTATACTCTACTACAGAATGATTGAAATATAATTAATGAAATATTGGTGTAGCAAAATCCAGAACTTGATAAGTGGGTTAGAGAATGGAGGGAAAAATCAAAGACTAACAACATAATGAAAGGTATATTTTTAAGCATCTTTTAGTACTAGCTTATGTGGATGTGTTTGGAATAACTTGGTTTTATCATTACAATAACTTAAAACAACTGATGTTGATTTGGTGTGACTTTCATGATCATTGTTTAAAGTATTGCTATTAATAGTCCCTTCAGGGATAATTTAATTGTATATTAAACGTAATGTAGACTGTATGTGGACCCAAAATTGGCGTAATTACTTAATAATATCACTACATGTTCTTTCCTTCAGGCTTTTTCACAGATTATTTTTATCAGATGTTTTTTTCTAGCTGTCTGAGAGGGGAACACAACACTAATCTACTTGAAAGCCTGCTCCCTTCTGTGCCTTACACTGATATTACTATGGAAACGATGGAGCCTTCTGATGCTATTTTTATGGAGTTTGATTAGCACTCTTGGAAATACGTCTTTTTTTTTTTTTACTCATAATGAACTGTGTTCACCATTACTTATAGATTACATGTGAATATATTTTAAGAAATACTGAGTTATCTGGAATGTAAATAATTTTTTTTTTTGCTTCCAAAAATGTTCTATTATCCTTTTGAGCTTAAATAAACCAATACATGAGCATACTCCTGAAAAATAAACAGGTTCAAGACTGAGGTGCACCAGGCTGGGTTGTAAATGTTATGGATTTACACTGTGCTTTGCTCACCCACTAAGACTACAGTCACCCTGCAGCTAAAAGTGATTCACTTTTGGTTTGTCACTTATTTCCAATTTCTTTGGCATTTCAAATTAATTTGCAAGAGATTCAAATCCAATACAATTGTGTACAGAACTGAATGTGCCTAACTAACTAAATTAATTTATCAGGGAGTTGCTATTTAATAGACTACCATCAATACCAACAGCATGCTTGCTGCTGAAATAACAAAAACATTGTTTTCAGTACAGGATGTCTGTGAACTCATCAGCTTATGATGACAAGGAAGAGAACTAGCTAACAAAAGTCATAGTTTTTGCTTTCAGTGAAACCATCACTGCCATATGTGTATGTAGAAACTTGTGGACCTAAGAGATGAGCCAGGTTGGAATGATATGTGGTATGTTCTGATACCAAACAGTGGTTTGGCAATATCAGAATGTTGAAGAGAATGTTATGTGAACATCTGCCCACAAGACTCTCCCAGGAAACAAACCTACCTGAGGTACACCATTTCTGTCAGAAACTGTAGAGTCGATGGACTATATTGGCTGGTGTCAGCCACCCCAAAAGTGCCTAACATCTCTTTTTCTGACATGGTACAGTCATCCATCTTCATTTTCAAAAGAGAATGAGATGAGTTTTTACCTTGTCCTCCCCTAGGGAGCCAAAATAATGTAGGAAAGAGGAGCTGGATTGATCACTCAGTTAATTAATGATCAGTTTAGCCTTCAGCAATGCTGGCAATTATTTAGCACAATTAACATATCGCCCAGAAAGGGGGAGGTCAAATCAATGTAGGTTCAGTGAGGGAGTCTCTGTTTTACAAATTACAATAACAAACAACACAAAACATAAAATTACACAAGCTTAGCTGAACTTTTCTCTTCTATAGAAAAGGCACATAACTTAAGATTTCTGATGTTTCGATTCATGTGGTTATGATGAATACATTCTTTAGCTCGTTATGAAGCTTCTGTTCCCTGTACTTTGCGGATCATTTAATTCCCAATTCATCTCTGTGTTGGATTACCACTCCCTACACAGAGTTTCTGTGTGCGCATGGGTGAGAGTTGCTGTTGTGCACTTCCTCACTGGAATTACGAAGACTTATAACCCAGCTACAACGCATCCTTCTCAAAGGCTATGATCTTTCTGTTACAGTTACACCAATACCACAATATATTAGCTGGCTTTGTACTAACTACTAAGTTACAATTAATAGTTTTCACAATCAAAGTGGATATACTTATAATTGTGGTGTAAGCAATGCTTAATTCCTTTCCTGGTAGGCTTTCTCCAAACATATGGAAGGATCTTTAAAATGTTTTCTTTTTCTGTTTTATGAGCTTGTCTCTGTTTACGCCTTGGTTGCACCTTCTGCTCACAGGCAGACCTGAAGTTTCTTTTTGAGGTTTGTGACAGATAGAAGGCGCTGTCGTCCTCTTGAACCCTCAGACAATACGTCAGACACCAGGTAAAAGTCCAACAAGTTCACTTTATTATTAATAACAGTGCACAAAGCACCCTCCTCTCCACAATACTCATTAAATTCTCCAATACAATAACAATAATCCAATCCACCACTCCCAGGCGTGTTGCCACCCTTCCACCCAGCTCAGCTCGTTGTCTGAGGATTTCTCATAATCCTTTATAGTCCTTGACCCGGAAGTGTTCCGCTCTCTCTGTCCACGTGACTAGGAACACTTCCGGGTCAGATAAAAATCCTTCTTCTTCAACCCAGAAGCACGTCATTCCTCTTGTCCATGTGACTCGGACGTACTTCCAGGGTGCAAGGAAAACACTCTTTGTTCCTCTCTGCAGCGTCCTCTAGCGGCCCCCATGGTATCCAGCAGGGTTGTGGATAAACACTCCAATGTCCATGATGCTCTGCTGGCGTTCGGGGCACCTCCATGCTGCAGGGAGGGCTCCACCTGGCGGTGTGGGGGTATTGGCCAGGATGAACGGCCGGCCAAATATCACAGGTTCAAACACACCATGTTGATCTTCTTTGAGCTAGCAAAATTATATCTTCTGAGCATCTTTAAGGCCTAAGAGAAGGTTTATGGATGTTGTGAGAGAGGACATGCAGGTGATGGGTGTAACAGAACAAGATACACAGGACAGAAAGATATGGAAGAAGATGACCCCTAACAGGACCAGCCGAATGCAGTAGAAGAAGCATCTGGTGATGAATCAGTTGCCATTTTCTTCATGACTAATGTGTGGCCTTTCGTATAATGTCTCTATCTGTGCACTTTCTATTCCTCAGCAAAGTTTGGATTAATGGCACCCTTGTCCAACGTCCAATACAGACAAGTCTTCCACCCTTCTAGTCCAGCACAATTGCCCTTCAGAGTAAAGGGATTGCTTCAACCCCTGTTACAGCCACACTTTATAAGCTATGGGTTCTGGCTATGGGCAGCCAAGTTATGGCCAGGTTGATGGCTGTAGGTCTGATGAGAAAAGAAACAATCTGGGTCTTACAAGAAGGAGTAAAGGTTTTGCCATTGGTTTCTTGGGTGCACATAAGCCTGTCCTTTTGGTTATCCATTGGTACACTGTTCTGTCCATTAATGTTACTCCATCCCTGAATGATTTTTTTGAAATGTGGATGTCCAGCAGGTACCTCTGAGAGATGTTCCTGTGATGTGGGTGAAATGGCACAAGAAATTATACAACTATTAAATTATGGCGAAAAATGAAAAGTAAACATCAGAATTGAGCTTAGGACCTCAATAAAAAAGAACATTCAAAATAATTGGACTGTGGGAGGAAACTAAAGTACCCAGAGAAAACCCACGCAGACACAGAGAGAACATGCAAACTCCACGCAGAGAGGACCAGGGAAGCGAACCCAGGTCTCCTTACTGCGAGGCAGCAGCACTACCACTGCACCACCCTCCTACATAAAGTGAAATTTGAATTTTGGCTACGCCATAAGTAATCAGGGCAGCACTAGAATTCATTCATTATCTCTGCAGACATAATGCTGTGGGGACCTTGGTTCAAATCCTGCCACATTCACTCTCAGAGTTGAGTTTACCCCTTCACTGATGGTTATTAGAGGTTTTTTCTGGGTTTCATCACCCTTCTCAAAGACATTCCTGTAAGATTATTGGGTGACTCCATTGTGAATGGCTTTCTAAAGAAAGATTACTCTTGTCAAAATTGGAATTAAGGCAGTATAATGAAATAGCAAAGTTCATTCTGAAACTTTATAAACATAAAAGAGCCCACTATATATGCAATATGTCCAGGAGTGTGCCACGCAAATGGCTGGCACTTCATCCTTGAAAGGCTCTTTCTCTCCAGGTATAACCTCTGATATGTAAGACTCTGAATGAATGTGCTGCATGATTTCATTATTTACAAGCCTTAGAGCTCTATCTTATAACACATGCCTGGTTAACTCTAATTTTGCTTCTAATATCTTCTTCCTGATCTTTCTTAAGGGTTCATCTCATCGTTGTTATTCAATGAAAAACATTATGTTTTAACTTTTTCAGCAATGCATTTTTAATTTGTATTTCTCTATTCTGTATATGTATTTCTAATTTCTGTATGTGCTTTCTAAGCGTATAAAGTAAGAGATGACAAAAAAGTTTAATTATGTCAGAATAATGTGAGTAGACTTTTAAATATGCTGAAATGCATTTGAATATAAAGATATGTATCTTAAAGCACACTTAGGAGCCTACTGCAGGGATTGAATGTTGAATAATACATAATTTCATGGACCACGCAATGTATCTGTAGCTGGTGGGGACCACATCATGCACCAGTTACACAGAGATTGCTGCAAGGATCCTTAATACAGGAAACAACACAGTAAGCTTATAATCAACATTCAGAAATTTTATTAAAAAGGATTCTAAATCATTCAAAGTTGATTTAAACTGGCTATGAGTCACAAATCCCTATTTCATCAGAGTTTAAAGGCAGAATTTCCTAAACATATTATGGACTAGAACGAAACATCTACCAGCAAGAAACCTTAAATGTTATTAATTACTTTTATCCACTCAAACACAATGTTCACATATTTGTGATAAGTTCAGCTTTGCTGCTTTGCATAATAAGCATTACTCTTATTTTCTCAGTATTTTTATCATGCATGCTCAACCATGTAACAGACAGTGCCTAACACTAAGAGGCACTAACTAACACTAACTAAGAATTAAGAGCCAATGGTATTGGCTCTTTAAAAAATCTAGGGTTTTGATTTGACAAATCAAAACAAAATTCTTATTTGCATACTTGACCAACATGCAATATGCTTCCTTTCTGCAGTCCTGCAAATCTCATTAATAGATTATGTAAAATATAAGACAACAAAATACAATTGGTTAAAAGTTGCCCGGTGGCCTTCCTGGTTCTGCAGTCCTTCAATCATTTTCTTAGTACTCCGGGAGATTAGCCTGCATGTCTTTAAAATAAAGTTTTCTGCATGTATATTTAAATGATAATGTCTACATTTAGGGCTGGAGATTACTATATGTCAGAGTGGATGCAAGCAAAGGCAAATTTAAATGAAAATAGTATACAAATGTCGATGATAGGATCTAAAATTTGAACTAGCTGCAGCAACTTCATGACTGTGTTCATGCAAGCAAAGAAAGATTGTAGAACCGAATACTGTAATTCTGCTTTTCAATTTTTCAAAACATTCTGTCACATATGATTGTTTACTTTGTAGGTAGGAACCGCCAGAGCAGAAATGTATAAGACAGATGCTTTCTACCGAAAGTATTTATTAAGGAATAAGTTAGAAGTGAAACAAAGATTAAAATGTTTATTTGCACAATCCATATGTGGCGAAAATAACTATCCTTTCCTAATCTGTCAGTTACAGTTGCTTATTGGCAGTTTCTCAAATGCCGCATGAAAGTCATCCTGTGCCCTTCTGTCTGTCAATCAGCCAAGCAATCTGCATGACTTACAAGTGACCACTAAACAAATGCATAATCAAGACTCCTCACTTGAACACTAGACAGCACAGTGGAGTCATTGACTAATTACAGGAAGTTAATCATCCTGATTTAAAAGAGCCTAATGCTGAACTCAGGAAATTACATTACCCATGTAAACAAATGCCAGAAATATACTGATGTTAATGGCGCATAACAATATGCTGTTAGGAGAGTTTCCATCCAGCCATCCATTAATCAAGCAGTATAATCCAAGTCAGGATACTGGGAGTCAAAGCCAATCCTGACAGCATGAGGTGCAGGCCAGGACCCAGCTCTAGAAGGGGTGCTAGTTACTCAAGAGGGGTCGATTTATTACGTTCAAATAACATAAAACATGTCTTTGAAATGTGGAAGAAAACCTAGAAAAAAGGATACGTTGGCTCATGGAGAATGTACAAACTACACACAGACTTTGTCTGGGCAAGGGTTATAAACACAGAACCACATTGCAGCCAGAAACTGGTCACACTTATCTATTAAAAAGGAATAAAAGACACAGACATACAGTGGCAAAAAAATGTAAACCATTTGGAAATAACTCTATTTATGTGTAAGTAGCTGTATGTGGTCTTTGGGACAAAAAAAACAACCTAAGACTCCTAGTAGTTTTACTATATTCATGTACTTGGACAGGCAACAGCTAACTCTTAAGAATTACCCAGGGCAGAGGACATGGACCCAGCTGTGCTTGTTGCCACCCTGGCTTTCCATAAATAAATACTGCCGATGTTGTATCTTAGCCATATTGCTGGCACGTGAGTCTTATTAGTATTTGTCTCAAGAAAATACCGCCAGATAGGTAATGTTTTTAGTGAAAACTTCAAGGCTTGCCCTCCGTTGCTTTGGTGTTTCACTTGAACGTTGTTGAGCCGTTTGCTTCATTTTGTCGTTGTGTCTCTTCATCTTTGTCATTAGCATGAGGTCATTGTTGCTCGGTGGCATTTGCAGCACACAAGTGTTTCATAGTGAGAAGTGAGAAGTGAGGTGCATGCATGCGCCATCTAGTGGCTGTGGTTGAATGGGTGCAGAGCGGACATTTGTATATGTCTAATATATCTTAAAATATGATCTGATCTTCATCTGAGTTACAATAGTGAATAGATAGAGAGGGGTTTAAGTAATGACATACAAATTATTGTATTGTTTTTCTACATATTGAATATGTCATTCAAACATTCACAGTGTAGGTTGGAAAAAGTAAGTGAACCCCAAGTCTAATGACTTCAATAAAAGCTAACAGGAGTTAAGAAAGAAATCTCACAAGATCTATGATCAGGAATTGTTGATTTACATAAAACTGGAAAGAGTTACAAAGTAATTCCCAAGAGTTTAGATATTAGTCAGTTCACAGGTAGACAAACTGTGTATAAATGAAGATGATTTAGTATTGAGGGTGCTCTTGCTAGATGTGGATGCCCACCCAAAATGACTTAAAAGGCTAAACGGAGATATGAGGTAAAAAATAAACCTCAAGTAACACATAAAAGCTTGAAAGAATCACTAGAACAGGTTAACATCTCTGTCCAAGCACAAAACGATAAGCTGGCATGGTATCCACAGCAAGATGTCAAAGAGGAAGTCACTACTCTCCCATAAAAAACATAGCTTCACACCTGAAATTTGCAAAAGACCACTTTTACAAATCACTGTGATATTGGGAAAAGATATTGTTTCTTGAACTGATGAAACCAACACTGAATTGTTCAGGAAGAATATGCTGTGGTACCTATTGCATAAAAAGGTATCAACATGAAAACATTAACCCTGTTTTGCTGCCTCAAGGCCTGGACAGCTTGCCATCATTGAGGGGCAAATGAATTCTCAAGTTTACCGAGGTATCCTACTGGTTGATGTCATGGTGGCTGAAGGACAGTAGAGTTTGGGTGATGCAGCAGGACAATTACGTAAATCTAATACAGAATGGCTTCAGATAAAGAAAATACACTTTTTGGAGTGACCCACTCAGGGCCTAGTTGTTAACCCAATAGAGATTCTGTGGAATGACCTCAGGAGAGCTGTTCACACCAGACATCCTAGGACTATGATCATGGTGAAACAGTTCTGTAAGGAGTGATGATTCAGAATTTCTCCTGAATATTGTGCAGGTCTGATCCACATCTACCAGAAGTCCTTATTAGATGTTATAACTGCCTAAGGAGTTGGCTGGACTCATGAAAGTTCATTACCCAGACCCAGTGCACTGATACAAGAGGATTGGCTGGCAGGGCAAGTAAATAAATTTCTACCTGGCCGATATTGTTTAAGATACTGACGAAGAAAAGCGGGAGTGGTTCCATTCCCCAGATGTTGAGTGGCAGTGGTCTTCATATGGTAACCCAATTGGGACACCCCCAGGAATGCTTGGTACTTGGAGTCCAGAACTGCAGCCCTGTCGGGGTCCCTGGGGATCGACAAAAGAGGGTATGAAGGAAGGACCTCTCTACTTTTTTAATGGCCCGGAAGTGCTTCTGTGAGAACATTGGGTGGCACTGGAGGCATTCCCGAGTCCGACTTCAAAGGAGTCTGCTGCCTCACTTCATTTGAGTCAGAGCTGGGTGGGAGCAGATAACACTCAGTGGAGGAAGAGAGGAGGAAGATTTGTTTGATATTTTGTATAATTGTTGGATTTATTTTGGCTGATTCAGGAGAGGAGATAGTGAAGAAGTGCTTTGGGAGAATAAAAATCCTTTATTTTATTCCAATAATATGTGGTGTATTACTGTGTCTTATATTTGGGGCTCAGTATCGCCCCCTTGTGGTCTCAACAGTTATTAAATCCAAGGGATCACTAAGTTTTATCACAACACACAATGAATGTCTGAATGTGTTAAACAAATCCATGACAAAATATAATTGTTGGTGTGTTATTAGCTTAAGCAAATTGTGTTTGTAACTTAGATGAAGATCAGATTATATTTAATGGCCAATTAATGCATACATTTAGGTAATTCCAAAGGGTTCACATACTTTTTTTGCTAGTGTATGCACAACAAGTTAAAATAGACTATTCGGTAATATAACTGACTGAACTGAATGAGCTTCCCAAATAAAATATAGAACTTAGAAACCTTATTTGCTGTTTTTCTTTAACAATCCATCAAAAACAAATATGTAAAACGGCAGCACCCAAGCAGAGCCTGTCTAATGTTTTGTACCAGGTTGCCTGCAGCCTCTGTTTCCAAGTCAAAATACAGAAAGTATCCAGTATGTGTACTAAAGGTAACTGCTGTCCATCACAAATGTCAGCAGATAATTTACATCTCTGCCTGCACCACTCTTCATTCTGAATGACTGAACTGAAGGCTTCATTTTCTTCTTCTGCTCAGCCCCCACACATTCAGCAGAAACATCATTCATTTCCTCAGGTGATTCCTATGACTTATGTTTCTTTAACAAAAGTTTGCTTTTAAAGTATTTCATTATGCTTTTATTTTCAGGATGTAATCCATATAAAAATAATGTTAAAAATCTGGAGTAAAAAAAAAATACCTGAAAGAAATCAGTTACAGTACAGTTATTGTAAGAAAATTAATCATTAGATCACATGTATCAGCTTGCAGTGTTTAGAAACAGCACCTGAGATGGCTTGTGGTGTGAGTCCATGCCAACAGAGGAAAGCATATTCTAAAGTGTTCACTTTGGATATCTAATTATCGATTATCAGTAACAGCGCACTGCGTGATAACGTGCAGTGAATACACTTGACTTGAGCATTCCCAGTTTTCATACTCCTTCTATGTACGTTTGGCATACGTTTGCTCAGAGGTTGATGTGCTTGCTGCTTCCTGAGCAGCTCTTCTTTTCTCCAACCTTATTGGCCTGCTTCTTCTCTTCTTTCGTTTGCATATTTTCGCTTTAAAACTGATTAAGTCAGTTTTTGTGTTGCAATTACGTTCATTTTTCACTTAAGAATCAAGAATGATTTAAGATATGAAGGGGTAGGGGAACTGATAGCGAAGGTGGTAGGGATGAGAATGGCGCCCATACTCATGCGCCACATAGCCACCCTGCTGCCTGCTGCCGAGAGTTGATTCTACAATAAAATAAAATAAAAAGAGTAATAATTCCAAAATTCTTTTCTTTTAATATAAAGCTATAGTGCAGAGTTTCAGCGTAGTATATGTGTACCAAATTTCAGGCTACAGGTTATCACATTTTTGACCTTCACCTTCCTGAGTTGACCTTTGACCTTGGATGTCAATCATCGCCCCAAAAGCGGATAGTAGACGTCACGTAATATGAGTGCACCAAATTTCAGGTCAATACTTAAAAAGGTTTGCAAGCTACAGGTGATTTAAAATCCTGGGCAGACAAACGGACAGCCACACTAGCGTATTATATAAGAAGATACATACAAAATCCAACCTTCCTTCCTTCATACTGCTACTAATTTTGGCAATGTTATACAAATGGTAGTACACCTTGAAAATAAGGTATCAAATACTGTATAATGGTAGATTGTAGTTTAATGTAAGTATAACGTATTGGGAATTTGTTTCTTTTTCCTCAGCTTATACTCACCTGTTTTTTTTTTTCATCTATTTAGTTTCACCAATTGAATGACCTCAGAACGCCTTTATCGAATACTCATATTAACTCACTTTGCAACAAATTCTCTCGATATAACACTCTATGGACTTCTTGATCACTGTCCAGTCCAGACCCTGCTCACTATTGTATTTGTAACGTTATACTGTCTGCAATATAGAAAATTTTAGTAAAATTTACTTATGCTCAGTAGTTAAACAAATATAATCTTAAAATTGAACAAAGGAGTAAGGAAAATGTTTAATACAGAGGAATGTTTATAAAAATCAAACAGCTTAAGGAAAATATTCAGCCCAGTTTCACAAGTGCTTAATCAAAATCTAGCAATTCCAGACAGCAGTGGCAGCAGTAATGTTGTCATTCCACGTGAAAAGGTTTTGAAGTTGCAATGCAAAGAGAGATGCACTAACAGAACAAAAGAAACACCTCATAATCTATGCAATTATCTAATTAGCCACTCCTGTGGCAGCAGCTCAATGCACAAAATCCTGCAGGTACAGGTCAGGAGCTCCCTTTATTACTCACATCAAACACCAGAATTTGGAAAAAATCTGATCTCGGTGATGTTGGCTACGACATGATTGTTGGGTTAGTCTGAGTATCTCTGCAACTGTTGATCTCCTGGGATTTTCATGCAAAGCAATCTCTAGATTTTACTCAGAATGGTGCAGAAAACAAGAAACATCCAGTAAGTGTCAATTCTTTGGACGAAATGCCTTAATGAGGAGACAGATCAGAGGACAATGGCCAGACTGGTTTGACCTGATAGAAAGGCTACAGTAACTCAGATAACTACTCTGTATAACTGTGGCGAATGAGCCGAAAAGCATCTCGGAATGTAAAACATGTCAAACCTTAAAGCAAATAGGCTACAACAACAGAAGACCACATCAGGTTCAACTCCTGTCAGCTAAGAACAGAAGGCAGAATCTGCAGTCACACAAAAACTGGACAGTTGAAGACTGGAAAAACATAATCTACCTGATTTCTACTGAGGCACACATATTGTTGAGTCAGAATTGGGTGCCAACAGAATGAATTCATGCACCCAACCTGCCTTGTGTCAACAGTCCAGACTGGTAGTGGTGTAATGGTGTGAGGAATGTTTTCTTGCACGCTTTGGGCCCATTAATACCAATCAATAATCGCTTGAATGCCAGTATCTGAGTACTGCTGCTGATGATGTGCATCCCTTCATGACCACAATTTAGCCATTTTCTAATGGCTACTTCTGGCATGATAATGCTCCATGTCTCAAAGCAAAAATTATCATAAACTGATTTCATGAACATGGCAATTACTTCAGTGTTCTTCAGGGGCCTGCCCAGTCAACAGATCTGAATCCTACAGAACACCTTTGGGATTTGAGAGAATGAGAAATTCACAGCACGAATGTGCAGCTGACAAATTTGCACAAGTTGTATGATGCAATTATGTCAACATGGACTTGAACCTCAAAGGAATTTTTTCCAACATCTTGAGGAATCCATGCCACGAAGAACGGGGGCTATTTTAAGAGCAAAAGTTGGCCCTACCAATTATTAGTATAGTGTTCCTAATAATATGTGAATAGGTTAATAAAGTAACTTTACGATATGCCAAAGAATAGTTGGGGAGCCAACCAGGTAATCCCACAAAATTTGCATACTTAAGTAAACATTAACATGAAACAGAAAAAATGCCATCTCTGACTTCCACTTATTCCTTTTAAGGAAATATTTGTAACTAGCTCATGCTAGGAGTGGGTCAGTAATGAGAGCTCCATCCTCATACGCTTGGGTCCAAGAAATAATGGATTGACTTTTATAATGCTGGGACTGCAAGGGGCGGTGCCTTCCTTGTATACGTCATGTGCCTTCGTGAAGAAGAGACAAAACAGTTAGTGAAAGCGCCCCATTGTGTCCCTGAATGGTATTACCTGCTCAGTCTGAGCTCTGAAGATGATCCTCAAACACTCACGCATGACACTCATAATACTGTGACTCGGATTTCTCCAAATTCTACAGCTGTGAGCCAGTTTCAGACTAGTGTTAATGTGACTTCCAAAACGAACAAAAAAAGTGTTTATTTCAGTTTCAATAAGAAAAAGGTACTTTATTAGTTAATTTTCAAAATTGTTATGCAGTAAAGTATCTTGATTGTTCCATTATCTTCCCATATTTGTTCCTGAAGTGCTCACATCATTCTCTTTGTCTGAAAATTTTCCTGATTAGAGAAAATTGCACTGTGCATCTGCTTTCCTTTGGGATTCTACTAATGTATGTTAATGAAAGTCAGCTTACATTTCATGCTGATTCGGACTGACTGCTGTATCCAAAATTAAATCTTTTATGGTAAGAGTAACATTTCTCCACATTTTTAAATACAAACCCTATTTTTAAATTAATTAATTGCAAATGAGCTTCATAATTCATGGCTGTTGACCTCTGTGGATGTTCAGTCGACCTTGTGAAAAAGCACATGTGAGATAGCAGTTGCTTTAGGAGTGAAAAAAGATGAATAATGACCTTACCATCATCATGATACGAGTAGAGGAGACAAACTTAAGTAGCAAATGAACTCTTCTGATCAATACAGGTTAAGACATCCATATTTCACTGCACTTTGCACAAATGTTCACACTTATTTAGGAAAATATGAAACTGATCTACCCTCTGGCTATGAGATTTATATTCAATGGCTCAAATATGTTTCTCATGATGTAGAATATAATTGTAAATTGTTCATTCATTTCTTTTTCTGTCATCACTTTCATTTGGTTTTAGCTTGTATACTGTCTTTTGTCACACGGTTCTGGTTTGAGCCATTAGTTTCCCAATATGCCCATAAGTTGTTCTATGACTTCCTTCTTGATTCATGCATCATGGACAGGGATTTAAACTTGGTCCTGGACATTTCTCCAAACTGGTGCACCACAATTAGCTAAATACCAACCATCCTTGCACCTCACCTTCAGCACACATACAAATAGCATTCCCTGTTGATTTGTAACTACCTTAGTAAAGCATACTCACTGACTTAAAAACACAGTCTTATGTCACAGTCGCAGTTCCTCCCCTGGCTGGGGTTCAAAATCATGTTTTATGTCTCTTTTGTTCATTTTTGATTCTTTAATTTATGGTATGTGTGTCATACTTTATTTTTGGCTTTGTCTCTGTATATAAGCTGCCTTTGTTATGTTCCATTCATTTTGTGGGTGTTCCTCCCAAGAGTCAGGAAAAGAAAGAATGGAGCTGGCCGACTTGTCCTTCCACGTCTTCAGCAAGTTGACATGATCCACCCGTTTATTCGCACAACAATTTGGCTGCTTCACCAAATAATCGACAAGCCCCTTCCTCTCCTTATATTCATATGGGCCCTGCCAATGTGCCAACAATTTAGAATGCGAGGTGGGAATAAGAACAATGACTCTATATCCCAGGCGGAATTCCCATAGA
The DNA here is from genome assembly GCA_026402145.1 of Polypterus bichir lapradei. Taxonomy (NCBI): domain Eukaryota; kingdom Metazoa; phylum Chordata; class Cladistia; order Polypteriformes; family Polypteridae; genus Polypterus; species Polypterus bichir. Next base: position 65,911,209 of record JANRMT010062819.1, read on the forward strand.
GACGTGGTATGTTATAACAATGGGCCTGTACTGTTTGCGCCTTATCAATGTGTTCTTTTAGAATGGGTCTAATTTTTCCAAATCTATTGCATAATTGCAAGACTACATCTCCCCGTATGTCCTGCTGGCTTTCCATTGTGCACCGATATCCAGAGCCACTGCCATCTAGCGTGCTGGGGGAGTAAAAAACCCCCAGCGATATTTTTCTCTTTCTATGAGCTGTCGGCCCATCCCTTCCAGCTCTTTCTTCTGAGTCTGCTCCTTTTCTTTTCCCAAGCTGGGATGCTTATCTGTCCATTAGGAGTCTCCCTTCTGGGCAAGGAACCATCCCCTCTCCTGGCTGGGATGTCCATCCAGCCCATGTGGCATCTACAATAGCTATGCTGGTAAAGACCAAATTCAGGTCTTGCACATCCATCCTTTCAACAAAAATGTCAATCTGTGAAGAAACCACAAAAATAACAAAAAAGGTTTGGGATATCCACCCCGTATACTTGAAGATATGCGAAGAATTTGAATAAAACATGTCTTTTCAGATCAAGCTTAATACAGAACTGAATAACATGATAGAAAATGGAGTTTATAAAAGGTTGAAGGAGGAAGTCAGGTCAGCAGAGTTGGAACCGGAAGAAAAGTCATCACAGTTGAGACTGGAAGTGAGGTTGTCAGGCAGGACTTCCTTCTGATGGTGTGCAGAGGAGGAAAGAGAATGTGTTATCTGACAGTGCTAAACCTCAGTCTGGTGGATAATCACACTTATTCGACCCTGTGATTATACACACACACACACACACATATATATATACTGTATATAGTGAAGAAATAAAGTACAGGAGAAACTGATTAAGAGTTGGAGAACCAAGCAGTGAAAATAACATTGTTGCCGGTCAGATGCATACAAATTGCACATGAGACAATCAACAGTTGGCAGGAGGGAAGTTTTATAGAGGAGGAATGGAAATTATACAGATGAAGGGTAAACTAAAGATGACGTGAACGGAGTAGGCCGGAAGTGACTTCATCGAAAGGAGCCAGAAGTGAGGACATTAGTGAAAGCCAGACAATGAAGTCGTCAGGGAGGTTGATGCAGAGGTACGGAGGGCGTTGTTGTTGGTGGGTCTTCTTTAGTTATTTTCAGGTTTTGAAGGCCCCTTTTTTCTGGAGAAAAAGAGAGACAGGTATTAATACGTTGTCCTGTGCTCCCATTCCATGTCTTTACACGCTCTGTCTGTTGGCTGCCCCGTAATCACGCATGTGTGACATTTTATATATATCTATTATTAAAAAAAATCCTGTGGAATGAATGACTAGGAGACGATACGTGATCTTCACATTAAGATCACGAAAGACAAATAAAGGAACCGTGAGATGAAAGAGAATGGGCAAAAAAAAAACAGTAGCGTAAAAGGAAGCAGCACACACAGATACAGGTGTCTCAGTGCATATAAAGCGTATGAAAGACAATACGTTATATATGAAACGTCGATGAATAAAAGATCACATTAGCCCAAAAAAAAGGAAATCATCAGGACCAGGTGTAATTGAAAAAATAGCAGGACAAAGTGAGGTCAGAAATAAAAGGAAAAGAGCAGAAAAAGGTTTTTCGCATTTGCAAGATTCAATGCACAAAACGTGATTTACACAATAATGGAATATACGCTTTAAGAATCTGTGGACCCGCAACAGTTAAAGCAACGACAAGTTTAATTTCAAAGAAAACACAATTCAATCAGGTGTATATTTATGATCATGGAAAAGAGATCACAACGCGAGCAGCAGAGACACAAAGTATCAAAAAGGACAGCAGCTGTACTGGCTTTAAAATGATTGAAGAGCAGCACAATAGCAGCCCCCTCTCCCTGCCCAACAATGCGAGCAGCGTTATACGTCCTGCAAGAAAGAATTTAACCTGCCTGGGGCCGGAAATAAAGGACAAGATTTGTTCTTACAATGTCAGGCCTGTTAAAGCCCATTGCGGCACTTCTTGTGAAATTTTGGGCTATACAAAAAATTAATTGTATTGTATATCCGGTAAACCAAAC
>JANRMT010062819.1:65918250-65976151 GCA_026402145.1 Polypterus bichir lapradei
CACCTGTGAAGTGAAAACCATTTCAGGTGACTACCTGTTGAAGCTCATCGAGAGAATGCCAAGAGTGTGCAAAGCAGTAAACAGAGCAAAGGGTGGCTATTTTGAAGAAACTAGAATATAAAACATGTTTTCAGTTATTTCACCTTTTTTGTTAAGTACATAACTCCACATGTGTTCATTCATAGTTTTGATGCCTTCAGTCATGAAAATAAAGAAAACACATTGAATGAGGAGGTGTGTCCAAACTTTTGGCCTGTACTGTATATATATATATTTTCTTTATAAATGTTTTTTTTTTAAAAAAAAAAAAAAGCTGTTAAGAAGTGGCTATCCCAATCCTTCAAAACAAAGTTTATGTTTAGAGGTATGATATAAGGTAGATATTTGTTATTATTTTTTGATTTATAGCTGACATGTTTTGCAGGAATATGCTAAGGTATCATTTACATTCATTTTGTTCCACAATGTATACACACAAATCATTTCTAGAAAACAGAAATAGCCTGCTGATTTAGTGTCCTGTTGAATACTAACTTGTCATAGAGAGAGAATTCAGAAAAAAGACCAACTGCACTACAAACTCAAGAGAAATATCCACTCAAAAAATCAGGGTATGAAATCTTTTAGTTCATATTAACTCATGACAGGACTTAAATGTTCTCCATTAGAGCACACTACTGACAACATCTTAAATAATCAAAAGTAGTGAGCAAGCAGTGCCTTCATTATTATGAAAACTTATTCTGAACAGTATCAAAAAATTAAATTAAAAGTGGCGCCCTGAAATGGTTCTTCAATTCTGACACTGGTTATAGTAGCTGGAGATCTGCCAGTGTGCAGGTATTTTCCAGGATTGCTGTATTTGTTCTTGGTCAATCACAAGCTTCTGCAAAGGTTGATAAAGGATTACGATTTAGAGTGCTAAGATTGTGATTTCCTATGTTTTCCCCTTTAAAGGTAGTCACAACAGTTTAAAAAATAAAAGTAAATCAACATTAGAAATGCATTGTTCACGAGACATTATGCTGCTTTTTGATTTTCAACCAACACTAAATTTCATACAGCCACCAAGGAAGCCTGTGAATACTTCTTCCACTTTGTAGAAAAGTAGCAAATCTAAGTCAGAAAGAATGGGTATGTACTGTTTGTAGAAAATCATCTCTTTTAAAATTATTGGTGGCCTTGCACTGACTAGAAAGCAGCATTGGCTGCACAGTAGTAAGCACTGGTACCACGCATGCACTGCGTATAGTTTGTGCATTCATTCTGCGTTATTGTGGCTTGTCCTTTTTTGCCTCAAAGCTGTGTGCTTCTAAAGCTGAGGTTTAGGAAACTCATAGCCAATATATTTTCCCTTAAGGTTAGAGGCACTCGTGCAAACCTAAAAGGTTGAATTTTTGTCAAATGATGATGATGATTTCCTGTGATGTGGTAGATGTGCAAACCAACATGTATCGCTGGTCCTTAGCAAAAGAGGGACACACATTGTTAGATAGATTAGTTAATGTTAATGTTAGAGAAGCCTGAACACATATAGGAAAATTTTGTTATGGCACAACTAGAATTTTCATACCAAAAATGCCAGTGCTAATAACAGTAACAAACACAAACTGTGGGTGCTTCAGGAAAATGGCAACAAAAGGAACTAAGTAATCGATCCAACTTTATGTACTGGTAAACTATTAAGAAACCGACAGATGAAATAATTAGTATTAGCACTTTTCTTAATTTGTATATTTAAAATGCTCACTAAGAAGGCTGTCAATATGTTCCTTTGTTGATCCCATTCATGTTTAGGGTCATGATGAGCCAAATTCAGCGTTCTCCTGGATTGTTGAGTACAAAACAGGAACCGATTCTGTATGGAATGTCAGTGCATTGCAGAGCACAAGTACAGACCTACATTCCTTTATAGGGGGCAATTTACAGCTGCAAAATAACCTCAAGCATCCAGTCTCTGAAATGTGTGAGGAAAATATCAAAATGCCTAGAAAAAACATCTAAACCTGCACAGACAGTCACTGGGACTGGGTTCAAGCCATCTTCTGCAGGTGTACAGAAGCAGTGTTGACCAATACAGTACCAGCCACAGATTCTGATGAGTATTGTCTTTTTAACAATTCTGTAGAGTTTTCAGTGTCACTTTCTTTTCTATAAGAAGTTGCTTTCATAGTTTCATCATATAAGAAGCTATGATTCATATTTTCTACTGGTACTTTTAAATGGCATCAGTTGTTCTAAGTGTCTGAGCTAATAAACTTTCTGGAAACTCTGTATAGGCTGACAAACATTAACAATCTACATTGTTATCAATACACAGCACTTTATTAGGTTTGCCATATTATTAATAAAGTGCCACCCCAAGCTCCCCTCAAAGACTTCAAAACCAAATCTGTCTGGGTATGGACACAATGAGGTATCAAAAGCAGCCACACAGAGATTAACTGCTCATAGACCTCTACTGAAAATTACATATTTAATTTTATCCTAAAAATGTATAATGATGTACTGATTGGCTGTGTGGAATAATTCATATTCATAATAAATAATTCATAATTCTACAACCCTACAACCACACTTTTATTTCTTACAGAAAAGAGAAACGCATCATTGGCTCATTAGTTGTCATGTCTTATCTATGGTAAGGTAAGACCGTTATGATTTCTGGTTACTCACTAAACTCAAAAAACTTGAAAGTCTCAAAAGTAAAAGTCAGACCTGCACTCCCAAACAGTTCAGAACCTAAGGTGCAGTCATTACCACTTCCAAATCAGCCCCAAACACTATTTGCAGGATACATAGGCTGAAAAATGGGGCAAAGGCTTTAAAATCCAAAATATCACCAAGGGAGAGGGGGGAACTCTAAAAATCTATGGCCATTATAAACTCAAAAAAGTTCTTTTAATAGTTTAAAAACTAATTTTAAAATTTAACAGTAATACAGGGGAGAACACAGATAGGTGGGAAAAATGTTTTCCTTTGACAACAAAGGAAAAACAATATTAAGTTAAAAAACAACACCTTTAAACAAAAGTCAGAAGTTAATAACCAGGGCATCCAAACATAAATGCAAAACAGAAAGCCCAAACTGAAGCAACCATTGCATAGCCTGTTTATTCCTAAATATCCCTGGGGGATGTTCCTTTAGCCGCAGTGTCTATTACAAATTAATTTTTACCCAGCCTAGTATGTGTGAGTATGAAATGAACAGATGAAAATAATAATAATAATAACAATAATAATAATAATAATAAAACACTAAGGTCTGTGTGACTGGTCAATTTAGCTTTGGTGACAATGAAAGTACAAGTGTGAGATGGTCAAAAGTAGTAAAGCTGCACACTGAGAGAGTTGCCTTCAAAGATGGAAAGTATAAAACCATTCAAATGGCGAGAAATTGCCTTGAAAGCAGTGAGTCTAAGAAGGTGGCACTACAGGAATGCTGATATTCATATACAGTATATGCGCATACACTGAGAATAGGCACTGTAGGTACACAAATGGCAAGAGATAGCAATTATTTTTAAACTATTCTATTACCTATCTTTGACCAGTACCATAGCTATTAATAATAATAATAATATAGTTACTGTATTATGGTGGTTAACATTGCTGACTCACGCTTCTATTACTCAGAGTTCAGTTCCTAGACTGGTCATTGCCTGAGTTGAATTTACCCATTCTCCCCTTGAACATGGAGGAAAAGCCACACAGATACAACAAAAATGTCATTCAACTTTTCAGGTCACTGCACTGAAATTTCTTAATGCTTTCCTACAGCGTAGTCATTGGGTCAGTACCTATGTATATGGAGGCACTTGTGAGGTTTTGTGCTCCTTCTCATCCACACAGGTCTGCTAATGAATAACTTCAGGTGATACCACCACTACATGGCATCAAATCTCAATCCAGACTCTTTACATTGTTCATATCTTTTGGAAGGAACTGCTCACCTCCAACCAAATTACTGAGTCCCTCACTGTGTTTAAGACATGTTTGAGGACTATCTTGTTCTGCGAATAGCTTACTCACTGATATTGGTTTAGATGCTAGGTTCTTGATAGCCAAAAAAGGGTAACAAGTCACTCTGTCAAGTTTAGAACTTTTCACTTGTGATGGTAAATTTTGGAACTTTATTCTGTAACACTTGTTTCAAAACAGTCCTTCAAACTAAAGTCATTTTACATCAAAGTGTCTGTTTAGTGAGTAAATGTAAATGTAAAATAGGATACCTCCACACAATTAAAGACCAGGCATAGAATTCCAACTAAAACATGATGAACTGACAAAACCAGAAATGTGCTTACGTACATAAAACTGCATGCAAGCAAATAAAACTGTGTGTAAGTAAAGGTCAACATAATTTCCCTTTCTAAATCTCAGTCAATGTGAAATTAAACGCAAATGCACGAGCCTAGTGCCCCAAGCTGAATCCTCCCAGAATTTCCCCTATTTAAATATGCAAACCAATATAGTACCTTCTGTTCTTTGTTTTGTTAAAAGACAATGGAAAAACTACATGTAAAAAAGAAGAATTTCAGCGAGTATGAAATGGAGATCATGCTCAGTGAAGTGGAGGCAAGGAAAAATGTACTATTTGGTGGCTTAAGCAGTGGTATAAGCAACAAAAGAAAACTGTTGCATTGGCACAGCATGATGAAGGCAGACAAAAGTTCAAGTTCAGAAAGTCACACAGTGCTTGAAATAAAAAAAAAGAAGTAGTCACATATAAAAGTTGACGTGAAAACTCAAGTTGCAGTCTACCGTCTGAGTGTTAACACCACTGTAGGAGGTAGTAGAGTTCTGGGGCTCACACCGTTGTTGGTGGGACACATATATATCTTCCCACCACATTAATGAGATACATTTTTTTCATAACAGATAATTTGCAGATTAATAGACATGGAAATGCTTTCTATTTACATAAGAAAATTCTCTGATGGTGCCTTTATAGCAGTGGGCTTGAGGTTGAGCACTCCAAGAAAATTTCTGTTCTGTTCTAATGCTACATTTTATTTATTTAAGGAACCTTTCTACAAAGACAGACCTTAAAACCTTAGTCTCCTTTTCCAAAGCAAAATGGAGTTGTGTGCTAACATATTTTTAATGGTTTAACACTAGAATTACTAAAACCTATAAAAAAACTCGCAATTCCATCCCACCTTAAATTCCTTCACACCTCTCCATCAGTGTCTTTTGTTTTGTAAGCTTGACGATCAGCAAAACCAGCTGTCCCATCTCCCGCCTTGATGGAGCTCAACTCTCCCAGCTCAAGCCAAGACTCCTTATCTGCATGTGAGGTTGCTGGAGTTGTATAGGGTAAATAATATAGTATATCGTTATTTGGAAAACATGCATTTCATGTGTGTTCCGTATCTAAGAAGATCTGGATAAGTGTAGGATGAAAGGAAATGTGAGGCAAGAAATGCTGAACAGATACCTAAAGCAGAAACTTTTTCCATGTTATACTAATAATGACGTGAAGTGTATAATGTGTGAAGGCTTTAGTCCAAATATCAAATTAACACATGTGCTTTTATTCAAGAATATAACCAAAGAAAAAAAAAATCATTAGACTTGCATGTTGCGGTCAATGAGTTAAAAACCTAAGCTCAAATGTCAGTTGATAGGAAGTTGATACGTGTTCTTTCATCTTACGCTTACCCAGATCTTTATACATATGGAACATACATGAAATGCGTGTATTCCAAATAATGATATACTGTATTATTTAACTTATACAACTCCAGGCACCTCACACGCAGATAAGGAGACTTGGCTTGAGCTGGGAGAACTTTTGCCCAGGGGATGGGCTAGCAGGCTGCTTGCTGCTTGTGCTGATTGACACATTTACAAAATAAAAGATGCTGATGGAGAGGTATGAAGGGATTTAAGGTGAGCCAGGATTACAGGTTTTTTGTAGGCTTTGGTAATTCTAGCCTTAGTATTTAAGGTTCTGAAATAAGTGCTGACAATTCTACTGAATCATCTGCTTTCAGCTCTTCCCAAAGCTTATGTTAAATGCCAAGTGGTCAAAGAAATGTAACAAACAGTACAGTAGAGTCAAATAAGAGTATTAAATGTTTTAGGTGATAAAACCTACAATTTCAGTGTTTGATAACCAAAGCCTTAACCACTGCACCACAATACCAATGATGTTGGTCTTACAGGCCCCGTGCTCACTTGGTTCAGTTCTTATTTATCAAATCGATTCCAATATGTACAGAAATGTGCTGACAGTACTCCATCATTATACACAGAAGTTCAATATGGTGTCCCACAGGGCTCAGTACTGGGACCTTTACTGTTTTCACTTTACATGCTTCCACTGGGATCTCTCATTAGGAAACATAATGTTAATTTTCACTCGTATGCAGATGACACCCAGTTATACCTTTCATTTAAATCAAATGAAGTTTCTCCGATGTTGTCTTTAATTAGTTGTGTTAGTGAATTAAAGGAATGGATGAATGAGAACTACTTGTCTTTAAATACAGATAAAACAGAGATGTTAATTGTTGGAGGGAATGACGCTGATCACAGCAATATTTTGTCGACATTTAACTCAGTTGGAATCCCAATTAATTTTACTGAATCAGCCCGCAATCTAGGAGTTATCTTTGATTCTAGCATGTCATTTAAAGCACATATTACAAAGTTGTCCAAAACATGTTTCTTCCATCTTAAAAATGTTAGGAAATTAAGGCGCTTTCTAAATAAACAGGATTGTGAGAAATTAATTCATGCATTTATCTCTAGTAGGATTGACTACTGTAATGCGGTGTTCACTGGCTGTTCAAACTGTTCTTTATACAGCCTCCAGTTAATCCAAAATGCGGCTGCAAGAATTATTACAAGAACAAGAAAATATGAACACATAACTCCAGTTCTTAAATCCTTACACTGGCTCCCGGTTAAGTTTAGGGCAGATTTCAAAATCCTCCTTTTAACATATAAAGCATTAAATGGCCAAGGTCCGGCTTACTTGTCTGAACTTATCATGACTTACAAACCTGAGCGCACATTAAGATCTCAAGATGCCGGTCTGCTTATGATTCCAAGGATTAATAAAATAACAGTGGGAGGTCGAGCTTTTAGTTACAGGGCCCCTAAACTGTGGAATGGTCTTCCTGCTTCTATAAGAGATGCCCCTTCGGTCCCAGCCTTTAAATCCCGGCTGAAGACTTACTACTTCAGTTTAGCATATCCTGACTAGAGCTGCTGATTAACTGTACATACTGCATCTCTGTTGTTAGTCATTAGCACTAAAACATAAGTAACATGATAAGTATAATTGAATACTAACCCTCACCTATTCTGTTTCTGTTCTCGGTACTCAAATGTGGCAATTGGTGCCACGGCCCACCTGCCAAGTTGTTTGCCTGCCTATGGTAAAGTCATCCCTGGTGGAGGATCACAGGAATCATGGGAAAGAGGGGCCCTTTCATCGGATTGGCTGGCCGAGCAACGTTTCAGCCGTGGAATGGCCAAATGGGGAGGCAGCTTGACGGATGAGGTCTCCAGCACTCTAAAAATATCAAAATCTTATTATATGAAATCATCTACTGTTAAATTCTGCTCTGTACTTCTAAAATTTTTATTATTATGCTTTATTAAGGATTTGTTCTGTTCTGTGTATTGTATTGTATTGAACCCCTTCTTTTGACACCCACTGCACGCCCAACCTACCTGGAAAGGGGTCTCTCTTTGAACTGCCTTTCCCGAGGTTTCTTCCATTTTTTCCTACAAGGTTTTTTTTGGGAGTTTTTCCTTGTCTTCTTAGAGAGTCAAGGCTGGGGGGCTGTCAAGAGGCAGGGCCTGTTAAAGCCCATTGTGGCACTTCCTGTGTGATTTTGGGCTATACAAAAATAAACTGTATTGTATTGTATTGTACTGTGTATATATATATATATATATATATATATCTTTATATATAAAGAGACCCTCCCGAAAGGGGCGAGTCTTTCGGGTTCGGAGGAAATGAGAGGTCGGATATCTTTTTGGTCTTGGCTCCACTGTATTATTGATGAAAAGGAAGAGGTAGTTAGCAAAGGCACCTCCTCTCAACCCAAGGTGGAACTGTTTGCCTTACCAGAGCCTTGAAAGTACCCCTGAAGCATGCGTGTGTGGCAACATAAGCAAAATTATTCTCTTTTCTCAGTTGAACAGCTGTGTAAAGCTTCAAGCACAAATAAATATTTGAATCATTTTTAAGGTGATCAATCAACCAGTGTAATAGGTGTCTTTTCTTTTGCCCTGGTCTTGCTTCATATTTGGTATTGGAGGTAAGTCTGTACTTAGTCATTTTCTATGAGCATTTGGTCTATAATTGGTACCTCTACGTTACTATGGTTAAGCGGAAGAAAATGAAGTGACATCAATACTTTTACATCATCTATATGTACACACTGCTGACTGTGTTTGTCTCCTCAGTTAATGAAGAAACGTGCATTTTTCATGCTTATGCTGTCTGGCTCTAACCTGAAGGTGTGCCATCTGCTCAACATGGCATTGTAAAGCTGACAGCCCCAAGGCAGAGAAAAGCAAAGAGGCACTCTTTAATCTGTTGTTGACTGCACAGCATGTGAAAGTTGATTCAGGGTTGCCTCAAAGGGCCAGCAATGGTAGGAGCCATGACTCCAGCAAACAAGGTCAAAGAAAATAAAACACATTGTTACCGGCCAGGTATTGAAAGTGGTTAAATAAATAAATAAATACAGATTCATCTAATTTAGCTCCAACATGAATCCATGCACCCAACCTGTCTTGTAGCAACAGTCCAGGATGGTGTTGTTGTTGGTAGTGATGGTATAGTAGTGTAGGGAATGTTAACTTGGTACACATTGAACCCATTAATAACAATCAGTCATCACTTGAGTGCCACTGCCTATTCGAGTCTTGTTGTATCCCTTCATGGCTAACCTTCTAATCTAATCCCTTCTAATGGCTTCTTCCAGCATGGCAATGCTCCATGTCTCAAAGCAAAAGTCATCTCAGATTGGTTTCATGAACATGACAATGAGTTCAGTGCTCTTGTCTGGGCTTCCCAGTCACCAGATATGAATCCAATAAAATAGCTTTGGGATGCGGCTGGAATGTTCAGCTAATAAATCATGCCAACAGGGAGCAGAATCTCAAAGAAATGTTTCCAACCTCTTGTGGAAACTATGCCATGAAGAGATTAAGCTGTTTTGTGAGTAAAAATAGGCCCTGTCCAGTAGTAGTGAAATGTTCTTAATAATTTACTCAATGAAGATATATCGACTCTTTCTTTTTACCTACTACAGATATGTGTGTTAATGATGTTTGTATATGAACTCAAAAGACATTATTTAAGTCTGCTGGATTCCCATTCCTAGTCCTCTGCACCCATTTACTTACTCACTTATCCAGCTCAAAGTCACAGGGAAATGGTGCCTATCATAGCAGTAAGAGTAAGGTAGTAATCAGCCCATAAATGAACATGTCACCCTTACCCACAACAGGCCAAATTTAACACATGGAGTAACAAAACGTATAAGACTTTTGGAGTTTCTGCAGAAAAACCCCATGCAGACAATTGAAAAAAATGTATGAACTTCATAAATACAGCAGCCCAGTTTTGATTTAATTCCAATATTTTGGAAGTTGCAGTCACCAGTGTTAACCACTCTGCCACCATGCCATCCATGAATAATAAATTAAATATTGGATCAATGCAATAAAAATCAGTTTCTATTCATTTCCTGAGCACACTTCATTTGTTGCAACATTGCTGCACACCTCATGCAAAGTGCGAAGTCAGTCCACCACAGGTAACATTCACGCGTACACCCACAATATCACGAAATAACCCAACATGTACATCCTTGGGACGTGGGAGATAACAAAAAAAAAAAAAAAAACTGGCTAGAAATTCAATCTTTGACCACAGCAGCACCATACCATCCATCTTATTATTCCATAAAAAAAAACACATTTTAAAGGAAGACCTAGACAAACATACACTGGTAAATGTTATAAGGAAATTTATATGCCATGCTGACACTCGAGAAAATAACATGAAGAAAGAGAAAAATAATCAAAAGCAGTAATAACATGAAAAACAGCATAATAATTAAAGACCTCAAGTAATCAGTAATATTTTGAAAAATATGTTGACATGTTTCATTCTTTATGTCACAAATAAAGTTCCTATTATTAATCCATGTGCTTTATAGAGTCTCTGATGCAAACAGCAGTGATTAGTCACAATGCACCACTTTGTCAGGAGTCTGCTGACCCAGACTCCATAGTCAGGAATTCAAGATGAATAGCAGGCACCAGGCTGCATTCTCTAGATTTAGTAGGTTTGCTTCAAAGAAAAAAACGTGCATTGATGTACACATTTAAAATGAGATGGTAAAGCATGCCGTTTATTGAACTTTTTTTACAAGCTTAGAGCAATCAGATATTGTTACACTACCATAATTTTTTCTTTTCAAGTACATATTAATTATTGAGCAATTAAGTTTAGTTTCTAAAACTGTATACATTATGAGTAGATAAAGAATGAGGTTTGTAATTGCAGGTCAACAGTAGTAATTAGTATTCATAATATTCTGTATTAAGGACTAGCATGTAAGATTCTAAGTGGCCATATTTTAGTGTGTTACTGGAAATGAAATCAGTGCCTGCATGCTGAATACATGACCCTATATTCATTCAGTTAGGATACTCAAAAGGGGCGACTCATCTGTGTCGATAGTACTATTATGGTTCAGCCGATGTCAGGTTATACACCTTTTAGTTCAATGAGATATCAAACTTGAGAGCTGCGATTGCTGATCTCGTTGCCCAGTCATGTCATATTACAAAACTTTACAGGCTATGTCACATTAGATGACTGTGCAATGACTTTCCAGTATTGTGAGCTCGTCCCTTTTTCTGACAGACAATAATGCCCTGCCCGATGCAGCCATTAAAGCTTTAGGCATAACAGGTATGGAGAGTTCTGTCGAGGCACCTGAAACATACAACATCAGACAGGCATCTTTTCTGTTTGTCAGGTCCTTAACACATAAAAAGGTACATTCTTTATTCCTCATCATTGATGCAAAATATTCATTGTACTTCCAGGTGAGCACTCATTGGTTGTCAGCTTTCACATGCACATAAGCCTAGCCCTACATCTTTAGACAAAATTAATCCTCTTTGGTTGTTGTCAGAGCGAGACACATTTTGGTTGGACTAAGTCATTAGACATGTCAAACTACACAACTGGTGGTCATGGATGTTTGCTACACTTGCCCCCAACTCGCTAAGATTATTTAAATGAAGTCTGCAACTGAAAATCACTGGAAAAATACGGTAATGCGACAGGGCCATTATCAAAAAAAGATAATCCTAACATATCACACCAGGCTTATCATCATTACGCTGGCTGCCTATGTCCCTCAGGATTGATTTTAAAATACTCCTAATTGTATATAAAGCTCTGAATATTTTGGAGTGTTTACATTCCTAACCGTTATCTTAGATTTTCCATAACTACTTAAAAAGAAGAGGTGAGGCTGCCTATTGTTTTTATGCATTGAAAATCTGGCATACTTCATCATTAGAAATATGAAAGGCTAATACAGTGGAACAAATCGCACACTGGGTTATATAACACAATGTTTAGGTTATACGATAGCACAATGTGTGGAGTACAAGTCCAAGGAAATTATGCTGAAGCTTTTTAATGCACTGGTTAGACCTCATCTGGTGTGCTGTGTAAAGTTGTGATCTTCAGGCCACAAAAAGGACATAGCAGCACCAGAAAAAGTCCAGAGAAGAGCGACTAGGCTGATTTCGGGCAACAGTGCATGAATTATGAGGAAAGATTAAAAGAGCTGAGCCTTTTCAGTTTAAGCAAAAGAAGATTAAGAGGAGACACAATAGAAGTGTTTATAATTATTAGGGGGATTAGTACAGTGGATCAAGACTGTTATTTTAAAATGAGTTCATCAAGAACACAGTGACACAGTTGGAAACTTGTTAAGGGTAACTTTTACACAAACATTAGGAAATTTTTCTTCACACAGAGACCCATAGGCACATGTTGGAATTACCTGCCAAGTAGTGTCACAGACAGTAGGACTTCAGGGACTTTCAAAACTAGACTTGATGTTTTTTTAGGGAATTAAGTGAATAAAAATGGCAAACTTTGTTGGGCAGAAGGGCCTGTTCTTGTCTAGACGGTTCTAGGCATCAAACAAGTGCTTAAACTCATCTCTTTAATTTGACTTTTTTTTATTTCTCTTCTTTTCTGTACAGTGTGGACGCTAGGGGCGCTGTTGCCCCGTGAAACCCAACAGAGAGACGTCCAAGACACACGTATAAAAGAACTCTGTATAATATTTAATATTTTTCTTTAAATAAAGAGCACAAAGCACCGCACACTCCACAATTCTCATAAAACAATAATCACAAATATAATAACAATAAACAATCCTCCACTCCCTGCAGCTTCTTCACCCAACCTCCCAACTCCAGCTCCACTTGCTGGGTTTCCCATAGTCCTTTAAATAGTCTGTGACCCAGAAGTACTCCTTCTCTTCTTCTGGGTAAATACCACATCCTCAGTTCTCAAATAGCCCGGAAGTACTACGGGCTTCCATCCTTGTGACTCTGAAGTACTTCCAGGTTGAAGTAATAATATAAATCCCCAGGTTCTTTGTGAGCTCCCCCTGGTGGCACCCATGGCCCCCAACAGGACTGAGGAAATGGACTCCATGTCCCAGGGTGCCCTGAGGGAATCCGGGGAACTGTTGCCGTCCGGTAGCTAACACCTAGCATCTCGGGGGAGCAGTATCCAGAAAAGCCTGCCTTCTTCAATTCTTCTTGCTCTGGGATGTCACAGCTGGATTGGACAGCTGGCCGTCAATCACAACAGTGTGGAGGGTCTGATTAGTTTTTATTACAAACAGTTTTTTATAGAGTAGTTACTAATCACTATTTTGGTTTATTTTCATTTAATGGTATTAAGTATCTTGCAGGGCAGCACGGTGGCACAGTGGTAGCACTGCTGCCCCGCAGTAAGGAGACCTGGGTTCGCTTCCCGGGTCCTCCCTGCGTGGAGTTTGCATATTCTCCCCGTGTCTGCGTGGGTTTCCTCCCACAGTACAAAGACATTCTGGTTAGTTGCATTGGTGATCCAAAATTGTTCCTAGTGTGTCTGTCCTGTGGTGGGCTGACACCCTGCCCAGGATTTGTTTCTGTGTTGGCTGGGATTGGCTCCAGCAGACCCTTGTGACAATGTGTTAGGAATGTACGGGTTGGAAAATGACTGACTGACTGAATAGTATCTGGCACCACTGCCATTTTAATAATTGATGTTATAGTCATCTGTAATGTGGGACAAATGAACTAAACTATTATCCTAATTTTGCTGTAATAAATAATAGTTGACCAGAAGATGCTAGGCAGTCTTTTTGCTTTGAAACCCTTATAGGGTTAAAATTCTCAGCAACTTGGACAGCTGGGGTTTTTGTTTTCCCCTGTTCACTGAGAAACCAACCATAGCATTTGTGTATTTAGCTAGACATTTACTTAAACTGTTAGAAATAATTGTTCTTTAGTTTTTCACTTTCTTTTGTGTAACCCTTTTGATGTATTATTATGAGGAAGTGGACCCTTGAGGCTCTGAAAGGACAGACTGGGAAATGGAGGGGCTTGGTCACTGTATAACAAACTAGATTAACCACTTTGTCGACATTGCACAGTCTTCCGAACAACAAGCTCTTCATTACTAAGTAGTGATAAGAATGACAAGAAATTAACATTTCAATCTGGTCAACAGGGAGGCTCTGAAGGACATACAGAGAGTGTTGATGAAAAATCTGAGTGAAAAAAACTTACAGAGCTAAAATAGAAAACAAACTCACTCAGAATAACATGAAGGATGTTTGGAATGGACTCGGCCAAACTGGACTGGGACTCAAGCAATCCAGAGTTCATTCAGGTGCTGGCAGGCAACACTACCACCCTGAACTACCACCTTCTTCCAACAACCAGTCCCCTGACACCATCAATAACTCCTAACACTTCAACTGGTATGGCCAGTGAAGTCTACACCTCTGGTGATCAGTACAGGCTGTCCTTAACCGATGACCAACTGAGGAATTTGCATGGGAAGTTGCGGACGCACATTTTATGTCTCTTTACGTGCATGCGCAAGCTTTATCAATGAGGGCCCAGGACTCCAGAGCTCTGAGGCAGCTTCACTAATCACAGAGCCTCCATACCCTCAGAATAACGTGTAATTTTATGAACGCTTATTTAAAATGCAAGATTCTGTTTATGTTCAAGAACAGCTGTGCTCAGAGGTTATTAATGGCTTTCATTTTATGTTTCATGGACTGCAATCCATGAATGAACATATAATGTAATGATTCAAAGATTAAATTCTCATTATTTTTTCAATGCATTTTAGGTAATCAAGAATCTTGAAGACATTAAAAATATATATTTTCAATCATTTTGAAGAGTGGAGTGTATATTGATACATTTGTACAAAACATTTGCACAATACTAGTACCATAAAAGCATGCAGATGAGTGCAGGTTTTCCGATTTAAACATTTATAGATGGCAATATGTTGCTCTTAGAATTCAGAAATGTAATTCATGGTTTTACTTTGGAGAAATGAACATGATTTTTTTCAAAAATCCTTTGTGTCAGGATGTTGAATACGAATAGTTGTGTTTTGAATATGAAGTCTTTTCAGGTTAAAGTGCTTTAATGATGGACGCAGAACTTGTGATTGTTACATTAATGTTGTATGGTGATGGATTGTCTCTGGGTCCAGTGCTAATTTCCTGCCTTGTGTCAAGTGTTACTGCCACTAATCTGTAATTCTATTAAGCACATTTCTGTCAGAATGTCAAAGTTTCCTCCAGTTTTTAAAATTTGACTAAATATTTTACATTTTAAAATATTGTGCTTAATCCTTTAGATTTTAAATAACTCAAATTCACATGTATTGTCATGTATATATAATATAATCAATTTCTTATATGGGCGGCACGGTGGCCCAGTGGTAGTGCTGCTGCCTCGGAGTTAGGAGACCCAGGTTCGCTTCCCGGTTCCTCCCTGCGTGGAGTTTGCATGTTCTCCCCATGTCTGTGTGTGTTTGCTCCGGGTGCTCTGGTTTCCTCCCACAGTCCAAAGACATGCAGGTTAGGTGGACTGGTGATTCTAAATTGTGGTGGGTGTGTGTGTCCTGCAGTGGGTTGGCGCCCTGCCCGGGATTGGTTACTGCCTTGTGCCCTGTGTTGGCTGGGATTGGCTCCTGCAGACCCCTGTGTTCAGATTCAACGGGTTGGAAAATAGATGGACGGAATTTCTTATATGCATCTTTCTTCAAAATACCGATAATAATACAGTACTAATATAAAGACACCTTTGATTTGAATGATAAATGAGGTGTACCATCAAAGTCGGTACTGAATAACTGCTAAATAATGTACATTTTTTTGTTTACTGTTCTAAATTGTTTCTGTCTTTAGGTATTATATGTTTTAAGTGCCATGGAGGACAGACTGGCATCCCAGCTGGATTAGAGAACAACTTCTTGCCCGGCCAGAAGGATATAAGGAATGGACCAGCAGAAGGCAGAGGTTGTCTGCCATATGACAGATGGCAGTGGTTCTCTCAAGGCACCCAGTTTGGACACCCACATAGGTACATGGGAGGCGGAGGCCAGAACTAAAGACTTGCTGGGGTCCCTGGGTTAGAGGGTGCTGTCGGGGAAGAACTTCCCTGGTTACCACATGACCCAGAAGTGCTTCCAATTGGGTGCACCATGGTACCAGACAGATTCTTGGGTCCTGCTTTTAAAGGGGTACATCGCCTCACCTCGAGGAGTCAGTCGGGATGCAGCTGGTGACACTCACTTAAGAGAGCAGAAGGAGAGAAAATGAATCAGCTTATCTTGGAATTGTGTGTATGTGGCTGTGTTCACTTTGGAAAACTATCAGTGATCAATAAAGATCCCTTATTTGGACTGTGATGGGCATTATTGTGTCTGGGCTTGGGGGCTCATTGGCACTCCCTACTAGCTACACTGTATTATGTATTGGTTACCTTTATTATCTCTCTATATATAAAATCCAATGTCTATCTGTATGTCTGTCTGCTTTTCATGAGAAAACTACTTAACAGATTTAGACTGGGTTTTTTTCTAGAATTTGCTTGAACATTCCAGTTGATTTTGTGACTTCTCTCATTGTGCTAAGAATCATAGTTCGCTTGCAGGAGTGATATATTTGCACTAATCCGAGGCAGGAGCTGTGGGCTGAGGGGAATCGTGACATCAGGAGTAGGGAGCCGGGCAGTGCCCCCCTCGCTGTCCTGTTTCACTACTATGCGAGCAGCTAGTTATTTATATATTGGTTTGGGTTATTACTAGTAAGTAATGAATTATTATTTATGCCTCCTACTTTGAGTTTGAAATTGTCAATTTCTGCTGTTTTACAAAATGGCATTCAAAGTACAGTTTTGAAAATTGCCCCCTGAAGCTACACATGTTTCTTAAGTTTTGAATTAATCTCAATTATACTTTGCAAAATTCATGTATTATACCCTTTTATGGAGTTTTATTATAACAGAAGGTACGTTTTTACATTATTTTTCAATTGATGAAGCAGTTCTTTCACTCTTGCTTACAGTTCAGTCACTGACAAGTTTACTTCAGACACTTCATTTGTCAAACCTTAAAAGCAAGCATTCACAACAAACATCTAATTGTATTTAAACAGCATACTTAACTACTTCTTAGAGAAAATTGCTAACACACGTTGCTCCACCTTTTGATGCTGGCTGGTCACTTCATTACTTTTAGTTTTAGCACACTTAAAGTTTAGTCTCGAATTAAAATGCAATACACGCAGAGCTCCTGCTAAGGAAGTTCAACACGTCTGCTTTTCTTTTAGTTATGACTTGCTATCTATGAACACAAATTAAAATGCAATGGGCCTTTGTAGAGCATTTTAAACTGACACAAACATTGTGTGCCATAATCAAATAAATCTTTGGCTGATAGGTTTTTAATTATGACACAATAAACCGTGCCAAAATGAAATAGCCTACTTGAATATGTATTGAATTTCAACGTAGTTAACACATTGAATTGCATTTAATTTTACCATGAATAATCTTCCTTAGTAGACCCCCAGAGCTATGATGTATAAACAAATCGTGATTGTTTTAGTTTTGTTTAAAGAACTAATTACACAAATAAAATAACATTCACAAACTCACAAATCAGAGTCACTGGGTGCCTTTCCTGGTGGCATTAAGCACTAGGAAAGCTCTAACCTTGGACATAAACCAGTCCACTGTAGATTAAATTAATAAACACAATAGACATTCTCCAACATGTTTAATGCAATTCAGAGTTACAAGGAGCTGAGGTCAATCGTGACAGCTTTGAGCACAAAGCAGAAACCAGGCCTGGACTGGGTAGAGGTCCAGTCCATTGCAGATCAAGTCATCAGTTATTTTCTAAACAACTTTGTCCTAAACAGGGTCACAAGGGGGTGCTGGAGCCTACCCCAGTTAGCATAGGGCACAAGGCAGGAACAAACCCTGGACAGGGCGCCAGTCCATCACAGGGTGAACACACAAACACGCACACATATCCACAAAACACACACTAGAGCCAATTTAGTATCATCACGCAATGTGCACGACACGAGGAGAGCATGCAAAGTCTATGCAGGGAGGACCCGGGATGCAAACCCTGGTCTCCTTACTGAGGGACAGCAACGCTACCACTGCACCACCGTCATTGCAGATCAGGTTAATAAATAATCACATTAAGCCAATAATGAGATGTTATATTAATGCTTGATATACTTCTTTTGTTTCAACCAACAAGCTTCAAAAAGTAACCACCATCAAGAAATGGCATTTTAAAGTGGGAGAGTTTAAATGGAATGACATAATGAAATACTGAAAGATTGCTTTAGTGATCTCTTCTTCTGCCCTCTCATTTGCAAAACAATTCTTGCCATTTAGCTAACAATACTGACATTTACTGCTTATTCATGGTGTGTTTTATTATATTGTTTTTCTAAAATTATTGCCATTATATTAGGTGATTATACTGTTTTGCTGAAATATGAATCTAGATACTGGAAAAATGCAGAACTTTTTTTTGTTCAAGCCATTTTTTTAAAAAATGCATAGGACTGAATGATTTAAGACTTCTAAACAAAGCAATAATAATATCAATTATTTTGTGATAGCATTTACTGATTGATTTAATAGACATTCAATACAATATATCAGAAAGACTGTAAAGAAGATGTTTTAGTGTCTCCATACTATTGGGAAAATATGTGTGCCAATAAATCCCAAAGACCTTTAGCTTTAACACTGAGCATTTCTTCTCACTGAATGGGTGGTAAATTCGGTCAAGTCTTTAGAACTGGTGTATTAATCCATCCATTAGCCAATCCACTGTATCCTAACTACAGGGTCACGGGGGTCTGCTGGAGCCAATCCCAGCCAACACAGGGTGCAAGGCAGGAAACAAACCCAGGGCAGGGCGCTAGCCCACCGCAGTGGTGTATTAATAACCTTCTGTATTTTTAAAGACTGGATTATCCATATTGTAAACTGAGAATCATTTTATTTAAATGGCAGAGGTTACTTTACCCAACCTCCTGATGTAAAACCTATCCCATCCCTAAGGATGATACATTGTTAGACGGACGGAAGTGCGTTAACATGAGACGGTATATCATAAATGGGTACAGCCTGAAAAGCCATGTGACATGTTTGAGAAAAGTTAACTTCATTCTTATTAATTTTTTTTTCATTAAGGATACCTAATAAGTTAATATTGATGACTTTATGGGAAAGGTTTTACTTAGATACAGTACCTTTATATAATGAGGAATGATGACAGGCTTTGATCAAATGTATTATTCTGAATGATCTGTTTTGATGTTGACATTCAATTCATACTGAATTTCACTTCACAGCTTTCTTACTGCAAATTAAGAAATAGCAACAGCTAACTTTACATTCAGTAATATTGTGAGATGTTCTCTTAAAATAGCACACTTAACAAAGACTTTATTTATGTCTGTTGTTTGTTTTAATATAAAGTTATTTGTTAATGTTTTGTAATATGTGTTATGTTTTAATGTTGTATATCATGTTTATCATGTATTTGCTTAAGGTGCATCTGGCAGCGTGAATGTGCAAGCCAAGGAGCAGAGTAGAGAAAAGAAAAGAGCCATGGAAGACTGGAGCAGCTACCAACATCACATAACAGAAAAAAAAAAAAAACGTTCCATACACAACATTTTGGCTATACAGCCTTTATCAGGTGTGCTACGGACAAGTAAAAACAGCTTAAATACTGTGGAGTATTCTGATCCCTTCACTTCTTTCACATATTTTTATGTTGCAGCCTTGTGCAAAAATCATTTCAAGTAACACTGAATACCCTATAATGACAAAATGAAAACAGGGTTTTAGAAACTGAAATATCACACTGGCACAAATATTCAGACCACTTATTCAACACTTCATTGAAGACCCTTTGCAGCAATTCCATATTGAAGTCATCTTGGCAGTGACAAAACAAGATTTGGGGATTTTGTATCATTGTTCTCTGCCGATCTCCTCAATCTCTGTCAGGTTTGATGGAGACCATTGGTGAACAGTTGTTTTTAGGTCTAAGTCAAGATTTGAAGGTCCTTAATGTCCCGTTTTCCACTACACTACTTGGTCATTTATTCCATGAGTCTATGATTCTCTGTGAAGAAGAAAAACTCTCTAATATTTGTACAAAATCTGCCTTTAGCACGTATCCTGCCACGTCATCATGTTCTTGTTGCAACAAAGCAACAACTGGGATCTGTTTTACTAATTCCTTTCATAATTTCAAACACTTCAATCATGTAATTTCTTAATCTCCATTTGTTTGAACTGATAAGGTTTACCTCCTTCAATCTCTCCTCATGGTTCATACCTCTTAGTCCCGAAATCAACCATGTTGCTCTTCTCTGAAATTTCCCTAGCACTGCTGCATCTTTTTTGTAACATGGAGACCAAAACTGAACACAGTACTCTTGGTGTGGCCTCAGTTGTGCGTTATATAACTTAAGCATAATCTCTCTTGACTTGTACTTCACACATCGTTATATAAACCGCTCAAAAAAATTAAAGGAACACTTACATCACAAATTGGGTCTCAATGAATGAAATATTCAAGTGGAAAATTTTTACTGAATAATACTGTGTGATTCATTGAGAACAAAATAATGTAACAACGGTCAATGGAAGCCAAAATCACCAACCCACTGTGGGCTAATTCAACATCACATCGAATATCAAAATCAAAAATTGAAATTACAGGCTGATCCAACTTGTATGAATTTCATCATGGCAACTTATAATGTGACTCAGTAATGTGTATGGCCCCCACATGCCTGTATCCAATGTCTAAGAATGCTCCTGATGAGACAGTGGATGGTGCCCTGGGGGAATCTTCTCTGAGAACTGGATCAGGACATCAGTGAACTCCTGGACAATCTGTGGCGCTAGTTGGCGGCGTTGGATGAACCGATACATAACATCCCAGAGGTTCTCAATTGGATTCAGGTCTGGAGATCATGCAGGACAGTCAATGACATCAATGCCTTTGTCATCCATGAACTGCCTACACAGTCTGGCCACAAGAAGCCAGGCATTGTTCTGCACCAGGAGGAACTCGGGACCCACTGCACCAGTGTAAGGTCTGACAATGGCTCTGAGGATTTCATAGTGTACCTAACAGCAGTCAGGGTACCACAGCCTAGCACGTGGAGGTCTGCACGACCCTCCAAACATATGCCTCCCCAGACCATCACTGACCCACCATAAAACCGGTAATGCTGGATGATGTTGCAGACTGCGTAACTTTCACCATTGCATCGCCAGACTCTTTCATGTCTGTTACATGTACTCAGTGTCAAACTGCTCTCATTTGTGAAGAGAACAGGGCATCAATGGCAGAGCTGTAATTCTGTGGTATTCTCTGGTGAATACCAATTAAGTTGCACAGTGATGGGATATGAACGCAGATCTCAATAGAGGACCCTGGGTCTTCATGCCACCCTCATGGAGTCTGTTTCTGACAGTCTAGTCAGAAACGTGCACACGAGTAGCCATCTCGAGGCAGGGTTCCAGCAGTACTCCTCCTATTCCTCCTTACACAAAAGAGCAGATACTGGTCCTGCTGTTGAACTGATGTCTTACTATGGCCCTGTCCAACTGTCCTCATGTAACGGGCCATCTCCAGGTATTTCCTCCATGCTCTTGACACTGTGCTGGGAGACACAGCAAAGCTTCTTGCAATGGCACACATGGATGTGCCATCCTGCAGGAGCTGGACTACCTGTGTAACCTGAATTGACTGCAGGTGCCACCTTATGCTACCAGCAGTGACAAGGACACCAGCAAAACAGAAAATTAGTGAAGAATCAGTCAGGAAGAATAAAGAGAGAGCAAGTGTCTGAGGCCACCTCCTGCAAAATCATTTCCTTTTGGGGCTGTCTTGCTGTTGCCTCATCAGTGTAAATGTTGTCACTTTCATTTGCACCAAAGCAGGTGAAGTTGATTCACAATCGCTTATGCTTCCTAACTGGACAGATTGATATCTCTGAAGCTTAATTTACTTGGTGTTAGACTGTGATGATTAAGTGTTCCCTACATTTTTTATACAGAACCCAGGAGATTGATAGTTATAAACTGAGATGGACTGGGCAATGAGGAAACATAACAGCACAGCAAGTGTTGGTGCATCAAATGCTTAGTGCTTTTATTGCAACAACAAAGTGTTCCAAAAAATAGGAACTGTGTTCATGAAGGCTAAAAGCTCATAAATAAATAATCCAAATGGTTAAAATCCAAAGGTTAAAATCCAGTCAGGATCAGTTTCTTTAAAAACCACTCTTGAGCATCCAGCTAAAACTGACGTCTCCACTGCTTACCCTTTTTGGTATTCTCAGCAAGAGGAGATGTTCTCCAACAGTTAACCCTTTTCATCAGATTCGTGTCCTTGCCACCATCCCTCGGACTTCAATAGGAACCCACTTGGAGCCCAATGCTGAGTGCTCAAGAAGCAGGAGAGACCATATCATGTGAGCACCATCTGCTTGTTCCTCTCCAAGGCCACATTCCTGACCTCCTGCCTCCTCTCGTAGCAGTACTTACCCAGCCATGATCCTGCTCTTTCACCTCTTTTATTTAACCTCCAGGCTATCCTCTCTTTTCTCTCTCTCTTGATCCCCCTCTTTGTCCTACTCAGGCTCTTTTTTTACCTTAGTTGGGGTCCACTCACCTGTGCTACTGTATGCACCTACCCACACCCAGAGACTGTTAAAAAAAACTCATGCACGGCCACTGACCCCAAATGCATTTTACCACAATATAACTTTTCATCCTATTAGCGTTCTTGGACACTTCTATACACTGTCTGGATGTAGATAGTGACACATGTACTATAACTCCTAGGTCCTTCTCATAAGGTGTGCTTTCATGTTTCAGACCTCCTATTGTGTATTCAAACCTAACATTTCTGCTTCCTACATGTAATACTTTACATTTACTTACATCCAATTTCATCTGCCATAAATCTGCCCAAATCTGTGTGCTATCCAAGTCCCTCTGTAGTTGACTATCTGCCCTTCCACCTAGCTTGGTATCATCTGCACACATAATTGGCTGATTGAGAAATACTTTTCAAAGCAGAAATGAAACAGAGAGTTTTCCTTTAAAGACTTTAAACTAACTTTGCAATCACATTTTAAGCCTTGTGTTTAAATACTAAAACTGCTTCTGGTTGACGGTGCCCCCTTTGAGGACACATGCTCATACCTCAGTAGTGCTCTATACCCACTGGAGACTCTCCAATTCCAATACCATCATTAAATAGCAAACAAGTCACTTATAGGAAGGTATTGTGTTCTTAAATATTTAATACACAGTAATAAAGTTTAATTTCACAAGGCGTCTAGTGTCTGCTAGCCTGTCAACTTGAAACTTACAAAATTAATTATTTTCAACTGTGAAAATCTGTTATTCAAGGGTAGTGGTATATTTTTTAAAGTTATTCGTGAATACTTGCAAATTGAATGAATATGGTAAGTGTTACATTTGGAGGGAGATGCATTGTGTCATGACTATGGTATAAATTACATATTTGATGCCTCTTAGGTATATGTAGACATAGAGCATAATAAAGACAAATGATCAGTTTTAACATAACATTATATTTTAGAATATGCCTTAGTAAATCTGTTTCAATGTTCTTGTTGCAAGAATAAATGAATGACATTTGGAGATGGGTTAAAACATTTCTGTGCAATTTTTTAAATTATTTATCACAATGCTCAGTCATACAGTGTGATTTATTGCTTTAACAAGGCATTAAAATAAGTTCTCAACCTACTGATGTAGCAGACTGGGCAACTATCAATCACTCTGTCAAAACGAGTGAAAAGTGAACAACTGTGTAATCTGTTGAGCAGAGCAAGACTTGTCATAAAGAGGAAACATTCATATCTGAGATGCCAGTTTTAGTTGAGCATGTATCCTGTTAAAGAAAGCAATCAAAAAGAAAAGTATTGTGGTGATATAATGTGTAAGGATGTGCCAGTGGATGTCATTCTAATTTAAAATACACACAAGGGAGAAACTGCATGCAATAACTGCTTTTATAGCAATAGTATAAATGCATTATTTGCACCATATTTGTCTGCCTACCTAATGATGCAACTACTGTAAATTCAACGCAGTAATCATGGATTCAGATGTATCATCAAAATTTATTTAAAAACGAAATTGAAAGAGATTATATATTACCAGTAATGGTGATAACGTGCCATGAACACACTTGACTTGAGCATTCCTAGTTTTTGTACTCTTTCTCTGTACGTTTAGCATTTATTAACTCAGAGGTTGATGCGCTTGCTGCTTCCTGAGCAGCTCTTCTTTTCTCCACCCTAGCGGCCCGCTTCTTCTCTTCTTTCGTCAGCATCTTTTCACATTAAAACTGATTAAGTCTGTTTTTACTTAGTACCTTTTCTTTAATTTTTAACTTAAGCTGGTATTTAAGTCTTCAATCTGCCTCAAGAATGATTTAAGATATGAAGAGTTAAGGGAAGTGACGACGAAGGTGGTAGGGATGAGAACGGCACCCTGCTGGACGCTGCTGAGACCTGATTCTATAATAAAATAAAAATAAAAACAGGAATAACCTTGGAGGTCAATCATCACCCCGAAAGCGGATATTAGACATCACGTAGTATATGTGTACCAAATTTCAGGTCAATGGTTCAAACGGTTTGCATGCTAAAGGTGATTTAAAAGCCTGGACAGACAAACGAACAGCCACGGTAATGTATTACTGTATATATAAAGATAGGGATATTTTTAAAGGTACTTTTAACATGTAATAGTTGTGCTGCTTATCTAAGATGGGTTGAAATCTAACTAATCAACATAGACTTTATCGATAATATTTGCAAATGTATTATCTATTGAAATGCATTTTTAAAATGGATGTAGGAATAAAATGCATTACTACAATTGTCTATTGGAGTTCTGTGCCATCTTTTGGAATGACAGAGACATAGCAACCGGATGGACACACAAAGAGACACACAGACACTTGTCCTTTTATTAAAGTGGATGTAAAAGAATATATACTCAATTTGTATTGTATCTCTATTTAAGGTTGTATTCTGCTCAGTTATACTTTAAATCCTATCACTAGCAAAGTATATTTTATATTATCTCCTATAGCTTCATGCTAGCTATTTTCTTTAAGTTTTAACCAAATCTGTATCTTTATAGGTATTTATTAAGTATATCATACCCATAAAATATTTCCACAGGTGGCCATTAGTGTTACGTGAAGGTGATGTGACTTATGTCTGGTTTTTGATAAAGGAGTAACTTGTAGTAAAGATGGGCTCTTACTGATAAGACCATTAATGAGCTCTGTAAGAAATACAACTGATAACATGTTTGCTAACTAAGGGTCACCAAGCAGTCACAGACATAAGCTAACTCTTGTTTGGTATAAAATAAAGAGTTTTAGATTGATTTAAAACAATCAAGGGGGTGCGATTTTCAAGTTATATAGAGTGAATGTTGTATTAATTCTGTATTCAGGACTTTAATGTTAAAGTTCTGGATCAGCATTAATGCTAATAACCCCCCCCCCCTTTGTTAAATTAAATATGGTGGTTTATTTTCTTCCACATGGATATGTTCAATATTTCACCTTATACCTTGTACAGCTATTAAACTGCAGTAGAAGTATTAATTGCGCACAGATTTGTGAATAAACATGTGTTTAGTATACACTAGCTTAAATACCCAGTTGCCCGGGAGGAAAATAAAGTGTTTTTTTTTATGGTTTGAGAAAAATATAATTAAAAAAACACAAAATAAATGAACAAACAATGAAGATTCACTAATGTACTTGTCTTACGGCCTTGTATGTATGTTATCATCCAGTTGACGTCCAGAACTGGCCAACTCTATTTAATTTGAAAAGCAACAGTGGCGCGGTGGAGCTCAAACATAAAGAATGCTGCCAGTCACCCTCTGGTGGTCGTTCTGAGTGTCAACTGAATGATACTATGCATACAAGACTGCAAGATCACTCCCCATCCTACCCAGAAGGGGGTGGGTTAGGGTGGATTTCATCCTACAGTATTTTTAGTCAACGAATAAGAAGCATGTGTACCACATTTTATGAAAATTGCTCCAGCTGTTCAGAAGTGATGCTGGAACATACATACATACACAAACACATACATTGACTTTTATATATATAGATTTAAAGAATAATTATTTAGTGAAAATGGTTTTGCAATGCATTGCATACTAAATGGGAATAACTAGAAATAAGGTTTCAAGTTGACCACACATACCTTTACAACAATATCATATTGCCATTTTATGCTCCTTAGCGTTTTTCCTCATATAAATCATGAAATTAAAAAAAATGATATTTTGCGCTTCAGTGGTTTAAAATGAAAATCATAGAAATCTAAATTACAGAATAATCTATCATAGTATTCTCATAATTATAATAATGAAACCCTCTTCTTGTAGAGCCTAATATGGAGTATGTCCAGAAAAGATTCACGCTGGTTGTCATGAAAGCATCCCACTTTGCTAACCAACTGCTATACCTCATAGTTAAACTACATTTTGTAGATGAAAAAAGTTACTCTAAACGTATTATTTTTATATTCTCTCTTTTGTACTAGTCTTGAGAACAATTTTCTATAAATACATTTTAGTTTAGATTAGATAAGCTTTATTAATCCCAAGGGAAAATTCAAATACATAACAGCAGAAGAAACATAAAAAACAACAATACAGACTTACAGGACAGATAATACAGCCAATCAATCAATCAATAAATAAATAAATACACTTTATGAGTACATTGGATGGAAGCACTGAATTGCCTGATAGCAGTGGGCAGAAAAGACCCCCAGAGGTGCTTCTTAGCACCCCATGGTAGAATGAGCCTGTGGCTAAATGTGCTCCAACAGAGTGCCTCGTGAGGGGATTTTTCATGATGGCATCCAGTTTTGCCATCATTCTCTTTTCCACAACAGCTTTCAGTGAGTTATGCGTTTTCCATAACAGCTTAGCAAGGAAAATCCTTTTCTGGTAATAATAAATTGATTTTGTGTGTTTATAAGAAGCACAACTATTTATAAATCCTTTAATATGCTCTTACAGTATTATCCATAATAAAGAGCTTTCTTAGATTCTTTGGGGTTTGTAGGAGTCATTTTCAATTAAGTTCTGTTTTTAGCAAAATCTAATAATCTATAAAGCAGTCATACTTCTTTGAGCAGGTATTGTCCTTTGTTAATAATTGGCTTGCTCGCTGTCTGTCATTGTGATAGTAGAGAGATATACACATAATTTTTTATTTATTTCAACACAACCACCTTCCAGTAATCTGCTCTTTTCATTCTATTATTTATAAGATTGCATAAATCTGTGATATTTAATTCTGTATGTAACTGTGTGACATGCAATTAAAAAGAACAGAATATTCTACCAGAACAAAGTTCACCGTGTAATTGATGACTTCTAAAGAGAAGAATCGCTTGTTCCATGTATTCTTTCTTTATTATAGTTCTTATATAAATAAGAATAGGTATAATTTACATTTGATGCAAATTTTTTGGATGGATGGATCCATCATCTTTGGGTGGCCATTCACCTAGGAGAAGGTAAACTCCAATTTCAGATCTCCGCTGCCTTGTGGCTAAAGGCAGTTGGAGATTAATATAACTTTATCCTGGCTACTCCTATGATGATACTGGTGCCAAATAGTGTCGCCACTTGTCCATGCCTTAAGTGGAGTGGAGGAGGAGTACCTGCTTCAAGGGCATTAGCTTGTGCCCTATACCTTATCGTCCTGGCTCATGGCCTAAAGTGGACACATCTGCATAACTTTGCAGTGCTGACATGACACAGGTATTAGCAGATTTCCAGTTCTAAGTGTCTGTGCTCAATTATAGTGAAGTGCCAAACGGTGGGAGAGGTTCTCAGGCCTATTCACAGTTATGGCAAAGATTGTTTGCCCACCAACTTTACTCAATTTTGTCAAGTCTTTTCATGATGATATAAAAGGGATAGTTGGCTAGTTGGATAGTTAGATGGCTCCACATCTAAGCCTTTCAACTTTGGCAGCAAATTAAAGCAGGGCGGTGTCTTGGCACTGACCTTTTTTGACACCTTCTTTGTGGACTTTTAGAACAGCCACAGAAGCCACCTACCTCCACATAAGAGCAGATGGGAACCTCTTTAACCTTTCCAAGCACAGAACTAAGTCCAAGATGTAGACAAGGTGCCTCACAGACCTCCTGTTTACAGATGATGTAGCTGTTACAAGTTACTCAGAACAACATCTTGCTTGCAGATAGTTTGGCTTCACAATTATACTGAGTAAGATGCAGGTGTTGGGCCAAGATACCATGCAGCCACCATCAATCAGATTGTCAATTACCAATTGGAAGCTGTCAATGAGTTTATTCACCTTGGCTCAACAATCTCTTGTAACATGTCTCTTGACAATGAGCTGAACAGATGCAACCACATTCTCTAGCTTGTCAAAGAAAGTCTGGACCAACAGCAAACTGACTGTACATACCAAGTACAAGTTGATGTTGCAAGTGTACTGTGCACCCTGCTTTATGGAAGTGAAACATGGAATCTGAATGCAACACAAGAATACAGGTTGATCTCTTGGCAAGATAAGGCCTCCAACACAACAGTACTAGAGAAGGCCAGCACTACCTCCATGTTTAGAGACATTTTCGTTGGTTGGGACATGTTAACTGCATGTCAGATGGGCAAATACCAAAATATGTCATCTGCAGCGAGATTGTGTAATGGAAAAGGTTGGTAGGAAGACCCAAGCTGCATGTTTCCAAGATGTTTGCAAGCAAGCTGTCAAGGATCTTTCCATCAACACCAGCATTTGGCAATCACTTGCCTCTGACAGACATGCCTGAAAGTAGAAGCTAAAGAAAGATCTCTCCAGGTATGGGACCAGCCAGGCTCATGGAACGGAGGAGAAGGAAGCCAACAGAGGAGGTCACCCCAAGTCAGAGATGCATCTACATTGTGTTGCATATCCTGTGGCAGGGATGGCACTCTCACATTGGACTACACAGCCATGGCAGACGATGCACAAACAGCAGAGGAACTGCATGATCCCTTGGGATTGAAAGTGGTCAATATAATGCAAAATAAAATTACATGGATAGTACATATACTCCAGTTAATATATTTGTGAACCACTTAACATAAACAGAGTCACAAAATAAAGATAAAGCAATCTTTTAAAATTCTCACAATGGAATAGCTATGAATGTTTAAATTAATCTGGTTTTTACATCACATTGAAAACATACAAATGGATTAACAGTTTATCATCACAATATAAAATATTGCTTTATGTCAACTTAATAAAGAAATCGTTTTATAAGTTTTCATTTATTGATGTTTTGTTAAGTGCTTTTACTATGCACTTATCATGTATTATTTATTACTTCAATAAAATACAGCAATTCAGCTGTTTTTGTGTCATATAGTTATAGAAAAAAATATGTCTTCATAAAGAACTTATAAATAGAATTTTCTGAATTTCACAACCCTAAGATCTAAAAAGATAATATTTTATTTATAAAGCATTGTAGGCTTCTAAAAGAAGTGACATTATTAAAAATATATATTGGATTCAGTATTAAAATTCACTGATCATTTCCTTTAAACTCTTTTATTCTTTCTTCGAAAAATGAACACAACAGTTCCCAGTCTTAATAGTCATTGCTTTGTATTCTTAACAATGGAAAAATAATATAATATGATTTTATGAATTATTTAAAAGTATTTACAGTGCATCCGGAAAGTATTCACAGCGCATCACTTTTTCCACATTTTGTTATGTTACAGCCTTATTCCAAAATGGATTAAATTCATTTTTTTCCTCAGAATTCTACACACAACACCCCATAATGACAACGTGAAAAAAGTTTACTTGAGGTTTTTGCAAATGTATTAAAAATATTAGTGTGATATCTTAAAATAGCTTCATGTCCATTTTTGAATATCTAAAATGCCTTTAAAAATATCTCAAAATGACATCCCACTCATTTAGAGATATCTTAAATGCACTTCTAGATATCTTAAAATAGACAGGAATCCCCACAGAAAGCACAGGAAATCATTTTAAGATGATTGCATTGTACTGAATTGCATTTCAGACATCTTAAAATAACTACACAATTAATTTAAGACATCTCAAAATCTCAAAATGCACAGCAACTTTTCTTTCAAGTTACAGGTTGAGTATTCCTAACCCAAAATTCCAAAATCAGAAATGCTACAAAATCTAAAACTGAAAAGAAAGCATTTACAATAGAACACTGATTTAACGTTCCATATTCAGCATTTTCACACAATTAAAATTTCTCGGATGCCATTGCTGACATACAAAAGCTTGACTGAAAAAGCACAAGTCTTCTATGGCTATGTTATCACGTAAGCTAAAAATGACTCTATCCTGGTTTTTGCTTCTTATCTATTGTGTTTGTTTGTTTTTTTGACTGCTCATATACACTGATCCAAACCTGTTTATCTTGAATAAGCCCTGCATTCATAAAACAATTTTGTCAGTCAAATCCAAAATAAATGATGGTTTCTGCTGCTCTGCTTTATCTCATTTTAGTGTAGATGTGCAAATTCATCAACTCAAGATAGCAAGCAAAAGAATCATAAAATGAAAGATCAGAGCTGTTGGTCTGAGCGCATTTATCACCACCAGGATTCTCTACTTACACACGGCCCAAAGGACAGGAGACAGGACTGGTGAGAGCAACGTGGATGGTTTGGATGCAAAACAGTCATTATGAGAGCAGTGTAAATACTTTCTGAAAAGTTTTGATTTCATGACTTTTTTTTGCTAATCATACTTCTCTAAAAAAATAATCAGATCTTTGTCACATATGAGTGAAAGAATGGGGATTGAGCTGTCATATGAAAGTAGTGTTTCTTAGTTTCAACCAAAATAAGAATAATAATTCAACAGATTAAATAGACCAGATACTTTGGACTGGATGATAACAATTAATTCTAAAAATAACAAGTGAAAATATATAGAAGCTCAGAGCAGAGCAAAAATACACCTGTACTAATGGGATCCTGAGAAATCCTTGACAGTTTCCTGCATTTAACACATTTTTTTGTCATCAGTCTCTAGCAGAACACTACATGGGGGTTCTGCCGTATTTCAGTCTCATTCTCTACTCCACTGAAGTCAGAAGCTATTCAAACAAATGTTTTGATCCTAAATTAAATTCGCACTGTGCCAATTTGCTACCTTCAGACTATGTGTATAAGGTTTATATGAAACATAAATATATTTTGTGTTTTGACTTAGGTCTCACCTCATTATGTATATGTAAATATTCCAAAATCCAAAAAAATATCCAAAATCCAAAATACTTCTAGTCCCAGGCCTTCTGGATTAGTGATGCTCAACCCGCACTTTAAATTGCATTTCAGATATCCAGAAGTACGTCTCAGATCCCTTGAAATCTATTTAACATCTCTTAAGATATCTTGAAATAAACATATTTTTAGAGTTTTGTAAATCATTTTAAGATATCTTAAATGCATTTCGAGATTTGTTAAAAGACATTTTCAGATACTGTCTCTCTAAATGTAAATTCTACTTGTCATAAATTGGAGAAAAATGAGACTTACGTCTGAGTGTAGAAATGGTTGAAGTAAGTAAAAGAAAAAATAAAACATAAGGAGAATGCGGGGTACAATCTTGACGCAGGGTAGCATATTGTAAATAGGCCTTTTATAGTCCAAAGTCCGAGCTAGCTAGTCTCTGCTTGCAGAAAAATGAGTTCTATCAAGTCAGCTTGTTAAACAGCAATTGTAGTAGTGTTAAACTTTACTGCCAACTCATAAATGTTTGTTTTTGATAAAATGCCTTAACATTTTAGCTTATTGTTTACTTTAATTGGAAGGCCAACTGAGCGTTACACTCCAAAAAACAAAGCAAACTACATAATTAGGAATCGAACTGCTTGCATAAAGCTTAGGATAAGGACCTCTGACAAGCTTTACTAAGGTTGATGAAAATAAATGATATAATAATATTTTAAAAATTGTCTACACTTAACACCGTCTTCTCTTTCTCTTCACCTTCACTCTCTCTTCTCTGTACCACGAGATAGAACCATTTCATTTTTTTTCTCTTCCTAATTCCAGGTTACACAATCTAAAAGTTATCCCAGAGACATTAATGAAATGGGATCAATTTAAGGGGGGGGGGGGGGTTACCTTCTCATTTCAAAATTACTCACTGATTTTTTAGGTGTGTTCCCCTCATTTTAAGACATTGGTCTACACTGAAATGAGTCAGTGTAATGAAATACGTTTCCTTCAAAGCAAAAATGGGTGAGGCCTCCAAAAGAAGCTAAAGAGCGGGCAAAAATCTTACCTAATCTGCCCGGCAGATGCTCACCACACTTCAGCCGGGCTTCTAAAAATGCAAACAAATCTCAAAATTCATACTAAAAGCTTAATAAGAGGAAGGATAATCATTAACCTTACACTTGTAAAAAACATGGCCAAAAAAATTCTTTATAAATAAATGGTTTATTTCACAAAAAAATAGAAAAAATCTCCATGAAGCAAAAAGCTGCCTATAAAGTAATCCACAGCACACAGGTTCCAGTCCAGAGGTAGAATCCAAACAAACAAGACCAGAATATAATCTGAAAATTAGTAAATCCAAGCAGCAAAAACAATACGTACAAATTTCCAATAAACAATTGTTCCCACTTGTAAGTCTTCTCAGCCAATTCAAACAGCCTGAGTGATGGCTTAGAAGTGGTGACATCAGGGTGGCCCAACTCTTTAGGCTTCAACACAAGGAACACAGAACATAAATTTAAAGACACGTTACATATTTAACCCATAATTTAAAAAAACTGCTAGAAATAACATGAAATTATAAAAAGATTAATACAAAGACAACAAATCAATAAAACATCTACGTATGATTTAATACATAACAGTCAGGATTTGGGGGCTCCTTTAATGCTTGGGGTCTCATTCAACTGCCAGCCTTGCCTATCCTGTAAATAAGCTGATAACCATCCACTATAATGAAAGTCAAAAAAGTTTTTTTGCTTGTCCCCATTTCACAATTGAAAT
The DNA here is from genome assembly GCA_026402145.1 of Polypterus bichir lapradei. Classification (NCBI taxonomy): domain Eukaryota; kingdom Metazoa; phylum Chordata; class Cladistia; order Polypteriformes; family Polypteridae; genus Polypterus; species Polypterus bichir. Next base: position 65,951,038 of record JANRMT010062819.1, read on the forward strand.
GTTTCTAAAATTATTTTCCGTTTTTGTCTTTAGGGAAGTACTTCCAAAAACAAAGACTTCCAAAAATGCAAATTTCGCTTGAGAATAATGTGATAAAACATTTACCTTTTTAATGTAAAAAAATAAATTAGATAATAAATGTAAATTACTGTGCTTTTAAAGGCTGTTTCAATATGCAACTGCAACTACATCACATATTCATGAAGAGGAAGATAATACCTGTTATTTGCTGTTTTTCATAATCTGTAGTTGAGAGATAAAGCTTAACAGCTGAAAACTTGGGGTGAGACCCTGGATGCCCACAGTCATGGGCATCTTCAGACACTCGGGACACTGATTGAGGGTGGACTAGGGTGAGTGAGTATAAAACAGTAGTTCTAGCGCAAAGTTAATCATGATCGGCAGTCAGTTTCCAAAAGCACAGTGCAGTTAAAAAAAACTCTTCAATATATAAATATCCATAAAATAATAGTGCATTGGAAGGATAAAACCAATAAGTTCAAGAAATATTTAAAACCAAGAATAAAACTGAAGTCAGAATCATCTCCTCCTACTTTGGCCCCAGTGCTACTCTCTCTTGCTGTTGTCTCTCCTACTCCAGACTACCTGACTCCTATCCCAGCCACCTCCTTCAGTGCCCATTGGGACACACTAAACCCAGCTGCACCTTCCTGCCACCTCCATGATTGCTTCTGCTACAAATTGTTCAACACGGTGCCCACCAAAGCAGGGCATCTCTGACTGCTTCACCTCCTCTCCATTGCACTGACCCAACCACACAATCAATTTTTCTTTCTTTCTATCTTTCTTTCTTTTCCTCATCTACTCAACCGTTTATATCTTCCTGTGAGTATAGTGTTTTAGGTAAGACACAAAGGCTTGGGGCAGCCACCTGTATAATATGCCTTGGCTGCAAAAAGGGTTTGAAATAGTTGTGAAATATTCACAAGACTGAGTCTAAAACAGAACTGATGATGTGGAGGCAAGATGGTGGCTTTAAAGGCCAGGGCAGGAAGTGACGTCATCAGGACCGGAACCGGAAGTGATGTCATTGGGAATGGAAAGTGATGTCACCAATAGGGCCAGACCAGGGAGTGACACCTTTGGGACAGGAAGTGACATCATTGGAGGAGCCAGAACCGTGCAGGATTTCCCGAGAATGGTCTGCAAGGTATTGAGAAAGACAATTAGTGCACCTCGCTGCCCCCTGGTCTGGCGTAGAATTACTATTACTTAGGCCCTTTAGCTGTCTCCTACTCACATGTGTGTGACAATAGGCACTTCCTTAAAGATCCACAGAATGCTAATGAGGATGGCTATGCTGATTGCTGTCATGAAAATGCATACCTAACACACCACTTTCCCCATTCAGCACTCTGTGGCCTCCTGTCTCTCCTGCACACCCACATGTGCGACATCTGAGCCACACTATTTTTAAAAAAATCGTATACCTGCCTTAAAACTGCCACAAACCCATGACGTACTACTTTTGTACTTCTGACTTTTAGTAATTTCTTTAAATAAACAGGAACGGGATATTGCTTGGTAGAAGAAGGGCATATTTTGATTTATACATCCATTTTCTGCATCAATGAAATTCAATGTATTTTAAAGAAATAACAATGAAATGATGTTGGTGGTACTCAGCCCAGATTTAATGCAACTTCAGGACAATAGTGTGTCTGGCAATCAGACTGATTTAACCAGTACACTACAGTGTCACAAGTCTTCATCCTGAGGAAAAAAACAACATGCGTGGTTCATCCAAAGGTAATGCAAAAATTATAATAATATTTTATTGACCTGTAGTAAACATAAAATAGAGTGCAATATTTTTTCAGCAAGAACTTTGTGACTTCTTCAATTATTTTGCTGATCAAAAATTAGGGGCCCCGAAATTTTGTCTTTGATTTCATTACACATTACACATAACAACAGAAATGCTGTGCTTTCTGAAAATATGTCTTACTCTCAATGGGCAATTGCTCACATACAGTATCCATGAATAGAAAGATAATATGTGTTATTTGCTGTTTTGTACAGTTATTTTGTTATATAAATACATATGTACTTCAATAGGTAAACCAATGCTTCATTTAAAGCTAAAATTGCTGTGGTTTCAAGCAACTTCTTTTACAGAAATTAGTGCTAATGAGGTAGTTAATGAACACAAATGTTCCTAGTCACTGATAATGATGATAACATAATTACAGATTCTATGAGCTATGTCCTTATTTTCTTAGTTTCTTGCTTCAGCAAGACACATAATATACAGATGCATACTTTATTCATGTTTTTTTAAAAAAAATAATGGAATGTTTTTCAAAGATTATTTCCATTATTATGTTTCTTTTGCTCTTGAATATTATAATGAATGTTGACACATGGAAACCTTGTACGGTTTATACGAGAGAAAATAATGATTTTATGCATTCATTCCTGGAAATAATTTGACTACACAGATGATCATGGACTCTTATAGTCTTCTGTCTGAAAAAAAAACCCTCTTGTTCTGCTTTGTTATTAAATATTATGTGTAAAATGTCCATGTTTAACAGGTTTGTCTGTGCTCTAATAGTGCCGCCCACTGGTTTCACAGGACACAAACCCTGTGTGGAGTGATGTAAGAATCAGTGCCATCATTATAATGTTGCACCAAACAATGAAGGACAGCCCAGTGGCTCAGTGTAGAGCTGCTGCCTCTCAGTAAGGAGACCAGGGCTCGCCTCCAGAGTCCTCCCTGTGTGGAGCTGGCATGTTCTCCTCGTGTCTGTGTGGGTTTCCTCTGGGTGCTGCAGTGTCCTCACACGTTCCAGAGACATTCAGGTTAGGTGAATTGGTGATCTTAAACTGGCCCTAGTGTGTGGATGGATGCGTTTGTTGGTCCTGTGATGGAATTGCACCCTTTCTGGGGTTTGTTCCTGCATTGCACCCTATTCTAGCTGGGATTGGTTCCAGTGGACCCCCACGATCCTGTTCAGAACTAAGTGGTAAGACAATGACTGACTGACTGACTGACTTATCAAGGATATCCAAAAATGACTTGGATTAGATTAAATAAACTTTATTATTCCCAAGGGGAAATTCACATGCATACAGCAGCAAAAACATAAAAAAAGAAGGCTACAAACTTCCATAACAAATAATCCAGCTAATCAATCAATCGATAATTAAATAAATAAATATTGTGCAAAATTTTCAAAATGCACTTAAAGAGTATGTCAGCAGGAAGCCCAGAAATGCTTGATAGCAGTAGGCAGAAAAGACCTCCAGAGGCACCTTAGCACACCGTGGTGGATTGAGCCTGTACCTCCAAGAGAGCGCCTCCTGGAGGGGATGGTGGGCATTTTTCATGATGGCATTCAGTTTTACGCCCAACCCCGTCATCGTCTCACAGTCTGTTCAGTGTGTGCCCTGTAATGGAGCAGGCTTTCCTGATAGGTTTGTTCAGGCATTGTGCATGTTTAAAGCTCAAGGAGACTGCAACTTTGAACAACACACTGGCTCTTATGGACTGATTGAGCATTTCCAGCAGTTTGCTGCATACATCAAAAAATCTGAGTCTGCACAAAAAGTCCAGTCTGCTCTGGCCTTTCATATAGAGCACCACTGTGTTGTCAGACCCGTGCAGTTTGTTGCTGAAAAGTACTGCTCAGATTAAATAGGCTGAAATCAAACAAATTACCAGGACCAGATATTTACCTTTAAGGAGGCTAGCGTGTACATTTATAAATCCTTGATGCATATTTTTAGGAAGTCACTGCACACTGGGGAGATTCCAAAGCACTGAAAAATGGTATTATCCTGTTATAAGAAAAAGGGTGACAGGACAGATCCAAGCAACTATAGGCCAGTAAGCTTAACATGCATCACAGGAAAATTAATGGAAGGAATTATTAAGGATAAGAGCAACAGTTTCTGAACAGTCTACCTGGGTTCAGAAGAGGAAGATCATGTTTTACTAACGTGCTGGAATTCTATGAGGAAACAACACAAGGATATTGTCAAAGTGGAGCATATGATATTATTTATCTTGACTTTCAGAAAGCATTTGATAAGGTGCCACTGAGAGGTTGGGCATCAAACTAAAAGAAGTGGGAGTTCAGGGCGATGTTTGCTGATGGATGCAGAATTGGCTCAGACACAAGAAGCAGAGGGTGATGGTGCAAGGAACCTCATCAGAATTGGCTGATATTAAGAGTGGTGACCACCATGGGTCAGTGCTAGGACCGCTGCTATTTTTAATAAATATAAATGATTTAGATAGAAATATAAGTAACAAACTGTTTAAGTTTGCAGATGATACCAAGATATGTGGATTGGCAGATAATTCTGAAACTATTAAATCATTACAGAAGGACTTGGACAGCATATAGGCTTGGGCAGATTTGTGGCAGATGACATTTAATTTAAATGTAAGGTATTACACCAAGGAAATAAAAATGTTAGGTTTGAATACACAATGGGATGAGAAGGATTTAGGAGTCTTAGTGGACTCTGCACTATCAACTTCCCGACAGTGTTCAGAAGCCATTAAAAAGGCAAACAGAATGTTAGGTTATATAGCACAGTGTGTGGAGTACAAGTCCAAGGAGGTTCTGCTCAACCTTTATAATGCACTAGTGAGGCCTCATCTGGAGTACTGTGTGCAGTTTTGGTCACCAGGACATAGCAGTGTAAGAAAAGGCCCAAAAAAGAGCAACTAGGCTAATTCCAGGGCTACAGGGGTTGAATTATGAGGAAAGATTAAAAGAGCTGAGACTTTTCAGTTAAGCAAAAGGAGATTAAGAGGAGACATGATTAAAGTGTTTAAAATTATAAAGGGAATTTGTACAGTGGATCAAGACTTTCATTTTAAAATAAGTTCATCAAGAACACAGGGACACAGTTGGAAAATTGTTAAGGGTACATTTCACACAAATATTAGGAGGTTTTTCTTTACTCAGAGAACAATAGACACCTGGAATAAGCTACCAAGTAGTGTGGTAGACAGTAAGACTTTAGGGACTTCCAAAACTCAACTTGATGTTTCTTTAGAAGAATTAAGTGGATAGGACTGGTGAGCTTTGTTGGGCTGAATGTCCTGTTCTCGTCTAGATTGTTCTAATGTTCCAAAAAATGTTTCATGTGAATATTGAGGTACAGTGGAACCTCGGTTCACGACCATAATTCATTCCAAAACTCAGGTCGTAAACCGATTTGGTCGTGAACCGAAGTAATTTCCCCCATAGGATTGTATGTAAATACAATTAATCCGTTCCAGACCGTACGAACTATATGGAAATATATATTTTTTTAAAGTTTTTAAGCATTAATATAGTTAATTAAACCATAGAATGCACAGCGTAATAGTAAACTAAATGTAAAAACAATGAATAACACTGAGAAAACCTTGAACAACAGAGAAAACTAACACTGCAAGAGTTTGCGCTATAGTGTTACGAACCGCTCACTGAAAACACTTTTTTTTTTAATGAGTTTTAAGCACAGGGAAAAAAAATAACATTTGAAAAATCCGTAATTTAATAAACCACCAAGAAAAGTAACATTGCAACAATGCACGCTACGAACCGATCGCTGTAACCAGAAGTGAAAACAAAAACAAGCCCGGTTCATTCTTTAACTGCCTTCTCTGCCTTATCTCTCATGCCTGTGTGTGTGTGTGTGTGTGTCTCTTTCTCTCACGCGCCTGTGTGTGTGTGTCTCTCTAGCCTGTTTGTATGTGTCTCTCTCACACCTGTGTGTGTGTGTGTCTCTATCGCGCCTGTGTGTGTGTGTCTCTCTCTGACGCGCCTGTGTGTGTGTGTGTGTGTCGCTCTCTCTCTCTCTCGCTACACAGGGAATGCACAGGGAGAGACTGAACACGTGCGGAAATCATCGGTGCGCACAAACCGAAAGGGAAACTTGCTTGTTCGTATACCGAGTATGTGGTCGTGAACAGATGCAAAAGTTTGGCAAACTTTTTGGTCGTAAACCGATTTGTACGTGTTCTGAGACGCTCGTGAACCGAGGTTCCACTGTACTTGTAACTCTGCACCACTTCCACGTCCTCCCACAGAATGGTGACTCTTCTCATAAGCTCCTTGGCACGCGGGAAGTCCAACTACAAATTTGTTCTTCATTAATGGTTTGAAATTATATCTTTACAGAATTTTTACTGACTGATAACTTGAATGAAAGAGTTTTCTTCTAATCGTCCATAACCAGTATCTACCTAATCCGAAACTGTACAATGATTATATACATTCTGGCATCTAACTACCCCACTTAATAGCTACACCACATACACTGTAAGCATTGCTGTTTTGCTGTTTCTAAGGACAGGTGGATTTAAAGTAAAACACTCTTCTACAATAAGAGCAGAGAACTTCCTAAATACTATTTTTATTTCTCTTCAAATTTACTTACATTTAAGCACATCATATTGTGTATTATAAATATTTTTCATAGATAAAAGATATATGGCTATATTGATTACTTTTTCACTTTTTGTTTAGTGTTACACAAACACTGTTCTGGATATGAGTCATACTAAATAAACAAATAGCCAGGCCAACAGAAGGGCATGGTAAGTCATTTGTCAAAATGGAGCAGCCAGAAACAAAAAAACTATGTGAGACATTATTTGTAATCAGAAATCAGAAAAAGTTGGCATAACCTATAGAACTCTATTCAAATGTTTTAATCGAAACATGGTAATTTTTGCAATTTAATACAACTATATACTGAAATGAAGTTGTATCAATGGGTTATCAAAAACATAAGGAAAAGGACTAAATGTAACTAAAGGGTTAACTAAATGAGGCTTAAAGCTTGAGCATGTGAGGGTTGCCTCATCTTAAGAGGAACCATCAAGGTAATTAATAAGGATAAAGTGAAGTAAATGAGTAATGAACACCCCCTTAAAAAGTGAGCACGAACTAGTGAGAAAGCTTAAACACCTCTATCATAAAGCAGTGCTAAGATCAATGGGAGAACCTGCAGGACAGCCCTATTAATGAAGCAATGTTTAGAGTAATGGAAGACTCAACATGTATATGAAGTACAGTAAGTGGTGACTGTAGTTGATTGGCTAAGATGACAGACTTCTGTATATTAAGAGTCAGATCACTTGATGTATTACATAAGATAATGGTAATAGAAAAGTATAAAAAGGAATGAATTGTTTTATTGATTGCACACTCCATGGACTGAGACATTTGTGCATATCTACGTGCAAATAAAGAATCGTTCTGAATTTTCATCTGGTCTTCATGAATGACTTCTTTGAAAACAGAGGAAACTTTTTTTCACAACAAACCAAACTCAGCAAAAAGAAAGATGGTAAAGGATATTCATGTATGAATCCAAATCTTAGGAAGTGTAACATCTGACCTTTACACCATCACGGTCATGACATCACACACTCCCTGGAACATCTATCGTCAATAGGACAATCCCAAAATGGTGGCATCCATAAGGATAACAAAACAACACTGCAGGACAATGTGAATCATATTTAACCCTGGTAAGAGCACATGGCAACAAAAATATAAACCGTACCAATAGGTTCCTTGACCTACAATACTCCAGGAACTTTATATAAATAATAAACAGTTGGAAACAAACAAAACAAAATCATAAGCCTGATCATGACAGAATGTAGCTCTCATCTCAGACACACAGTCTTTCTTTGGACTTGATATAATGGTGTGCGTTTGATTTTTGCAATTACCTCGTCAAGCAGTTGTGATAATTATAATTCTAATTTTTAGATTTTGAACTTCTGCATTATGTTAATCATAGTTAGATACCCTTAAGTCAAGCATAATGACTTGCTGCTAGAGTACAAAAATAAAAGAATTTGTCTTTTAGCCCTGCTGTTTGAAGTGAGGAGTCATGGCAGCAGTGACACCATACAATTAAACCTCCTTTGCTGAAAAAGTGAGACCTCATTAATTCCATGTCATACATTAGTTTAAATTTCAGGGCAAAGAATAAGAATTTTTTTCCAGTCTTATGCTCTGAAGTTTTTCTTTACATTTTTATTTCCAATCTTTCCATAACAAATTAAGTAAAATATAAAACAGAGCAGAAACAAGCCCTATGTAAAATATATGACCTTGTGCTACCATTTTAAAGGATGGATTTAATGGATTTTAACTAGTGTGGTATGAATCAGAACAGCTCTGAGAAGATATTACTGTTTTGCATTTATTATCCCAAATGCTCAAGAGATACACAAAAAGAAGCACACAAATAAACAGAAAGAATTCAACAAGATATTGCCCCAGTGGTCCTGACTACACATCTTGTATGTGGGTTGGCTCACTCAACTGCTCACCTCACTACTACAATAAAGCACATTACTGTTGGGCTTTGAAATGTTACAGGGAGTTATGAATTATTGCAAATACCAAACCTTCCATGAAAAATTTTCTTGCAATAAAGTTTTAGCATGGGACATTCCTAAAACTATGACCCCATGAGGTGTTTTACAATAGCAGTCATAATAAGAGTCTTGACCTGGGTGCATTGTGGTTAATCAGAGTTGACAAAAATATTTACAATGTACAGTTTTATGTTGAATTAGTTCATGCTTCACACAAATTGATAGCTGGTTTCCATTTATTATCTGGGGTTTTAATTGAAAGCTAATGCTTCCTCATATTATTGGGGTGCACTTAAAAAAATGGTAAACTTTTGAGATAGTACTTAATACTGTATTGCTTCTATATAGTATACTTTGCACAGCAGATAGTATGTATCATGCATGTAGCAAAATATATATATATATAATATATACATATATATTCACATATAAATATATATACGCCCCTTCGATGTGCATTCAGGGGGAGCAGCCCTGGACGGTGCAGTACCTCCCACTGGACACTGGATGACCGCCCCCCTGGGTTGGAGCGGTGCCTCAGTCTCTCGCAGGGCTTCGCGGGAGATGGAGTTCTCCCCAGCCCTGGGGGTCTGGGGTGGCCGTCAGGGGCCGCAGCATGGGTCCCTCAACCCAGCTGGACTAATCTTCAACCCCACCCGGGAGTGCAACCGGAAACAGGTGATCAAGCACAAGGAGCACTTCTGGGTGGGCCATAAAAGGAGCCAGCAACCACCACTCAATGGCCAGAGTCGGGTGGAAGGAGGACAAAGCTGTGGAGGAGTGGTGATGGAAGAAGAGAGTGTTTTGGTGGTGTAGTTTCAGTGCTTGGGACTGTGTATTGCCTGTGGGGTTCATGGGGAAGACTTGCCCCAGAGGTGAAGACAAATAAAAAGTTTATTTATTTTTATACGTGCCTTCATGTGAATCTCTGTCGGGTCGGGCGCAATATAGCGCCTTTTCTTACTATATATATATCTATACTAATAAAAGGCAAAGCCCTCACTGACTGACTGACTCACTCACTCACTCACTCATCACTAATTTTCCAACTTCCTGTGTAGGTAGAAGGCTGAAATGTATGTCTATGTTTAGAGATAACTAATGTAACAACTCAGCCACCCAGACAGACACTAGAGGCACACTAATAAAAATGGTAGAACTCAGTCCCACAAACACAAAAGCACACAATACTAACAATTCTTCTCTCTCTTTACTCCTCCACTCCTCTCTGGCAAGCTTAGTTCAGCTTCCACCCAACTCTGGCTCACCGAGTACTGTCCACTGGCCCCTTAAATAAGGCACCCAGAAGTGCTTCAGGTGCTCGTTGCCCCACTTCCGGCAACACTTCCCAGGTGTGGTGGAAGATTCACCCACACGGGCTCAGGAACAGCTGCAGCACCCCCTAGCGGCACCCCCGGATCCCAACAAGGCTGTATCGGACTCCAACTCACATAAAGCCCTGCGGGAGTCCGAGGCACACCTGCCACCCATCGGGGCTGCCAACTAGCATTTCAGGGGAGGTAGTGTTCTGTCCGCACTGGCTCCCCCAGTCCTTCCGTAGCAAAGGTGTCCTGGCCGGGCAAGGGCCCTCGCCATCTTTGACACTAAGCATCAATACCATATTAACTATATTGGCTGCTGTATAGAACTATACTAACATACTATCTATTTACATTACAATTGCTGGTATATAATAGAAATACTTTTTTTAATATTTACAAAATTATTTGTTAATACCAATAAATTGCATACTAATAGCTGAGGTTGTGAAGTTTCCCATATTAAAAATGCAAATAAATTGATTATTTTAAACAAAAGGAAAAAGGAGAATTATTCAGTGTGTAAAGAATATATTAACAATCCAACAAATAAACTAAATGCTTCTCTTTTGGCTATTGCTCAAATTCGGCCATGCCACTATTTCTTTGTTTTTCTTTACTTCTGTTATTTTCTTCTACTCCCTTGCCTTTGTCATATTTAGTGTTTTTCATTTTCCGAGGCCCCTTACTTTCATTTCTGTTGTGCATTTGCATGGATGACATCTTGGAGTGAATTACTACTCTCAGGTGCTCTTGACTGTAGGGCTTCAGTTACCTGAGAGGTCTGTTTAAGATACCTGCCTGCCTCCTGTCTTTTGGTTTGGCATTAGCAAATGTACCTTGTCATGTATGGAAATGAAGTTATGTTTATGTTATGTTTTATTATAGTTTTTCTTTGAGTTATTATATTTCATGTCTTTAGGTTATTTTTATTGGTTTCACATATGATTATGTATTGGTGAACAGTCTCTTTAAATCTTAGTAAGTTCTGTTTTCTTTGTGGGTGAAACCCTCAAGAGACCTATAAAGGCCTTGGAGACAGGAATTTCACATGGGAATCATTGTGATTGTTATTGTGACTACATTAACATGGTTTTGATTCTCATGGTTTTGATTTTCTGAATATATTTGCTTCATCCAAGGATTCTGATTTGTGGAATGCGTCTGTTTGCTCTGTGAATCTTTTCCTGCTTTTTCAGTATTTTCCAAATAAATCTTATTTTTATAAAAATTCTTTTCATAGTCTGTCTTTCCAAGCTAAAGTTGTCCTATTTCTTCTTCTTCTCTTTGAAGACTTTGGGACATTTAAGTTACTTTGAGGTTTAAATCTCTTTTGGGCCTTCAAGGCCAGAAGCATGCATGTGGTGCTAGAAGTTTAACCCATTTTGAGTTTGGCCTACTACAGGCAGGCATTGGAGGCCTGATCCAGCTTGTAAATGCTTTTGGAGGCCTCACACCTTTGTTGCTTTCATGGAGACTCCAGTTCATGACACAGCTGCTGTCTTCTTCAGCTCCCCACTTTTGAGTGTATGTTTACATTTTCCTTAAAAAGAAAAATAGTTTTTATTAAGATGTTTTTTTGGCTTTTTCTTTTTGTATGGTTAATTTAGTGATTCAAGTTTGGATATATGTTATGATGTATTGTTTTAAATATTTAGATCTTGTCTAGTGGTAAGTTAATTAAGGGTTTCTTTAAGTTACAGTTTACTTTGTTCTTTGCACTCCTTCCTCTCTTATCCCACTTACAACCCAGAGGTTTCAGCCCAGATCTCCAGCTGTGTCTCTGCCATCTCATCCTTGATGGATACTCATCACCTTAAACTTAACCTTTCAAAAAGGCAGATATCCAGTACTTGCCATACGATTCTCCTTCCTCTAAGCAAGATGTCACCCTTTCACCATCGGTCACTGTCAGGAATCTCAGTGTGACTCTGAACTCCTCACTTTCATCTACTGAATATGTTTTCTTCAGTGACCCAATCAAGACCTTTCCTCAACAATTACCTGTATGCCATGCAACTCCATTTTCAGGCACTGTTTTTCTCTCAGCTGGACTATCCCAACTCTCACCTGGTGGAGCTTCTTTCAACTGCTATCCAACTTCTACAGCTCCTCCAGAATGAAGCTACTTTGTTCTTCTTTTCACTCCTATTACTCACCTGCTTCAATCTCTTCACTGGCATCCTGTTTCTGAAAGGATTGAGTTCATAACTCTTATCTTGGCCTATCATTCTTTGGAATGGTTCTGCGCCTCAGTATCTCCAGTCTTTAGTCTCTCCATATGGCCCTTCAAGAAGTATCTATCTTTGCCTGCCTGCTGATTGTCCCTCCTCTTGCCAGACACAGCAACAGGACAATGCGTCTCCTTTCTTGCTCCAAAGCTCTGGACTGATCTCCCTTTAGCTATTCAAATTGCATGCAATTTACTCATGTTTAGACATCTTTTGAAAACGCATATTTCATTAAATATTTTTGAACAGCTTCCTGTCTCTTGTACAGGATAGCCACTGTTGTACTGAAAAAGAGTTTAGGACTCTGATATTTGTCTTAGTTGAGTTGGAGGTACAATTACAGTATATAGAAGAGGTAGTCCAACTTCCCCTTGCTCTGTTTTATCAGTTATCTGTTGCTTTTGATGCTTGCATCTTTTTATCATTCTTGTGTGTATTATAACTTGCTTTGTAAGTCACCTTGGATAAAGGCATCAGCTAAATTACAATTATTAATTTGGTCAGTTGTTATTTGTTCTTCTGTCTCTTTAACTAGTATTGGTAGGAAGACCTTTTGTTAAAATTAGTTTTCCTGCCATTTTTTTATATATTTGATTGATAGTTCATTAATTTTGATAATTTATTAGTTTTTTAATTAATATATATTTGTAGCTTTTAGTTTTGTGAGGCTACTGTGGGTTTGAATTTCCATTTTTGGAATATCATAACACATGAGACATAGGCGGCCTTAGCAGTGTGCAGGGCCGGTTACGTCAAACGCTGTTACTCAAATGTGTGGACTGTATAAAATTGCTCACAAATTTAATAAAAATAATGTTAACATACACCGGATTTTCTCATTACAGTATTCAGCTACATTTTTGCAAATACAATTCATAACCACGACAGTGCAAAATGCGATGCAGCATCTTGCGGAAATTAGCAGGGCCTCTTCTAGAAAAGTACCCAAATTGCAAGTGTACTCTGAGTCTCAATATGCAGGATGTCATAGTCATAACTCACGTTGATGTCATGTCAGCCGGTTATCATTAGTGGTACATGTTTTTGTTCATTAATATTCAGACGTTTATGGCCTACAAATAAAATGTGAGCTTCAGTGTTTCGACAGGAAGTGTGAAATTAGCGTAGAGGTCTCATCATGAAATCTCTTACCAGTTTCCTGGTTGAGAGATGAAAATCCACTTTTCTTGCCTTCCAATTGGAAAAGTCGTTGATGATATCTTCGTAGTCTAATCTTTTTCTATAGATAGGAGAAGCCAACCCAGCAACTAATGGACTATATCTATTTTAGGAAGGGATTATACTGGCGACCCTTTTCGGGTGATGAAGGTGGACTATGGAATGTTTTCAAAGATGTACATGTACAGTGTAGAGGGATTTTAAAAGGGTTCCCCTTAGAAGCCTCTGAAATACTGTATATATATACTAGAGAATGTAACGACAAATCTGCTCGAACGGGACACATGGACCTCAAAAGTAGGGCTTCCTTAGGTGCGGGGCCTGGGGCGGTCACCCCACTTGCCACCCCCAAATGGCGCTCTTGACATCAGTAGTCCCGTGCCTCCACACTGGTTTCTCCTCTTGCCAGTATGTCTCCCTCTTTTCTTTACAGGCTGCCAGTGGCACTTTCTCCCTCCTTTCAGTCTCTTGCCAGCCAGAATCCCATCATACCAGTTAGGCATCCTGTAGTAAAGCACAGCCTACTGAAAAAGAGATGAAGGGCCACGCATCATTAACAATCTATTGTATTGCAAGTACTAACTGAAAATGAGAATATTCCATGTGGGTCTGTTTAATGAGCCTGAAAATTTACAACATTGAAAGAATTTCAGATGAATTTAGATTTGATTAAAAGTTTGGATTTTTTTTTTTAATTATTAAATGTTGACTGGCATCTAGGATATTGTGAGGGAATGAATATGCTGGATGTGTTTCCATATTCGCAGTGGGTAGCATTGCTGCCTCACAGTTAGAAGACCCAGTTTTGCTTCCCGGGTCCCCCCTGCGTGGAGTTTGCATGTTCTCCCCATGTCTGTGTGGGTTTCCTCTGGGTGCTTCAGTTTCCTCCCACAGTCTAAAGACATGCAGGTTAGGTGCATTGGCAATTCTAAATTGTCCCTAGTGTGTGCTTAGTGTGTGGGTGAGTGTGTGCGTGTGTTTGCGCACCCTGCCATGGGCTGGTGTCCTGCCCTGAGTTTGTTTCCTGCCTTGCGCCCTGTGTTTGGGATTGGCTCCAGCAGACCCCAGTGACCCTGTAGTTAGGATATAGCGGGTTGGATAATGGATGGGATGGATGTTGCCATATTCTTAAAAAAAATATTTATTCATTGACTCAGCAAGAGTTTACATTTGTGGGAGGCAACACAAGATGAGAACCTGCCTTGGACTGGACATAAAAACATAGTCCTATACAAAGTAGTTCAATTTGTAGTCTTGAGTCATTTTAGCCATGTATATTAAAACTATGAACGAAACAATATACAGTATAAAGTGAAAAGAATTTTGATATAGGTATCAGATTTTTTCTTTGTTCTTTTACTAATTGGTTATCATAGATCATGGGCCATTAGCCATCTATTTGATAAAAAAATGAGAAAGGTATTTTGTCAATAATGTTGTTGTGGGTTATACTCCTGTGATAGGGTAGAAATGGATGAGTAGAGCTGTGAGGTTTAACAATGCAGGCCCTTGTCTTATTCCCATTGTGGGAGTCAGGAAGTGCTACCAAAACAAACATCAAGGAGGCAAAAGTGTAGAAAAAATTTGATCTATCAAAGTAAAGCACACAAGGTAGAAAATGAACACTTGGAGCAACAAAGTGCAAAAATAAGGAAACAAAAAACAACATTCAGCTTTCTCTCTGGACCCAAAAGGTTTTAAGCCTAATGTGGAGTGTCTCACATACTTGTGGTAAGGTTGCAACTCCCTTCACAGCAGTTTAGTTTTATATGTGTCCTTGCCAGCTTTCTGCAGAACAGTAGAGGTTCTCTCTGTGGTGTCCTGCTGAATAGAATTAACTGGGACCTATTAGTCTTCAGCCTTGAGAATGCAGAGAACTGGCACGTACCTGCATCCTTTCAGGTACACATGAAGGGGTATAGGACAATGTCAACAGCAAAGGGATCATGCATCTTTGAAGGATTTTGGGCATCATTGAGGATGTCCCTCCTCGAAGATCCCTCTGGAAGTTGCATTTATTTCTTTTAGAGTCACTTACTTGCATGCTGCTGATTGTTAAAAATCACTAAGAAGGAAGAGTACAGCAAAGCTTTAAAAAATAAGTTTTTTTGCAGCTTTATTGAAATTTGCCATATGGGGACTAAAAAGCTGCATTTCGTTGGGCATTAGAAGCAGGGGTATCACTACCCGATCCACGTTGCCTAGTCTACCCATTCTGCGCGCGTCAGTTATTAAACTGTTTGTGTCTATTGAATGAAGTATTTATTGCACAAGTATCTATTTATTGAAGTTGTGATAGACGGCCGGTAGCTGAATCCAGTCGGGACGTTCCAGAACGGGAAGAATTGTGAAGGGCAGCCTTTCCAAGGCATTGCCTCCCCCAGGACGCTAGGTGGCAGCTCCCCTGGATGGTAACTGTGTCCCAGTTTCCCTCAGAGCATCATGGGACATGGATTCCATTTTCTCAGCCCTGTTGGGTGCCGTGGGTGCCGCCAGAGGGAGCTAATAAAAGACCTGGGTACTCCTATTTTCCCTACAACCCGGAAGTACTTCCGGGATGCATGAGTACTGATGATGTGGCATTTGATCCAGAAAAAGAGAAGGAGCACTTCCAGGTCATGGACTATTTAAAGGACTGGTGAAGACCCAGCAGAGAGCCAGAGTTGGGAGGTTGGGTGACGAAGCTGCTGGGAGTGGAAAATTGTTATTATTGAATTATTATTATTAATTATTGTTATTGGAGAATTGTGGAGTGTGTGGTGCTTTGTTCACTTTATTGAAGAAAATACTTTTTACTAGTGTGTCCTGGACGTCTGTCTGTGGGGTTTCACGGGGCAACAGTGACCCCTAGCGTCCACAAAGTATTTATTGCACCTTTTTTTAAAATTGCACCTCTGTGTCTGCCTCTCTTACTGTTTCACTGGCCTCAGTCTCTCTATCAAGGTCCAGTGGTTTGCCAGTTTTATAGTGTCACAAGAATGAGTCTTGGACATCATGAAGGTTTGGGGCAGCCACCCTGTTATGGTGTATAAAATCTGTACATTTTGGTTTCCATTATATTTTGTTCAAGACAAGACAACAGATGAACTAAGACAAATTAAAGCAGGTTTTCTTCCCTTACACCTTACTTTTGTTCATAGCTTAGTGCTAATTTGCTTTATAGCCTGGGAAAGGATGCTGAGCTGATACCTCAGGCTATTGATTACTTTATGGATGGACATCTGGAACAATAGTTTGGTTTACAGCCTGGGACAGGAAGAACTACTGATACCTCAAAGTACATCAAAGGTTTTGTTGTGTGGGAAAACGGACAGTGAATGAATTCATCAATCATTTTGACAGTCAGCCAATCAGGTGCATGTGTTGTGAAACCAAGGCATGACATTTCATAATAAATATGCCTTGGTTTGAAAAGCAAGATAGAGAGAAGTAGAAGAGAGAAGCAAAGGGAGAAGAAGAGAGAAGCAAAGAAGAGGAACGGACGAAGACGGCCCTGGTCATCACAAAGGCATCATGAACATCAATTGCTAAATCAAACGCCTCCCTGGGACATTCATCCTTGTCATCTGTAACTTTTTTCTTAAGCTTTTTCTAAAGACTATACATTCAGACTTTCCTATCAGTACCTATTTTCTAGTATTCTTTGTTCTTGTGGTATTATTATTATTCTTGTAATAAATATCATGCTGCTTTTAACTTTCAATGCTTTGTCTTAATGTCTAGAGTGATTGAAGTAATAAGTTAGATTTCTTTGAGCACCTGATGACAGCCGGATTTTTGCCATTATTTCTGTGCTGCGAGGTTTATAAGGCTGAGAGTGAGAGCGCTATACTCAGTAAAAGGGACAAATACGATAAAGAAGGTATTCTTGGCTGATAAATGGCCTATAGTCAAGAGTGCTGAGTCTTTGTATGTTTAAATGTATTCTTGTAGACCAAAAGTAATATTTAGGTCTGAGATATCACTAAAACATCGTATTGTTGTTTGTGCCGAAAATAAGTAAGTCTCTTGAAGTGCTGAATGACAGGCTATTATTCCTATAGCACTTGTGTGGTTTAAAGTGCTAAGGGTTAATCAGCGTGTGTGTGTCATTCATGGAGCACTGTTGTGGTTAAGGTCTGTGTGTGTGTTTATCTATGTGTGTGTGTGTTCATCTTAAAGTGCAACAGTAAACCAACCCGATAACGAACTTGATGAGAACACTTACCCTTAAGGAAACAGGTAAAGGGCAAGTAGAGGGAAACACCACGATAATACATACCCGTATACTGTTCAAGTGCTGCAATATTGAGGTTTAAATTGAACAGAGTTCAGAGTTATTGAGACAAGACAGCGGCTTTAAAGGTCAGTCAAGGAAATGACATCATCTGGGTGTAACCGGAAGTGACATCGTCAGGGACCGGAAGTGACATTATCATTGGTACCAGACCCAGAAGTGACGTTGACGGGGCTGAAAGTGACATCATCAGTGACGCCGGTACCCTGTGGGATTTTCCGTGGAGATTGAGAGAGACAGTCAGCACACTCCTCTGCCCCCTGGTCTGGCATGGAATTGCTATCATTTAGGCCCTTCAACTGTCTCCCAATTGTACGTGTGTGACAATAGGTTGAGGACTCGAGGGCCTGATGCTTGCCTACAAATACTCACTCCTCTCTTTCCACTCTGGCCACAGAGCAGTCAAGTCTTTGTCTTGCTCATCTTCCAATTTTTCCCTGTAAATTTCGAAAGGCTGTCCTCCTAGAACTTTTGCCATTAGCCCAGGTATCCCTGTAGTGGTGCAGTCCAGCACATATTTAGAGGTCTCAAACAACCACAAACTAAGCCCAATATAAAAGATACAAGGTACAAGAACAAAGAACAACATCCAATTTGTTACATTTTTAAAAATTTTGTACTTAAATGTGATGTGATGAAAACATTCTAATTATATTTTTTGATGTGTTCATGCATGCAAATTAAAATAACTATTCACAATTAAAACAATTTTTGTGAGTTTAATTTTACATGCCTGTGTTCTGTAGTTGAAGTGTGTAGTTTGATAGCTCATAATCCTCATAAAGATTTAGAAATCCAGTTTTCAGGATTATTGAAATTAAGGCACTGTGACCTTCAGTTAACAGCAGTGACAGTTAAAAAGGAGCTTTATGACAGAGGTCGACCAGTTTGTGCCTGAAAACGTGAATTGAACCAATGATTGCAAGGCTGTTAGGCAGCCATCATGCTTCTAGACATGCATATAATTTGATAAGCATGTCTTTGAAATAAAAAGAAAACCTTGAAGTACCATAAACTCTGAGATCACGATAATAAGATTATTCATCCTACAGTCCTTTCATTATGATATTAGCATTGGAGAGGGCTCAGAAATTAACCTGAGTCATTTATTTGCAGTATTCTTCACAGGTGGCAGAATAAGAGATCTGTAATTTAACTTTAGGAATATTTTATTAAGCATTTAGTTCACAATAAGAATCACACGCAAATTATATTACAAGATGGAACCACTGATTTGAGGGGGATGATACTAAGATGTGGTCTGAATTGTTTAGATTTTACATCTGGTTCTATAGCTAAACTAGAAAAAGAAAAAAATAATAACCTGTACTTTGCAAACTCTTTATTAACAACTTAAATACAAGCTGGATGGAAATGCTGTCAAGGTAAGCATAGGTTTATACAACTGCTCGTCCTGTTATA
The DNA here is from genome assembly GCA_026402145.1 of Polypterus bichir lapradei. NCBI lineage: Eukaryota > Metazoa > Chordata > Cladistia > Polypteriformes > Polypteridae > Polypterus > Polypterus bichir. The sequence goes on from JANRMT010062819.1 coordinate 65,969,836, forward strand.
TTGGTTGTGACAGGCTTCATTGTCTAATTTTCTCTGTTTTAACAAATGTTACATGACATTTTGTTCACAATTGCCCCAAAGTATAAAACTGTGTTAAACTAATGAGAAGTAGCCTTTTATAAGCACAGTGTGACATTAGTTTGAAATAACTGATTTAGTTAGAGTAACATCTTCACAATCCCTGTCATGTCAGACACTGTACATACGGTTATAAAACCTAGTAAAATGTAATATTCTGAAACCCACTTATTTCAGACTTGGAGCCCATCCCAGCAGCACTGGGCGCTAGGCTGGCTGTAGCCCAGGAGTCCCCAACTCTGGTCCTGGAGTGCCCCAGTGCCTACAGGTTTTCATTCTAACCCTTTTCTTAATTTAAACCCATTTTTGCTCCTAATTAACTTCTTTTGAATTAATTTTACTTGACTTGCTCTTGAAGACTTAGACTCCTTAATTGTTTCTTTTTCCTTAATTAGCAGCCAAACAGTAATGAGATACAAAATGAGCCAAATCATGACCAGAAAACTGTGTTGATTATACAGTATCTCTATGTATTTATATAAAATCCAACGTCTGTTTGTCTGTACGCCTGTCCGCTTTTCACTAGAGAACTACTTAACGGATTTAGATCGGGTTTTTTTCTATTAATTGCTTGAACATTACGATTGATTTTGTGACTTCTGTCATCACAATAAAAATCATGGTTCAGTTGCAGGAGCAATATATTTGCGCTAATCTGAGACAGAGGCTGTGGGCCGAGGGGAAGGGGAAGCATGACATCAGGAGTGGGGAGCCAGACGGGCCCTCCTCACTCACGTGCCATCCTCCATTCGAATTGCTCTACCTCTGGCCACGTTTTGAAGTGTATCTTGCATCTGCTTAGCTAGCGATACCAGTTTACTTATTGATTTTTTAAAGTTTGTCCTGTTTCACTACTATGCGGGTGGAGCTATAGGGTACAGCTAATATGAAAATAAAGAAAGGTGAAGGTCTCAGGAAGGTTGATATGCTCAGGCCGTCAAAACATTTTAACAGTGCTCTTAGAAAAGACAAATCAACAGTTTTGGAAATGTACAGTATGCTATTGCACAATGAGAGAAGCAACAGGCCATGGAATTAAAGAATGGGTTTAATTAACAACAAGAATCAGAGTCTAATTTGGCAACTGGTTGGAGTGAAATTGGTTGGAGATGAAGGCCCTGACTTAGTTGGTCTTCTGTTGGCTCACTCACTTCACATTTCATTTCTGCTTGGGTGCCTTGGAAAGAAATGAAGAAATTCAGGGGAACAAATCTTAAAAAAACAAGTCAATTAAAATGAATTCAAAAGAAGTTGATTAGCAGCAAAAACAAGTCACTAAGTAAGAAAAGGGTTAGAATGAAAACCTGCAGCCACTGGGGTCCTCCATATGGGGGGCCATGTGGGAATGTGGGAAGCAATCCAGAGCACCCAGAGAAAACTCAAGCAGACACAGAGAGAACGTATAAACTCAACATGGAGGATGTTTCTAAGGTGCTGGCTCCATAAAGCTGGAGTACTAACCACTGCATTAGCATGCTGCCCTAACAGTATCTATGTTATCCTAGGAAATTATCATCAGTTATTGTTGTGTTTGGCAAGACATTGCCATTTATTAAATTGCTTCACTAATGGCAAATCTGATTTAGCATTCATATAACATGCTACAGTTATCCAAGAAAATCACATATTCATGAACGTAATTGCATTCATTAGTTTATGGACTACTTTACACTATGCAACTAAAAATTCCCTAACAAATTAATATTTTTGCTACAGCTAGTATAATGAGGTGAAAAATAACAGCCCATTAAAAAAGAGTAAGGAGCCCAATGCCTGAAATGATTTGCCTCAGCCATCCAGTCCTAATCCAGTCAATAGGCAGAGTCAAATATGTGACCTTTAATTTTAATTATCGACAGTTACTATAGTTACAGTCTTGTTTATAAGGAAAATTCATTCCACCGCAGTGTACATTTGAACTTTACAAACCTGTTAAGGCTGTCATTCACTGATGATTATAAATTAAACAACTCTACCCATTCCTAATTTTATGGGTGGAGGAATTTTAAAACAAATGTTTTTAAGACCTGGTGCCTCATTTATACAATTTTGCATGGATTCCAATGTGAAAATATGAAAATGGCAAAAAAAACAGGAAACAGTATACAGCAAAAAAAAATCAGATTTGGACTATGCACATTGGCCCTTTATAAATCGCAATCACCATGTAAATGTGCACATGCAAAGACCACCTTGAAACATCCATATATGGAGCATGCTGATCAACCTCATACATATGCAGTCATGATGCTGCAGAATTACATTGGATATAGCACGTCAAACCTGACATGACACCGTCAAGTGCATTTAAGAGTATCTGGCTGTGCTTCACAAATGAGAGTACAAGATCATGCGTGGCACCTCTCCTCTGCATTCTGCAGATCAGGGAAAGTTTTAAGGAGCTGAATCTGGGCAGGTAGCCTCTATTACACATATAATAACATGACATGTTATGTTACAATGCATAGTACAGGCCATATGAAAAAGTGAGGGTTTAGCCTGTTACCTTACCAACAAGCCAGCCAACATGTGTAGTACCATTGCATTTGTCAAAGCTAAATAAATTAATCACAAAGTTGGCACATGATATCCGATATGGTGTTGCACAAGGCTCTATCCTGGGTCCGCTACTCTTCTCAATCTACATGCTTCCGTTAGGTCAGATTATCTCAGGGCACAACGTGAGCTACCACAGCTATGCTGTATTTATGCTGTATTTATCAATAGCACCTGATGACCCCGATTCTATTGATTCACTAACAAAATGTCTGACTTGTATCTCAGAATGGATGAATAGTAACTTTCTCAAGTTAAATAAAGAGAAAACTGAAATCTTAGTGATTAGCAATAATGGATACAATGAGGCTATTAGAAATAAACTGGATACATTAGGATTAAAAGTCAAGACGGAGGTAAAAAGCTTAGGGGTAATTGTTGACTGTAATCTGAATTTTAAATCGCATATTAATCAGATCACTAGGACAGCATTTTTTCACTTAAGAAACATAAGTAAAGTTAGACCTCTTATATCACTGAAAGATGCTGAGAAATTAGTTCACGCGTTTGTTTTCAGTCGACTAGATTACTGTAATGCACTCCTATCAGGACTACCCAAAAAAGACATAAATCGTTTGCAACTAGTGCAGAATGCAGCTGCTAGAATCCTAACTAGGAAAAGAAAATCCAAGCACATTTCTCCAGTTTTAATGTCACTACACTGGTTACTGGTGTCATTCAGGATTGACTTTAAAATTCTGCTTATGGTTTATAAAGCCTTAAATAATCTTGCCCCATCTTATATATCGGAATGTCTGACACCGTATATTCCAAATCGTAACCTCAGATCCTTAAATGAGGGTCTCCTTAGAATTCCAAGAACAAAACTTAAAAGAAGTGGTGAGGCGGCCTTCTGCTGCTATGCACCTAAAATCTGGAATAGCCTGCCAATAGGAATTCGCCAGGCTGATACAGTAGAGCAGTTTAAAACACTGCTGAAAACATATTACTTTAACATGGCCTTTGTATAACTTCAATTTAACTTAATTTAACTTAGTCCTGATACTCTATATGTTCAATTTCCTCATAATAACTATTCATGGTGGCTCTAAAATCCTTACTGACCCCTACTCTCTTTTCTGTTTCTGTTTCCGGTTTCTTTGTGGTGGTGGCCTGTGCCACCTCCACCTACTCAAAGCATCATGATGCTCCAACAATGATGGATGGATTAAAAGGCAGAATTCTACGTGACCATCATCATCAAGCCCTTCCGTGAGAACCCTAAATCCAAAGAGGACTGTTTCATTTATGTTAGGTAGAATGCCCAGAGGGGACTGGGCGGTCTCATGGTCTGGAATCCCTACAGATTTTATTTTTTCTCCAGCCGTCTGTAGTTTTTTTGTTTTTTCTGTCCCCCCTGGCCATTGGACCTTACTCTTATTCGATGTTAATTAATGTTGATTTATTTTGTTTTCTTATTGTGTCTTTTATTTTTCTATTCCTTATTATGTAAAGCACTTTGAGCTACTGTTTGTATGAAAATGTGCTATATAAATAAATGTTGTTGTTGTTGTTGACCCAGGCCACTGAATCATGACGTTTGTCAGTCTCATCTTGGCTTTGCAGATGACTTGTATGTTTATGGAATGTCACTGCTCATGGTTTACCAAAACAGCTTCATTCCTGCTAGGTGTCCTTATTGCAGTACGGGTGCAGTAAAATGCTCCATTTATGTTAGGACGACTAGACAATGTGGCAAATTGATTTTTTATGTTGGCGAAAACACTTCATGTTTTATGAATGTGTACACACACACACCATACAAAATCTGGATGTAGTGCCTCACCTGTCAGTTGATAGCTCCCAGTACAGTGGGCCTGATGGAGTGAAGCCTGGCTGAGATATTTCTGATCTGTTGGCCAGTTCCCTGAGAACTGACAACAGGTAGTCAATGTAAAATATTAAATTAAAATGAAATTGAATTGAATTAAATTAAATTAAAAGGGAAGTAAAATACAGTATGTACCTTAAATTCATCACTTTTGAGATGTAATGTGTTTGTCAATGCACATTATAATTGGTGACATTTCCCTACTTGGTCAATGGGTGTCATCATTTCTGTGTTTCTCTGAAATGTTGAGTACACATAGGTCAGAGTGACTGTAAATATACGCACACTCACCCGTTATGTTTTCATTTATAAATCTGAACATTTGCATGGAAAGTGCATATGCACATTTTAAGCATCATTTTGTGCATTTTGTGCATATGCAAGCTTTATAAATGAGCTCCCTGTTCATTTGTACTGGAAAGTTTTAATTCATAAAAGTAGTGCAGAAGATAATAAAATATTTAAATTCAGCATGCCTGCTGTTTTGGCATATATGCAAAGTTGGTTTAAATTTCTTTTATAACATCCTTTGTATCTGTATTTTGCAATGAATTTCCTTTTATAATAAACAGAGGAGACAAAGGTTCAAGAGCTCAGGCACATCCTTTGTGACCCATTTAATGGCCAAACAAAAGCAGTGAAGTAAGCACAAATAAACAGCCAGAGCCGTGGTTCAGCATGTAACAAGAATTTGATCTCTATTCGCTACAGGTCCTGGAATGAATGACTACTGTCTGCAAGTGGTCTCAATATTGTATTATATCTGCTGTGCGGTGGCACATCTTATAGTATTAAGTTACTGGCACAGTATTTGTTTTTGTCATTTGTCTGTGCAGAGATCAGCAGGTGGCAGCCTGCAGCCTATGCATATTAAAGCTGATAAAAGAAACAGTGGGCTGAGCTCACTGGACTCCTTGTAACCAATGATGTTCACAGGAGAAGGTACCTTGATTTGGGGAATGAGCAAGAAATGAATGGAACTGAAAAGATGGAATGCATGGAAGCCATGGCAATTAGAACAGAACAGAAACACCACAGCTAACAGTATTGGGCATTCCCCATTGCCACATCAATAGTGGCCAATAATGTAAATGGTTATTGCTGATTTCTTTTCCTTACTGTCATATAACTTAAACACACTGTTCTCTTGTCATTTAGATTGAAACTATAAAGAAGAATAAACGTCTCTAGCCATCCATCCACTCATTTTCTAAATGCACTTTATCCTGAGCAGGATCAACCATTTTATTATTTCAACAATCCTCTGGAAGGTCGCTACAATATATAGAAATTCTAAGGTTGGGCATCTTCTCGACTGTGCCCTTCCAAATTTCATAGCTTCGTCATAGGAGCCTTAGAGGAGTCCCCTAATTGCACTTGCTTGACTTGAATCATCTATCTGTTGTGAGGTTTTGAGGGAATAAGGCTCAACAGGCATGATGAAATTTTGGAGTGTCAAGCCTGTAAATCCCCATTTACGTCTTAATACAGAACCAAACATAGCATGATAGCACTGAACCAGAAAACAAAAGAAGCAGCCATAATTGACACCAGCTATTAAAGGGTCAATTTGATCACTTTCTCCGTATTGGGATCATTACATCTCAACGCCTCTGGTCAATATTTGACACCTCCTACCACATAGTCGCACCTTTATTCTCCATGGACTGGAAAGGGCGGGTTCAACTGAAGAAAGGTAAAACAAGACTGCTAGCAGCCATGATCCCTGTGTTTGTGGTGGTATTACATACCTGAAAAGAGCCTGGAGGATGACCCTCTGACACAGATACGTGATACTATCTATCTATCTATCTATCTATCTATCTATCTATCTATCTATCTATCTATCTA
>JANRMT010062819.1:65978270-65989662 GCA_026402145.1 Polypterus bichir lapradei
TTCTTTCTTTCTTTCTTTCTTTCTTTCTTTCTTTCTTTCTTTCTTTCTTTCTTTCTTTCTTTCTTTCTTTCATTCTTTCTTTCTTTCTTTCTTTCTCTTCCCTAGAGTTGCTTCATCCTCCTCCAATTGGTTATTCAGATTGCTATTTTTAGGCCACTCACAGAATATTAGCAACACATCAGCACCATAGCTAGGAAACAACGTGGGTCAGGAAGAACCTCCAGCTGATGGTGGAGTCTCCTCCCAGCAGCTCCCCTATAGTGGCACCCATGAACACCATCAGAACTTCCATCCAGAACTACAACCCCCATGTAGCAGTGTGAGTGTCCAAATGGAAGCTGTGCCACAGGGGATACTGCCACTTAGCACACTCCTGGAATCCATGGCCCTGTGAGACAGACTGCTTCTGTTCTTCCATTATACTGAAATCCCTAATGGGAAAGGGAACAGTAATGCCAGAATTCGTATTCAATCACATTGTTTATCTGTCATTAGCATTATCAATCCATCAAATCCATGTTGTCCTTTACATTGTATAATGTGAGGAAGCATCTCCCTGTACCTTCTTTGTAATATTGGTGGGTGCACAATAAAAAGCCTTTAAATAATGAAATAAATGCAGATATTAACTTCACGACACACCTTGGTTCTATGATAATTGCTGCATCAACTTTTAAGGACTTTTTTCTTAATAGTCAATAATATTGATGACGGCCTCAGAAACACAAAAAGAAGGATTTGTTGGTTTTGATGTACTGCTCGCAGAACCAGTAGTATAGCTGTGCTAGAAAGTTTGTGATCCCTTTACAGTTGTCTCTATTTCTGTATAAGTATCACCTGAAATGTGATTAGATTTTATGCAAGTCCTAAAAGTAGATAAGTGGAACCCAATTAAACAAATGAAACAAAATGAAATGAGAAAAATCAATGATGGCAAGCCATACTGGTCCAAGGGCAGCAAAACAGGCTCAAACTATGATACTGCCACCACCATGTTTCACAGATAGGGGAAGATTCTTATGCTGGATTGAAAGATTTCATTTTCACCAAACACAGATCCCCCATGTGTTAGCCTGAAGAAGCCTATACAGACATACAGGTTGACAATCAAATGTTGCTATTCCAATGAATACTGCAAATCTTTTCTCCAGCGCAGACACAGATAACAAAACTAACAATACTAAATAGCACCTTGCCTGGCCACATTTACTGTTGCTTAGACTAGAGTAGGTCTCCATAAAATGTGTGGTGCAATTATTTTTGTCTGCCACCATGTATCAAGTTAAAAATATAACATTAAATTGTTATTTGGTATGTTCCATTAGAAATGGTGGTGTGCTTATAGAAATCAGCTCTGTGAGTTTTATACGGGTCCTACAATTAGATAAAGAGAATCCAGTTAAACATATGACACAAAAACATTGCATCTGTATATTCTAGTGAACTCACTTTGAAGAGCACAGAACTGTACTGCTTTTGTATGTGGATGATACACAGCATCACAATTAATCTTAAGCTGTCACACTAACATCTTCTGTTTAATTCCTGATGATCAAACACAATTCTGATTCATTTTGATATCTTAAAACAAGTCTGATTAATCATTAGACATGCAGTAGTTAATCATCAGACTCCATTATGATATTTCCCAAGCGTAACCCTTTGGTTCGGCTACATCAAGTAGCAGCATACTAAAATCCATTTATGGTGTTTTACTTTTGTTTTTAATTCAGATGTTCCAATATCAGTCATCCACACAAGCCACAAAAGTTCTCTTGAGCCATTCAATATTACATATATTAATTTTACAATTATTAATAAGAAGATGGTTAGCATGGAGGTGTAATGGCAAGCGCTAACTCGTAGACTGAATGTCCTGGGTTCGAATCACATGCATGGATTCTGCCTATGCAGAGTTTACTTGTTCTTCCTGCTTCTTTGTTAACTTTTTTCAGGTTTTCCTCCCACATTTCAAAGATGTGTGTTTTGTTGATTGTAAATCCAAATTGACCCAGGCAATATTTGGCACATCGATACATATTTCCTAGGATGGACTTGTAATCAAATGTGATTAAATAGCACATTCTCATGTTTGATGTTTGATTACTGAGCATTTTTATGGCTTCACCATGTAGAAATTACTTCACCTGTTATACATAACACCCCCCTATTATGCTGCAGGTCGGCCCCATGCTATCAGGTCCTTCCGGTGAGCCACCGAATGAGGATACAACACACAAAGGAAGGGGCTGGTTCAAAAGGCTCAAGTGCTTTTATTAAAAACAATCAAAAATCAAAATAGTGTTCAAAACAAAGGGCAGTGTTCAAAATTATGAAATACTACAATAAATAGTCGTTTAAAATGGTGATTGTCTGTGAGTTAAAAATCCAGATTAAAACAAGATTAAAACCAGCAGCCATTGGGTCCTTAATATTCAGTCAGACAAGCCCAGAACCTCCAATTCCATCTTCCCAGCTCACCCATTGCTCACTAAGCCAGTGGAGACACAAGCAGCCGCGTTCCTCCCCATCTTTGCTGCCTCTAAGTGGAGCCGGCTAGACCGCTCAGGGTTGGTTGACCTCCCACCTTCCTTCTCACAACACTGGAGTACTTCAGATCCCTGGGATAGGGCACCACCTCAATCATTCCCATTCCTCAACAATTAATCAGTGGGGACGATCTGACCCTGGAGCACTAATGCTCACTGGCATATGACTGTGTTGCCTCGCACCCATGCTGCCAGGCTCCTCTTGCTTCTCTCCGAGATGCTGTTCTCATGGTTCTCTCTCTCTGTCTTGTTTCTTTTTCTTCCCCTTCTGTCCTGTGTAGGGTCCTCTTAAACTAATGCTCCTCATGGGGCACAGATGTGAACATGCCATGCTGTCCGAGGAATTAATGAGGCACCTACCTGATGCTCTCACTCGCACCTGTCTTCACGATCAGGCAGGCACCCCCAGCGGTCCTCTGAGCGAAGCATACTTGCGTCCTAGTAGAGCCTGCACTCTTGTGGGGTGCGATTATCTATTTAAAATCAACACAGCGCCACGGACATCTTATCATACCCCCCAAAAATTCAGAGCATCATAATATTTAGAACATTCATATGTATTTAACTCCTACATTAGAGAACTTTAGCCATCTAGTCTTGCTTCTTTGCAATTTGTCAACATAAAAGCCAGAGTTGTGCCAAAGAAAATTAAAGAAGCCTTTATGAGGTTCAAAAACAAAAGTGAAACACTAAGCGACATTGGCTAAACCTTAGGATTACAAACATTATCTCTGTAGAACTTTATTATTAACAACGAGCGTACTGGTGAGCTTAGTAATCGCAAAGAGATTGTTAAACCAAGGAAGACCAGCACTGCTAACGACAAAGGAATTCTCACCATAATGAAGAAAAATCCCCAAACATCTGTTCCACAAATCAAAAACACTTTTCAGGAGGCAGGTGCGGATTTGTCAATGACCTCCATCCACAGAAGACCTCATGATGAGAAATTCAGAGGCTATACTACAAGTTGCAAACCACAGGTTAGCTACAGAAACAAAATGGCCGGATTACAGTGTGCCAAGAAGTACATAAAAGAACCTGCTGAATTCTGGAAAAGAGGCTTGTGGAAGATGAGACCAAGATGAACCTGTATCAGAGTGATGGCAAGAGGAGCATGTGGAGGCAAAAATGAACTGTGCAAGATCCAAAACATACCATCTCATCTGTGAAACTTGGTGGTGGGGTTGTTATAGCCTAGACATGCATGGCTACCATGGGTATTGGCACACTTATCCTAAGTGATGTAACTGCTGATGGTAGTAACAAAATTAATTCTGAAAGAGTAGAGAAACATCTTATCTGCTCAAGTTCAAGCAAATGTCTCCAAATATGATAGTTTGTTTCTTCCTGCAGTTTGGCATTGATCCCAGGCATTCTGAAAAAGCTAAAAATGGGAAATAAATTATTTTTTATATGTAATTACAATTTATGTTATACTGTAGGCGTAGATGTTTTGTATAATGTCAGGCCCAACATGAGATGACAGCAGAGCACATACTAGACCTATTTCATGGTTAACAGACACAGACAAAGATAAATTGCTTCAATATGGACAGTATTAGCATTTATCAAAGATTAGACAGTAATGTATAAATTAATTTGTTATTTCCAGTGACTTAGAAAGATTATTACAGGTAATATGTGAATTTTTGCCTGAAATGAAGAGTGTTCTATAGCAATATATTTGCTCAATGTCCATAGCTCTGTGCCTCGATCATGACCTTGTTATTCCATTCACTTCATGGTTTCCATTGGTCTTACTTAACCTCCTAAGTTGAGCCCATAAATCTAATGACCACCCGGCTCTAAACTCAGTGGCATTTAGTAAGGCAAATGATCACTCCTTGGATCAGGAATGGTTCTTCCTTGGCTACAAAGACAACAGGCTTGAACTCTTTTTAGCATCCCTACATGCTGTCCTGTAAATAAGATTTCTAGAGTGTGCAATGAATTGGTGCTCCATGCAGGGCTGGCTTTTGCCTTGTAGTCAGTCTTATCAGGAAGCCCCTTGACTCCCTACAACTCTCTGTTGGACTAAGATGAAGGGATGGGTACATTATATTGTCATCACTGTTTTCTTTCACTCAAGGAATTTAGAGTCTAGTAATCTGAAAGCATATCTTTTTACCATATGATGATGCTCATAAGATACGAAGAAACCAACATGCAGATAAAGAAGGTAACAAGCTTATGCACACAAGAGAGAAGCCATCCTGATTACATCTTGGAACTAAATCAATTTATCATGGCAATGCCAAACACCATGCAACTTTGCTGTGCAAGATTTTTCTCACACATTAATATGCAGCTTGATGCATTCCTAGTAAGCTCAGGTATAACACAACTTTAGAAACGCTCAACAGGAGGCTCAAATAACTCAATGGTATCAGCTCGCTTATCAAAGACTCAGAAGACTGTCACTGAGTACAAGCCAAGGCCATCATTTATGAAGAGGCTCATAATTCATTTCACTCAGTGTGGTTGATAGCCCTCCTCTCTCCAATGTCAATTATTACCAATTATAAAAAAAGAATTATTTTCCCAAAAAAACGTCTGACCACCTGCTAGCACAAGAGCTGAGGAGAGTCAGCAATTGATATTGATATTTTTTAAGAGACACAAAATGATTCCAGTTGTTACTTGGCTCAGATTTCCTACCTCTTTATGTACTGTTGAGTCAGTATTCAGATTGTTTTTTTGCTACCCTTGTACGATGGGCAAGGTGTAATTTAATGGGGATAGCTAACCTCCAAATCAGCAATGCTTTCATTGGTACACACCCTGTTAGGATTTTGAGAAACTTTGCCTGTAGAGAACTGAAAGAATGATTTGATTTTGCTCAGAAATATTTGCACAGATAAAAATGTTTGAGGGAAGCCAGAGCCGGAGCACAACGCTTGTGAAACTTGCCCGTGGAGAAGAAAGGAGGCTGTAAGGCACTGAAGGAAAGGGAAGGAGTGTTACTGTGTTTTTAACTGTTGGTATCAGTCCTGGGAGACTGTTCTGAGTCAGGGTGCCTTTTCCTGAATAAAAGGCTTTGTGTTGGACTGAACTGGTGTCATTGCCCGTTTCTGTCAGGCTCAAGGCCCTGGTCTTGACAATATATATATACAGTGTGTATATATATATATATATACTGTAATTTATATATATGTAAATATGTATATGTGCATATATATACTGTATATATACATACGTATACATACACACACACACACACACACACACACACAAATAGAATTATAATTGTAATTAAAATGTTAAAGTATCAGGGAAGGAAATAAAATGTATAATTATGGCAAAAGTCTCACTGCAAATTGGCCAAATTGCAGGTACAGTCTTTTTTACCTTGCCAGGATGTGACTCATAATTCCATTTAAAAAAGAGTCAGGATCAAATTTTTTATCTCTTTTTTTGCTTCATTCGAAGAACTAAAAATGTAGAACTTGCCTTAAATATCCACTCTTAATTTAGCAGGATACAAGAGGCTATATAAGTGCTGCTTAATGCTGTAAAACACGGGTGTCAAACTCCAAGCCTGGAGGGCCGCGGTGGGTGCAGGTTTTCTGTCTAACCCTTTTCCTAATCAGTGTCCAGTTTTCACTGCTAATTAACTTCTTTTCCCTCTATTTTAATAGCCCTGTTTTTAAAGATTAAGTCTTCTGAATTAATTCTTTTCTTCATTAAATGACAGCCAAACAGAAATGAGACATGAAATGAGCCAACAGATGACCAGCTAAATTGGCGCTTCAAACTCCAACCAGTTCCTTAATGAGAAGCTGAGTCTTGCTGTTAATTAAACCCGTTATTCAATTCCATGGCTTGTCGCTGCTCTCTTTCTGCCACAGCAGATATTTCCAAAACTGTTGATATTCTGTTTTTTTCTCCTAAAATGTTTTGCTAACCTGAGGGATCAACCTTACTGAGACCTTCATCTTTATTTTCAGATTTTGTTTGATGGGTACAGGAGAGCTGGTCATGCCCTGCTTGTTTTCTGTGTCATTACTGTCCGACTGCTAATTAAGGAAAAAACAACTAAGGGGCCGGAGTCAAGCTAATTAAAGCTAAGGCTAAAGAAGTTTATTAGCATCAAAAACTGGTCACTAATTAAGAAGATGGTTAGAATGAAAGCCTGCAGCCACTGCGGCCATCCAGGACTGGAGTTCGACACCCCTGCTGTAAAATGTGGCACGTTTAGCAGCTGCTGAAGGTGAAAAATCAGGGAAAATGCAAATGCGGTTATTTTCAAATATAATCTCTTCTTTCATTCTGAGAAGCGATATCAGATTCATTTTAGAATGTAATTCATTGAAATGTAAAATTATGCCTCTACGTTTTGAGGTGTTCGAAACCACGTATGCAGTAAGCTGCTGGTATCCAAGTGTCTGATTTGAAGTCCTGTCCAATTATTTGAGAGAATAGTTCAGTCTATTTCTTCTACATCTGTCTTCCAGCACAGTTAGTCCATCTCCATGCACGTTGCATTTGGATTTAGTAGCCGTTGCTTTTTCGCCAACGACAGAAGCCAATTGTTCAACTATTTCAATACGAGTGGTAAACATTTCCTTACTGTCTTCAACCTAAGCATCAAGTGCTCTAAATTTATTTTCAAAACTACTCGCATTTTCCTGTATTTCTTCCTCAACTTTTTCTAGCACACCTTTAAAGTTTGCCTCAAAGTGATTACTTAAACAGTTCTCCCGAGTCTTTAAAATCCTGAAACAGCTTCAATATGTCATGTTTATGTCCTTTATATTTTTCCTTATATCATTTATATCTTCCCTTATATCACTTGTGATCTTCTTTATATTACATTTTATGTCATTTATGTCCTTCCTGAATGTGGTAGTTATTGTGGTAGTTACTGTGGTGATCATACAGGCGATCATTACCTTCAGCTAAGATTGTTCGTTTCAGTCTTCTCCAAGCTCCATAGGTGGAGTAGCAAGCCCATTCAGAGTTAGTGGCGCTGGCTCGCAGTGGGTAGTTGACAGCACAGAAAATAAGGCCATTTTTAGTTTCAATGAACCTCCTGGAATCAACGAGGTCTCCTGGTCCGACTCACTTGCACTTTCACTCTGAGCTGGAGGTAATGCTGTGGTGTCAGGCTCTGAGAGATCCATTCTTTCTCGTATCTGTCCCAGGTCAGTTTCTGCCAGGCCATATGTTCAACTTGAACTTGAGGCCTGTTTAGACTTAGATGAATTTAGCTGTCTTTTCCATTTCATTCTGAGCTTTTTTTCTGCCAGTCATGCTTATATATACTTGCATATGCTGTAATCAAAGTCCCTCGGGTTGGGTAAATACAGGATACCTCCAGATGCTAAAAAAAAAAAGTAAAATGACACAGCTGCTAGCAGAGTTCTGCCTCAGACGTCCATCTCCCAAAATGGATGAGACCAACACCCTACTGCTTTTAATGGATTTTGTACACAGTCTAGATATATAAAGTGATTAGTCCACTATGACTCCCAAGACCTCCAATCATGTATTCAAACCTAACATTTTTACTAAACAGAGGTAACACTTTACATTTACTTTAATTTACATTCAGCTTCATCTCCCACAAATTTTTCCAAGTTTGAATTCTGTTCAGGTCTACCTGTAATGATGTTGCTGATTGCAGATCATATAACATTCATTCTAGTATGGTGTCATCTGAACATTTAACCATCTTGTAATTTGTATTTCTATTAAGGACACCACTTTTCACATCACCTAAAATGTTTCTCATACCTTAAACCATTGCTTCTTGCATTTAAGCCAGGTTTACACCCATCTATACACCAGGCTTTCAGGTGGTACCTTATTAAAACACTTTTGAAAAACAATAACTTATGTACCTTTCTTATTGTATGCGTTTGCTGCTTTCTCATAGAATTCCAGCACATTAGAGAAACCAGTCTATCCCGTCTAAACCCAGACTGACTAGTCACTAATAATGCCTGTTCTTGCCATGTGATCTTTTCCTTGATAATTGCTTTTATTAATGTACCTGTAATGCATGTAAAACTTAATTTTCTAGAATTGCTTGGATCCTTTTTATGCAATAGGACATTTGCTAGCTTCCAAACAGCAATTTCACCAGTGTGCAGTGATTTGTAAGAACATGCACCAAGGGATTATATGTGGACTTCATAATCTTCTTAAGCACTCTAGGATAAGTGTTATCTGGACCCAGCTGTTAGTTTGATTTCAGCCTTTTTGACGTAAACAGAACTTGTCTCTCTACAATTTGTACAGTAAGTCACTGTGCATATCTCCTTAATAGTCCCTGCAACTGCAGAGTGGTTGTTGTGTTGTTCACAAATAAAAACTTTTAAAAAATCAGATTTACAGCATTTGCTCTTTCACTGTCTGTATATATTTTAGTTTGAACTTACCATTCCTAATTCACTCCTTCTTGACTATTTTTTCATTACTAAAGTACTGAAAGAATCTCTTTGGATTCTCACAACTTCCCCAAAATAAATATAGTGAATATAATATTATACATTTAACGTAACATCAGGCAGTGTATATACTGTAAGAAATGTTCATGTAGTTGCCATTAAGAGTGGCGGTTGAGTAGCCTTATGACCTGTTATCACTGGATGAAAGTGACATGGTGACAGTGATTAGTGCTACTGCCACTCATTTCCAGGCTCTGGGTTTAATTCATGTCCCAGTCATGGTCTGCTTTTAGAATATGTACATTCTCCTCAATTACATGTGTGTTAACTTTCAATACTGAAAACCACCCATTGGCAAATGTTTAATTCCTTGCTTAATTGTCCTTTTAGTGACAGTTTAAACCTGTTCGTCTCTTCACATCCACTTAGAGTACTTTCTTACTCATTACTACTTATACTGTATTCAAGGAAGGCACTCTGTTGCTTTGTTTAACCTTACGTGTAGATAGTATTTCAAACTGCTGTCATGCAGTGCTACAGCCCAACCTTAACTTCACCTTGTATTAAATAAATGTGTTTGATTTACGAAATTGAAATACAAGTAGGAATAGGAAACTCCTTTAGCTCCCTCTAGTGTCCACATATTTTAAGAACTGTACCACTCCACTTTTAAACCACTTTTGTAAATTAACTTTTATTATGGAATTATTATTCATGGTTCAAATATCTACACCTATCCTCCTTTATACTGTTGCTGTTTTACATTTTGAAAAAGAATATATATTTTGCCACTTCATGAGTTAATAAAAATAATATTATTTCTAAAAAAACTTCAGCATTTTAACGTTGCTACATGCTATTTATATTTTGAATTTATGTATGTTCACATTTGTTTAGTAATATTTGATATTGGAATGGCAAAAAAAAAAAGTTAACCATTAAATAAAATATGACGTGCTATTCACAGGCCCTCTTAATCCAATTCATGTTTACAACTTGGGTGGAATTCAAGGGGTGGCTTGACTCCCCTAACAAACATTACTAAAATAAGTCTCAAATCAAGGGTATTTTCTTTCCTCAGATTTTTAAGGCTACAAGTATTTTAAATATGTTAATAACCAATGAATATGTGCCATAGTGATGCAGTGTTCACGCTGCTGCAGGTCACAGTCAGAGTTTCACGTTCCTGGTGCTCACTGTGTGGAGCGGAGTTTGCTTGGGTTTCCTTCCACTGTCCAAAGACAAACAGGTTAGGTGAGATGGTGAATCTAAATTGGTCAGTCAGTGTGTGTGTTCACCCTGTGAAGGGCTGGTGCCATGTCCAGGGGTTGTTACTGCCTGTATCTGTTATCTGTTGCTTGTTGGGATAGCCTTCAGCTCACCCCTGCCCTGGTACGTAGATTTAGAAAATGGATGCCTCAACAAATGACATATTCCATCCTGTCCAAAGCAACTTTCCCTCTTGCACAGCAGCTATCCTTAAAACAGACATCAGACATCCTGTAAAATTTAAGATTCGTGTACTGTTTCGTATTTAGCTTGAGAGAGTTCACATGTTTGCCGTAAGATTTTTTAAAGCAAACTAATCAAAAACTTCTTTGAAGAAATTTGACACAAAATAAGTCTACGACGCAGATTCTATACCATTTCATAGGATTTTTATATCATTATTTTATTAATATACATACACTATGTGTGGACTATAAAGCAATACATGTATAATTTCGTGCATTTTAACCAGTTGACATCTCTCAACTTGTTAAAAAGTTGTATATAATTAATTTATATAAACCTTTACTTCAATAATATATACATTATGTTTGCATTGCGTGTGCACCTTGCTGTGTAATTATTTCAATGAACTCGTGGTATTGTCCCTATTCATACCCCACTACGCAGCGGCTGAATTTGATCACGCATTCACGCGTATAATAAATAATAATAATAATAATAATAATATTACTTCTATTATTATTATTGTTATTAATTCCTTACGTTTTTATAGCGCCTTTCTTACTACTCAAAGCAATTTGTAAAAATAAATAAATAAATAACAGAAAGGAAGCCCCCAGGACACAAACCAGTGATCATTTAACTGCGAGTCAGCAATCTTACTCTTACTACCACCTCTTCCTGTTAGATACACGCATTATAATTTTGAGCACTACTTTTGTTATTTTGTACTGTCATAAACAAATTATATCAAAAAAGTTTTTTTAAAAAGCCAATTTGAAGCAAAGAGGGTAAGTAATAACTATTTTTCTTTTGTAAGTCAATCAAAAATGCTTAAGCCTAAAAAAAGATCGCCCTGTCAAAATAAGAGACTCTTTCACCTTGTTGACGTGAATCATCTTTAAATTAAATGCTGCCAATCTATACTAATAAACGGCAAAGCCCTCACTCACTCACTCACTCACTCACTCACTCACTCACTCACTCACTCACTCA
>JANRMT010062819.1:65995209-66010476 GCA_026402145.1 Polypterus bichir lapradei
TCCTCCATAACATCCTTTCAGCAAACAGGACTAAGTTCCTTGCTGAAGCAGATCACCCTTTAATGAAATGCTGCCAATAGGGAATAACAGATATCACCGGGCGGCTTTCCACCAATGATAAACCAGCGTCTCATGAGGTGAAAAAATGGGACGTTCTGTGGTTGCGATTAATGCTTTCTGGTTAATCTGCTTTTGAGAAGAATCTGTCATGGGTGGGAAAAGAGGGAGCGAGTGAGGCGGGTACAATGAGCCGGGGCAGGACGGAGCAAGGCGAAGAGGCGGGTATCTGTGCGAGTGTTTTAAATAATGAAAGGAAAAAAAGTGCTTTGAAATTGAGGACCCCCAACCAAGAGGGCTTACGAAACAAAACGCGACAGACAGGCATATGCTACTTGTATAAAAAGTGCACAATAATTACAACAGTGTTAAAGCAATGATGAAGCGAAAGGGAGATGCTAAACATGGGTGGCTGCGTTGTGCCTGCCCATAAATCCCAACCAATGTATATATCTGAACGGATCTATCTGAACCGATGTATATATCTAAACCAATCTATTTTAACCAATATATATATTTAAACCAATGTATACCAACCAATATATATATCTCAACCAATGTATATATTTGAACGGATGTATTCAAACCAATGTATATATCTGAGCGGATGTATCTCAACCAATGTATATATATTAGAATGGATCTATGCAAACCAATTTATATATATCTCAACCAATGTATCTAAACCAATGTATATATCTGAGCGGATGTATTCAAACTGATGTATATATCTCAACCAATATATCCCAACCAATGTATATATCTGAACCGAAATATATATCTGAACGGATGTATTAAAACCAATGTATATATTTACGAACCAATCTTTTTTTTCCTGAACGGCCCCTCATAATATATACGTATATACAATATATATATATTGTTATATATTGTTATATATATATATATTGCTTGTGCCTCCTCCAGACCGCGGGGGGGGCGTCCGTCCTGGTTATGTTGGGGGCCTCGGTAAAGGGCTTGGAAGCCCAGCCCTGTAGGGACCCGTGGCCACCGCCAGGCGGCGCCCCAGTGCCTGTAGAAGTTTGGAGCCCAGCACTTCCGCCACACCAGGAAGTGCTGGGGGGAAGAAGACAGGGGACACCCGAGGGGCTTCCGAGTGCGCAGCCGGCACTTCCGCCACATGGGGGTGTGTCCACAGGAGATTGCCGGGAAGCAGCTGGAGCCCATCCGGGTTCCCATATAAGGGGCCGCCTCCCTCCAGTCAGTGGTGGATGTCGGGTGGAAGAGGATAGAGCTGGAGAGAGGACGGGAGGCGGCCAAGGGAGAGGCACAGAGACTGTGAGGCCTGGACATTTAGGGGAACGGTGCGGGAGGCACTGGGAAGTGCACTGACGTTAAATTGTAAGTAGTGTGTATAATAAACGGTGTGTGGTGGAACTATGTTGTCCGTCTGCCTGTGTCCGGGTCCCAGTTCACAATATATATATATATATATATATATATATATATATATATATATATATTGTCACAGGTGGCTGGGTCAGTGCAGAGGAGGCGAGGAGAGGCCCAAGTGATTTGTGTGTGGAGAAAGTGGCTATTGAGATCCTGGACTTTGGGGAGACTGGGGGTTTGGTGGCGGTGCACATAGACATTGTACATAATAGTAACTGTAAATAAACGTGTGGTGATAGCTAAAACGGTGTCCGCCTGTATGTGTCCGGGCCGTCCTATTTCACTATATATATATATATATATATATATACGTATGTAATGTGGAGACCTAAACTCTTTAACAAAAAAAAAAAATAGTTGAATTGAGTGAATTGATTTAATTTGTATAAACATTCATCCATCCATTATCCAACCCATCCATTATCCAACCCGCTATATCCTAACTACAGGGTCACAGGGGTCTGCTGGATCCGATCCCAGCCAACAAACCCCGGGTAGGGCGCCAGCCCACCACAGGGCACTCACACACACCAAGCACATACTAGGGACAATTTAGAATCACCAATGCATCTAACCTGCATGTCTTTGGACTGTGGGAGGAAACCCACACAGACACGGGGAGAACATGCAAACTCCACGCAGGGAGGACCCAGGAAGCGAACCCAGGTCTCCTAACTGCAAGGCAGCAGCACTACCCACTGCGCCACCGTGATTTGTATAAACATTGTATGGAAAATTTACATCCATTACTAATCAATGGGCAGACAGGATTTTAAAACAAATGAGATCACTGCTGCTGGGTACAGCTAGTATTTTTTGTAAAATGATGGCATCCATTTCTTCAATTTTCAAACCAACTTAATTCAATTCAGGGTCACAGGGGAACCAGAGCCTTAGCAGCAATACAGAAGGCAGGTAAGGAAGCAAACCAAGTCTGGGCAGCAGTACATTACAAGATCTGCTCACACACAGAGTGATCATTTAGAATCACTACCAAACCTAACAAGCACACCTTTGGGGACGTGGGAAGAACACCAGAGGGCATCTAAAGAAAATCACCCAGTGTAACAACTCTAGGGGGTGTGCCAGCCTCCCAACCAGACACAGACAGATGCTGGAGGCACACTGATAAAAACAAAGACATTTTTCTTTTCTTTTTTTCTTCAACTGTGGGCAATGTCTTCCCCATTTCCCATAGGCACACAACACATTCCTGAACACAAGCACAATCCACACAATGCTATACTGTACTTTCTTTCTTTTTCATTCTCCTCCACTCCTCTCCAGCAAGCTTTGTCTCCCTCCTCCTGACTCTGGCTCAGGGAGGGGTGGCTGCTGGCTCCTTTTATAGCCCACCTGGAAGTGCTCCAGGTGTTTGACGACCTATTTCCACCTACACTTCTGACTCAGGAACAACTGCAGCTCCCCCTGGAGGCACCACCAGATCCCAACAGGGTTGTAGAGAACTCTATCTGACATGGAGCCCTGTGGGAATCTGAGGCACCACTGCCACCCAGGAGGGCTGCCATCTAGTGACTCGGGGGAGGTACTTTTCAGTCCATGATCATTCCCCCGGACCATATAAAGAAGAGGTGTCCCGGACACAACAGACACACAGGGAGAGCACACAAACTATGTGAATGTCCAAGCAAGCGATTTGAAACCAGGTTACTGGCTCAATGAGGCAACAGTGCTAAACACTGCACTAATATGTCACCATAAAATAATGAATATAATAAACATGTATAGTGATCATAACAGTATTCATGACTTTGGACTTTTAACCATATGTGAAAAATATCTTCCATCTCTGTATGAGGTTCATTTACAAATTAGTGACTCAAGGTAATTAAACACCCTAATGTTTTCTGGTTTTCATTTCTAATTAATGAGCTCTAAAATTGTATTTGTCTTGTTAATCAGTTGAACGCAATTTTAAAATGTTAATATTCAATCTTGCTATCATAATTTAAACACCAAGGATATAAAGTATATATATGGGCACTAAACTAATGGCCAGCTTTTGAAAAGTCCCAGAAGCAAGAATTCAGTTTACTAAATAGTCACTGACAAAAAAAAACAGCATTGCACAACATTAGACCTACAAGTATCTTTGGTTTTCCACATTCTGATATGGGAGAGAAATAACAGCTGCAAATCAATTATTCACACCTTTTAAACAACCATATCCAGTGGAAAGACCACTCACTTATGAAACATAAAGCAATCATAATAAGTATGAAAAAAGGAAAATTTGTTTTTTTCTCTGCTAAAAGCCACTGGTCAATTTATATTTCTACTTCATTTATCTGAAGTAGAGTCGCAGCTACAATTTCATTCCTGAATGCATCAGCGAATTTTGCATATTAACCAACGTATCATCTTCTTTTATAGTCTTAATAATGATGTAACATCACCTTTCATTTTCTACACTTTCACTGAAGTATAAATGTGTGAATATGGTAAGAGTCTTTGGATAATAAATGATGGTCTTTGCTACCATCTTGTGTCAGATCTTGGTAACTATTTAAAGGGAAACTGATGGTATAATGTGATGGCTGAAACTGTAGGTTTTAGGAATTTAAAACATAAAGTATCTAAAATGATCACGTATAGCCAATGTGCTGTTTAGCTTCCTCAGCATAGTCTGCAAAGATTAATGTTTCTTGCACATTCGCAAATAAACAGAATAGGTGTGTGCAATTCAGTATGGGTCCTTTAATTAATGTCTTATTATTAAATAGCTTTTAATTGTAGTGGAAAAAACAGTATTTGTGGATTGTATCGGAGCCAAAGGTAAGATCAACAATAAGCATTTTCTCGTTTTGTAGAAAAAATTCACAAAAATTATTAGATTCACCTATACGCCTGCTTATTGTTGCATTTATCTAATTAGCCAATCATGTGGCAGCAGCGCATTGCATTAAATCATGCAGATCAGAAGCTTCAGCTAATATTCATATCAAACACCAAAATAGGTAAAAAAATGTAATATCAGTGATTTTGAACATGGCATAATTGAGGTGCCAGATGGGTTGGTTTGAGTATTTCTGTAACTGCTGCCGCCCTGGGACTACTCTCTAGAGTTTACTCAGAATGGTGTGAAAAGCAAGAAACATCCAGTCAGGGGCAATTTTGCAGACAGAAACACCATGTTGATGAGAGAAGTCGGGAGAAATGGCCAGACTGTTTTGAGTTTTGAGAAAGGCTACAGTAACTCAGATAACCACTCTGTACAATTGTGGTGAGCACAAAAGCATCTCAGAAAGTGCAACATGTCAAATCTTGAGGTGGATGGGCTACAACAGCTGGAAGCCACGTTGGATTCTACTTCCGTCATTCATATGCATATGCTCACCAAAACTGGACAGTTGAAATTTTGAAAAAACGTAGTCTTGGTCTGATGAATTTCAATTACTGCTGAGGCAAATAAATGGTGTGGTAAGAATTTGGCTCCAACAGCATGATTCCATGCAAACAACCTGATTTGTGTCAACAGTCCAGGCTGGTGGTGGTTTAATGGTGTGGGGAATGTTTTCTTGGCACACTTTGGGCCTGATAATACCAATCAATGATCATTTAAATGCCACAAATGCTGACTATGCATGTCCCTTCATGGGCACAATTTACCCATTTCTGAATGGCTATTTCCAGTATTAAAATGCACCACATCACAAAGTAAAAGTTGCCTTAAACTGCTTCAAGAACATAACAATGAGCTCAATGTTCTTCACTAGCCTTCCCAGTCACTGGATCTGAATCCATAAGAACACATTTGGGATGTGGTAGAATGGGAGATGTGCGATATGAATATACAAATGACAATTCTGCAGAAATCGTGTGATGCAATCATGTCAGCATGGACCAGAATCTAAAAGGAATGTTTCAACATATTGTGGAATCAAAAAACATACAGAACAAATTAACAAAAAACGGGAATGACAAGAAAATCAGAAAGGAGCCAGAACTGTTGTTTGTGTAAGAGCAGTACTTTCTGGATGCTGTGCTGTAAGAGTGGGTGGATGGAGTCCGCCACTCTCACCTTGCCAGAATCTGGCGTGGGTTCTTATATGCTCTCAAGTGACCTTGGTAGTGTAGCAGAGGTGTTCTTGATACGTAGGAAGGCACACAGAGATGGTTGCCCCATTTTGTGGCCTACTTACCGATTTTATTTTTTTTATAACATAACGGTGAATATACAACACTGACCTAACCCAAGAACACTTCTCTTTCCTTCTATATTTCCCCTCACTAATTGCTCCTCCTTCCTCTTTTAAATAAATCAATAAACTCACTAACATGAACTATTTCTTATAGTTTCATAAACTTTATTGTGATTTCACAGTCAACATTTGATTTTACTAAATGCAGAGAAATTTGATTAAATGCAGAGAGCAAGACAATCGTATAGGAATTCCTGAGATTTCAAAGCTTAAAAGAAAGTGAGCGGCTTCAGACATCAACCAAGCAAAGAATTGCTAAAAATTTTCAGGTATGTTTGGAGTTGTGCTATTTCCATTTGTGACTATTCACCAGCAGTGATCTTAACAAATTAAGTTATGGAGAATTTTGTATTTTTTATACAATTAAGAGAAAATATCTGAATGTTTCTTTATTAGAGTGGTCCCATTTTCGTGGACTAAGACAGGATGGTCTGTAGTGAGTGTGGGTTAGGGAGATACAAAGCTAATTATAAAATTATGGAGGTGGGACTCAGTCAGGTCGACCCTGCAACTGCGTATTGACAGTATTTTAATGGCACTCTAATCCGGTGTTTCTCAACCACTGGTCATTTCACCGTCTGACTTGTTCACACATTCCCACCCCCACCCAATTTAACCGTACCTTACAGTTTAAGATACCAACAGTATTCTACATTTAATCTTATTTGAAATAAAGTATATAAATTCCCAAAACATCTATCATTTTGTATTAACAGTCTGCTTGTTTATTGATGTTTATATTAAATCTGCATTTTTTTTGTAAATAATGTGTGGAGTTGTGAGTGATGTTTTGTAATAATGGAGCTTATGCAGCCTGATTTAATATTTTGCAATGCATTTTGTAATGTATGCTGTATTGGTAATTACAACTCAAAGACACATGATATCCTATATGGTGTTCAACAAGGCTCTATCCTGGGTCCGCTGCTCTTCTCAATCTACATGCTTCCGTTAGGTCAGATTATCTCAGGGCACAACGTGAGCTACCACAGCTATGCTGATGACACACAGCTGTATTTATAAATAGCACCTGATGACCCCGATTCTCTTGATTCACTAACACAATGTCTTACTTGTATTTCTGAATGGATGAATAGTAACTTTCTCAAGCTAAATAAAGAGAAAACTGAAATCTTAGTGATTGGCAATAACGGATACAATGAGGCTATTAGAAATAAACTGGATACATTAGGAGTAAAAGTCAAGATGGAGGTAAAAAGCTTAGGGGTAACTGTTGACTGTAATCTGAATTTTAAATCGCATATTCATCAGACCACTAGGACACCATTTTTTCACTTAAGAAACATAGCAAAAGTTAGACCTCTTATATCACTGAAAGATGCTGAGAAATTAGTTCAAGCGTTTGTTTTCAGTCGACTAGATTACTGTAACGCAATCCTCTCAGGAATACCCAAAAAAGACATAAATCGTTTGCAACTAGTGCAGAATGCAGCTGCTAGAATCCTAACCAGGAAAAGAAAATCCGAGCACATTTCTCCAGTTTTGATGTCACTGCACTGGTTACCTGTGTCATTCAGGATTGACTTTAAAATACTGCTTATGGTTTATAAAGCCTTAAATAATCTCGCCCCATCTTATATATCGGAATGTATGACACCCTATATTCCAAATTGTAACCTCAGATCCTCAAATGAGTATCTCCTTAGAATTCCAAGAGCAAAACTTAAAAGAAGTGGTGAGGCGGCCTTCTGCTGTTATGCACCTAAAATTTGGAATAGCCTGCCAATAGGAATTCGCCAGGCTAATACAGTGGAGCACTTTAAAACACTGCTGAAAACACATTACTTTAACATGGCCTTCTCATAACTTCACTGTAATTTAATCCTGATACTCTGTATATCCAATTCATTATAATAACTATTCATGGTGGCTCTAAAATCTGTAGTAACCCCTACTCTCTCTTCTGTTTCTTTTTCCAGTGTCCTTTTGGTGGTGGCTTGTGCCACCACCATCTACTCAAAGCACCACTATGTTCCAACAGTGATGGATTAAAAGCCAGAAGTCTGCATGACCATCATCATCAAGTCCTTCAGTGAGAACCCTAAATACAAAGAGGACTATTTCATTTACGTTAGGTAGAATGCCCAGAGGGGACTGGGCGGTCTCGTGGCCTGGAACCCCTGCAGATTTTATTTTTTTCTCCAGCCATCTGGATTTTTTTTTGTTTTTTCTGTCTTCCCTGGCCATCGGACCGTACTCTTTTTCTATGTTAACTTATGCTGTCTTATTTTAATTTCTTATTTTGTCTTTTATTTTTCTTCAGTATGCAAAACACTTTGAGCTACTTTTTTGTATGAAAATGTGCTATATAAATAAATGTTGTTGTTGTTGTTGTATTTTCCAGCCCCTAATTCTCTCTGCTCCCTGCATGAATAATTAGGGACTGAATAAAAGTGCATTTGTCCAAAACTTACAAGGTACTACAGATTTAGCTTACTTCATAGAATGTGTGACAGTAGGGGGCATTGTCACTCCTCCAAACCCGCAGACAACACGTCCAGACACCAGGTAAAAGTATTAGAAATATTTTAATTTCTGCAATACTGTACACAAAGCACCTCCACCTCCACAATACTCAATAATACTCAATAACAACAATCAATCAATACAATAATCCTCCTCTCCACCCAGCAGCTCCATCACACTACCTCCCAACTCCAGCTCAGTCTTTTTATAGTCCTCGACCGGGAAGTGCTTCTGTCCCTAAGTCCATGTGATTCCATAGCACTTCCGGGTCAAATGAAAACTCTTATATTTAAAATAGAAGCAATCGTGTCTCCCTGCAGTGTCCCCTGGCGGCCCCCATGGTATCCAGCAGGGCTGTGAAGCTGAACTCCATTGTCCATGATGCCCTGCGGTAATTCGGGGCACCTCCATGTTACAGGGAGGACTCCATCTAGCCTGGGGGCGCTGGCCGGGATAAACTGCCGACCATCTCTCACAAATGATTCAAGCAAAAGTGTGATTCATTATCAAATAATTCTACAGTCCAAGTATCTTAGTTTTAAACATTTTAGTAAAATTCAAAGCAAAACAGTTCACACAAAAATAATATATATTATTTATATACGTAGTTCTATATACATATAGTTATACAGTCATACTTTCAAATGTTCATACGTTTAAAATGTGGTCAGAAAACCATTCCATTTATAAACTAATCTGAGAGTCCAAGCCTCTGTCAGAGAAAGCATTTCCTAATTGCCTAGTTATCACTCATAGAAATAGCTAAGAAAGTTCTGTTACATGTTAGCTTACAGGTGGTGAAATATTATACCATTCTGTAAGTAACTAAATTTGTATTCAGTTCAAATTAAGAAAACACTTATTCTAAAAATATAATGGGGAAAAAGTAAAGGTTTATCTATACTAATAAAAGGCAAAGCCCTCACTGACTGACGGACTCACTCACTCATCACTAATTCTCCAACTTCCCATGTAGATAGAAGGCTGAAATTTGGCAGGCTCATTCCTTACAGGTTACTTACAAAAGTTAAGCAGGTTTCATTTCTAAATTCTACGCATAACGGTCATAATTGAATCCTACTTAAGTACATATATTCGTTGTCAGAGGTGCCAGGGGCAATGACCCGGCCAGGACACCATAAATAACCGGAAGAGGGCATGCGGCCGCCTTGGATCACGTGGGGGCCACCACCCTGGTTGCTTTGGGGGCCACGGGTTGAGGGCATGGAAGCCCAACCCTGTAGGGGCCCATGGTCACCACCAGGGGGTGCCCCAATGCCTTGGGAACCCTGGACTCCAGTACTTCCGCCACACCAGGAAGTGCTGGGGGGAAGAGAAGCAGGGACACCCGGAATGCTTCTGGGAGTACAGCTGGCACTTCCGCCACACAGGGGCGTGTCGACGGGTGATTGTCGGGGAGAACCTGGAGCATATCCGGGTGAGGATAAAAGGGGCCACCTCCCTTCATTCGGGGCTGGAGTTGGGTGGAAGAAGGACTAAGCAGAGGAGAGTGGAGGCAGCCTGAAGAGTGGAGGTATTGTGTGTTGGCCAGGACTTTGGGGACTTGGGGTTTGTGTGCACTTTTGGACTTAGTAAATAATAGTATTTGTAAATAAACGTGTGGTGGGTGAAAACAACATGTCTGCCTGTCTGTGCCCGGGTTACGTTCACATCTGGCATAGTCGGCAGGATGCTCCGTCTGGTGCAAGACGGGGACCTGTTTTGAAAAATCTTGTTGTGGACGGCCCGGCGCAGCAGGAGAACCCACCCACGTGCTGCGGGAGCTGTGTGCACACAACCCCGCGGAAGAAAGGTACCCCACGGACCACCACAGGTCCGCAGGAGAGCCATTTACCCCTGTCGCGGGTTGACGACGTGCATGGCGCGAGTACAGCGGGCTCCTATAAGTGCGCCGTGGCTGGAGGCGCCCGGGACAGCATTGCGTCTAGAGAGGCCACGCCGAGGACGTCTCCTCGGTCAGACGGGACCTGGGAGGTGAGTTCCCTGCCTGTCGGCAGCCGGCCCATGGGGGCTGGGCGTGTTTTCTATCTTTCAGGCAGGGGCTGCCCAGATCCGCGTCAGTGGCGGGAGCTGCGGAGAAGAAGCCGCTGCAGCTCGAGAGGCACTGGCAACAGCAAGACCGCCAGCGAGCACGTCGCTGCCGCAGGAGGGGAGCCAAAATGGCCGCGGACCAGAAGTCCCTCCCCATGACAGGCACGCGATTGGAAGGTGTGTCTTGCGTGCCCGCCGATGATTGGAGAGAGGCGGGATGAAGGAATGTCCATCACGTGCTGGGGGAGCCCCAATTGGGCCGGAGGAAGAGGCCCACAGGAAGTTGCCAGCGTCTGGGGCTGACGGACAGGTAAGCTCCGCGTCGGTTAACTTCCTGTCTTTGCCGGCTGCTCTGTCGGAGCTGGAGGCATGCCTTCAGCCCGCGGAGCAGCGTTTGTTGCAGGTGCTACGTGCCCTCCGGGTGGAATTGCGGGTACTGGAGATGAAGGCAGTCACGTCAATCGAAGAGCTGTTGAGGGCGATTAGATGGCGCGACACTGGATTCTTCAGCCGGAGGTGTACGCCGGGGAAGGTGAGTACAGCCGTCCCCGTACAGCACAAGGGAGGGCTTGCCGAAAACGGCTGTGATAACAATGATCAGCAACAAGTAGGCAGTCCTCCGACAGTGGATGCAGCACAGGGGGCTGTGCGCGCGCTGAGGGGAGAGACAGCGAGAGGGCTGGCAGGACACGGGCTGTTGAGTGCCCCAGGTCCTAGCGCCCTCCACCCCGAGTCTGCAGCAGTCTTGCGCCGCTCTACAGGGACGCAGACGGGAAGGAGTCTCTTTCTTTGCAATGAGACTCAGACCGTCAGGGCATCCCAGAGTGACAAGAGGAATCGAAAGGTGAATGCCGGTTCCTCCAATAGAAAGGGACGTGGTGCTGGGTGCACACGTCCGAGTGCTGGCCGCCCTCTGCAGAGGCAGAGAGAACCCGTGAGGTCAGTGGAGAGGAAAGGTCTGCAGGCGGTCCCGTCTAATCCACCGACAGGAGGGACACGGAACCCACAGAGGTGGTGCCGAACAGGCAAGTACCGGGGTGCTGGTCGGGGGGGCGCTGCCAGTGCATGGCACAAGGAGACGCCAGGGAAGGGTGTCCAGGCAGCGGCTCTGCCCCCGTCTTTTTGTTTATTGCAGGACTGGACCCTGGACAAGTAGTAGGACCCACTTAGTTGGAAACCTGCCCTCATACGACGGGCTGTCTGATGGGAGGACTCTCCGCTGGCGAGGGGGTGCCGCCACGGCTGGCGGAGGCTACGAAGGGGCGAGTGGCTCCAACCAAAGGGGCATGAAAACCGTAGGAGTGGTGCCGAAGGAGTGGGCCCCGGGGTGCCGGTAAGAGGGCGGAGCGCAGCCTGTGCGAGGCACAGGAGGACACCAAGTGGTGGTGTCCAGGTGGCGTCTCCGCACCTATGCCTGTTGGGAGAACAGGGCCGGACCCTGGCTTCCCAGGAGTAGGACCCGCTTCGAGGGTAAGCTGCCCTCACGGGACGTGCCACTCCTCCCGAGTGGTCTTCTCTGGCAGAGGGGCACTGTCAGAGGTGCCAGGGGCGACGACCCGGCCAGGACGCCATAAAGAACCGGAAGAAGGCGTGCGGCCGCCTTGGATTATGTGGGGGCCACCACCCTGGTTGCTTTGGGGGCCACGGGTTGAGGGCATGGATGCCCAACCCTGTAGGGGCCCGTGGTCACCACCAGGGGGTGCCCCAATGCCTTGGGAACCCTGGACCCCAGTACTTCCGCCACACCAGGAAGTGCTGGGGAGAAGAGAAGCAGGGACACCAAGAATGCCTCCGGGAGTACAGCTGGCACTTCCGCCACACAGGGGCGTGTCGACGGTTGATTGCCGGGGAGCACCTGGAGCATATCTGGGTGAGGATAAAAGGGGCCTGAAGAGTGGAGGCATTGTGTGTTGGCCAGGACTTTGGGGACTTGGGGTTTGTGTGCACTTTTGGACTTTGTAAATAATAGTAAACGTGTGGTGGGTGAAAACAACATGTCTGCCTGTCTGTGCCCGGGTTACGTTCACAACGTCCATAGCCTGAAGCTCAGTCGCTGTGTGAGGCAGCGTTGTGTCCCCCATAACCACGCCGCCCACGTAGTTGGCTGCCTGCCTATATTGCATCCCCCATCCCTACACCTCCCATGTAATTGACTGCCTGCCCATATAAGGGCGTCCGTCGCTCCGGTCTTTTCATTCCCTTCTTTGCTTCACCACAGTATTCACGTCTCCCTGCTGATAACTGCAGCCTTTTTATTTAATCCACACCTTCTCCACTGTTTTATTGTTCGTTTATCACAATGCAAAGTTATCGATGAAGGTGGTTGTATGCTTACAACGCTTGACAGATGCCGAATGTCACTTCAACACAAGTCCTGCAAATACTAATGTAATTGAAACAAACCATGAAACTCAAACCGATTATGACAGCAGCAATCCAAGCTGTGAGAAAACAGTAAAAAGGAGGCGTGTCAAACGTTGTGGTACATTTTCTGATGCAGCTAGACGGAAACAACTTCGTGATGCTGCCACCAAATACTCGCAGAAAAATTCACAAGTTAATAGACACGCTGTCGCTAAATACTCGCAGGCAAATCCACAAGTTCATAGAAACACTGTCGCTAAATACTCGGAGAAAAATCCAGAAGTTAATAGACATGCTGTCGCTAAATACTTGCAAGCAAATCCACAACTTAATAGAGACGGTGCCGCTAAATACTCGCAGGCAAATCCACAAATTCATAGACACACTGCAGCTAAATATTCGCATGCAAATCCACAAGTTAATACCGGGAATGCCCGTTAAACATCTTAGATTCACGAGTAGCGATTTGGGTAGTGAGATGTCTATCGAGGTGATCACCATCGATGAAAGAACTGTCACTTACCGAATGGTTTCCATGCCCGGAGATGCCGCCTGCCTTTTACATTCTCTGTGTTACATATTGCACGGCCATATCAGGCTCAGTCTTGATATCCGGAGAAACATTGTGTCTTATGTATTGATTGATTGGGACAGGTTCAAGGTGTGGACTGATGACGGTACAGGAGATAATTATACTACACAGGAGCACTATAAGAGTGAAATGCTTTAGCCCTTCACCTATGCTTCTGCATGTGAGTTGATGGCTACCGCTGTTATTGTTCGGTTGTCGCTTTCAAGTGTACCGAAATGGCCAAATATTTTACACCTTTGGAGAACAGCCAATGCCTCTTAAACATCTTAGATTGACAGGTGACGATCTGAGTAGTGGACACTTTGATGTTTATGAATGTTTCAACTCTCAAAAGCTGGATGCGAAGTTATCGATGAAGCCGGTTGTATGCTTACAACACTTGACGGATGCCGAATATCACTTCAAGACAAGTCCTGCAAATACTAACGTAATTGAAACAAACCATGAAACTCAAACCGATTATGACAGCAGCAATCCAAGCTGTGAGAAAACAGTAAAAAGGAAACGTGTCAGACGTCGTGGTACATTTTCTGATGCAGCTAGACGAAAACAACTTTGTGATGCTGATGCCAAAATTTTCGCAGAAAAATCCACAAGTTAATAGACACGCTGTGGCTAAATACTCGCAGGCAAATCCACAAGTTCATAGAGAGGCTGTCGCTAAATACTCACAGGCAAATCCACAAGTTCATAGAGACGCTGTCGCTAAATACTCGCAGGCAATTTCACAACTTAATACCGGGAATGCCTGTTAAACATCTTAGATTCACGAGTAGCGATTTGGGTAGTGAACACTTCGATGAATGAAACCCGTTATCTTTACAACGGTTGACAAACACGGAATGTAATTTGAACACAACACGTCCTCCAAATACGAACCTGATTGAAAGAAATAATGATAATCAAATCCTTGATGACAGCAACACTCATAACAGTGACAAAACAATTACACTGACAATCATGTTACGTTATTTTTAAAATGTTTCCTTTTCTTTTTCATAACTTATTTAACACACTACTTCTCTGCTGCAAAGCGCGGGTATTTTGCTAGTTACAAATAAAGTAATAGATTTCAGCTTACATATTTTATTTATTTTTTTAAATGTATGTAAAAATATTCTGTTTCAGGTTAATGTGGGTATTTATGAGTGTCCATGATAAAATACTTATCAAGGAAAGAGGAAAAACTTTGCCATTGGTGATTTCATCAGAAAGTTCTGCATAGAAGCTACTTCAGGCAGCAGAAGCAAAACTTAAGGCATTTCATCATCTTCTAAATATTTCATATGTTATTCACCATTCTGATGGATTATAAATGGATAAGTTTCCTGGATCTGAAGAGAGTTTTAATATACAATCATTCAAAGATACAACTGGTAAGCCTTTCAACGGGCTAACATTTTTCATTTGTGCAGAGAAAGACTACAAAATACTACATAAAGAAAAATCAGTGCAGTGCCAATAAAAAAGTCAAATAAGTTATATTTATGACTTTATACATGTGCATATGTTTCAGCAAATCAAAATGAAATATTAAAAAAGAAGATTTGATTAAACTTTGTACAAATTAAGTACAAATTATGTAATTAATACATTGCTGATTAGTCATTTACTATGAGCTATTTAATTTTGAAGGAGAAGGGGGTGACACTGACAATTAAGTTATTATTCAACCAAGATGGTACATGAGTAGACAGAAGACACCTTGGTACATTTTTAAATAATATTCTCTATGTGTTCATTAATTTTGTGCATCCATCCATCCTTCCCTCTACTACATTAACATGTTCATCTATTTCAAGGTTGTGGGAATGAGGTGCTAAACATAAAGCTGCACATTTATAGCCTGAGTAAATCATTAAATAGAAATAATGGAAAGCATTTTTTTCAACATCTGTTGTAGCCATTATCTCATAGTTCACCAAGAGAGGAATCTAAGCCTGAACCACAAAAGGTAATTTAGGAATCTTATGTTTTAATTTGTTTGTCATTGGTTGTACAGCTCTTTGCATTAATAATAATAATAATAATAATAATAATAATAATAATAATAATAATAATAATAATAATAATAATAAT
>JANRMT010062819.1:66010486-66063694 GCA_026402145.1 Polypterus bichir lapradei
ATAATAATAATAATAATAATAATAATAATAATAATAATAATAATAATTTTGTATATTTACATGGCATTTTACATAAACACCAATGTGTAGCATCCACCTGGATGATACAACAGCAGCTATTTTTGGGCCAGTATGCTCACCAGACATTAGCTATGGTTAAGAGGTGAAAGAGACAGTTAGACAAATAGAGACAGGAAATGATTAGCAGGGCAGAACAACCAGGCCGTGGTGGACAATTTAGCCAGAACATCAGGGAACACAATACCATCCATCCATTATCCATCCTGCTATATCCTAACTACAGGGTCATAGGGGTCTGCTGGAGCCAATCCCAGCCAACACAGGGCACAAGGCAGGAAACAAACCCCGAACAGGGTGCCAGCCCACCGCAGGAACACAATGAAAGATGTCCAGAGATCAAATAGTGCAGATGCAATACTCAGGAACCCAAATTCGATACTGTGCAATCCCATCTTTAAAAACTGCAACTAAGAGGTGAGCCTATGTACACTCTTGACAAAATCATCCACTCATTTTAAGTCAGCTTGGTGGTCCTCAACCTGATGTGATACAAAGTACCCCAGAAATTTTGCGGATGTTTTGATCCACTGCAGGAACCAGAAATGGAGGTGGTATTTGCTGGTGAGTGTCTCTAGTCAGTAAGGGATGACAGATTGGGCTTAGGTGCAGTGGAAGCAGCCTGACAATCAAGTGCAAGACCAATGTAGACATACGTAACAGAATTCGATTGACTTCAAAAAGCCCCAATTTCTAGGTTTTCCACTGACAAATACCTCAGTTGTGCCTGACATTCTGGCTTTAACAACACTGCAAATGTCACAACGGTATTCAGTAATTAAGGTAGATGAAGAGGAGCATCACATTTTGCTCTTCACCCTTTCTAGAAAGAATTTGCTTGTTTTACCACAGCCATATGGACACGTTTTCACCTTTCATGTATTTCATATTAACATTGCCAACATTATGGTTCCAACCTCATAAATCCTTTTATGTCAGTCCTGATGAGGCAACGACAGGTTGAAAAGAATTCTGTATTGCAGTAGTTGTACTAATATTGTCACATGTGTAGAGTACAGTGAAATTCTTACTTGTATGTCCACACGACATGCAAAAAGTTGCCACTCTCTGGTGCTATGATAAACACATAACTTCAACATTTTATTTAACAGAAAATCAGCTAACCCAATATATTCGTTATATATAGAGGGTGAGTAGACAGTGGAAGAAAGCAGGAATATACCACACAAGATAGTAATTGGGTTTTTCTTTTTGCATGTGTGTGTGTTTAATTTCAAAAGTAATTACAAAACAGATAGTAATACCATTTTGTCTACTTTCAGGACTTGCCAGGGATGAGTATTCCATTATCAGAAGAATGATTGCTGTGTCACTTGTCCACAGTGGCCTTGGTACACACTTTTTCTCCAGACATCTTGTAGAATACATCAGTGAAACATCTGTTTTACCACAATCTCTTCTTGATTTCACAGATCCAGACATTCAGAATGAGCTTCCGGAGATTGGAGCTTTAATTTTATTTGACAAAAAAAATTGTCATTATATTAGTAATGGAAATTTTGTATAAATAACAAAAAGTATAAAGTTCTGTAAATGGAATATAATGGAGTGTACTGATAAAAAAAACAGATAGAGTCATCCACATTTTTACCAATCCAGAGAGACATCATGGCAAAACTCAGCACAGTGCTCCTTTTGGTTGGATGTCTTCATAACATCAAAGGCATTGGGGAGAAAGAAAGTGGTGTGCAAGACTTTTTAAAATGGCACCTCTTTTCAAGAAATGCTGCATACATTGAAAGGTGCTTAAAGAATACAATTCAGCAAATATGATGTGCAGTTTTTAGATTCTCTAAAAATAGACAGATATATGTATTGTCTATTGTATGTAACGTGACATTAACAAATGCATTTGTTCAAAGAAGGATTGTCAACCCTTAATATCTATTATTGTAAAACTTGACTGTTTCTGAAGTAACCACTATCATAATTGGAAACAAAATTGTATAAGAGGTAGTAAATATATTATCTTCATATAAAAACTAGTGCTCTGTTCAGTGTACTGTTCAGTCATCGTTTGGCATGTTTTTGTGCTCTCTGTTTAAAGAAATACTCAAATCAAAAGTGATTTAAAAAAATCTGCAACCAGTGTTAAATTACATCTAGCTGCATCCCTAAAACATGATGAACATTTAAATATTAAACTTATAAATGTATAATCACTACATGATACTACACTATGGTGCTTTGGCTGTCAGAGCATTGTAAGCTCTGGTAACTGAGCAACTTGCTGAGGAAGATCTCATTCCTGGTGGATCTCATAATATTGTAAAAAGAATAGGACAGGATGCACTGCCATCTGCTTTATATTTTAGCAGAAGGTTGAAATGTAAATGTCCATTTTTTAACAAAACATTTTACTCTTTCCTCCTTACTTCGTCAATATGTGTTAAATACAACTTTGCCTTTCTTTTGCTTCTGTGGTGTGTCTTTGTTTCTGTTGAGGAATGATTTGATATCTTAAGCAGACGGCAGGAATTCTGTTGACACGATGAAAACAAGTGATGTGCAAATGATTCTTTTCAGTGATTTGATTCATTTCGTTCAGTTCACCAAAATGTTTTGAATCTATGAATCACTGATTCGTTCACTTCAAGATATGGAGGACTGCCGGCTTCCCATGCTGGTCCGCACCCCCAGGCCGCCAGGAGGAGCTCTCCCGACAGCAGGATCGTGCCCCGAGTTCCAGCAGGGCCTTATGGACTATGTAGTGTTTTTACACAGCCCTGCTGGATACCTTGGGGACCATCAGGAGTCGCTGTAGGGGGGCTCATGGGCTCTTGTGTGCCCTATAACCCGGGAGTACGTCACGGTCATGTGAAGAAAAGGACTGTTTGCCCTGACCCGGAAGGAATAAGGAACTGTGGACTGTTGGGACAGGAACACCTCCGAGTCAGGGGCTATAAAAGGACGGTGCCTCAGTCCAGACACTGAGCTGTGCTGGGTGGGAGAGGAGCAAAATGTCTGGGCGAGGAGGAGTGGTTATTGTGTTGATTAGTGATTTATGAGTAGTGTGGAAGGTGCTTGGTGCACTGTGGATAAAAATAAACAGTCTTGGACTTTTACCTGGTGTCTGGAGTTGTACCTGAGGGTTCAAGGGAGCACTAGCGCCCCCTACTGCCACAAAGAATAACAACCTATATTCTAGTTAGAAATCTAGAATAGCATCATAACAGTGTAACAACTTCAACCATCAAACAATGTAAACAATATAATAATATAATATATAACAATATAATATCCAGCCATCCATTATCCAACCCGCTATATCCTAACTACAGGGTCACGGGGGTCTGCTGGAGTCAATCCCAGCCAACACAGGGCGCAAGGCAGGAAACAAACCCTGGGCAGGGCACCAGCCCACCACAACAATATAATAATTTTCTAATAATAATAATATCATTTTCAGTGTTCCCTGTTATAGATTTTATTTGGTTTTATTGATTTATACTTCTTTCTAGTATCAAATAGGAGGCATATTTGGCCCTTGATGCTCACATGATTTATACAAATTAGAAATAAAAAGAGTTTAAGTTTGGTAAAACCAGATCAACCTCAAAGTTTTAGTAGGACTTATGGAGGAATGTGGAAGAAAAATTACACTTAGTGGTCACATAGTCATTTAGGATAAAGTGTTTTCCATATTAAAATATATCATCCGTCTTATAAATGTTAAAGGGTTAGTATATGTCAGAAACCTGTTCAGGCACACCAGGAAAGCAGATAAAGGTCAAGTGAACAACAATTGTACAGAAAAATGACTAAGAAATCAGCAGATATCCTATGAAAAACCAGAATGGACAGTTGTTACATACACAGAAATTTCAATGGTGGTGGCTCAACCAGAAGAGTATAAGATGAACCAGAGAATAATAAAATAGTCTTTTATTTTATACAAGTCATTTGGGTGTATACCAAAGAACCAACCATAGTAAAATGTATTCATCGATTAGTTTATAAAATGAACCTCTATCCTTTGTTTCACCAATCATTCTGACCATGCTGTAACAGACTGCCGTGAAGGCATTTGCCAAAGAGTAATTAAACGACGCAATGGACATTTTTTTCTCCTGACTGATTACTGACTCAGAGGTTTTATCAGATTTGTTCTGTTAGAGGATAAGTTTCTTTCTTTAATTAAGATGTTAATTTCTACCACAGTTTTGGCACCCAAAATAGTTGACCGGTGGTAACATTCAACTTGTAATGCATTAAGAGGTTGCAACCCATGGGAATGGGGAATCCCACAGATAGAATAGGGTAAAAAATAGTATAACATAATTGTGTAGTAATTGAAGAGTTTATGCAGTAAGTGGAAAATGTAACTGGTAAGAAAAAGAATAAAGGTGAGATTTTTGTCATTGGTGTAAATTGTAAGGTTTATGTTTTCTGTGTAGTGATTGTGTGTTCACTTTGTGGCTGAGCAGAACCTTCGGCTTGTGCTTTAGAAGTCACAGCAAAAATCGGAGGACACGTTATCAGAGGCTGTTGAGTGTTTCTTTGTTCTAATCAGCAAAGTGAGTTTGTTTTTTGTCTTTGTTTCCTTTTATGTCTTTTATGCAGCTCTGGGTAGTGTTTGTACAGTATATTCTCTTCATGTTTGTACAAGTTTTCTAACAATTTACATAGGTCAGGAAAATGAAGTTTAACTGTAGCAGCACTCGGTACGTACCAATGGGGATTGGTTAAAATAAACACTTAAAAAGATCTGAATGAGCAGCAAAGTCATGCTGGTGAGAAAAGAGTGCAGTGCGGTGAAAAAATGGAGAGACTTATGAAAAGAATTGTGTAAAATATGAAAATGCTTTAAATGTGTTGAAAGAATGCACCGTGTGTTTGAAAATGCTGTTCTATGCATAAGACGTAACCTGTAAATGGGACTATGTCTGAAATGCACTTGTATCATACTGCATGTTCAAAGTGTTTGCTGAAAATATATTGTGCACACAAATTTCAGATTTAAATAGTAGATGCTAAATAGTTATCATAATAAAACTTGAGTAAGTTTAAATGTGTTAAAGACAGTTTAAATACTTTTGAGTATGTTGTGCAGTATGTGAAAGAGACTTCTATGACTGAAGTGCATTTGAAAGAATTTAAGTGAGTTTGGGAATATGTTTGGTTAAAGACAATGTATGAAAATATGTGGTGTTGTTTGAAATGATGAGGCAATTGATAAAGTTGTGCATAAAGGCATATGTTTTGAATTCAAACTTAAATGAATATGATTGGTACACAATACAATTTATTTTTGTATAGCCCAAAATCACACAATGAGTGCCGCAATGGGCTTTAACAGGCCCTGACTCTTGACAGCACCCCAGCCTTGACTCTCTAAGAAGACAAGAAAAAACTCCCCCAAAAAAAAACCCTAGTAGGGAAAAAAATGGAAGAAACCTTCGGAAAAGCAGTTCAAAAAGAGACCCCTTTCCAGGTAGGTTGGGCTTGCAGTGGGTGTCAAAATGAAAAGGGTCAATACAATACAATACCCAAAACAGTACAAATCCTCAATACAGTATAAAAATAAACATTTTACAAGTATGGAGCAGAATTTAACAGTCAATGATATCACATAATATGATCTGGATTTGTTTAGAGTCCTGGAGACCTCATCCATCAAGCTGCCTCCCCCATTTGGCCATTCCACAATTGAAACAGCGCTAATCCGATGAAAGGACCCCTCTACCCCATGATTCCTGCGATCCTCCATCAGGGATGATTTTACCTTAGGCAGGCAAAACAACCTGGCACACAGTTTGTATAAATGTGTGTGCCTTTTTTCTTTGAGTACTGGCCATACTCAAATGGAAGAAAGTAATTTTATAGTAAATTTAAGTTAAAAGGAGACATATTCTTTAAAACAGTAAGGAAGCTAATGATGAGTACTGGCTTCCAGTCTAGGTTGTGTTCCATACTAAGATAGGCTGTACAAAAGAATCAACACTCTGGAAAAGCTACAAAAAACATCTCAGGAGGATATAAACGAAAAAAGTGTGCATGAACAACTAGCCTTGGCAGGAGGTCATGGGTAAAAGAAATCAATATTAAGCATATCTAAATTTTATATATCAGAATGTTTTCTTTAACATTGAGAGTATTTTAAATACAAATAGATTTTGAATTATAAGACATTTGATACAATATAATGTTGACTTCTTTTGCTCATCCACTTCTTGTGTTATAAATACTTTAAATGTGAAATAGAATAGAATGTTACTGTTTGAATGACTACATAGCTGATAGAAGGTTTATTTTGTTTTCTATAAATTGATGCTCTAATGAAACATTCTGAACACTTTGTTAAAATTGTAAAGCCATAGGTAGAAGTGTAATGAAACTGTTTAGTTTTAAGATTAAATGTTGAGATGTAATACTAGATGTATTTCAATATAATTTCTGTTGATCTAAGTAATCTTTTAAATAATTAAGGAACATTATGTAGGACAAGGATAAAAAATATTTTATATGAACTACCCTGATATCTTTCGACATAGTTAAATATAAATTTCTTTTTTAAATGATTTAAATTCTAAGACTGCATATACTTGAATAATATTCTGTAATTATATAAAAAAGGCTCTTTAACTAATAACCTCCACACAAGTCTACCCTCTCTTTTCTTTTGTTTTTGTTTGCCACTCCTGGACGCATTTGTGTTCTCTGTAAAATGAGTTATTACATTCAGCTCTTATCAGTTGTAACAATAATGGGATTGATTTTGGAGTTTTCACTCAGAGATACCTTTTCGCTCCACATTCCCTCAAGGTGTGGGAAATGGTTGATAATTAGTTTGACAATTGAATACTTTTCCCTTGGTGAGTATACAGTTGTGCTTGAAAGTTTGTGAACCCTTTAGAATTTTCTATATTTCTGCATAAATATGACCTAAAACATCATCAGATTTTCACTCAAGTCCTAAAAGTACATAAAGAGAAACCAGCTAAACAAATGAGACAAAAATATTATACTTGGTCATTTATTTATTAAGGAAAATGATCAAATATTACATATTTGTGAGTGGCAAAAGTATGTGAATCTTTGCTTTCAGTATCTGGTGTGACGCCCCTTTTCAGCAATAACTGCAACTAAACGTTTCCGGTAACTTTTGATCATTCCTGCACACCGGCTTGGAGGAATTTTAGCCCATTGCTCCGTACAGATCAGCTTCAACTCTGGGATGTTGGTGGGTTTCCTCACATTAACTGCTCGCTTCAGGTCCTTCCACAACATTTCGATTGGATTAAAGTCAGGACTTTGACTTGGCCATTCTAAAACATTAACTTTATTCTTCTTCAACCATTCTTTGGTAGAATGACTTGTGTGCTTAGGGTCGTTGTCTTGCTGCATGACTCACCTTCTCTTGAGATTCAGTTCATGGACAGATGTCCTGGCATTTTCCTTTAGAATTCTCTGATATAATTGGAATGGCCAAGCCGAAATCCTGACCTTAATCCAATCGAAATGTTGTGGAAGGACCTGAAGCGAGCAGTTAATGTGAGGAAACCCACCAATATCCCAGAGTTGAAGCTGTTCTGTACAGAGGAATGGGCTAAAATTCCTCCAAACCAGTGTGCAGGACTGATCAAAGGTTACCGGAAACATTTAGTTACAGTTATTACTGTAAAGGGGGGTCACACCAGATACTGAAAGCAAAGGTTCACATACTTTTGCCACTCACAAATATTTAATATTTGATCATTTTCCTTAATAAATAAATGACCAAGTATAATATTTTTGTCTCATTTGTTTAGCTGGTTTCTCTTTATGTACTTTTAGGACTTGAGTGAAAATCTGATGATGTTTTAGGTCATATGTATGCAGAAATATAGAAAATTCTAAAGGGTTCACAAACTTTCAAGCACAACTGTATATATATATATTGTAAAGAAAACACAGAGATAATAAAGGTTTGGGGTTTCTGTCCCCATATACTGTTGAGAATCTCTTCTTAATCAGGTCAGTTCGTACATTGAATACAGACAACAAAAACAATGACAGGCAGAAAATTTATGAGGTGGGAACAGAAGTGGACATACGGAATGCAGGGAAGGAGCCGCGGTGGTAGATGGGTGGTAATGACATCATCCGGTGGGGACCAGAGGGAAGGAGGGCAATGTTGCTTCATTTTTCCTGTGGGAACAAAGAGAGAAAGGTTAGTACCCTGCTGTTGTCCCTTGACATGAGATTTTGTGGTGTCCGTTGTGTCCTTAAGCCGCTCCCTATGCACTTGTGCGTGACTATATATTGTGAGATATGCCCGGCCATTCATCCCGGCCAATACCCCAAGGCCGCTAGATGGAGCCCTCCTTGCAGCATAGAAGTGCCCCGAATGCCAGCAGGGAATCATGGACAGTGGAGTCATAATACACAGCCCTGCTGGATACCATGGGGGCCGCCAGGAGTCACTGCAGGGAGGTCCAGGGATTTATATTTTCCGTACAGCCTGGAAGTATTTCCAAGTCACGGGAACGGAAGAAATGATATACTTCCGGGCTGAAGAAAAGAGAAGTTTTTACCTGACCCGGAAGTGATAGAAAGTCACACGGACTGAGGGACAAACACTTCCGGGTCAAGGACTATAAAGGACTCTAGGAAATCCCAGACGGACGAGCTGAGTTGGGAGGCAGGGTGGCTAAGCGTCTGGTAGAGGAGGATTGTGATTTTTGGATTATTGTTTATTGAGAATTGTGGAGAGGTGTGTGCTTTGAGCACTTATTTATAATAATAAATCAATTATTTGGACTTGTATCTGGTGTCTGACGTGTGGTCTGAGGGTACAAGGGTGCAAGAAAGCCCTAATCTGTCACTATATATATTATATATATATATATATACGGCCGCCATAACCCCTGACACAGACAGGCAGAACACAGGTTCAACACACAACACCTGGTTTATTTACAGTTTTGTGCACAATACACTAACAAAACACAGTCCCTTCTCTGCCACCAGTCCATCCACTTCCACTCCTCCTTAGGGCTTGTCTTCTTCCTACCGACTCTGACCATTCAATGGAGTGAGGCAGCTCCTCTTATTCAGGTCCCAGGAGTGTTCCAGGTGGTTCATCAGCATTACTTGGAATCACTCCCACGTGTGCTGAAGGTCCTCTGTAGGGCACTGTAGCTCCCCCTGGTGGCCCCCACGGAACCTAACAGGGCTGCACCAAACTCCAGCTCTCGGCATGCCCTGCGGGTATCCGTGGTGCCACAGCCACCCAGGAGGGCTGCCCTCTACTGTCCCAGGGGAGGTATTGCCTCACCAATGCCCTCTCCCCTGTTTCTTCCACTCTGTTGACGACCCAGCCAGGTAGTAGCCATGGCCGCTCATCACAATATATATACATACATATATTGTCATGTTTGGGTCACAGATACACTCAGGAAATTCCAGAGACAAAAACTTTATTCAAACACTTCAAACAAACAAAAGTCTCTTTTAGGAGTAATAAGGGCTCCATGTCAACCGGATGGCACAGCTCTGTCTATCAATCAAGAGAAATCTTCCTTTTCAAAGGGTTGCGCCTCGGGAGTGGGAGCCCCAACAGGAGCAGAGGATGTTTGGGGGAAGAGAGACAAGGCAGTGAAGCCACAGGACAGCTGCTGTACAGGCTTTAAATGTTGGAAGCACTGCACGAGATGCAGATCATGCAGCACGACAGCAGCAGCAGCAGCTAATGGAGCATAAAGGAGGTAAAAAACTGTATTTGTTTCCCATTGAATCACTGTTTAAGAGGGGGTCTCGTGATGATTTACTTGTTATAATAAATATGCTTTTAATTGAGTGGAGTCCACAGTAATGGCCAGACTAGATACAACTATACAGGAACATTTTTGAAGGAACTATTTTTGAACATAAGGCATACAATGAATGGAAACTTGTGCATTGTGCTTACCACCTCAGAAATAATTTTTAGCTATTGAAAACAAATTGGCCAAGAGACAAGCAGAGACCAGATAAAATGACCATCTGTTTTATTGTTAGTGTTATTTTTGATAAGTGGTCCCCCCAATTT
This sequence comes from Polypterus bichir lapradei, assembly GCA_026402145.1. Classification (NCBI taxonomy): domain Eukaryota; kingdom Metazoa; phylum Chordata; class Cladistia; order Polypteriformes; family Polypteridae; genus Polypterus; species Polypterus bichir. The sequence continues at coordinate 66,020,598 of JANRMT010062819.1, forward strand.
ACAGCCTAACACTTTATGAGACATTATTTTGTGATCCATAAGTAACTTTCAAAACTTTCAGATGAAGTATTCCAATACTGACTAATATGAAACAAAACTATTAGGTCTTTGCACCTTCAGGTAAAAGCTGCTTTTCCTAGCACATAGGAAATAACAGCACTTGAAATTGAACCTGACAATTGAGCTGGAATAAAGGTCTGCAAACAAACAGATTGTCTGACTCCAAGGAGAAACAAGCCATGCCAGAGAGGGGATCAAGCCGTTGATTAATTGACTATTAGACAATGTCATTATTCCATTTCAAGGCATCACGGGTTCCTGCTACTAACAACTCAATTGTGCTGGTGACCATTGACGCTTAACAATCAGTGCGGGTCCAGAATCATAGAGGGCAGCCTGCATGGCATCCAGACCAGAGCCCCATTCATCAGATTAAGAGCTCCAGATTTTGATATCCTTTGTTTGGGGCATTGGACCCCAAGACCTGATTCTCAATTTTACTCTGCAAGGTTCTGTGTTCTTTGCCTGAGCCCACTTTAACTGTTCCTGAGTTGCCTTACAATTTGTCCACTTGTTTGCAATTTTATGACAGTTGTTGACCAAGTACCTAAATTCTTCCTGCCTCAGAGGTCAGAACCACACCCTATTTCTTTTTTATTTCTTTCAAGGAAAATTTCTACAATGGATTTATGGATGGTATAGGAGGAAAGCTAATTATCTTCAAGCTCAGCAAGGCAAACTAACTCTTTTTCATAAACAATATGTATTTGTTGAATATATGTGGCTAGTGTTGTATTAAGGGAAATACTGCATGATTATTATGAATTTAAATAGTTTTGGGTTAAACCTGCATAGCAATTTGAATAACATAATTGAATATTTAGATAGACAGATATTTAAGAAGTGTGATTAGCATAACATGGCCAGCACTTAGAGTAAAAGTAATGTGTAAGAGTAAATATTTTTGGATGGATGTTTTTTAATAAGTCTATTGACACTTGGTGAGAAAAGACCAGTTACCTTTAAGGATTGATGTTTTTATGTAATTTGGACTGTTAATCAGAATTTAACACATGATTATTAGCACTTATATCATTACACTGGTAATTATCATATTAATACTTGAAGCATTACCAGTTAAATGTCAGTCTGATTTAAGCCTTCTTGGATATTGACATTAATAACAGAATGAATAATATAGAGTTTAACATGAAGATAAATTTGTTAAATGAGAAGATTGATTGTAAATATAACGGAAGGTAAAGGCAAGCGTTTTTGGAAAAGGGACACACAGGACAAAATCTTTAAATCATTAGTACAGATAAAGATATCATTTAAACTAGTAGTTTGAAATAAAGACTCTTGACAGAAGCAAAATGTACCATTTGTTTGATAACTATTGCTTTTCATGATGGATGTATTTTTTTGTGTGTAACAGTAATTGATACAGAAAGATACAAGCCAAAGATCTCAGCTGGTGGTGGGAAATTGTAATAAGAAGCTTGGGTACAATCCTTGTAATTTAAAAACATAAGCAAGTGATTTGCATTAATGAGAATAGTGTTGATATCCTCTGAAGGAAGGATTGACATCTAGAGTACTTTCAGAAAGATAGCTGATTGCTTTTGATAGAATAACCTAATTTAAAACCACAACTGAATGTAATCAGGAGCAACTTTGTTGATGAGAGCATGAGGTACGAGCATGGTTCTGTGTGTAAGTACTCTATCTCTGGTCATTGATTATACACATCATTAGCAACATTAGCTAGTAACATTTGAAGTTTTTGAAATAAATACTTGTGCTGTCTGTGTTGACACCAGTGATACTATTAAATGATCTGATCATAAATGAAAATAAAAGACTAGGTATATTTTTGTGAACTAACAGAGTTAATCTTTATTGGATAAGAAGGAAATAAAATAGCTGTTGATAAGGTTTTATCTTCATATTTAGAAGTTATAAGGTCAAGGGACACAAATCTGAGATTTATAGAGGAAAGTATGTAATTCCACCATACTCAGATGAAAAAAATGGATACATGTTATTTTTTTATTTTGACTTTCCATGTTCACTGTCATTTATTTCATTTGATTTTATTGATGTATGCAATTATCTTAGGTATTAATGACTTACAATGATTTCTGTTTGGCTGGACAGGGATCCTTACTTCTTTCTAGTCTCAAAGGGGGAACATAATTGGTCTATGATACACACTCGATTTACACAAATTAGAAATAGACAGAATTAAAGTAGGAATACCAGATCAACTTTAGAGTTTTAGTGGGACTTTAACACGCTCCAAAGGGGGGAATGTAGAAGAAGAATTAGACTTAGAGGTCACATAGTCAGTCAGCCAGTCAGTCATTTTCCAACCCGCAATATCCTAACACAGGGTCACGGGGGTCTGCTGGAGCCAATCCCAGCTAGCGAAGGGCTGAACAAATCCTGGAAAGGGCACCATCCCACCGCAGGGCAGACACACACACACACACACACCAAGCACACACTAGGGAAAATTCAGGATCGCCAATGCACCTAACCTGCATGTCTATGGACTGTGGGAGGAAACTGGAGCACCCGGAGGAAACCCATGCAGACATGGGGAGAACATGCAAACTACACGCAGGGAGGACCTGGGAAGCGAACCTAGGTCTCCTAACTGCGAAGCAGCATTGCTACCACTGTTCCACCGTGTTGCCCCATTCACATAGTCATTTAGGATAAAATGTTTTCATATGGTTTCCATATTAAAATATAGCATCCATCTTAGAAGTATAAAAAGGTTAATAAATGTCAGAAACCTGTTCAGGCATATCAGGAACCAGATAAAGGTCAAGTGAACAACAAAAAAAGAATGTACCAGGAGAGGGTTGATGCAGCAAATGTATGATTAAGAGATCAGTAGATATCCTGTAAACAATAAAACAGGACAGTTGTCACATACACTGAGATTTCAAGGGTAATATCTAAACTAGGAGATATAGAAGAACAAGGATATAATGGAGAAAGAATTTTATTTAGGCTGGTTGTGCTCTATGCTAAACCCTTCATGTCTTTTAACCAATCAGAGTATGAAATGTATGCATTGATTGACACTGTATGTAAATTGAAATGAAAATGAACCTTTATCCTTTGTTTCTGTAATCTTTCTGATCATGCTTTAGAAGAATGCTCCCTCCTCAGCTTGGTGCTGTTGGTGAAATAAATTATGCATATGGACATTTTTTTCTCCTGCCTGCTTACTGACTAAAAGGTTTTATCGGATGTTTCTTGTTACGAAGATAAGTTTCTTAATTAAGATGTTGATTTATACCACTATTCCACTATATATATAGTGGTATATTTGTAGAATATATATGTGTATATATATATATATATATATATATATATATATAGTGTGGCAGTAGGGGGCGCTAGTGCTCCCTTGAACACTCAGGTACGACTCCAGACACCGGATACAAGTCCAAGACTCTTTATTTCTCTGTAACACAGTGCACCAAGCACCTTCCACACTACTCATATATTAAATAAACACAATAATCTCTCCTCCTCGCCCAGACACTTTGCCCCTCTACCTCCCAGCTCAGTGTCTGGACTGGCCCGTAGCCCTTTTATAGCCCCTGACCAGGAGGTGTTCCTGCCCAATTAGTCCACAGTTCCTTATTACTTCCGGGTCAGGGTAAACAGTCCTTTTCTTCAACCCGGGAGCACGTCGTTCATTCCTGTCACATGACCGTGACGTACTCCCAGGTTATAGGGCACACAAGAGCCCACAAGCCCCCCTACAGTGACTCCCGGTGGCCCCCAAGGTATCCAGCAGGGCTGTGTATAAATACTACATAGTCCATAAGGCCCTGCTGGAACTCGAGGCACGATCCTGCTGTCAGGAGAGCTCTTCCTGGCGGCCTGGGGGTGAGGGCCGGAGCACGAAGCCGGCAGTCCTCCACAATATATGCATATGTATATATATATATATATATATATATATATATATATATATATATATATATATATATATATATGTGTGTGTATGTGTGTGGTCAGCACCCTTGCCTGGCCGGGATGCCTTCTTAATGGAAGGACAAGGGAGAGAACATACACAGGGTATTATCTCCCCCACAGGGCTTCATCGGTGTTGGAGTTTGGCACAGCTTTGTTGGGTTCCAAGGGTGCTGTCAGGGCATGCTGCAGGGACTGTGGAGCCCTACTTCATTGGGCTTCTGCCGTACCCGGAAGTATTTCCGGACCATGCAAATGGACCACTCCCAGGTGCATGATAAAAAAAAGCCCACTGCCACTACTCCGGGACCCAGAGTTGGGAGGAAAAAGATGAAGCTTGCAGGAGGAGTAGTCAAGGTGGAAGGAGACAGAGAGAGACAAGGAGAAAAAGAGTGGTATTGCTGTTGGTTGTCTTTAATTGTACTATGCCTTGGAACTGTGCTGTGGTGGTGGGCAACACTTTGGAAAGAGTTTCCCATAGAAAAATAAAAGCTATATGTGTTGCTGAGCTTGTATCTGTGTCTGTGTGTATCGGGTGTTGGGAGTTGAGAGCCCAGGCCACAATATATATTATGTTTTACTGCAGTGTTTCTCAACCTTTAAGTATTTGCGACCCGAGTTTTCATAACAGTTTTAATCGCGCCTCCCCTAACATTTTTTTGAAATGTAGATGCATATTTTATTATACCTACTTAACTTTTATCGACATTTATCTAACTCTATATTTATTGTTCTAGTATCAGAATGTTGTTTAAATTAATTTGTTTTGGCTTCAACAGATGTTTTTTTCATATTTTTGATTCTTGTTTTCTTTTTTTCACATCTTCGCTCCCCCCTTTTTGTTACTTCGCGCCCCCCTAGGTGGGCCCGCCCCACAGGTTGAGAACCACTGTTTTACTGTATATATTGTCACACACGTGTGCTTAGGAGGCAGTCAACAAGCCCTGAGGTGAGTGATATAATACAAGATAAGGGGCTGATTTGGGGTACTGATGCTTCTCTCTTTGTCTCTACAGAACAAAAGAAGATAAACAGTAACTCACTCACCGACAACACTTCCTGTCTCTGAAAATGGCTCCCTTCAGAAAACTCCATCTGTGATGATGTCACTTTCAAGTCCATCTCTGATGAAGCCGCTTTCCAGCGCACTGTGATGACGTCACTTCCGGCTCCTGAAGATGACATCACGCCCGGCTCCCCAAGATGACATCACTTCCGGCCCATCTCTGATAATGTCACTTCCGCTTTCATCATCATCTCCTCATGCTCATTTCCTGCGGCTATTTTGTATATAAACGATCGTTCCACTCCTGTATTCTGTCAAATGTTTTGGTTTTTGCCATCAAATATTAACCCAATTTTTAGATATTATATGGGGCAATTCCCCAACTCTTTTTACAGTTTTCTGCGTGATTCATTCATATTACAATATATTATTTTACTTCTGCCACTTTAGACAGTATGCCCTCTGGTTATTATAATACTCATTCATATTAAACTATCATTTACTTGTAATCAGTTTTTATTATATAGTATGCCACTAAAAACACAACAAACCTGAAACATCTTCTAAAATACTTGTCAATGCACTTAGAGTGCTGCTGCAGTTCTGGCAATATGTCATCCTTGACTGACGATTTATGTCACAAAAATAACAAAACATTTTTATTTTAAACAATGCCGGAACAAACTGAAAACAACTTGAAACTAAGGCTTGCTTTATAACCAACTTCTGAACTCATACTAAAAACAAGACTGATTTAACAAAAATCGGTAATGTCTCTGTATTTTCAAAAATACCAGCAGTTAAGTAAGGTCTTCTTCACTTTTCTGGTAAATCAAATCAAATGTCATTTCTGTTTTGAGAATAGATTTCCATTTTCTCCTTAATTTTTACTTTGTGTTTTTGTTAATGTTTAGTTTGTGTTTTTGTTAGTTTGTTTTGTGGATTTTGTTAATGTTCAATTTGTGTTTTCGTTAATTTGTTCTATGTGTTTTTTGTTAATTTATGTGATGTTTGTTAATTTTTTTCTGCGTTTTTGTTAAGTTGTAGTTTATGTTTTTTTGTTAATTTGTGTTATGTGCTTTTTTTTTTCTTAATGTTTATTTTTATTTTTTTTTTTTTTGCGCTTTGCCCTTCAGGGCAGACAGTTGAAATGTAGTCAGAAAAAGATAGGTGCTCATCAATCACCATCTCAAAGTTGCACAATGACTAGGCACGTGTTAGTGACAATGAGCCAACCTGTACAGAGATAGGGAGTTGAACAGATTGGCTGGCCAGAATAACAAGAAGCTCCATCTTTGCCAGACTGAGTTGTAAATAGTGATTCTTTATTCATGTGGAAATATCAATAAGACATGCAGAGACTTAAGCCAAGAGTGCAGGTACAGCATAGCAATAATATGAGAAGCCATGGGATTGGATGATAATAGCGAAAGAGGTGGTGTAAAGAAAGAAGAGTAGAGGACTCAGCACTGATGAACCCTTGACATCTCTCCTCACCAGGACATATGATAGGATCTGCTCAAAATATACGACTCAAACCATCTGAAACCAGTCAAAAAAGGATCTCATTGTTGACTGTGTCAAAGGCAGAAGAGAGATTTAGTAGAATCAGGACTGATGACATATTGGTAGGTCTAGTTAACAGTAGATGGACGACCACAGTCAGTAGAGCTGTTTCACTAGAATGGCTCCTTTAGAAGCCAGAATGGTAGGAATAGAGCAATCCTTTCTGTACAAAGAAAGAAGTGCCTTTGTGAGACGCAAAATATTCAGGTGTTTTGAGAAAAAGGAAAGTGGGGAAACAAGCCTGTAATTGCTAACTTGGGATGGATTGAGTATTGTTTTTGAGGAGTATGGTTATCAGAGCATTTTTGAAGATGGGCAGGACAGGTCCCTGGGCTGAATGAGATGTAATGATGTGTGTAACTGCAGAAATAAGTGAGGTACAGATGGTCTGAAATAGATGTGATGGGTTGGGGTCAGGTTGACAGGTAGTATGGTGATTGGACAGGAGGTAGGAAATGCCAGTAGCAGAGTGGACAGAATGGGAAGAATGTTGGATGATACTTAGGAAGAGGCATAATAACTGGCAGTGATGATAAGAACTAACTGCTGATAACAGCCACCCTTTCATGGAAACAGGTAACAAAGTCATCAGCAGTCATGGAGGTCGGTAGAAGAGGAGGAGGAGGAGGAGGATTAAGAAAGAATGTGAAATCCGAGATGAGAGAGCATAGTCTGCTAGAAACCTACCTTAGCATTGGTGGTGGTAGAACAGAATGATGATAGAAAGTATATAATGATGATGGAAGGTACTTACTCAAGTCTGCCTGAACCTTTGACTTCTTCCATTTCTTTTTATCTGTTGTAAACTCAGTCCGTTGACACAAAGTGCTTCAGAAAGCCAGGGACAGGAGGGTCTTTTGCATGCAGGCATGGAAAAGAGAGGACAGACATCTTCAGGACAAGAGGACAGAGTTGAGTATTGGGTGTCTTTAGCTGATGTACTGAGAAAGGAGAAGTGGTCAGCAGGACATAGAACAAAGGAGACTACTAAGAAAGAGTGCCTGGTGGGAGAGAGGGAGAAGCGGTAACAGCATAAGGATACACTGGGGAGAGCAGAAGAATGAGAAGAGGGAAGAAACAGTGTGAACTGAATGAAAAAGTGGTCAAAGGTGTGTACAGGAGTGACAGTTGTATTTGTGGGAGTGCAGTTGCATGAGAGGACAAGGTCTAGCAGATTGCCAGCCTTGTGAGTTGGTGGCTTATGGAGATGTGTTGTGTTGAAGAAGGAAAGAAGAGGGAGAAAGTATGTAGCAGGAGGACTATCAAGGTGGAAGTTCAGGTTCCCAATGATTAGAAGGGGGCTGCTGTCATCTGGGATGGAAAGCAGACTGGAAAACCTTTTACCTTTGATAGATGATAGCAGACAGCAAGGAAGGGGGAATTCTAGTGACAGTGTATGTATTTCTGAAATGTAATCCAGAATCAGACTTTTCCATTTTCAGTTATGTTATGTACTCCTCCATTGTATTCCAAGGTCTGATTGTTCTTTATTAGTCCAATTCTGTGTATAAGTTAGTGTTTGAAGTTTGGCACTCTAGATATATGAGATACATTTCCATTAGGTTCTATCTATCCTAATGTCAATTTACTGCTCAAGAGTGTCACATTCATGGAAACAAGCCAATTTTCAAAAATGATACCAAAAAGAGATTTCAGTTTCTTTCTAAATCTCTCCATTCAGATAGAAAATGAAAAATCTTGACAAAAAACATTTGTGCTTGGAGCTGCTTCATGTCCACATTCATCTAAAGTTTTTTTTTTTATTACCCCTAAAATGAATCTCAAGTCCTGCAAGATATTTGTTGGGTGAAGATGGAACAGCTATACTGGTACTATTAGATTAGTTATCACAGACTTCAATATCATATTTATTACAAGGTGTTTTGGGATGGGAAAAATAACATTTCAATGCCTTTCACACTACTTTGAAAAACTGCTGTTGCTTCAATACTCAATATAAAATCTTCTAAATGTGTACTTCAACTGTTGAAAAGAAGCAGGCAAAAATGTAAGTAATAATCTAAGGATATATTCATTTGCAAAAAACACTAAATAAACTAAATTATGTATCTTTTAACAGATCTTTTTAAAAGTGAGAATACAAGCACATTATGGAAATTGTATTTAACCTATACATATATGTAGAATAAAAAACCTTACAAGGCAAATGTGTTTCTCTCATCTTTCCTTTACTAATGAAAAATCATAACATTTCTTCTTCTACCTTTATTCTAGCTTTTTCAGAAAATCAGGCTAAACTTTACATCCCTAAAACTATTTTTCTTATATGTTTCTTTACTTGGTACTAGTGTCAATCAGTGAAATTCACCAAAGCATTTTGCTTTTTTGCAAACCTTGTTTGCTGTATATTTTTCTGGAAGTTTGCTCTGCAGCCTGCTTAGACATTTTTTCCTACCATCTCATGATGCTTTGTGAGGCCAGTGAGACATCACAGATCTGTAGCATCCACATGCAGATTTCTTACACATGCGTTCTGTAAGCATACTGTACCTCACATTTTATGTCAGTGCTCAATCTGCTTAGTGCATATATGGTGTCAGTACCTGATTTGTACTCCAAGTGGAACACTGCATGTATTAAAAAAAAAAACTGGCAGTATTTTCATTTGAGGGGTATATTAGCTGACCATACTTAAAATATTATGAGTACCTCTACATATGTAACACTGAATATGTAACACTGATCCCTGTGCACTCATTTGCTTGCAGCCACACCACATGACTCACTTCATATACCAGCCTAATGCGTGTATATTTAGCCACACGATACAGCTTAAAGGAGCCCTTCTCCACCTCCCTAAATCAGGAAACACAATAATAAAAATAATGAAAGATGTATTACTATTTACAACACATTTCTATCTTCATGATAAAAAAGTGTGAATCATCTGCACAAAGCAATTAAAGTGACTAAACATCAGTACTGGAGTAAACTCAAAGTGGAATTTAGCAGCAGTAATGATTTGCACAAGCTGTGGCAGGAATTAAGGATACTTACAGACTACAAAGTAAAACCTAATTCAGTCTCATTTGCATGGTACTTTCCTGATCATTATAAAGTTTTCTATGCCCATTTTGATTGAGATAACAATCAACCCAGCATTTAAGAACCCAAAGCACTAAATAATTCATTCTATTTTGTTTCTGTTCATGACATAGGGAGGACTTTTAAGATTACTTATTGTCCACAAGGAATCTGGTCTAGATGGAATTTCAGGACAGATTCAGATAGAATTTTGAAAACCTGCTGTAACCAATTAGTTTACACCTTCAGTGACATCTTCAATATTTTATTGATGGTATATGTTGTCCCTGTCTGATCTGAGCAATTATTACTGTATCTGATCAGTGCTTTTCAAGGGACAACTTTAAGTAACAGCTAATGAACAACACTGCTGAGTAAAAGCTTTACATTAAATAAAGACACCCTCTTTCCAATGCCTACAAGTGAGATTCTTGATTTGCTGGAGGAGTAGTGGTACACCAAAGTTTATTAGCTTCAGCAGCGGCTCTAATCATGATTTTAGAACCTTTTGTTCTCAATTTTAGTCTTTGGGCATGCTTTTACTTTGTTTTTGTATTATTCATTATTTCATTGTTATCCTGACAACACCTGTTTGAGGCTATTTCTGCATAGCTACAGCTGTTCCCACTGCCAGACCCATAGGCCATGCGACAGCATGTGTCATATCCTATCTATAAAAGAGGATGACACACAGCTCTCGGTATCCATGTATTGGTCCTCTTTTTGCAAAAAAATAAAAAAAAACAAACTTCAACCTGTGGTAGTACTAGTGGAATTTAAAAACAATGTCTGCAAAGATTCATGTTATCAATAATTGCTCTGTTCCTTTGTATATCATTCTGATTTCATCTGTGGATTCTGTTTTTTTTTAGTTCTTTTGTTTTGTCAGTTTTGGCCCTTTTGTGTTACTTGACTATGGTACTTTCAATTTCTTTCCATTTCCTGGTTGCAAAGTACTGTTGCCAAAATTTCAGTCCAGTCTGGATTGTGACAGAGGCTGTCTGGAAGCATATATTACATTATAACATTCTACCACAATATAGCTTACTCACAATACAAAATTCAACCCTAATTTACCATTAATATTTCAATTTGTAAAAAACAGGACAGAGATGGAATAGAACTAAGATAGGGTATAGTATTACCTAGCAATTGCATTTCGCAAAACATGTAGAAAGTTTTCTTTTTTCCCTGTTGACACATGGAAAAAGTTATCAAGAAATGTGGTAGACAATGTGGTGTTAGGGACAGTTAAAACCTGACTTGGTGATTTTTTGGAGAAATTAGGTTAAAAGGATTGAAAGGCTTTGTTGTGATGAATGGTATGTTTTTGTCAGAATTGTTTTAAGTGTTCATGTTTGCTTTAACAATCAAATATAATAGATAATATTTACAACAATAATACTGCTACAATACCAAACATTGCAGAAGATCAATTTTAAATAAAGAGCGTAAATGTAAGATTTGGCTCACCATGACCCTAACCTAGATAAGCGGGTTAAAAGATGGATGGATAGATTAAATTGATACTTAAGTCCCCTCTAAATTGTGTCAAATCTCAGTCTAGTAGATGTATCTGTGCCATAAATTACAGTCTTAGTCTTTTGGGATACATTGTATCTTACTGTACATAATCAGATACTGACATTTTTACCAACTTTCTTTCATAAATTCTTCACAACATTGACTTTGTGATTTTTAGCCACTCTGGTTGAATGTAGCTGTGTGTTTTTAATTAGTCTTTGATTCTTACAGATTAAATTACATTCTCCTCTAGAATGGTGTTTCCTAAACAATTCAGGTGTTCTGTGAGACAAGGTGTCCATTTACAATGGTATTAAAAAAATTAAAACCACAATTCACCATTTTGAGAATAATAATGATATATGTTATATATGTATATGAAATGATTATTTTTATTTGGTAAAATCTTAGTAATGCTACAATATGTAGTTTTTTAAAAAAAATAATTGCAAACATAGTGCCAAGCAGTCAACTCTGTTTCAAGTGCAAGTTCTGAACTGTACGCAGACCATGGTCACATGGCCTAACACAATTTACACCACTCCAATCAGATGGCACTTTAACTTATTGATAATATACCCTGAAACAGAATGTTAATTCATTATTTACTACTATTTCTTTGCAATCTCAAACCATTGTGCTAATGTTTTGTTTCATTGTTATATCACGGTATTTGTATTTATAAATCAGCTAAATATTTACACATATCAATAGGAAAGCAAGGTGTAAAGCTTAAGTTTAAATTACGTTCATAGATACGCTGCCACTAAATATTCGCAGGCAAATCTACAACTTAATACTGGGAATGCCTGTTAAATATCTTAGATTCACGAGTACCGATTTGGGTAGTGATCACTTCGATGAATGAAACCTGTTCAAAAAACGCATTACACAATTGAGAAGGTAGCAAAAGAATATGAAGCGAGTGACGCATACAAGCATATTCATAAGTGCAGCTACTTCAGAAACAAAGCACGGTGTAAACCTAAAGTTTAAATTAAGTTCATAGACAGGCTGCCACTGGCGTTTGTCATGCCCATGACGAATACGATATTCGCGAGATACAAGTTTAATGAGAAGACGCACGGTTTAAACGAGACTTTTGATCACTTTGTAACAGAGTCAAAATTGCTGTAATGGAGTTTAAATTGCTGGTATTCCAGGTCTGAGCTAACATTAAATAAAACCATGGACATCGCGAGATCACACAAGATAGCACAAGCACAGCTGAGAAGCTTCAATGCATATACTCCGAGCGGCTCATGTGAACTGACTTTGCAGGACTGGGAAAGGCTAAATTAAGTTCATAGACACGCTACTGCTAAATATTCGCAGGCAAATCCACAACTTAATACCGGGAATGTCTGTTAAACATCTTAGATTCACGAGTACCAATTTGGGTAGTGAACACTTCGATGAATGAAACCTGCTATCTTTACAACGGTTGACAAACACGGAATATAACTTGAACGCAACACATCCTCCAAATACAAACCTGATTGAAAGAAATAATGATAATCAAATCCTTGATGACAGCAACATTCATAACAATGACAAAACTATTACATTGACAATCATGTTACATTATTTTTAAAATGTTTCCTTTTCTTTTTCATAACTTCTTTAACACACTACTTCTCTGCTGCGAAACACGGGTATTTTGCTAGTATTCTATATGGTGTTCCACAAGGCTCTATCCTGGGTCCACTGCTCTTTTCGATTTACATACTCCCATTAGGTCAGATTATCTCAGGGCATAACATGAGCTCCACAGCTATGCTGACACACAACTGTATTTATCAATAGTGCCTGATGACCCCGACTCTCTTGATTCACTGACACAATGTCTTACTTGTGTTTCTGAATGGATGAGTAGTAATTTTCTCAAACTAAATAAGGAGAAAACAGAAATTTTAGTGATTGGCAAAAATGGATATAATAAGGGTATTAGAAATAAACTTGATCCATTAGGATTAAAAGTCAAGACGGAGGTAAAAACTTTAGGGGTAACTATTTTGACTCTGACCTGAATTTTAAATCACATATTAATCAGATTACTAGAAAAGCATTTTTTCACTTAAGAAATATAGCAAAAGTTAGACCTCTTATAACATTGCAAGATGCTGAGAAATTAGTTCACGCTTTTGTTTTCAGTCAACTAGATTACTGTAACGCACTCCTCTCAGGACTACCAAAAAAAGACATCAATCGATTGCAACTAGTGCAGAATGCAGCTGCTAGAATCTTAACTAGGAAAAGAAAATCCGAGCACATCTCTCCAGTTTTGATGTCACTACATTGGTTACTTGTGTCATTTAGAATTGACTTTAAAATACTTCTTATGGTTTACAAAGTCTTAAATAATCTGCGCCATCCTATATCCTACATTTGCCATATTAACGGTGAATCACTTTTTAAACCTTAAATAAAAGATTTGTGTATGCTTGATGAAGATTCTGTTTAAAAAATTAAAGCTGTATCATTGGGGTATTGATCATATTGTTGATTGCAAACAGGGGATACTAGGACCCTGGAGTATCTTTAATGGGTTTGTGACAGCTATTTAAGGCCATCTGGTAAAGCTGTGGAGAAACTGTTGGGCCTTGCTGTGGAACTGAATCGTTATCTACTGTTACTTGCTTTTATGTGGTGGTTCATTTTCTTAGTTTTTTATATTATCCTGTTGTTAGATATCTAATGATTTGTTATTTTTTAGGTAAGTTGTGGCTCCTTGTGGTTTAGGGTAAAATAAATATTGGGCAACCTTGTTGTACATGTGAATCCTACTCAAAAGTGGCTTAAGGTATTGTTTTTGTTTTAATGTTAATATATTTTTTTTTCTGAATTATGTTGCTCTCCTGTTTTGAGTTTTCTTTTATCAGAGAGATTACTGATTACTGTTAATGGTTGTTATTTATCTGATTACTCTTTTTTCTTCTTTTTTGGATTGTTTGTATTTAACTAACTGAAGTTTACTGGGCTGATTTAACAGTTTTTATTGGGTTTTAAATTGATCAAATATTTAGTCTGAATGTCTTGAATAGCCTGGATAATACTAGTAGTGGCAGTTTGTTTTGCAGCCATCCACCTGGTAGCCCTGGTTTTCTGGGTTGAAGTAGTTTTGAGTGTTTTTGGTGTGGTATTTGAGGTTTGTGTGGTGATTTTTTTAAATGCTTTTAATTACTCCCTTAGCCTGTGCTTCTCAGGTGGTGTCTGGATTTAAGTATTCTAAAAAACCTGGCTGATTAGACCCACAGTGTAATGGTCAAACTTGTTAGTTATTGACTATTACCTGTACTCATTAGAAGTTAAACTTTTTATCTTTTTAGAGACTGTGAATGTTTCATAAGCCCCATCGTTAAAGCACCTGTATTAAAAATTTCTTAAGGTCTCTGTAGGGTGATTAGGTGGCCTCCTTTTCAAACTAGGGGTAGTGTAGTCCTTTTCCAACTTGATGCCCTAGTGCTCCCAATGACTTTAAAATGGATCTTGATTACATGTATGTCATACTTTTGCATTACAACTCCATGAAACAACAGATGTTGCTGGAGTAGCAGTTTTACTTTTTTTTTGATTTTAAGAAAAATGAAGATTTTCTTTTTTGTGAATTTTTGGCAATTCCATAGGAAAGAATATTTACAGCTCCAAAAAAGTTAAAGGAACACTTTGAAAACATGTCAGATCTCAATGGGGGAAAAAATCATGCTGGATATCTATACTGATACGGACTGGGTAATGTGTTAAGAATGAAAGGACATTGTTTGATGGGAATGAAAGTTATCAATCTACAAAGGGCTGAATTTAGACACCCCAAAAATCAAAATGAAAAAAATGATGAGACAGGCTAGTCTATTTTGCTGAAATTTTATTGCAGCAATTCAAAATTGTACTCCATAATTTGTATGGCCCCAATGTGCTTGTATGCATGCTTGACAACATCGGGACATGCTCCTAATGAGACGATGGATGGTGTCCTGTGGGAATCTCCTCCCAGATCTGGAACAGGGCATCACTGAGCTCCTGAACAGTCTGAGGTGCAACCTGGCAATGTCAGATGGACTGAAACATAATTTTCCAGAGGTGTTCTATTGGATTTAGGTCAGGCGAGCGTGGGGGCCAGTCAATGATATCAATTCTTTCATTGTTCAGGAACTGCCTGCATACTCTCGGCACAAGAGGCCTGGCATTGTTCTACACCAGGAGTAACCCAGGACCCACTGCACCAGCATAGGCTCTGACAACGGGTCCAAGGATTTCATCCTGATAACTAATGGCAGTCAAGGTGTCATTGTCTAGCCTGTAGAGGTCTGTGCGTCCCTCCATGGATATGCCTCCCCAGACCATCACTGACCCACCACCAAACTGGTCATGCTGAACAATGTTACAGGCAGCATAACATTCTCCAGGGCTTCTCCAGACCCTTTCACATCTGTCACATGTGCTCAGGGTGAACCTGCTGTCATTTGTGAAAAGCACAGGATGCCAGTGGTGGACCTGCCAATTCTGGTATTCTGTGGCAATGCAGATCGAGCTCCATGGTGCAGGGCAGTGAGTACAGGGCCCACTACAGGATGTCAGGGCCCTCAGGCCACCTTTATGAAGTCGGTTTCTAATTGTTTGGTCAGAGACATTCACACCAGTGGCCTGCTGGACGTCATTTTGTAGGGCTCTGGCAGTGCTCATCCTGTTCCCTCTTGTCCAAAAGTGCAAATACCGGCCCTGCTGATGGGTTATGGACCTTAAATGGAGAAGGGGGTGGCAGTTTATTGGCTCCGAGGAATGGACAATTGACAATTTGTCAAAGTGTCTTGAAAAAATGGGGGTCCAGAGACGAGTCAGAAAGCTGGTAGTTCTGGCTGGCTTGACGACCCTCTTAGATCAACCCGTAGATGAGTTTGACAAGTTTGTTACTCAGATGATTAGGGTGACCAAGACATTCTTCCCGGAGGCACGCTGTTGCCTTTCTTTGATTCCTCCTGCTCCAATGTATAAACATAATCCCTTGATCATGCAATTTAATGCAGTTCTAAGGAGACATGAACAGGAGGTCGATGGCATTTTGCCAAATGAGTTCCTGGGATTGTATTGGGATTATAAACAGCCTATGTGTCTGGAGGAAATTAGTATCACCCGTCTACATGACAACTGGTGTAGTAAAACTTAGATTATCCTGCCCCTCACCCCTAAGACTAAACTTAAAGTGGGTGGGGAAGGGCAGTAGTTTTAGAATAGGGTCCCTGATGTTAATCTGAGACTGGGTGCCTAATCTTAAAATTTAGTAAGGGGTGCCTAATCTTAAAATGGTTTCTGTCTTTTGTGTATTGTAGCTTGGCATGCAGGGGAGGTTCCGATTCTGGACTGACCTACCCCTCACCCTTAGGACTAAACTTAAAATGGGTGGGGGTGGGCAGTGGAGTTTTGGGTGGATCCCTGATGTTAAGTTTGTGACTGGGTGTCTAAACCTAGAATAATATAGGGACACCCAGCCCTACCAGTAATAATTCTCCTGCTGTGGATCTCTTTCTTTGCGGGGTATCCATGAACTTAGATTTAAGGTGGACCCATGCAGAGTGGGATTACATAGTCCTGCATTTTAATAGGATCCAAATTGGATAGGAAAGGTTGTTTAGAGGAAGGCTACTTTTAGTTTTTTTTGGGATAAACACCATTATATTTATTAGTTTAATACTTATTATGAAGGCTTGGGTGAATTTGCCAGATTAAATTGAGTCAAGTCTATTAGGTGAGGGGAGTGGTTTCAATTCTTGCCACATATCTGAATTAAGATGTGGACAGATATTGGAGTATAGTTAAACCTCATAGATAAAAGACAGTATGACAGATGGTAGGCATTATTAAGAGCCATTGTAATAAAGTATATTTAAGTGATTTTAGATTTGAAATATGTGCTCCTTTAGTGAATTAAAGTGCTTTTAGCACAACTGTATGTAGTGTACCCGTGCATACACACACCCTTAGGGGTGAACAGAATCTCTATTAACCCTAACCTGACCCACCACCAAACTGGTCATGCTGAACAATGTTACAGGCAGCATAACATTCTCCAGGGCTTCTCCAGACCCTTTCACATCTGTCACATGTGCTCAGGGTGAACCTGCTGTCATCTGTGAAAAGCACAGGATGCCAGTGGTGGACCTGCCAATTCTGGTATTCTGTGGCAATGCAGATCGAGCTCCATGGTGTAGGGCAGTGAGTACAGGGCCCACTACAGGATGTCAGGGCCCTCAGGCCACCTTTATGAAGTCGGTTTCTAATTGTTTGGTCAGAGACATTCACACCAGTGGCCTGCTGGATGTCATTTTGTAGGGCTCTGGCAGTGCTCATCCTGTTCCCTCTTGCCCAAAAGTGCAAATGCCGGCCCTGCTGATGGGTTATGGACCTTAAATGGTCCTGTCCAGCTCTCCTAGAGTACAGTAAGTGCCTGTTTCCTGGAATCTCCTCCACACCCTTGAGACTGTGCTGGGAGACGCAGCAAACCTTCTGGCAGTGGCATGTATTGATATGCCATCCTGGAGGAGTTGGACTACCTGTGCAACCTCTGTAGGGTCCAGGTATCGCCTCATGCTACCAGTAGTGACATGTTCATTACCAAATGCAAAACTAGTGAAAAAACAGTCAGAAAAGATAAGGAGGGAAAAATGTCAGTGGCCTCCACCTGTTAAACCATTCCTGTTTTGGGGGTCATCTCATGGTTGCCCCTCTAGTGCACCTGTTGTTCATTTCATTAACAGCAAAGCAGCTGAAACTGATTAACAACCCTCTCTGCTACTTAACTGACCAGATCAATAGTCCAGAAGTTTCATTGACTTGATGCTATACTTTGATTAGAAAGTGTTCCTTTAATTTTTGAGCAGTGTATTTAACTGCATTGATTTATTTCATGAAAGCACTTTGAGACAGTTTGGGGAAAAATTTAAGGATGCAGTGATGGAACAAAAGCAATTGTAGGAAATGTGCCTGACACTGTAGTGTTGCAATTTTTTTTTTTTTATATTCTTCAGATTCATCACTTTTCTTTTATTGATACTTTTTATTAGGAAAGATTTCTGTCACATTAGTCTGTTCTTGATCATGCAGTAATTAATTGTTAAAATTCTGCCACTGTAACAGCTTGTTTTAAAGCTTTGTGTGAAGATATGTGTAGTCTTTGCACCACTGTACTTTTAAATACTGAAGTTCAATGGCTATGATGAAGTAACATTTTGGTGAGAATGTTTGAACTGTGGAAAGAACTATTAGCATTTTATCAACAAATTTTTAATTTTCCAAAAGATTCCCAAATGTGTCAATCGAGAATTGCATACTTTGTTGAAATATTTTCAACACTGAATGGAATATGCTTGTCTCTACACAGCAAAGTGATTCCCAGTTCCATGGTCAAAAAATTGGTATTGATCATTTAAATTACAATATTGGATCTCAGATGTAAAAAAACTATTTGTGATTGTTTTCCAAGTCTTAATGACTAAGAATCTGAACTGTATTTGGGGGTCAATCTACAGCTCATTACAATTCCTAACTATCTTCAGAATCTGAAGAACAAAGATGATTAGGTACAAAATCCATTCCAAGAAAATCAAACAGGATGTCTGGAATTGGAATAAGAATTTAGTTAAAATTAGTATGGGTATTTGGTTAAAGGCTGAGTTTTTGAAGAGGTTCTGGTAACAACTTTTAGATGCAACATATTGGATGAATATCTGGGTTTATTAAAATGGACTCTGGCTCTGTTGTTCAACTATATTTGTGTGAATTTGACTTTGCTAAATATGCTAGTGCAAACTAAATACCGCAACAGACTTGATGCTGCATCAGAAATGCAAATTCATTTATCCAGTGCTACACCATATTTTTCAGGACACTGGAATCAAAGCAACTGCGTTCTTTAATGTTTTTTTTCTCTCCCCTTCTACATGGTTTTCTATATATCAACAATTGTATTTTTGTAACGTAACTTAAATAAAACATTCATCCATTTTGGATAAGGAAGGTAGCTAGACAGGGAAATCTGGTTTTTACAGAAGCTCAAATACATAAACCAATAAATACTATATTATGACAAATAACAAACCCATTTCATATATACACCAGAATGATCAAAAAAGGCTTGACATTTACAGTGAAAGTGAGGCATTATAAAGGTGTATTGCTAATGATATGAAGGATCCTGTAGTTTCCTGACAAACATCTAATGAATAATTTGTTGGCTGAAAGTACTCTGTTAGTGTGTTATACAGAGGATGTGCAGCATCGTTCTTAATGGCACTCAGTTTTGTTTTCATCCTCCTCTTCTCTGCTACCTCCAGTGGGTCCAGACTGCATCCCATAACTGAGCATATCTTCTGAATCAGCTTGTTGATTTGGTGGGTATCTCTTGAAGTGATGTTATTGACTCAGCAAACCACCATGTAGAAAATAGCACTGGCCATAACACAGTTATAGAACATGTAAAGGATGTTGCTGCCCCCATTAAAGGAATGCAGTTTCCTAAATAAAGGAATAAATGGTGAACTAACAAAATAACAAAAGCATATTTAGATAATGACTGGTAGTGACAGAACCAACAGTAGAGGATAGCATGATTTGTTTTAACTTGAGAATTGGTCACTGGAAACCAGAAACTATCCCAGCTGCATGAGGCATATGACAGATGCCATTCTTTTACAGCAGTGTTTCCCAGCCTCAGTCCTGGGGGCACACTATGGCTGCAGGTTTTTGTTCCAACCAGCTTCTGTTTTTAATTGGACTCCTGGGCTAATTAAGTGATGTATTATTTCCCAAGTTGTGTGTTTTGGGAACAATATGGAAATTAGAAAACAAAGTTTAGTAAAAAAAAAATATATTTAAAATATACCAAGCAGTCATATGGGAATAATGTATTTTTTTCTTTTTAACAATATTTTCATCTTGCTTTTCATTCTACTTTTCTAGGTATTCTAATTGTTTAATTAATCCATTGTTTACTAATTAGTGGGTCTTATACTAAAGTACTTGCAGCCTTTGATTATTCAGTGTTGTTTGCCAGCGTGTCTGCTCTGCTCATTTTTAATTGTCATTAATAAGATACTACGAAGGGGAAAAACTGCACAGAGAAAGGGCAAAATATAATGAAATCAACAAAAGAGAGTTAAGGATTTAAATCTATACAAAAGCAATGTCTTATAAATGTAAAAATCATGCTGCTGTGCTTTGCTGAATGTAGAATAATAGAAAAATAATACCAGCTAATTAATTGAGATCAGTGCTATCAGGTGTTGTCACCGATTAGGAATCTGGTTGGAACAAAAACCTACAGCCACAGTGGGCACCCAGGACTGAGGTTAGGAAACACTGTTTTACAGGATACATGTCCACCACTAAAGAAAACCACTAGACACACTTTCAGTGGACAATTTTAGAGTTAGTAATCAGTCTAAAAGCATGCCTCTGAATACCAGGAATAAATTCACATCAAAACTGAGAGCTCTTTCAAAACTCACAAAGGAAAGTAACACACATGGACTAAACTGGGGTTCATGTAACTGATACTGAACTCGGTCGGTATTAAACTAATATATATTTTCTGTGGTGGAATTTTGTGCCACCACTATCTGACCGAGGCATAGTGGGCTTGCCTCCCTGTGATGCTCAAATGAAGGTGGATGCCCCTTCTGCATTGAATCTTCAAGGGCAAAGCCTAAAAAACAGTAAGGAACTACATAAGAACATTTACAATAGTTAGAATGCTCAGTGGTGACTGGGTGGTCTTTTATCCTTGGACCTCATGCAGATTTTTTTTTTCAACTTATCTGGAATTTATTTATTTTTTCTGTTCTCCCCAGCTATGTAACATTATCAGACTCATCTTTAGAGACTTCAAAATACCATATATAAAGACCCTGCCTTTCTACTAATTTTATATTTATTTATGTAAGTCTATATTTATTGTTATTTATTCATTATTATTCTTGTCTAATTTTAATTTGTTTACATTTCTTATATCGTTGTTTGAGATCTTGAATTTATATCATGTATGTATATGTGCTATAGAAATAAATGTTATTGATGAACATCTAGCCTGGATTTCTTTATTCTTGTCTAAAATAAAAACAGAAAGAAGCCTAATGTAATACAACAGTGATATTTTGATTGCATTAAATATTCTTCATCTTTACAGAGAAGTGTAAAGTGATTTTGTTTTTCTCTGAATAAGGCCAGCTTAGGGTTTCTCGTCTTGCTCTCCATTCCTGTTACTGTTGTATTGTGGTTTTCTGTCACAGCTCTCTAGGATAAAGTAAGTTTTATACAATTTTCATTAAGAACACTGGCAAGCACAGCAGAGCTCTCTGCCAGAATATATGTATAAACGTTAAAAGAAAAGGTGCTATTTGTTTATGACAACTGTTCTGTCTATCCTTTCAGTAAATAACTGAGGCGTATTTTATATCCTATAACGTGGGTATTTAACTTAGTTTAGATTTACAGTATATGTCCACAAATCACTTACTTGATTGAACTTTGCAAAGCACATATCAATCAAGCGATGTCCATTTTCCCCTTCACTGTGTAGGATAACATCAACTGGTTAGTAAAGAGCTTCTTCATAATTTTTCAGACAGCGTTTTCCAGCTGTATGCCATCAACTGAGCCAACTTACTGGATCTTATGAAATTGCGTCTGTTAAGTGGTTTCATCTGTGTGCGTGGAAGCCTCCATTCCTGACCACTAGAGGCGCTGCATCTGTTCCCCGGATGCAGGTCACACCTTTCGCTTTTCTCTAACTCCTCGGCCTGACTTTGCTTCACTCCCATGGTGCAGCGCGCTGCGCAGTGACGACAATAACAAAACACAGCAGCAGCGGTAGCAGCCTTGGTAGGAGCTGCCGAAACAGGGTGTTACTGGAAATAAACATCCATTACACAATCGGAGGCGAGGGGTAGTACAGCAGTTTGAAACGATCAAAGCGTCTATCAGCTCCAAAGTCAGAAAATAAAAAATGTGTTTACATGTCGTTAATTGAAACGGACGTGGTCGATATCTTCATCATAGAGCTCTGATCGGATTTATCATTACTATAAATACATCAGTTTGTGTTACCAGCGTAGGATTGCCTAACGGAGGATGTGATACGTGCCACTCTGCAGGGTAAGTGTCTTACTTGGTGAATTACATCACTTCACCCTCACCCGTCCGACGCGTCTTGATTAATGTGCTTCAGCATTGTGGGGAAGATGTATGCATTGTCATTGATAATCGCACCAGAAAGGTGGTGAATCTCATGACATGACAGGTCGCATTATGTGTGACAGCAGTCCTGTGTGGGGCTAACCAACGTTTACTGGGCCTGCCGCTGTAGCTAACTGGGGAAACAAAGCCCATCAGAGAACATCTGACATCTGCCTTGAAAGCTGATCGTCTGGGTGGGTGAATGGGAAATGGGGGGGGGGGGGGGTGTTTATATGCGAAAGGAGTCTACTAAGATAAAGAAAAATAAAAACCAAAAAACAAAAACGGACTGAAACAGTCAACAGAAAGTTTGGTGTCAGCTCGGCAGCATGTGGGGCTTTGTGTTCTCTCATAAATAGCTCCAGGCCTTGTAACAACCGGCTGCTGAAGCCTTAACAGGGTGCGATAAGTGCAAGTTCAGCTACCCCTCATTTGATCAAGTGTTTCAGGGTTGTTCTCGTTGGTTAAAACCATTCCTTAATAAAGTTGATGTCTACGGCTTTGGTGGCGCTTGCTGTAATCGAAAGTCTCAATTGCCTGTTATTGTCTCGGTTGGATGACTCAGCCTCTATAAGGACGAACAGCAAAACTTTCAAGGGCCGACTTTTCTTGTAGGTGTTTCTAGTTTAACTAGGAGATCGCCTTTCACAGTAGCAACTTTTTAATGATCATGTTTGTTTTGTCAAAGTATAAGGAAAGCTAGCACCGTTGCGAAATACATTTTATGAATAAATACACAATTTCTTCGGTAATGACTTACAGATTCTAATGATTGTGGAGAGCATGGCATTTGTAAACGTTGTGCCAACTTCAGGAACAAAGCAGTGGATGATGGTGATAAATGAATAGATCGAGTGTGTTTGTCTCGTAAGCATTTGCGCGAGCAGGAGGTGAGAGATTGTGAATTATTCCTTCCCCCTTTGTAATGAGTACTGTCATGTGCTGAAAGTGGTAATGGATTTACTTGGATTTGCTCAAGAGTCTCAAGTTCACAACATGAAATGTCTGAACTACCATAAAGAAGGTCAGTGATGTATTTTAAATTACTTGCTGTAATGTCTAAAGAAAGAACATTAACTGTTGAAATCTGTCTATATCTACAAGTGTGTGTTATGTCTTTATCCTCTGAACTGCATTATTATGTATTGTTTATATTAGCATGTATTTGCTTCCATAGAAGGAGGTGCATATCCAGGAATAATTTAGACCCCCTTCTATTCTTTCACATTTTGTTGTGGTGCAGCCTTGTGCTAAAATCATTTTTTTTTTTTCCCACTCATCAAACAACACTAAATATGCCAGAATGGCATGCGAAAATGGGATATTAGAATTTTTTTTTCAATTTCTGAAGGCACTGTGCTTATATGTTTATGTATATGTAGGGTAGGTATGTATATATGAATACACAAACTATATATACATACATAAACTATTTATATAAAAAAAATATAAAAATACATGCAGTCTCCTCCACAACTGAGTAACCGAATACCAATAGCCATTATTCAGCACCTTACAGTCCATTGATCTTTTTTTTTTTCTTCAAATTTCTTCTTTTTCTTCCATTATTAAACACTGTCTGCCAGGCTGGCTCCCAAAAAGTAACTATTGTTGTTTCTATTATATGCAGTCACCTCCACAATTATTGGCACTCCATGGTAAATATGAGTACAAAAAATCACATTCTGGTGTGAATTACCTTAATCTTGCACTGGAAAAAATGAGAGAAATCCAACATTTGACTAAAGTAAGTTTATTGTAGGGCAAAATAATCGCTCATCCAAAAAAAAAATTAAAACAACATGTGTCATGATTATTCACATCTCTAGAAATTCTTTTGAACAAGGTGTAACTGAAGTATTTTTCCATTTACTATTTATCTGACCTTTTAAGTTGATCAGTGTGTAATAGAAACTTTCCAGCAGTAATTCATGGTTTTTATGTTTCCCTGGGCTATAAAAATGACGTTATTTATGAACATGGGTAAGATAAGAGAACACACAATTCAAATGAGGGAAAAGTGAGTTTGACCTTTATAATGGCTATACAAATTGTTACTCACCTAAAAATGTCCATACTTGCAATCAGGGTTATAATTAAAATGTTCAAACCAATTGGAACTGTTACCAACTTGCCTGAAAGAGTTTATTTTGCTCCAATGCCAAGTGAGGATGATAAGAGAGGTAAAAACATTTGCAAGGATCAATGTTGGAGAAATACAGAAAAAAAAGTACAAACTTGCGATCACCAAGTCTTTAAAACTACCATCAGACACCACTTCCATTCCAAAAGATTTTTTAAAGGCAAGCCAGAAAAAACAAATGCTTATTTTAACCACAAATTTTTGGAGTTTGCTAGAACACTACTGCAACTTTGATTGGAACCATTTCCTACTGACAAAAAAATGGAAAATTAAGGTTTTGGATGCAAACACTCAAGGTGGTTTTGATGTAAAAAGAAGGATGGCAATACTGAAAAGTGCCTGATACCCACTGTCAAGTATGGTGGATGTTCTGTGATGGTGTGGGTCTGTTTTTTCCTTTAAAGGTCCTTTAGGGTACTAAAACTGGGTCATTATTGATCTTACAATGATGCAAAACAAATGTCAAAATCCACACAAAAACGGGTAAAGGAACTCAAAAATCAAGCTTCTGTCATTGCCATCTCAGTCCCAGGACTTAAATCCTATTAAAATGTGTGGGGTGGGCAGAAGAGAAGAGTGCACAAGATATATCTGATTTTCTGCTCTATATCCTCCAACCTTATAAGATGTTATAAGAGAAGACTCCGTGCTGTTTGATTGGCAAAGGGAGGTTGCACAAAGTAACACATGCAGGTGTTGCCTATAATCATGGCACTTGTGGTTTTGTTAAAAAGAATTATTTCATGATGAGGAATTCCTTTTTTTTCCCCAGAATAAATTAACTTCAGTTAAAGGTTTGGATTTCTCTCATTTATTTTTTTCAAGTGTGAGATTTATGTAATTCTCCAAAAGGTGATATTTTTAATAACATTGGAAATTATGTTAGTTACTTTTTGAGTGCCAGACTGGTAGACATTGTTTAGTAGTGAATGAAAAAGAAAAAAATTGTAAAAAGGTCAAAAGACAGTAAGGTAGTGACTAATGGCTGTTGTTGGCTGATTCAGTTAGAGAATACTTCTGATCATGAGTTCTGCCTCTACCAGGCAAGGGTTCAAAGTGGAAGCTTTTTTCCAGTCTTCACTGTTTTTTTAAGTGCTTTCCAGAAAGAGTTGGGCTTCATGGGTTGGAGAGGAAGTGATGTTAATCCTCTTCTGGCAGGCATCCCCCGTAACACTGCTGGAGATGGGAGATAAAGTTAACAACAGCATACCCTTTACAGTATACCTGGGATGGTATTGCTTACCTTGCATGAGCCCTAAAGACATCCTCTCATGTGCTTTATTATATATGAATTGCTCAACATACTGACACTATAAAAGGTACTGAACTGTAAGATTTTTAAAATGGATCCATGCCAGAACTGTGCCATCTCTGGTAATCTTACCAGCGGGGCTTGAAGTTTGCTGGTACTGTTTTGATTCAGCAGCAGAGTATTGAGAGTAAATGGTTGAACACAGACATCTTGAACTCTGACCCACTAAAGGGAATGCTCCTCTTGCTCCTCAATCTAATGATTTTCAGCGAGTGAAATTGCGTAAAATATTAAATCCATTGTAAGGAGAGGACCATGAAGCTGCAAGATTATATGCAATTATTATATGCGCAATTTAAACATTGCTTTCTAAATGAACATGCGCCTGAAATTGTTGTATACTGCAGTTTTTGAAAAGTAAGCTGTGTCTTTAAAATGAACAGGTCAGTCAGAGTGAGATCCGGCAATACGTTGCTTAGAAAATGGATGAAAAAGTTGAACCTGAAAACATTATTCCATCTGTTTACAAACAGTGTTGAGAGTTATTCGATATTTGCTTTGGTATTGTTTTGGCACAGGTACTGAGGTCCGAAAGCTGTTATAGGTACTGAAGTCCTAAGTTTAGTATTGATCTAACACTAATATACATATTCATAAATTAACTAGAGGAAAATAAAGTTGGGTTTCGGTTCATGGTGTGGGGTCTTATTTCTGTTTGTAAAAAGAAGAAAATCAAGAGCTGAATGTCATCTTAAGAAAAAAAAAAACATGCCATGAATTTAAGACTAACAAGCCAAGAAAAGAAATTGAAATTTTCTTAGTTCTTAAGTTTTTTCAAATGGGAATGAATTGCTCTTTTTACTTATTCATATCACCTCAATTTATTATTAATGAGTGTGCATTCAAAAAAACAAATTAACAATACAGTAATTCCTTACTGGTAGAAAAATGGTCAAGAGGGAATGCAATTAGACTGCATCGGTTTCAGATGATAAGAAGTTAATGGCCATGTGAGACACACTAAATACAGGTATAGCAGGTGTACAGTTTTGTATTATAGTTTTTTTTATTGCTAATAGTTTATTCTAGAATTTCTTGAGCATACTCATGCCTGACCAGATGTACAGTATTTGCTACAATCTATTGTTGTACATAGTCTCCATCAACTTCAATTTGCATCAGAAAGAAACAAAAACATGCGTCTCCATGTAGTCCCTGAATCCTGCACTTATGACTACTTCTTTAGAACATTTGAATAGTTGTGATGAGAACAGGCAATTCATCCCAACAAAGTCCTCCATTCTATTCACCTAGATTCTCACTAAGAGCCTCAAGTTGAGATTTGAAGGTCCCTAAAGTCCTGCTCTACGCCATACTCCTTGGTGATTTATAATTTTATGTGTCTTTGATTTCTTGACATGAAAACAAAAAAAAAAAGGAAAAAAACACTTTATCTTTTGTGTGAAAAATGCAGTTAACATGTACCCCTAAGTGTCCTCATGTTCTTGTTGAGCCATTTAAAAACTTCTTAGCTTTTGTGTGAAATCGGTCCTTAAGAAGTTTCCAAGCATATCTCTGTGTTCTTGTGGAAGAATTTATTTTAAAGTAAAGTATTAAAGTGGAATGCACTGTACTACATTTCGTCCTTCACTAACGTTGTTACCATACTCAAACCTTTTCCCAAAGATGGTACCTTTAAGGGCTTCAAAATGGTAGAAGTACATTTTTTAACTGCTTATGAATGTTTATTACTAATTTTTACTTTGCTGTAAGAATTTCAGTAACGGCATGTTGTTTAAAATACAAAGGGGACTCCAGGTTAACAATTTGAGAGCGGAAACTGGTTGTCCGGAAGTGCTGCAGCAGCAAGGGGAACATATAAAATAATCTAAAGAATAAGTCCCAGATATTTCTTGTTAGTCTGTACAGAAGTATAGAAATATATACAACATTTTTGGACAATCTTCAAAGTATTCTAGGTTAAGTAAAAATTTAGGTCCACGCGCACATTGTTGTAGAAGTTAAACCCAGACTCTTGTAGCTTCACTTCAGCCTGCAGGTCTCGGCACTGTGCTGCATAGCTTCCAAAGGTGAGATACTCCTCATTGCAGTAGAGCAATAATTACATCTATGCCTGAGTTGCATATCTTTAGTCCCCCTTTAATAATAATAATAATAATAATAATAATAAATGTTGTTTGTATAGAGCCTTTCCCATTAAGGGTGGATAATAGTATACATTTAGAGAGGATATGGCAGATAGTTGTTTCATGCTTCAGTATTAATTTAAATATTGACTAAAAGAAAGGAAATAAACAAGATATTTATCATCTTGTATATTTGTTATTGAAGAGTCAGATTTTGTTCAAAAACTATTTTCTATCTAGTCAGTTGCCTTTTATGTAGTCTAAAATGATAATAGTCAAGCAGACAGTAAGCATTTGAAAATTGTTTCCTAGACAGAACAGAATCCAATCTGATAACTGTACATATCAATTTTATGTATGGTAATATTTTTGGAAAATATTTTTAAATTTCAAAAGTCTAACAGATCTAGCAAAGATGAAATATAATGCTGTTTTACACTACCAGGTCTTAATACCAAATTGGTCATGCAATCTGATCCAATGTCTTTGCTGTTAACACTGTACAGTGTAGACACGGCCTAGGCGTTTACATACACATTTCTACTTTTGTGGAGTATTTGCCCTGCACATGTGTCTTAGTGAAGCAAGCTAGATGTAAAATGGATCCCCACATGT
The DNA here is from genome assembly GCA_026402145.1 of Polypterus bichir lapradei. Lineage (NCBI taxonomy): Eukaryota > Metazoa > Chordata > Cladistia > Polypteriformes > Polypteridae > Polypterus > Polypterus bichir. The sequence continues at coordinate 66,049,124 of JANRMT010062819.1, forward strand.
TTTTGTTTTGCTGATACTCTTCAATTTTCCATCTTTAAGAATCACAGCCTCATTTTCTCACTTTTACTGTGTCAGCATAGAACAGCTTTGGTATTTTATGTCTCAGCATTTTCTGCTGTTATTTCTTCCACCTGTATTCAGAGAAGAAGTGGAGTCTAGAGTAGTGGAACTGGATTGTTAACAGCCGTGATGGATCCCAGTGGCTGGAGATCTTTCGAATTAGACAAATAGCATTGTAATACTGTCTGTCCATTTAACTTGTTGGTTGTTGCACAAAAATAATACAGTCAAGCCAAAGTCCTTGAGTAAAGCTGCAGCTGGAATGTTTAGTTGCAAATTGGATATGTACAGTTGGAACCGAGATAGAATTACGTGCCACACATGAAATCGTCCTGTTTTAAATCTCAAAAACTTAGATAACATCCAGTCTATGCCAGATTATGTTAAAAGAAATATTGGAATTTGGATACATCAGAGTGGTGATGTAAATGTGGTTTTAGATTCTGTGATTTTACCATTAACACAAAGTAACCAATATCAGTTCTTCATTAACTCAATCATAATTTTTATAAGATATTTTATTAGGAAGATTCAGAGACAGATCGGGGCAGATGAAAACTCTTCTTTTTCTTCAGCCCGCAAGTACTTCATTTCTTCTGTCCCCATGACTAGGGAATACTTCCGGGCTATAAGGAAAATATAAATCCCTGCAGCGTCCCCTCGTCGTCCCCACGGTATCCAGCAGGGCTGTGAAGCCAAACTCCATTGTCCATGAAGACCTGCGTGAATTTGGGGCACCTTCATGTTGCAGGGAGGACTCCATCTAGTGGCTTGGGGGTGTTGGCCGGGATAAACTGCCGGCCATCTGTCACAATGTATTTATGGAAAATGCTGGCAAATTGTTTTTTGTTAACAAAACAATTGTCTAAATTATTAATTTCAAAATCCATAATTATAGCTAGATGATATACATTTTTAATTATTGTTCATGTCCGCAACTTTAGTTTTTAGCCACATTTACTTAAGTAAAAGGCCCTGGGTGCTGTAAGAATGGATCTGCAAAAGGAAAAAACAAAAAAGGTTAATTCTACAATGGAAAATAGATTGAAAATACACATTAGTTTTTCCTATTATAAAGATTTTGCTGATTACACATTCAATTGGCTGTGTGATTTTTTTTTTTTTTTTTTCTTGTTATATACTGTAGTTATATTTATAATAAATATATTATATTTATGTTAGCCAATAAAAGGTGTCATTTTGCTTATATATAAAAAAATAACAGATGTGACACGAGTGTGAATGGGACAGCAGTTTATAGACCCTGTTGCTCTATGATGAAATGTCACAATGTAAACCCACAAGTAATGCTCACTCATCTTGTAGCCGCACCCTATTTCTGGAGAGAGGAAAGAGCAGATAAGAGGCCTAGTTGCTTTTCTGTTTCTAGAGGTACAAATTGTGTTCACATTCAGACCCATTATGATATGATCTTAAAGTTTGGGGGTACTGAAGATATTTTCTAAGAAAGATAACTCAGATTAGTTCTGTATTTAATCTAAATTCTTGTCAGTGTTTGTTAGATGACTCCTAGTCAAGTTAAGTTTATTGTTATATGGATTCTGTACAAACATTATTCTGATTTGCATTTACCCATTGGGATGTATCAAAAAGTAAAAGCATTCAACTATTAATCAAAATGAAGAAAGTTAATTTATTAAAACATAAGCATTTTAAAGCATAGTCCTCTTGCTTCTTCCAACATTTTTGTATTGTTTCATTTAAAACTATTCCTAATTTCAAATTGACAGTTCAATCCTGTTATGGATCACTTTAAAAACATGCCATAAGATGTGCAATTCATCTTTTTTTTTTTTTTTTAAGTAATACGCTCCCCTCCCATTAATTTAATTGTAATACTGAGCTCACTTAGTTTTTGCCCTAACTCTATAATACTAAATGCTTGAAGATAACACAAGCTAGACAAATCACGTAGTAGGTACAGTGTGAATATGTGGGTCTGCGGATATACAGTGCCTTCAGAAAACATTCAGACTGCTTCACTTTTTACACATTTTGTTATGTTGCAACCTTATACTAAAATTGTTTAAATTGTTTCCCTGATCAGATGACACTCAATTCTTCTGAATGACAATGCAAAAGCAGGGTTTTAAGAATTTTCACAAATTTATTACAAATAAAGCACCTTAGCAATGATTACAACCTGTAGTCATATTAGATATGACACAACAAGCTTTACACACCTGGATTTAGGGTTTTTGTGCCATTCTTCTCTTAAGCTTTATCAAGTTGGACTGAGACAATCTGTAGACAACTGTTTTCAGGTCTCTCCACAAATGTTTTATTGGGTTCAAGTCTAGGCTGTGGCTGTGCCACTCACAAGCATTCATAGAGTTGACACAAGACAATCTTGTGTTGTCTTTACTTTTGTTATTGTTCTGTTGGAAGGTGAACCTTAATCCCTGACTGGGATCGAGAGCTCTCTAGACCAGGTCTTCATTAAGGATGTCTTTGTACTTTGCTCTGTTCAACTTTCTCTTAGCCCCGACTAGCTTCCCACTCCCTGGTGCTGAAAAACAATGCCACAGTATAATGCTGCCACAACTGTGTTTCACAGTTGTAATGGTATTTACCCAGGTGATGAGTGGTGCCTGATTTCCTCTAGGCGTGATGCTTAGCATTGAGGGCAAGCAGTTTAATCTTGGTTTAATCAGAAACATTTTTGCTCACAGTATGAAAATCCTTTAGGTGCTTATTTTGCAAACTCCAGGCTGGCTTTCATATGTCATCTGGCCACTTTGCAGTAAAACTCAGATTTATGGAGTTTAGCAGTAGTGGCTGTTCTTCTGAAAATATTCTCCCATTTCTACACAGATTCTCTGGAGCTCAGCCCAGAGTGACCATTGGATTCTTTATCACCTCGCATACCAAGGCCATTCTCCTCCAAATGCTCAGCTTGGCTGGGTAGCTTGCTCTAGGAGGAGTCATGGTTGTTTGAAACTTCTTCCATTTAAAAATTATGGAAGACATTATGCCTGAGGGAACCTTAATTGCTGCGAGAATTTTAATGTAGCCTTCCCTACATCTGTGCCTCAACATAGTCATGCTCTGTAGCCAATTTCTTTCACCTTCTGGATTGGTTTTTATAAACATTCTTCTACATACAGGTTTGTGCCTTATCTGATCATGTACACTCATTTGAAGTGACCAGAGATGGACTCCAAACTAGGTATAGAATCATCTCAACGACAATTAAAACATAATGTAAATGATTTTGGCATAACTCTGCAACATAGCAAAATGTGTAAAACGTGAAGGTGTCTGAAAAGTTTCTGAAGGTGCACTGTATGTGTGAAAGGTGAGAAGACTGGACAATGGGGAAGCCGCTAAGTACCTACTTTTTAGTTGGACATGCAAGTAAATATTTTACTGTACTCTGCATACGTGATTAATTCCTACTATCACTGTTAGTGTGTGCGGACATCTTGACACTTTTATGCAGTAGTGCTTTTTCCTTTTCATTTAACCTCATTTTGGTTTATATACATGTATCCATGGTTTTTGGGATGGGTACTCGCATTAAAAAAAAAGAAATACCTTTAAAGTACAGGTTGTGAATACTAAAACAGACCCTATGCACTTATTGTAAGCAAGACTAATGATAGTAATACAATACCAATAAAAGACAAAAAAGAAGACCATTAATCCTGTATAGTGCATAGAATTTAACATATACAGTACATATACAGTATATTCCTCTTTATATAAATAGATATACACATTCGAGAAACAATCATGAACTTTTCAGTAAGAATGGGAGTAATGAACGTTTAAATTTTTAGCTGCATATACATATATATTCCTCTTTATATAAATAGGTATACACATTCAAGAAACAATCATGAACTTTTCAGTAAGAATGGGAGTAATGAACATTTAAATGTATAGCTGATGTAAGGTTAAAAACCTTTTGGGAAATTAAAAAAAAAAAAAACACACACCTAAACCAAAATAGAAAGAAAGTGTACCTTAGTAAGACTGTGTTGCTGGAGTATGTAGTATTGTCACATTAAGAAAGAAGTGTCAGCTTTCTTAGATTCAGGACATAATATGTAAGTACAGTAAGCACGTTTAGTGTCATATACAGCAGCTGTAGATGTCAGTGAGCACTTGCTGCTTAAACCCATTATAAGCACTGATGGTGTTACTTGCAGCTAGGCTGCTTTTTCTGCTTACAGGTATGAAGAGTATTATGGTATTCAGTATTTCATTTTTCAAAAAAGGATAAATTGTGTTAGGTTTTTAAAAATCATTGCGTTGAAAATAAATGGGTTTATGCTGTGAAAGTTTTCTCTGTCATTACTCCAGTGTGACTTTCTGGTTGTAAGCATCTTGAAGCCCATGAGTTAAATTAGTGGTGTTTTAGTAGATATTGAATTCTCACTTTCATGTTCTAGTTACTTTATGTGACTGCATTCACTGTTGCATTATATGCATTTTAGTGGCGTACAGGAATGTCTCTTATATTTCAAAGTATGTAGAGTTCCTCAGCAAAGGATCATCAATAAATCATCAACACTTCAAAGTGTAGTCCTTCCTTAAGCTTGTCACTTACTTTTTGGCATTTGCTGTATGGGCATTGAGTGTACGTGCAAGTTCATTAATAACTGTCGTACACTGTTGTATAAATATATCTTACCTAGTTGAATAAAGCTTGTTTCATTCACTATTCAGATTCCTCTTCTACTTCTTTTTTCACATGTTGAATTTAATAGACTGCAACAAGAATGTAAGTTTAATGTCACTGTGCTGTGTATAAGAAATTATTTTATAAATTCACTCACATATGCAAGCCAAAGTTAGCACACAGGGGCTGTCAGCATTTAAGAAACTGCTAGCCTAGCATTTGGAGAAAGAAGGGGACAACTGTGAAAATAGACATTGTACTATTCCTGTATGTTAGAGATGAAATTGAATCCTTGTTTGGAAACCAAGGAAGGGCCTACACGTGGAGAAGACAGTATATAAATATTTGGACAGCAGCCAAACACTTCGAAGCTGACAGACGAATGAGTGATATCGTCATTTGTCCCGAAAATCCTTTCAGCGCAGCGATGGAAAATGGCAGACTGTATACATCAAGTTCCCACCTTGGTATTGTCATGCTATGGCTTCCTCCGTTTGTAATGCTGCGTAAATCGTCAGTAAAGAAAGCTAAGTTATTTTCTCTTATGTGATTTTTACCGTCGTATCACTATGGGAGAGTTATCGCCTTTTAATATCATATCTCTGTATTTTTCGGTTACTTAAAACGCCGCAATTATAAAAGAACTTATTCCAATTAGGGAGCTATATCGCTCCCTAAAGGAAACATAGACTAAAAATCCAACAGAAACATACATAATGACAGAATTAGCTGGTTTATATGTGAATTTTTTGTTGGCTATAGCACAGAATGCATGTCGTACATTTGAAACCCTACCTGCCGACACCTAAGCAACACCCTCCTGCATGAGACTAAAACATGAAATAAATTGCTGAGCCTTTCTGTCAGGCACATTAACATTCTATGGGGACAGTTTTCCAAAAATTAGCTAAAAATGAAATCTGACAGTTTCAGGTTGCTGTGAATTTGACACTAAGTTCATATCTCCACATAAAACCTTTATACATTTCTCAATCTTTACTCAAAATATTTACCATGTTTCTTGGTCTACTGTCTCTACTTGTCAGTATGTGTGGCTGCCAAGTATCGTACAATGTGTGGATAAAAGTCTGTCCCTGAATCTGCTGGTACAAGTGCTAGCTAGTGGTTCTATAAGATTTTCCAGAAGAATACAGGATGGTGAAGTCAGCTTGTGGTATATTTGCCCTGAGTAGAAGACAGTTTTGTGCTAGTAATATTGTGTCAACTTCACCACCTTCTGTGGTGCATGTAATGCATATAGTGATGTATATAATATATAATAATGCATTATGTTATGTCAGACTACAGTGTAAATACCTAATAGTTTTGTTTGAGGTCATAAACTGATGTCAAAGTAGTTTAATCGATATGATATATTTTAAGTAGTTGTTTAGACTACTCTTTGTGCTCACAAAAATGTTGCTATTATTCATAAACTTCTGTGTTCAGTTTTTCTCCCTTTAGGTTAGTTTTCTTCCCTCATTAGACTATTTTTTGCTAAGAAAAGGAACAATCATTAATCTTTTTTATCAGGAAAAAAGGCTCATTATGCATGCTTTATTATTTTTTTTCTTTTAAGAATTCAACTTTAAATGCATTTTTAATTCTTATTTATATATTTTTTTATTTGAGTCATTCAAACCACATACAAAAGACCAAAGCTGAAATCAGATTGTGAATGGTTAAAAGCACTCATTTTGACACAAGCACAAATCTTGCATCTAGTGAGCTATAGGCTAAGGTCACCATGTGGTTCATAGTCTTTGAAAGGCATGTTGCTGAGGTAGGTAGTTAAAGAATGTTCTTAGTTATGGAGTGAATTTTAAATGCCTTTTGTAGTCATTAATGTTTAGTTCTACAACATAATCCATTATTATATATACCATGGTATTTTTAAATAGTTTTGTTTATTTTCATATTATAATACAATAGTAGCTTGAAAAGTTACAGGCAATTTCATTCATCATTTTTGATGTGCTTATTGCCTTTTGAGCTTTCTTAGGCTTTCCCAACTCTCACATTTTTTCGGTGCCTCGATCCTTAAGACCGGGTGAGTGTATACAGTATGTGAGCAACACTTGTGACAAGTTGATGAAGCCATAGCACATAAACACAGCATCTGCTGTGAAAATGACTGAGATTGTGATTATGCATCACCAACCCCTAGGACTGCTTCAACCATTCAGCTTCGCCCCAAACATCCTGTCTTGCTGTGTGCCTCATGCTGCAGTGAAGTGAATGGGTGATACAAAGTTGATTGGGTGATGGCACCCATGGTGTGCATTTGAAGACTGTGTCCAGGCTTGGTCTTTTTAACCACAAAAATCGAGCTCCAATATGGTTCTTTAAACAAAAAGAAAATAAATTACTTTCTTTGTATACCCAAATTTTCATAGAGAGGTTTGTCATAATTTCTGAGAAGCCTTTATTGCTTTAATCTTTTTTGTAATGGATGGAAAAAGTATGTGCACCATTATATTTAGCAGCTGGAACCTCCTTATGTAGAAGCAGTTTTAATCCAATGCCTCAGTTCTTAGGAATATTTTTCCAGTTTTTCTGCATGGAACTGTTTCAACTCATTTTATAAGTAATACTGCACAATACAACTTTTTTTTTCTGTGGAAGAGTACGTCAATATGGAAGAAAGACGAGACATGACCATAAACCAAGGAAAATTGTGGAGGAAAGTAAAACACCACTGCAAAAAGAGGAAAAAAATAATGGGGAATTTCTGTAATCTCAGTTATAGCAAAATTCCCAGAATTGATTAAGTTTAAACCTGAATTCTTTAATTATGGTGGAGAAGCAGCTTTGTAGCATAGGTATATCTTCATCTGGACAATCTGTATCCCAGAGAAAATGCCTGAGGAATGGAATGTTGCAGTTTTGTGCCCAGTGTATAGGAAAGGGTAGCCCCTGAAAATTATAAAGGCATAGCTGTATACACAGTGTAAAAGTTATTATTATTCATTTCCATAAATAGAAGACTTATGACATGTTTTGAAAAGGTGGTTGGTGAGTACCAGGGTGGCTTCTGGCTTCATGCTGGGAAGTTGTTGTTCTACTCTTTATCATAATTTGTCTCCGCAGCAGATATTTGAAAAACCACACATACATAATGTGGACCTGTGCCATCTATATATAGATGTTAGATAGGAATATGATATCAACAGAACAGATCTACTGGGAACTATGCAGGCCTTAAGCATACCAGATAAACTGGTTAGGATAGCTGAGCTGACCAGTGGAGACACAGAATGCAGGGTTAAGATCTAAAGTGCCTTGTCAGTAGAACTCGGCGTGAACTGCAGTCTCATACAGGGAAACCCACTTTTCACTTGCTTTCTCAAGTCTTGATCTAGAGTGAACAATGAGGACAATAAGGATGAATTCTGATGGTATGATGAATAATAAAATGACCCAACACATGTTGTATGTGAGCAGTGTTCTGATATCAGCAAAGGATTAAGTTAAACCGTCTGGGACATGCCAAGAATTTAGAGAAGGAAATTTGAGGCATATGTTGACCTCGAGAAAGTAAGAGACGAAAGCCTCCAGCTGGTTGACTATAAGTGCCTGGGTGTAGTTATGACAAAGAATAATGAAGTGATGACAGAAATAAGGCAAGAGTAGAGGCAAAAGATGGTTGCCTATTTGCCTTGCAAACGCCATTGTGATTTTGGTATCTGCCACAGAAATCAAAATCATGAATATATACTCAGCAAAAAAAGAAACGTCCCGTGACTTTCAACTGTTTTTACTTTCAGTAGACTTAATATGTAAATATTTGTATGAACACTAAAAGAGTCAACACCATAAGACATAAACTAAAAATGTTTCACAATGTGTCCCTGAATGAAGGGAGGCTCAAAATCAAAAGTACCAGTCAGTATCTGGTGTGGCCACCAGCTGCTTGAAGTACTGCAGTGCATCTCCTCCTCATGGACTGGACCAGATTTGTCAGTTCTTGCTGTGAGATGTTACCCCACTCTTCCACCAAGGCACCTGCAAGTTCCTGGACATTTCTGGGGGGAATGGCCCTAGCCCTCACCCTGCGATCCAACAGGTCCCAGACGTGCTCAATGGGATTGAGATCTGGGCTCTTCGCTGGCCATGGCAGAACACTGACATTGCTGTCATGCAGAAACTCACGCACTTTTTGCCACTCCTGTCTGGTCCAGCGAAGGTGGGTTTGTGCCCATAGGCGGCGTTGTTGCTGGTGATGTCTGGTAAGGACCTGCCTTACAACAGGCCTGCAAGCCCTCAGTCCAGCCTCTCTCAGCCTATTGCGGACAGTCTGAGCACTGATGGAGGGATTGTGTGTTCCTGGTGTGACTCGGGCAGTTGTTGTGGCCATCCTGTACCTGTCACGCAGGTGTGATATTCGGATGTACCGATCCTGTGCAGGTGTTGTTACACGTGGTCTTCCACTGCGAGAATGATCAGCTGTCCTTCCTGTCTCCCTGTAGCGCTGTCTTAGGCGTCTCACAGTGTGGACATGGCAATTTATTGCCCTAGCCACATCAGCAGTCCTCATGCCTCCCTGCAGCATGCCTAATGCACGTTCACGCAGATGAGCAGGGACCCTGGGCATCTTTCTTTGGGTGTTTATCACAGTCGGTAGACAAGTCTCTTTAGTGTCCTGCGTTTTTAGAACTGTGACCTTAAATGCCTACTTTCTGTAAGCTGTTAAGGTCTTAACGACCATTCCACAGGTGCATGTTAATTAATTGATTATGGTTAATTGAACATGCATGGAAAACATTGTTTAAACAATTTACAATGAAAATCTGTAAAGTTATTTGGATTTTTAAAACATTATTGTTGAAATACACAGTCCTGAAAAAGGGACGTTTCTTTTTTTGCTGAGTATATTAAAGTAGTAATTTGGCCATTAGTTACTTATACTAGTGAAATCTGGACCATGTCACAAAAAAGTAAAAGAACTCTAGAAGTTTAAAGAACACATTTAAAGAAAGATTTTCTTTCTTTTACATGTGTACCCACCTTCTGCCCCCTTTATTAATTTTCTACTGTTTATGTATTTTTTAGCAAAGTAGCAAGTGGAGGAAGCAATTCCGAGCTTGCACATCTCAAATTACAGTCTTAAAAAAAAGTATTTTATTAAATCACAGAAAATTAAGATCCATATTTCTTTGTGAAGTTTATGTATCTTTACACCCATAAAATTGAAAGAAAACAATCCAGAAAGCAATAATTATATCCATCCATCCAACCCACTATATCCTAACTACAGGGTCACGGGGGTCTGCTGGAGCCAATCCCAGCCAACACAGGGCGCAAGGCATTAAACAAACCTTGGGCAGGGCGCCAGCCCACCACAGGGTGCGCACACACTAGGGACAACTTAGAATCGCCAGTGCAACTAACCTGCATGCCTTTGGACTGTGGGAGGAGACCGGAGTACCCCGAGGAAATCCATGCAAACACGGGGAGAACATGCAAACTCCACGCAGGGAGGACCCGGGAAGCGACTGTGAGTCGGCAGCGCTACCACTGCGCCACCGTGCCGCCTGCAATAATCATATACCCCAGCTTTATTGCTCAAAGCTTGTCAAAGAGTAGCATGCTATATGAAAATTAAATGACACAATGTCATAAACATGTGCAGTATAAGAAAGTGAATTTGTTTTAAAGCCCCAGTAGTTGGGATGAACTGATATCTGATAGGGTGGTTTCTTTTGATCTCTAGATGAATTAATGGAATGTATTCCATTGAAGCTATTATTCAGTATTCAAGTAACAAAAGTTGGGCAGACTTACCTTGTGCAAATGATCTGTTTATGTATGCCACTCATTTGTTTCTGTATGCCACTCATTTCTTTTTTTTTTTCCCCACATATATCACTTATATCTTTTTGTCAGACATGTCGATAGTGGCATGCTAACGTCCCTTGTAAAACTTGTTTAAGCTTCTCTAAAAGGTACTCATCTGGTTGATAGTTCTCATTCTTCATTACAGAAGGGTTTGTTAGTATTATAGTCAATGGCCTTCTTTTTTCTAGCAGTCAGTTGATCATTTTAGAATTTATTATTGTTTCATGGTGTTGTAATTTCATATATGAAACTTTAAAGTAATGGTTCCTTATCTTTTGCAAGTCTTTTTTGGGGTTCTTGCCCCCCTTGTCTTGCCTGGAAGGAGAGGTTCCAGTGTAACCGCCATGGTGCTTGTGTTTGAGTGAATCCCAGTAACTTTCTTGGGTAGTTAATGCGGCTAATGAGGCCCCATTGTCTGTCTTTATCTTTAAATGTAGACTGAAGTCCTACCATTTCTCACTGCCTTTTCTTTAATTACTGTTCCTTCAACTGCTCCCGCTGTGCTGGGGGAGTACTATTATTACCAATATATCTGTACTAATTTGGCCTCATACATTTGAAATTTCTACCTATAATTTATCAGTTCAGACTTTAAGGTTGCTATGTCTATCACAAAGTATCTTTCTTTGTCGATTTATACCATAGTTGTGTTTGATTTGTATAGCACATTTTAATATTAGCTACTATAAAATTTCTTTTTATATTACTAAGCACCTCCTAAATTTTATATTGGTAACATTTTGCATGGGAGGCATGGTGGTGCAGTGATAGCACTGCTACCTCGCATTAAGGAGACCTGGATTTGCTTCCCAGGTCCTCATTGTGTGGAAAATTTCTCCCCGTGTCTGTATGGGTTTCCTCTCACGGTCCAAATACATGCAGGTTAGGTGCATCGGCGATCCTAAATTGTCCCTAGTGTGTGCTTAGTGTGTGTGTGGGTGGGTATGTGTGCTGGTGCCCTGACCAGGATTTGTTGTTCACCGTCTAAGGTTGATGGTTGGATGGCTAGGTGAAATTGAAATGGATTGACTCTGTAGTCTTAAATTCTTTGTGATGCTACGTGCTATTAATTACACTATAAAGAAAAAATATTGTTGGGATTATTTGCAGCAAGCAGTTATTTTTTTAAGAAATATTAATTTGTTTTCAAGTAAAGTTAAAAATGCATGCTGAAAGAAAATGTAACAATATATTTTTTTTCCACAGTTCCTTTGTGCATATGCCAAAGTGCAGCCGAACAAATGTGCTCCTCAACTCATGCACTTATCTCTTGTGCCTAAAGGTGAGTGAAATGTTGTTATGTAGACAAATATACAAATAAATAAATCCAGTTTCAGTTATATTAATATATTAATGGCAAATAGCATAATTCAATATAAAACAATGTTTTGCTCTTTTGTTCTTCTTTTTATTCTTATTTTCTCATCATTTGTTTGTGACATCATTTTGGAATGGGTTGCTATGGTGCCATGTGTTGCTATTTCCATGCAAGCTTGTGATTTCACAGACATGTGGTAATGGTGGTAATCTTTTAAAGAGTGAGTCATGCGCTCAGAAAGTATATGCACTTCGTTTTCAAATAAAGGAAAGACTAAAACATACAAGTTAGCTTGTTGGTCTTTTTCTTTTCAAAAATGTTTACCTTTGGTTTTGACTCAGTTTGCTTTAGACTTTGAGTATCATCTGACTATCATCTATTCCTTTTTGATTTTAGTAAATTTATGTGGATCTTTTCTGTAAAGATCCCCATCTAACTTTCACAGTGTCCTGGTAAAGAATATTCTTATCTCACTCTTAACAGCGGGCGGCACGGTGGCGCAGTGGTAGCGCTGCTGCCTCGCAGTAAGGAGACCTGGGTTCACTTCCCAGGTCCCCCCTGCGTGGAGTTTGCATGTTCCTCTGGGTGCTCCGGTTTCCTCCCACAGTCCAAAGACATGCAGGTTAGGTGCATTGGCGATCCTAAATTGTCCCTAGTGTGTGCTTGGTGTGTATGTGTGCCCTGCAGTGTGGCTGGCGCCCTGCCCGGGGATTTGTTCCTACCTTGCGCCCTTTGTTGGCTGGGATTGGCTTCAGCAGACCCCTGTGACCCTGTGTTAGGATATAGTGGATTGGGTAATGACTGACTGACTCTTAACAGCAATGGATTTTTTTAATGATAAGATCCAAATGATTATGTCAGTGTTAGATGAGTCTTAAATAACTGACAGTAATCTATACGTTAAAAAAAAAAAATCATCTGTCACATGATTACCGGTGAATTAATGGGGTCAGAACCATGATTTAAGTGAAAAGCTTATGACTGGAAATTCAAAAAATTTTAGATAGCAGCAATCTCTGCTTAGTGGCCAGTGGTGTGGTGTTTATTAAAAAAAAAGTGATTTCAAAACCAAGTGATGTGGTGGAAAGAAAATGAATAGCAGCAGCATCTTCTGCTAAAGAGGCTGATTACATGGTGAAAAATTTTAATGTTATTTTAGGACTGAGGGTCAGTATGTTTTACTTGTATTTGAACAAAATAACAAAATTAATTTTGACAAGTCTAACATCGTTTAATTATTTCATGTTTTAATTTGAAAAATTCTTCATTAAAAATTGGTGTTTTGGCCTCTACCTTTAAAAACCAACATTGGTCAAAAACTAGGCTTATGCAGTAAATAATGCAAAAATTCATGTAGTTCATTTATGTAGGCATAACAGTCCACATATATGTGGTGGATGCTCATAAATACCTCTTTTCTCTTTATATCCATCTTGCCCAATAGTTAACCAACATGAGAGTCCGAGGTATGCTACATACAGTCATGTAAACACACCTATTTTTGTAAATCGGTACCATTTGTCATAAAATGAATAATGATTCAGAAAATGTTTTTTTCTAAACCACAGTTCATTTTTATGTAATACCTTTCACTGGAGACTTTGTCACATTGCTACACTAACAACCAAAGTAAAAACCACAAAATGACTGAAACAGAAAGTAAAAGTAAATCTTGTTTGCCAAATTGTGACAGCAGATAAGTGGAAGCAAAACAAGAACAAGAAGCAATTCATTATAACAAGTATTACTGCAAAAAGCCAAAGCCAACTTTTACCAGGACAGTCTGTAGTAATCGTCTTCTGCCTGATAAACAAGTCCTTTCTCTGAATATCAGACCGTTTTTGACTGCTCACTGCCTATTTTTTTGATATAGCAAGTGGCCTTGTACTGGTTGGTATGGTTCACATAGCTTAATATTAGGTGTAAAACCTTTTTCTTAAAAAAAAAAAAAAAAAAAATTTGCTCTGTTGTTACGTTCTGTTTTGTGTGTTTCTTCTTCCTCTTCGAGATGCTGTTGACATTTAATACAAGATGGTAATTAAGTGGTGTTCCTCCTTGGAGTTTCATGCACGTTTGTTTCAGTGAAACGAGGTTTATTTAGATGGGTAACCTTTTCAAATTGAGACATTTGGATATTCTTCAGTTATTTATTGGAACACATAGACTGAAACTGGTACTGTCACTGGTACGTCTAGTCACCTTAGTAAATTATAGTGCCAGTGAAATAAGCTTTGTGTCAGCTTTGAAATCTGTCCTTGGCTTAACTGGAAGCCTGTGTAAAGACTTAGGAATGAGTGTTATGTGGACCTACTGTACTTTTTAGGTCTAGTGATGATTCTTGCAGCTGTATTTTGAATCAACTGCACTTGCCCTCATATTCTTGATGTTTGTTCATGTTTAACCACTCTGGCTAATCACATTCGTAATGCAAGAAGTAATTTAAGCAAGTCTGTTTCTGGGGGAGTAGAATGATTACTGGTTACAATATATACTTCTGGCCTACGACTGGAAGATATACTTTTATCCAATATACAGTAATCCCTCCTCGATCGCGGGGGTTGCGTTTCAGACCCCCCCCCCCGTGATAGGTGAAAATCCGCGAAGTAGAAACCATATGTTTGTATGGTTATTTTTATATATTTTAAGCCCTTATAAACTCTCCCACACTGTTTATAAATATTCCCCGCAGAGTTATACAGCATAATCC
>JANRMT010062819.1:66064094-66125663 GCA_026402145.1 Polypterus bichir lapradei
CGTGTATGACTTTATCTTTTTTTTTTTTTTTCTATTTTTTTCTCTGTTTCACTGATCACTTCTACCACTTTCTTTTATGTGGAATTGCTCCCTGGACACTTATTATTATTTTTACTACTTGACATGGATTTTTTACACTCCGAGACACGCCTATTCAAGTAGTCAACTTAAAGCACTGAGAAGAAATGCCCACGCCGGTGTGGTTCCCTATTTACCTGACGAGGTAAGATGATGATACCGGGGCAGCCGAGCCGGCGCAAAGATAAAAGATAAGATAAAAGCCAAGCAGCTTGCGAGAAAATGGCGTTATAAACCATCGGTGCCTTCTGTGATCCTTAGAAATGTGAACTCACTACCAAATAAGATTGACGAACTGGCTGTGCTGGTGAAAAATGTCAGAACCTACAGAGAGTGCAGCTTGCTGTGTTTTAGTGAAACGTGGCTAACAACTACCATCCCAGATGCTAACGTGGAGCTACCCGTGTTTAGCACAGTTAGAGCGGACAGAGACGCAAATACCTGCGGGAAGAAGAAAGGTGGAGGACTCACTCTCTATGTGAATACAAGGTGGTGCAACTCTGGACATATAAACGTTAAAATCTCCAATTGCTCCAGGGACACCAAACTGTTGGCCGTAAGTCTGCGTCCCTATTACTTGCCAAGAGAGTTTGGACACGTGATTGTTGTTATTGTTTACCTCCCCCCTCGAGCGAACACGGAGATAGTGAGTGACATCATCCATTCCGCAGTTGCTAAGTTACAAACGCAGCACCCTGAGGCGCTTGTGCTAATCGCTGGAGACTTTAACCATGTAACACTGGATAAAACATTACCGGCCTTCTCCCAGTATGTGGACTGTAACACCCGGGGAAATAGGACTATTGACCTACTGTATGCAAACGTTAAAGACGCATGCAGCGCCACCCCGCTGCCTACGCTTGGGAAAGCAGATCATAACATGGTTCTGCTTCAGCCTCACTACAAACCAAGAGTGAATGCTCTACCTGCCACCACACGATCATTCAGGAAGCGGTCCCCTGAGGCAGAGTAGTCTCTGAGAGACTGCTTTGGAAGTACAGACTGGGATATACTGCTGGGGTCACATAGTGAGAACATTGAAGAGGCTGTTGACTGCACAACTGATTACATCAACTTCGGTATGGACATTGTAGTTCCAGTAAGAACAGTACGCTGCTATGCTAACAACAAGCCATGGACTACAAGTGACATCAAGGGCCTTTTGAACCAGAAGAAAAGGGCTTTTAAAAGCGGTGATCAGCCTGAGCTCATGCGTGTGCAGAAGGAACTCCGAGTCCAGCTCAGGGTGGTGAAGGAGCAGTACAGGAGAAAGCTGGAGCAGAAATTGCAGAATTACAGCATGAAGGACTTGTGGGATGGGATGAAGATCATCACTGGCTGCAGCTCGAAGCGGGGAGAGAGACGGGGAGAGAGCAAACCAAATGAACAACTTCTTTAACAGGTTTGACCACGCTAACCCACTCTCACTTCGGAGTACTTCATCCTCCAACCATCCTTCTGCTGATACCAGCATAGGTGAGACACCCACACCCACAATTACAGCAGCACAGGTGAGCAGAGAGCTGAGGAGACTTCGTGCCAGCAAAGCAGTGGGTCCAGATGGTGTATCGCCACGACTGCTGAAGGCCTGTGCGTTGGAACTGGGGAGTCCTCTACAGCGCATCTTCAACCTGAGCCTGGAACAGGGGAGAGTCCCGAGGCTTTGGAAAACATCTTGTATCACCCCAGTCCCAAAGGTATCACGTCCTAGTGAGCCAAATGACTTCCGGCCTGTTGCTCTGATGTCACATGTGGTGAAGACCAGGGAGCGGCTGCTGCTTCACCACCTGAGGCCACAGGTCCGCCATGCCCTTGACCCTCTGCAGTTCGCATACCAGGAGAAGGTGGGAGCGGAGGATGCCATCATCTATATGCTACACCGATCACTCTCC
This sequence comes from Polypterus bichir lapradei, assembly GCA_026402145.1. Lineage (NCBI taxonomy): Eukaryota > Metazoa > Chordata > Cladistia > Polypteriformes > Polypteridae > Polypterus > Polypterus bichir. Next base: position 66,066,065 of record JANRMT010062819.1, read on the forward strand.
CACCTGGACAGAGGCAGTGGTGCTGTACGAATTATGTTTTTGGACTTGTCTAGCGCCTTCAACACCATCCAACCTTTGCTCCTTAGGGACAAACAGACTGAGATGGGAGTAGACTCGCACCTGGTGGCATGGATTGTGGACTATCTTACAGACAGACCTCAATATGTGCATCTTGGGAACTGCAGGTCTGACATTATGGTCAGCAACACAGGAGCGCCGCAGGGGACTCTACTTTCTCCGGTCCTGTTCAGCCTATATACATCAGACTTCCAATAACAACAACAACATTTATTTATATAGCACATTTTCATACAAACAGTAGCTGAAAGTGCTTTACATAATAAAGAATAGAAAAATAAAAGACACAATAAGAAAACAAAATAAATCAACATTAATTAACATCAAATAAGAGTAAGGTCCAATGGCCAGGGGGGACAGAAAAAACCAAAAAAAACTCCAGAAGGCTGGAGAAAAAAAAATAAAATCTGTAGGGATTCCAGACCATGAGACCGCCCAGTCCCCTCTGGGCATTCTACCTAACATAAATGAAACAGTCCTCTTTGGATTTAGGGTTCTCATGGAAGGGCTTGATGATGATGGTCATGTAGAATTCTGCCTTTTAAATCCATCCATCTTTGTTGGAGCATCATGAAGCTTTGAGTAGGTGGAGGTGGTGCAGGCCACCACCACAAAGAAACCGGAAAAAGAAACAGAAAAGAGAGTAGGGGTCAGTACGGATTTTAGAGCCACCCTGAATAGTTATTATGAGGAAATTGAACATATAGAGTATCAGGATTAAGTTAAATTAAATTGAAGTTATAGAAAGGCCATGTTAAAGTAATATGTTTTCAGCAGTGTTTTAAAGTACTCTACTGTATTAGCCTGGCGAGTTCCTATTGGCAGGCTATTCCAGATTTTAGGTGCATAGCAGCAGAAGGCCGCCTCACCACTTCTTTTAAGTTTTGTTCTTGGAATTCTAAGGAGACACTCATTTGAGGATCTGAGGTTACGATTTGGAATATAGGGTGTCAGACATTCCGATATATAAGATGGGGCGAGATTATTTAAGGCTTTATAAACTATAAGCAGAATTTTAAAGTCAATCCTGAATGACACAGGTAACCAATGTAGTGACATCAAAACTGGAGAAATGTGTTCGGATTTTCTTTTCCTAGTTAGGATTCTAGCAGCTGCATTCTGCACTAGTTGCAAACGATTTATGTCTTTCTTGGGTAGTCCTGAGAGGAGTGCGTTACAGTAATCTAGTCGACTGAAAACAAACGCGTGAACTAATTTCTCAGCATCTTTCAGTGATATAAGAGGTCTAACTTTTGCTATGTTTCTTAAGTGAAAAAATGCTGTCCTAGTGATCTGATTAATATGCGATTTAAAATTCAGATTACAGTCAACAATTACAAGCTTTTTACCTCCATCTTGACTTTTAATCCTAATGTATCCAGTTTATTTCTAATAGCCTCATTGTATCCATTATTGCTAATCACTAATATTTCAGTTTTCTCTTTATTTAACTTGAGAAAGTTACTATTCATCCATTCTGAGATACAAGTCAGACATTGTGTTAGTGAATCAATAGAATCGGGGTCATCAGGTGCTATTGATAAATACAGCTGTGTGTCATCAGCATAGCTGTGGTAGCTCACGTTGTGCCCTGAGATAATCTGACCTAACGGAAGCATATAGATTGAGAATAACAGCGGACCCAGGATAGAGCCTTGTGGAACACCATATCGGATATCATGTGTCTTTGAGTTGTAATTACCAAAACTAACAAAAAATTTTCTCCCTGTCAGGTAGGATTCAAACCAATTTAAGACACTGCCAGAGAGGCCCACCCATTGACTAAGGCGATTTCTAAGAATATTGTGATCAATAGTGTCAAATGCAGCACTCAGATCTAAGAAGATGAGAACAGATATATGGCCTCTGTCTGCGTTCACTTGCAAATCATTTACTGCTTTGAGTGCAGTTTCTGTGCTGTGATTTGTTCTAAAACCCGACTGAAATTTATCAAGAATAGCATGTTTATTTAGGTGGTTATTTAACTGCATAATCACTTCTTTCTCCAGAACTTTGCTTAAGAAAGGCAGGTTAGAGATGGGTCTAAAATTTTCAAGGGCCGAGGGGTCAAGATTATGTTTCTTAAGAAGGGGTTTAACTACAGCAGTCTTAAGACAGTCTGGGAAGACCCCCGTATCTAATGACGAATTTACTATGTCAAGAATATTGTCAATTAGCACGCCCGATACTTCTTTGAAAAGCCTTGTTGGTATTGGGTCAAGGATGCAGGTGGAGGATTTTAATTGAGATATTATTTTTTGTAAATCAGGTAAATCTATCCTAGTGAAAGAGTTTAATTTGTTTATAACAGAATGCTGGGGTTTAGGAGGATCCTTAGTGTTGGAGGGATATACTATGTTATTTCTAATATAATTAATTTTTTGATTGAAAAATACAGCGATAGCCTCACAGGTTTTACTGGAAGTACTTAGGAGGCATTCCTTTGAGTTACCTGGTTTAACAGACGATCAATTGTAGAGAATAAGACTCTGGGATTACTAGCATTGTTATTTATAATCTTGGAGAAATAACAGCGTCTCTCAAGACGGACAGTGTTATTGTAATCTGTTATTTTGACTTTTAATATTTCATAGTGGATAGTTAGTTTAGTCTTCCTCCGTTTACGCTCAGCTCTGCGGCATGTTCTCTTTAAATCCGACACTCTTTGGGTCTTCCATGGTATAACAATGCTAGAAGATTTTTTCACTGTCTTTCACTGTCAATACGATTCGGAGTCCTGCCGCGTGCAAAAGTTCGCTGATGACACTGCTATTGTGGGCTGCATCAGGAGTGGACAGGAGGAGGACTACAGGAAGCTAATCAAAGACTGTTAAATAATGTGACTCAAACCACTTACACCTGAACACCAGCAAGACCAAGGAACTGGTGGTGGATTTTAGGAGGCCCAGGCCCCTCATGGACCCTGTGATCATCAGAGGAGACTGTGTGCAGAGGGTACAGACCTATAAATACCTGGGAGTGCAGCAGAATGACAAATTGGACTGGACTGCCAATACTGATGCTCTGTGTAAGAAAGGTCAGAGCCGACTATACTTTCTTAGAAGGTTGGCGTCCTTCAACATCTGCAATAAGATGCTGCAGATGTTCTACCAGACAGTTGTGGCGAGTGCCCTCTGCTATGCGGTGGTGTGCTAGAGAGGCAGCATAAAGAAGAAGGATGTCTCACGTCTGGACAAACTTGTTAAGAAGGCAGGCTCTATTGTAGGAATAACGCTGGACAGTTTAATATCTGTAGCAGAGCGACGGGCGCTAAGCAAACTCCTGTCAATCATGAAGAATCTACTGCATCCACTGAACAGTGTCATCTCCAAGCAGAGGAGTAGCTTCAGTGACAGACTTTTGTCATTGTCTTGCTCCACTGACAGACTGAGGAGATCGTTCCTCCCCCACACTATGCGACTCTTCAATTCCACCCGGGGGAGTAAATGCTAACATTATTCAAAGTTATTGTCTGTTTTTACGTGCATTTTTATTACTCTTTAATTTAATTTATTTTTTTATTTTTTTTGGATCAGTATACTGCTGCTGGATTATTTGAATTGCCCCTTGGGATTAATAAACTGTCTGTCTGTCTGTTTATAATATGCATCAATTCCTATAAACATTGAGTAGAATTTCTGAATTTAAAACGATTTTCTTAGAGGCAAAACGATTTAAATTGGTTAAGATTTTTTAAGAGAAAATTAATTACCAGAATGAAAAGCAGGATTCTGTGTGTGTTTGTATATACTGTATACATCTGTGAATTCCAGATCCTTGCTTTCATTTTACAGTTTTCTTGTAATTTATAATGTAATTTTTGAGTGGGCCATAAATACTGATTATTTTCATTGACTTATTTTGGAAATTTATAGGCAAGTGTTACAATCTAAGATGACATTTTTACAACTGTAGTTAATTTTAGTACTTGGCCATGTCATACAAAATTACGGAATTATTTTTGTTTTTCAGATATACAACTAAAGTAAAGAGCTAAGTAGTATTTTATGTTTTAGCATTGGGTTATTTTAAGTTTTTTTTTTTATTATTCCATTTTAACTGTAGGTTCTTAAACCACTAAATGAAAATCAAACAGCAAGGTGAAGAACGTTGGAGAATTCAATATGAAGTTATATGTATTCCAGGTCAACAATGGAACCACCTTGACTTTTGACACTGAACTTGCTGTACAGACGTAAGTATAATTCTCAGTGCATATCTGTATTAACTTGCCATCTTCTTATTATTTTTTAACTGTTCTAGGTTTTATAAATATCATATAATCTTTAAAAAAACTGCTAACTCAAATTCCCCAAGTTTTGATGTAATAAGCAATACTTGATAACTAATACCTTTGATAACTTTTACAGAGAAAGTTTTCAAATAACACCATAATTGTGAGGATTACTTTTTTAAAATTAACAGCAAAACTCCTTTTCTTACTTTGCATATGTGTATACTACTTTTTTTTCTTACCATGATACAGATTTTGTGTTTTTGTATGTCAATCAATCAGTTAGCCATTATTTTATATTGGACCTAGTAGAAATTTAGTGCATTACTACAGTGTAAATTCATCCACAGTCAGTCATACCAGGCCATTTCAGAGCAACAAGGTAATTGTGCATGCTTATTATGGGATGTAACAATAAGTCAAACTTCTTGGAGAAAAGCAATATAATTGTGTGGAGGAAAATACAACTAAATAACTCTTAGAATGCCAATGTGCCTATGGGGAAAAAACATAAAACTGCGCACAAAGAATTAAACCAAATTGCACCACCATGCTGACACTAAGAAAAATATTTTTTTTACCTTTCAAGTGCACAATTTTTAAGCAAGCAATGAACTAATAAATGTATTTTATAAAGTAACGGGCTGGTGATGGTTCATCAGCTTAAATCTGTACCAAATGTGTTTAGAAACATACTCATTAAAATGTAGAACATGTGCTAGGTCTTCATATTGGATTATTGATAAAAACATTTCCATGGTAGAAAAGATTGTGTGCTTTGGTGTCAAAAAAAGAAAAATCTTTTAGGTTCATGCAAAGCACATAACAATTAGAAATGTATTGTTTAAAATGTACAGCAAGTGATTGAATAATTGTAATAATAATAGTTTTGGAAATATAAGTATGAGAACAAGACGCTTTGTACACAAAATGCTGCATAGCATGTCCTTTAAAGATATGAAGATAATAAGTTCACAAAAATGCAGGTATAACAGTGCAGTGCCCATTGTTATTAAAATTCATTACATGCATTTAGTATTGATTGAAATATTTAATAAAAAGAGATGTATAATTAGTGTACAAGTACCAAAGGCATAACAGCCTTAAGGAACTCATTTTAAAAATATCAGATTGTTGCAGAAAAAAAGGTTTTGTTACCAAAATATATAAAACTGTATTTCAAAGTTAAATAAGAGTGTTTGCTAGTGCAGCTTGCTTTGCTTCCCAAGGAGTTTATATGTGAGTCCCTTCTGATATGAACAAAATTTTCATTAATCTATTAAACTGAACAAAAGCTTTGTATTTGAAAAAATTAGACTCCATACAAAAGCTCAATCATGATGGGTTTTAGGGCATATAGTATCTACAAATATGTCTTCTTTTCTAGTTTGTTATCAGGATCAAGTAAATTCCTTGCATATTAAGAAGATAGGTTTTAGGGCATATAGTATTGTGAACGCTGGCCCCGGCACAGACAGACGGACATCGTTCTCTTCACCCAACACACGTTTTATTATACAATATATATACAAATGTCACTCACAACCCCAGTGCCTCTTGCACCGATTTCCCCAATGTCCAGGGCTCACAGTCCTTTTGCCTTCCTGGCCGCCTCCAGTCCTCACTCCAGCTCCGTCTACTTCCACCCGACTTCCACTGCTGACTGGAGGGAGGCGGCCCCTTTTATGGGAACCCGGATGGGCTCCAGCTGCTTCCCGGCACTTAATGCTGGCCACACCCCTGTGTGGCGGAAGTGCCGGCTGCGCACCCGGAAGCCGTCCGTGTATCCCCGGTCGTCTTCCCCCCGGCACTTCCTGGTGTGGCGGAAGTGCCGGGCTCCCGGAATAATTAGGCACTGGGGCGCCGCCTGGCGGTGGCCACGGGTCCCTGCAGGGCTGGGCTTCCATGCCCTCGACCCGTGGTCCCCAACAGAACCAGGACGGACGCCCCCTCGCGGTCTGGAGGGAGGCACAAGCCCTCCTCACGTCCTCCTGGGCGTCCCGGCCGGGCTCCAGCCCCGGCCGGGGACCACAGTATCTACAAATATGTCTTCTTTTCCACTTTGTTATCAGGATCAAGTAAATTCCTTGCATATTAAGAATCAAGATTCTAAGCAACATATTATTATTATTATTATTATTATAAGAAAGCAAAAAGATCCTTCATCATATATCTTCATATGTATAGCAGCATTCAGTGGAGGTAGCCCTTTAGATTGAGAAATTGGTGGTGTGCACATTGGGCCAGGTCTGCAGAATCAGGTGAGAATGGCATCTGTTTGAATCTGTAATTTTGCAGAGCAGCCTTTGCAGCTTGTGTAGTATGAGTTGATTCATTGTTTTCAATTCTTTTCTCAACACCTCTCCCTGAATAACTGCAAACAAGCAAAAAAAACAAAAAAACAAAAAAACAAATGAGCTTAATATTGATCGGTTTTGTGAGGCTTTTGAGGCATGTTGTCAATAGTTATCACATCTCAGCATCATGAAATTTTTTGCACATAGTGTTTCCAAGACTAGGTTGGATCTTGAATTTCTTTGGTATCTGAGAATTGCCGTTCTTCATTGTTTTCAATGCAGTTTGGACTTTGGATGGTAGTGATAAATCCAAATTTCCTCTCCAGCTATGAAATGATTATTTAATTTCTTCCAGTCTTAGGTAATTAGCTGAGATTTACCTGAACCATAAGTAATTCCTCTACTGTTCGCTGTCTCACACACTGTCACAGTTCTCCATTATGATTTAATCAATGGTGGCAGCATTTTCTTCTTTTGTGGATGCTGAAGGCGAGCCAGACTTTAGGTCAATTTGAGAGACTGCCTGCAACGATGGAGTTCTGCATCATGTCTCTTTACTGTGGCATATAATGGGAAGTGTTACTTGTGCACATTGACTGCAAATTAATTTTCAGAGGTGTATTGTTCTTTAAATGGTAGAAACCTGTAATTCATATATTGTGAAAAGGAGCTAATTTTTGGCCACCTAAATAAAGAATACCATAGAATAACCCATTTGAAAATCGCTGTCAAAAGTTTTCATCACCCCTTATTTGCTTCTGACATTTTTTTTAATAAAAATTAATTTGCCGATTAGCTTCACTTTTAAGAATCTAGTTCTTTTCTTCTCAATTTAAGAAAAATAGGGACCTGGTGATTAATCAAACACTGACATACCAGTGGCAGTTTGCCGTGATTAATAGGTGTAATTAGATATGTAATGGGATCAATAAAGACAGATGGTAACTAAATTAATAATTTAATTAATCAAGTAATGGGTTGTGCTGATCATAAAATTAAAGGCTGAAAACAACATAGAGGTTTTAGTATATGAAGATTTCCTAAATGAGGAGAAGGAAAGAGAGATGGACTACATCTGTACCATGGCCCAGCCAACCCTGATGAGAATGTCTCAGGTGAAAAGGAGTTTATATGATTCAGTCTTAGATGCAATCTGCTGAGTTGTGGAATTGGATAATAAAGAAAAGAATTACAATGTCAAGAGTAAAAAGAACAGTAAGATAATCTTGAGGAGCCGTTTGAAATGAACTGGGATCTTCAATAACTCTCTCGTATATGGAATATGCCATTGGTGATAAAGAGCAAGAGCTATGAACTGTAATGCAGATATCTTTGGAAACAATATAGTTTTATTCCATCCATCATCCAACCCGCTCTATCCTAACTACAGGGTCACGGGGGGTCTGCCGGAGCCAATCCTAGCCAACAAGGCAAGGCAGGAAACAAACCCCGGGCAGGGCGCACACGCATACACCCACACACTAGGGACAATTTAGAAACGCCAATGCACCTAACCTGCCGTGGAAACCCACGCAGACATGGGGAGAACATACAAACTCCACGTAGGGAGAACCCGGGAAGCGAACCCGGGTCTCCTAACTGCGAGGCAGCAGCGCTACACACCGGGCCACCGTGCCACCCTATAGTTTTATTATATAAAGTATTTACAATTTAAATTATTCTTTTACTTGCACAAATAGATTAAGCTATAATAATTCAATTTGCAAAAATCTGTTAAGTTGGTATTTATGATGAAGGAATGATCATCTAAGTATAGTTGGCAATAGTAGCCCTTGGGTGTATTCTGAGACTTTTGTGTCAGAATGGTTTTGAATGATCTGTAACATTACGCTTCAGAATACCCAGACCGAACTATCACAAGATAAACCAATCATAGCACAGCAGAGAAATGGCAGATATGAAAGTAGCAAAACACAATTTCTCAATTGTAAAATGATATGTATGCAGATTTAACAAGGTGGTTTATGTTCAGTATTAATCTTTAATTCTTCTTTTGGCTGCTCCTGTTAGTTGTTGCCACAGCGGATCATCTTCTTCCATATCTTTCTGTCCTCGGCATCTTGTTCTGTTACACCCATCACCTGCATGTCCTCTCTTACCACATCCATAAACCTTCTCTTAGGCCTTCTTCTTTTTCTCTTGCCTAGCAGTCTATCCTTAACATTCTTCTCCCAATATACTCAGCATCTCTCCTCTGCACATGTCCAAACCAATGCAATCTCGCCTCTCTGACTGTCTCCCAACCATCCAACCTGAGCTGATCCTCTAATGTACTCATTTCTAATCCTATCCATCCTCATCACACCCAATGCAAATCTTTGTATCTTTAACTCTGCCACCTCCAGCTCTGTCTTCTGCTTTCTGGTCAATGCCACCGTCTCCAACCCATATAGCATAGCTGGTCTCACTACCATCCTGTAGACCTTCCATTTCACTCTTGCTGATTATCCGTCTGTCACAAATCACTCCTGCCACTCTTCTCCACCCACTCCACCCTGCCTGCACTCTCTTTTTCACCTCTCTTCCACAATCCCCATTACTCTGTACTGTTGATCCCAAGTATTTAAACTCATTCACCTTCGCCAACTCTACTCCTTGCATCCTAACCATTCCACTAACCTCCCTCTCATTTACACACATGTATTCTGTCTTGTTTCTACTGACCTCCATTCCTTTCCTCTCTAGAGCATATCTCCACCTCTCCAGGGTCTCCTCAACCTGCTCCCTACTAACGCTAAAGATCACAGTGTCATCAGCAAACGTCATAGTCCATGGGGACTCCTGTCTAATCTCGTCTGTCAACCTGTTCATCACCATTGCAAATACGAAAGGGCTCCGAGCCAATCCCTGATGTAATCCCACCTCCACCTTGAATGCATCCGTGCTACTGCAGACCTCACCACAGTCACACTTCCCTCGTACATATCCTGTACAACTCTTACATACTTTTCTGCCACTCCCGACTTCCTCATACAATACCACAATTCTCCTCGAGGCACCCTGTCATATGCTTTCTCCAGGTCCACAGAGAAACAATGCAACTCTTCCTGGCCTTCTCTATACTTCTCCATCAACACCCTCAGAGCAAACATCGCATCTGTGGTGCTCTTTCTTGGCATGAAACCATACTGCTGTTCACTAATTATCACCTCACTTCTTAACTGAGCTTCCACTGTGTTTAGTATTAATGAAATCATGAATTTCACAAGGAAGAGTAAACTGATTCACAGGAGGTGATGTGAGAAATGTCACTGCCTTAAACATGCACTGTTATACAACAAAATCAGAATGAAATCTCTGGAATTTGTAATGTTATAATTTGACCAACCTGAGCAACAAAGTAATGCTTTGGAAAAACAACATCAGGGAACTTAACTTTACTCCAAAAGAGCAAGAAAGAAATCAACTGAACACCTTTATGTCCACATTCTCAGGGCAACAAAATGATCTAGGATCACAGATTTCAAGCTTCAGCATTGAAATTTTGTGAAAACAATGACACGTGAGCAGACAGTGTATTTACATGTAAAACATGAAAAAGTTATCACAATACAAGAAATGAGGGAAAATAAGCATGTAATGGTTACAGAATCAGAATATTATCTGATTTGTTTGCTGATCTGTATGGTGCATTTGCCTCCTTCAGTCATATTAAAGGGAAGATGCATCTGGAATACATTATTGAATCCTACCTAAAAGAAGATTGCTATAAAGAAAACAAATCCCACTTTTTCATGACCTACACGAACAATTCTTTTTAAAATGTATCATATTTTAGATGACCATTGATAGTGACACTATCACGCAGACTGCTACTAGTGCTTTACCGTGTTTCACCAATCTGTGTGATTTATAATTTATGTGACATTCTGCTTTGGTTAAACAACTTCATTCTTATTATTTTACTGATTTTACCCTTCATTTGTTATATTTTTTTATTAGTTGCAAAGTATTGATTTTAACAGAATGCACCTACATTCATTATACAGTCAGGTCAGTAAGTATTTGGACAGTGACACAGTTTTCATAATTTTGGCTCTCTATGCCACCACAATGGATTTGAAATAAAGCAATCATTATGTGATTGAAGTGTAGACTTTCAGCATTAATTCAAGGGATTTACCAAAAATATTGTGTGAGCCATTTAGGAATGACAGACATTTTTATACATGGTCTCCCCATTTCCAGGGGGTCAAAAGTATTTGGATAAACTAACATGGTCAAAAATATAATGATCATTTTCAGTATTTGTTTGAAAATACTTTACGGTCAATGACTGTCTGAAGTCTGGAACCTGTGGCCATCTAAAAAGTGCTGGGTTTCCGCCCTAGTGATACTTGCCAGGCCTTCACTGCAGCTGTCTTCAGTTGCTGCTTGTACGTTGGACGGTGGACCTGACGGAGCATACCATCTAGCATATTCAGAAGCCTCTTCCACACCATGTGAAAGAGAGCGCAACAATGGGACAGAGAATAGAATGAAGTACTCAGTCAGAAATGCTAAAATGGCTAAGTGTGTAGCAATTGGACAGCAGAGGACAGTATTTAAATATTTTTAAATTGTTCCTAGCAGGATAAAATGTAGTTTTCTATATTTGGGTAATATTTTGTTTTACCAGTGTACTGTAGTAGAGAGTTGTAATTCTTTAAGCTGAGCTAAATTAAAGGGTGAGCTGACAGCAAGCATATGTCTATCCCATCTGTTAATGTTATTTGGTAAAGCATAATAAAATATATCACTTGTACAGTGTATTAAAACAGTCACTCTTTTGTCTTTCAAGCAGTATTTTCAAAACCAGAATGATCAGTTAACTCCCCAGTTTTGGGGTTATCTTTACTCCATTTTTTCAAGTCTGGCTTAATTTTCTTTTATTTATTTATTTATTTATTTATTTGACCACAATTAATTATCTGGTTGTTAATTTTAAAGTTATTATTAAAATTTCATTTTTATGTCACTCTCATGTTAATTTTCTTTGTGTTATCCAGTTGATAGAATTGTGTCAGAGAAGTTTTCACAGGTCTGTGGTTTTATTTTGTTGTTGACAGAATTCTGTCATTTTTCATTGATACTTATTTATTTAGTATGGTAAAAAGGATGCATGTATATTGGTCTTGCCATTTTAAAGATGATAAGGAGGGAGGAGGTAGAAAGTTTTACTGTTTACTTCCTTTCTTGTAACTCTTATCTTTTTTCTACTTTCTGTTCACTATGCACAAACTGCCATTTTTCCTCTTAAAACAGGGATGTGTATTGTATTAAAGGAAATAATATATCTGCATGTTGACTGAATTTGACTGCTGATATGTTGAATGATTCAATCACAAAATAAAAATTAACAAGTAGATGTGATCAATCTCAAAGCAGACATTTCATTTTTGCTTTTGACCTATTAGGTTTTTGGAGACTATTTTACACTGAAGAAGAGTCAAATGCTTAGTTTCAGTTTCAACTAAAAAAAATTAAGGAATAAGGATATTAACCCCTTAGTCAGTTCTTTTATAACACCTTGAATGATTTCTGGGCTTGGTGGCTGCTTTTTTATTTGGGGGGGATCAAGTTATCGAAGTACCTGGGGTTCATGTGGATTTGGCATACTATTGCATAGACTAAGATTGCCTCGCATCACTCCTTATTAAGACTGCTAGGTAAGAGTATATTGCCTTGTTAGGAGAAGGAATTTTGAGCAACTCTCAAAACTTGGGTGGACACATTATTAGAATGTGTGGAACCAGTACTAGCCATTACATTGTTATAAGCCACAAGCTCATACAGTTCAATGCATTCTACCTTTCAAGTCATTTGAGTGCATTTCAATGGCAGCCTTTTGATATGTCTCATTTTTATTCATCCATCAATTTTGGTGGCACCATATGCCTCTTCTCATTTATAAAAAGGTAGTCTCTTCTTTTATCTACAACTTGCCCTGGTAACCCAACTAAGTAACAACATAGTGCTTATGTCTCCTAAGTTAGTATCTGTTTTATTTTTTCTGTGTTCAGTTAGGGATCATCCAAAATAACGAGCCTGCATATAGTGCAATGGTACCACTTCTTTCTGGGTTTAGATGTGTTACATCATTTCAGTTGCTTGTGAGTTGAGCCTACTTTACTCCAAAATCTGATTTTCCAAAGTTTTTTTTTTAAGGTTCTCGTTATGTTTTCTTACAAATTAAAGATGTATTTTTTCATTTATTTAATTTTATTTGATTTTCTCATTCACCCCGTCTATTTTTCTACTTTACTGAACTCACTTAATCCAGTGTCAGGGCTTATGCCAGCAGGTTTGGAAGGCAAACACCAACTCTCCAGAACACTGTGTCCTCCACAAGGTATCTTATGTGTACAACACATATTTGCTCAAATTGGAAGCATTTAAAAGCATTATCTTAAATATTGAAAGTATTGTTTGTTTAATAACTATTTTTTCCACTAAATTCTGATTTCTATTATTATTATTTATTTTTTAGTGTAGCTGATCTTAAACATGCTATCCAGATCAAATATAAGATTTCTATTCAAAACCAAGTTCTGGTTGTCAATGGTGGAGAGTGCATGGTTGCGGACAGGAGAGTTTGCAGTTATAGTGCTGGCACGGTAAGTTTAATGTCTAAATACACAATTATATTGTGTATTGTGCTTTTAAATGACCTTTTAATTATTTTGTACACACCTGGACATTTACATGTATGTGGATAATGTAGAGTATTAATTTATGGCAGGGATTCTAAGGTGACTAAAGGAGGTTGGTGTCTGGGTTGGCATTTAGCTGTAAAAATGCCTGTTTCATCATCTCCTTTGATGGGTTAGGCAGCCAACCTTGCCTTGAAATCAGCACAGAGAAAGAAAGAGAGAGACATTAAAGAAAGTGAAAAACAACAACTAGTGGAGCCAATGTTTATGTAGACATTTTTCATAATTAAGGGTATTTTTTCACAAGGTTGTAAGGAATAAAGCTGTATTTGCAAACAGTGCTTTTAAGAACTGCTGTACAGCATACAATGTTATGAATATACATTTGTCTGTTTCCTTTGCAAATACAGTAACTTAATGGAAACAAAAAAAAGTAATTTAGCATAGTCAGCATTAGAATGATGTGATTTGTATAGCTGTAACTCTGACTTTTGAAAGTGACACATACAGTAACAGCAGACTTCTAAGAAATGTAGTTTTGGATAGTGAATGATAGCAGTCATGGGCTATTAAACTTTAGTATTATATCATTGTTTATATTGCTTTTCATTGGAGTGCTTTAATGTGAACATTTATGTGTTAATTCTGTTTTTTATTATACTTTGTATATCAATAAATTTTTACATATGTAGCTTGTACTTTACATTTCAATCACAATTTACTTTAAAGCTGTTGTCATCTTTATTGATAGCACGTGTCTCATGTTGGAAATCTGAATTGTGCTGACTTTTAAAAATGACAGTATTGTTCCATAATTATCTAGAAAGCCCCTGCAGAATCTTTCATATGTTTTTTTGATAACGTTCCCATCATTTTACTTCCTTGTTAATGCAATTGCTATTTAACCACATCTCTTGAATATAAACGATCCAATAACTAAAACTGTGCTTTTTTGCATTTTTTTTATTCTAGGATACAAATCCCATTTTTTTGTTCAATAAAGAGATGATCTTGTGTGAACGCCCTCCAACGATTCCAAAAACAACTTTTTCAGTTGAAAATGAAATGGAGCTAAAAGTAGAGGAGTCCCTTATGATGCCAGCTGTTTTTCACACTGTTGCCTCCAGAACACAATTAGCTGTGGTAGGTATTACTTGCCAAATAATAACATGCAATTACTAGTAAAACAGCATAATTTCCGACATGGTTTAAAATGTCAATTTTTATTTACAATTTAAAGCCACAGAGAGTTCCTTTTTTTTTTTTCTTAAATTGAGTTTTTATTATTAGTGTGAGTATTTTTTGAGCTACTAAATAAAGTTGTACTAAAAGCATAGACTGACATGACTGATATGCTGCCTCACATTATACCTTCTGCAGTATACCAACCTGCAGTAATGACTTTTGATGTACTCTGTTGACATCAGCATTTCACTTTTTCTCTTTCCGTATGTGGTATGCGAAGAATTTCATAATCATAGCATTCTCTGCCTAACCAGTACTTAACATTAATTTATGCCATTTGTTTTGATTCTGGTCTGTTACTAAGAATCTGTTTGCAGTTTTCATCCTTATTTTTGAGGTCATCTCTACTTCAGATATTGTCTTTAAGCACATGTACCATCACGCTGTGTTTTGGAGAGAAAATTAAAATTACATTGTTAAACACAGAAATTTTTAAGTAACACAAAAATGCAACATACTGTACTATGAAAATATACTACAATATAAATTTGAAACAGAAAGTTGGCTTTGACAAATTAAATACGTATAGCTATAGTGCAGGATTCTGAAAAATTAAACGTTGCAAAGTCAAAGTAATACCAGATAAATTTCTAATATATACACTAAGGTTTTAAACCTGGCTGACTAGACAAATATAGAGTAATAGTTGATCATGTCATTTCACTGAAAGAAGATGGTTTTGAAACTGGCAAGCAAAGTAGCATAAGCTGAAAAGCCACAGGGGAAAATTCCGTCTTCAGCCTTGGTTTAAAAATCAAAACTAATTCTTTATCATAAACAGACCTAAGCAGAGTAACAGAGATCAAGGACCACAGGGGCAATAAGCATTTGTGTTAAATTTGTGATTATTATTAGTATTACATTTTACCAGAAGGTCAACTAGTGATTTCAAATATCTAACAGGTTTGTATAGTATAAGGAGCTTAATTTCAACTCTTGAGCAAACAGCTTATAAATCAATAGTAGAGTATGCAAGGTGATTTGATATCTTACAAACAAGAGGCCAGTGTAGATGAGCTGTCTGATACATAATGTAACCGGAGTATTTTGCTTTCAGGCTAGGATTCTGAATACAGTAATCTTAACCTACCATACATAAGACTTAGAATGATTTTGGCTATGCAGTTTTATTTTCAATTTTTTATTTTAAAAAGTTACAGTTTAAAGTGATGCAGAGTTTACTGGTGGGAAGTCTGGAATGCTTGTTGGCACAGTTGTTTGTTGTTTTTTTTTTATATGTACAAAGTGACTTTTTGAAGTGAGCCAAACAGACTGAAGATTTTTTTCCAAGAAGTCATTTTGAAGAGATACACAGCAGTTGAACAACTGCCAAAAGCCTCTGACATATTAGTGCTCTAACTAATCTTGTGCTTTAAATGCTTAGTTTTTGAAGGGATGGTTAACCTTATTGTCATAACATCAGAAATGCACTATGTAGATTCCAGAAGAAAAGTACACTCTGCTGTTTACTTTATTTTTTTGTAAGTGAAACATCCGTCCATCCATCCATCCATTATCCAACCTGCTATATCCTAACTACAGGGTCACGGGGGGTCTGCTGGAGCCAATCCAAGCCAACACAGGGCGCAAGGCAGGAAACAAACCCAGGGCAGGGCGCCAGCCCACCGCAGGGTGCACACACACACACACACCCACACACCAAGCACACACTGGGGACAATTTAGAATCACCAATGCACCTAACCTGCATGTCTTTGGACTGTGGGAGGAAAAACACACAGACACAGGGAGAACATGCAAACTCCACGCAGGGAGGACCCGGGAAGTGAACCCGGGTTTCCTAACTAAGTGAAACAGATGTTTTTAAAATTTTCAAACTCTCATACTTCTTGAAATTGCTGTATAAAATGAATATTTCAGTTGTATTACTAAGCCATTGATTAGCAGCATTGGGCAGCAGAGTTATGCAGTGGTAGTTTTGCTGCTTTGCAGTAAAGAGACCAGGGTTTGCATCCCAGGTGTTTCCTATGTGCAGATTGTATGCTGTCCCTGAATATGCGTGGGTTTCCTCTGCATGCCCCAGTTTCCTTTCATATTTCAAATACATATACAGATTAGATAAATTGGTTATGCTAAATTGGGCCTAGTGAAGCGGTTCTCAAACTTTCGTATTTCGTGCCCCCCCTTTTCTACCTGGAATAAATCTGCGCCCCCTGCATAATATAAGATAGATGAGAATGACCCATGATACAACTAACAAAGGTATGATACTCATGCGGTGTCGCAGTATCCAATCATTTTTACTTCCATAAGATTTACATGTGTTCAGCTAACTTCGATGAAATATTTGCAATTTATTTTTTTTAAAAGTGCTTTAATAACTGTTAAAATGCGTTATGTGGTTTTTGGTAGTAATTCTAATCCCAAAAACAAGGAATAAATTATTTATTCTTATTTAATTATTTTTTTATGTAAAGAAACGATTAAATATGTTTTAATTTTTAAAAATCTCGTAAACGAGGACACCGATGAAGTCAATCTGCGCGAGACGAACGTATTTTCATCTGACAAATATTATACCACTGTTAGTTGTATCATGAAAATAACCCAATACGCAGTAAATTATTTAACTCAATTTGACAATATTGGCTACGCTGCCAATGTGGTGCAGTCGCACCGCATTATCACCTGATCTACTGTTACCCGAATGTTCGCGACAGATACCGATATGTCTCGAACGTTCTGGATTGAAAATACGGGACTATAAAAGCAGCAGCAGCGGCGCCGCTCGTCAGTTAGTCATTAGATCTATGCCTTAGAAATTTTTTATTTTAATTTTAGCTATAATGCTTTTGTTGTGATTATATGCTTGCAAATTTAAATTTGAAATAAAAATGTAAAAAATGAATTTTGATGTCTTGTTCATTTATTCGACGGCCTCCTTGTACAGCTTCAGCGCCCCTACAGTTTGAGAACCGCTGGCCTAGTGTGTGTGTATGTGTGTGTTTGCCCTGCAATGGACTGGCGCATTATCTGGGTGTTGATCCTACCTTGCACTTAATACTTGCTTGGATTGGCCCCAGCTGCCCTGCAATCCTGTCTGGGATATGCAGGTTAGAAAAATTGATGAGTGGATGATACTTAATTGTTTATTGATAGTGTAGTACAGAAATTAAACTTGTGTGTTTATTAAGTAAAAAAGTAGTGTTTTTCAGATAATAAAATGAAGTTTTAGCTGTGATTCATAAGCCAAACTGGATATAGTGGAAGATGTCAATGTTTAATAGGAAGAATTCAAGTTTATTTAATTTGTTCAGGTGTTCTCAAAAGAATTAGTTTTATGAGTACTGAGTTGACAGAAATGTATGGACATCTAGGAGCTGCATGCAGGCAGAAAAAGAAAATGATGTCCATAGGTAAAATGTCCCAGATGCTCTAGTGAAGTTCTTTAAGCATTAAGGTAACATCTTGTGAACAGCGGTGTAAAAAAATCAGTGATTTCAGAGGATACTAGTGCAAAGGGAATACCATCGTCAGCATTAAAGTACTGTGATGAACAGAGCTAGGTAAAAATACAGATTTTCCTATTTCATTTTAAACAGTTCAATATCAATTCTTAAAGTCTCAAGATTGAGCTCATGAATCTATATCCTGTTCAGTTATTATACAGTATGTAGACTTTTGGTATTCTTCATTTTTTGCTTTCGGTCCAGTAGATGGTGCTATTGCTTTCTACAGTGTTTCTACATGGTGTTAAGGCTTTGTACAGAAAAAGCACTTCACTACTTCGCATAAAGTGGTGTGTCCTCTTTAACTGAAATCCGCCTCTTAGACATTTATATTAGATGTGTGAACTTATTATGAATTAAGCCATATGTAAGCTGTGTAGCTCATAAGTTAATTATTGTTGTAACAAAACAAATTTGAGAAATAATTTATCCTTACATCATCCATAAACATAGTCTTGGCTGACATCCAAACAAGTAGAGCCTAAACAATCTACACTGGAGACAGCGGGTAACTCCAAGCTTCCATTTCATTCACCTCATGCCCAAAAAATAACAGAATCTATAGCAGTTTTTATCTGTAAAGATAAGAGACCCCACAGTGCACCTCACCTGGCAAAGCAAGTGGGCAGTTGTTGTAATGTTCAGAGCAGCTTGTGATACAAAAGTGAGTGTGTGCTCAAAGCAGCCAACTTGAAGTACCTAAGTAATAGCGGCCTTATTTGTTACGATGGCCGGTTCTTTTTCCTTTATGTTCCATTCATTCAATGAAACTGTCAACAAGCATCAGCTCTAGATCCTCGTTTTAAAAAGGTCCTTCTTGTCTGAGGACTGTCCGGATACATTTTCGAGACTGATTAATGTGACTGTACAAGTGAGCAGCTGAAGATATGTGTAACTTGTAGAATTATAGAAAGGCACAAGTCTTCCCACTGTATCTTTAATTTTAAATAATTCAAGATTATTTTAAGTGTCTAATAGGGGAATAAATTTGGCTTACAGTTTAGTTGAAGGGTGTCTACATAGAGATGTGTAACACACTAATAGGTTATTAAATAACATTTATTATTTAAGAAGCAATATTTGATTATTTTATAATAGTAACTGTTTGCAAGATGATAAGATGTGTGGTCTCTGATGTGGTGATACATATGTTAGTTAAACTCCATATACAAGGAGTTCTTGGGTTACGATGTTTCGAGTTTACAGCACTCACTCCCATAAAAACTTAAAAAAATTGAGCCAGGAGTGTAAGTACGTGGGCAAACTAGTTTGGTTGCGCGAAGTGGAAGAATATGCAGTAATGCAGTGTATGAGTGAGGGAGTTGGCAAACTAGTTTTGTTGCGTGCGGAGGAAGTGATCTGTTTGTGTGGCTTTGTTTGGCGACTTTGTGGCCCTTATCATGGCTCCTAAACGAAAGTCAGAGTCTTCATATGGTAGTGATTTGAAGAAGAGGAAAGCCATCTTGATGGAAGTGAAATTAGACATTGTAAAGAGATCAGAAGGAATAAAGGTAAGGATTTTTTTACACTCATTTATTTGTCATTTTTTTCTGTTACTACAGTACAGTGTACAGTATATTTATGTCCCTTTTCTTTTTCTGTGGCTTAGTTGTGTTTTTATGTTCTAGATTATGATTTTGCAAATGTGTTAGGATAGGTAAGTAACTCGGGCTAGTGTGTGTTTCGACTTACACCAAAATTCCATTCCAATTTTCCATTGTGTCCGCATTATTCATCTTTGACCACTCCCCCCCCCAAGCACATCCTCTCTCTATACCACCCTGAGACACTCTCAGTGCTTACTCACCCTTCAACTCAGCCAGTTATAATGGCAAAGCAAGAAAGAAAATGATCTATTCAAGATTGTAAAAAGAGCTGATAATGAACGTTGAAAAAAGAAAATGAACAAAGAGTGCTGCATCTAATAAAAATCAAGAACAAAGAGAATTATCCACTAAACGGGAAAGAGAAAAATATCCTGAACAATATGTGAACAGAAATGCAAAATAGCATTGTTTATAGAATGTAAGTTAGGAGAATAATTCATATTTTTTTGACGAGGCGTTAATGTAATTTAAATTTTTATGTACTTTTTTACTTTTGCTTTTTACTACATTTTATTATTCATTGGTAGTTAACATAGACAGTGAAGTGAAAAACTCAAGTAACTGATTATCTATCTATAATAATAAGGACCAAACCGTCTTCCTCCCATGTGTTACATACTCTTCTCTATACTATCTCTTTAAATACAATCACTTTCTCTAACGGAGGAGTGCCCCAACGCCCTTCGAGTGGCTCAGCCATGAGTGCTCACTCCAGTGGTTGGTGAGCGAAGCGAGCAGGGGCCGAAGCCTCCTAGTCTTCTTACATTTCATTCCATGCTTATGCAGTCACTATGTAGGCACCCTTCCAATTATGTGTTACTGAAAATAGTTAAATTATATTAATGTTTCTAATGCATGGTTTAAGTAATTTCTAAAAAAAGCTATCACTTTTCACACCAGTACACGCAAATTCAGTCAAGATAAAATCGATAACGAATTGAATTGGGGCATTGTGAGTCGGAATTGAATCTGGACATCAGTGCCAATACCCAGCCTTTGTGAAATTAGAATAATCCAAGCTGGAAAGGTTCAAGCAGACTATAATTAGATGTTGAGTAAGTTATCCTTGGTTTTGATTAAGTAAAGCATCCCCAAAACATGAAGATCCATAGATAGCATTACTAAAATGTGACTGAAACTAATATAGTTTGTAATATGAAACTAAATAAAAATAAATATGAAGATACATTATCCTTTTCACAGTCAATGAGGAGGAGAACAATGTGTAGTGACTACGAGTATTTGGTGCCACTTTAATGTGTGTGTGTGTGTGTGTGTGTGTAATAGTGTTCTTTTCCGTAGCCAAGCAAGATTTAAATCTCTGAAACACACAGAGCTAGCACGGACAACAACTTAAGTTTGTGTTCTTTTTATCTCTGTAAGCTTCATTCTCTCTTCATAAAATCTTTTAACCATCTCTGCTTCAGCTGTTTCAAGCAATTCAGAAGAATATGCTGGTTAGTATTAAAGACTACAGACATTTTTTTCCACAAATACATGCTGTAGATTGTACTTTCAGGATATCCAGTATTGACTTCAATACATTAGCATCTCTTAATGAATCCTTTGGACAATGCCCAGTGATGCTCATTTAATCACATAAAACCTTGTAGACAATTTGTCTGGGTGTCTCTGGTGTCCTCTTACATTCATAGCTAGGGATGTTTTTTTCTGTCTACAGCCAACACAGCCAATATCTTTAATATCTTAAATCACCCACTTTCACCCTAAATACTTCACTTTAATTAAATAATTTGTGTAAAGTCGCTCTGTTAAATAACTGTAACTTGATACAAGAACAGCGACTATACAATGTTGTATTCTCTGCTATATTTTGGAATGAACTGCTTTCATTGTTTTTATAGATTTTATATATTTTTTTCATTCAGGCTTGATGTTTTTAACTTTGTTTTAATTTTATAGAATTTATTTGAGGGTTTTCCTTTTCATTTTCAGGAAATGTTTGAAGTTGCCAAGAAGCTCTGCTCATTTTGTGAACGCCTGGTACATGATGAACACCTACAACATCAAGGCTGGGCTGCCATAATGGCTAACCTAGATGATTGTACCCTGTCCTATCAAAAACTGCTCTTCAAATTTGAAACTGCTTACAAAGGTTATCAGCAAAGCATTGAAGATATAAAACAGAAACTTACAAAGTAAGATTTTTTTGATTTTTCATGTGTATTGTCGCAATGTTGTTTTTTATGAATTTATATGCTAACATTAATAATAAATTGTTTCATACCTGTTTTAATGACAGAGATACCACATAGACTGTTTTAAGATGGTAATTTTGTAGTATTTATATCAAACACTAGAGGACAGTAAATGCTCATAAGTGTATATTAACTGAGAACACTTTCGTGGTATGCGAGTTCATAAAAGTTCTAAGTTTGTATTTTGCTCATAATTCAGAGATGGCAAATTTGGAATAGAATTTATGTATTAGTTCTTAGTGTTAGGAAAGAAAAAGAAGTAGAGGCACTCTACCAATAGGAACTCTTTTTTAAAAATTAATAAGTGTAAATTTTTAGCATTTTTTTCTTTGAATATACATTTAGTTGCTGCTTTATGTGTGTTTTTTGAGTTAAATAATTTTTCCTTCATTAATGTAAACACAGCACCCCATATTGACAGACAAAAAAAGAATTTTTGAAATTGTTGCAGATTTATTAAAAAAGAAAAACTGAAATATCACATGGTCCTAAGTATTCGGACCCTTTGCTGTGACACTCATATATTTAACTCAGGTGCTTTCTATTTCTTCTGATCATCCTTGAGGTCGCCTTCATTTGAGTCCAGCTGTGTTTGATTATACTGATTGGACTTGATTAGGAAAGCCACACACCTGTCTATATAAGACCTTACAGCTCACAATGCATGTCAGAGCAAATGAGAATCGTGAGGTCAAAGGAACTGCCAGAAGAGCTCAGAGACAGAATTGTGGCAAGGCACAGATCTGGGCAAGGTTACAAAAAAATTTCTGCTGCACTTAAGGTTCCCAAGAGCACAGTGGCCTCCATAATCCTTAAATGGAAGACGTTTGGGACGACCAGAACCCTTCCTAGAGCTGGCCGTTCGGTCAAGCTGAGCTACTGGGGGAGAAGAGCCTTGGTGAGAGAGGTAAAGAAGAACCCAAAGATCACTTTGGCTGAGCTCCAGAGATGCAGTCAGGAGATGGGAGAAAGTTGTAGAAAGTCAACCATCACTGCAGCCCTCCACCAGTCAGGGCTTTATGGCAGAGTGGCCTGTCGGAAGGCTCTCCTCAGTGCAAGACACATAACAGCCCGCATGGAGTTTGCTAAAAGACACCTGAAGGACTCTGAGATGGTGAGAAATTAGATTCTCTGGTCTGATGAGATCAAGATAGAACTTTTTGGCCTTAATTCTAAGCGGTATGTTGGAGACAACCAGGCACTGCTCACCACTCGTCCAATACAGTCCCCACAGTGAAGCATGGCGGTGGCAGTATCATGCTGTGGGGGTGTTTTTCAGCTGCAGGGACAGCACGACTGGTTGCAATCGAGGGAAAGATGAATGCGGCCAAGTACAGGGATATCCTGGACAAAAACCTTCTCCAGAGTGCTAAGGACCTCAGACTCTGCCGAAGGTTTACCTTCCAACAAGACAATGACCCTAAGCACAGAGCTAAAATAACGAAGGAGTGGCTTCACAACAACTCTGTGACTGTTCCTGAATGGCCCAGCCAGAGCCCTGACTTAAACCCAATTGAGCATCTCTGGAGAGACCTAAAAATGGCTGTCCACCAACGTTTACCATCCAACCTGACAGAACTGGAGAGGATCTGCAAGGAGGAATGGCAGAGGATCCCCAAATCAAGGTGTGAAAAACTTGTTGCATCTTTCCCAAGAAGACTCATGGCTGTATTAGCTCAAAAGGGTGCTTCTACTAAATACTGAGCAAAGGGTCTGAATACTTAGGACCATGTGATATTTCAGTTTTTCTTTTTTAATAAATCTGCAACAATTTCAAAAATTATTTTTTTTGTCTGTCAATATGGGGTGCTGTGTGTACATTAATGAGGGAAAAAATTAATTTAAATGATTTTAGCAAATGGCTGCAATATAACAAAGAGTGAAAAATTGAAGGGGGTCTGAATACTTTCCGTACCCACTGTAAGTATTCACAGCCTTTGCTCAATACTTTGTCGATTCGCCTTTGGCAGCAATTACAGCCTCGAGTCTTTTTGAATATGATGCCACAAGCTTGGCACACCTATCCTTGGCCAGCTTCACCCATTCCTCTTTGCAGCACCACTCAAGCTCCATCAGGTTGGACGGGAAGCGTCGGGGCACAGCCATTTTAAGATCTCTCCAGAGATATTCAATCGGATTCAAGTCTTGGCTCTGGCTGGGCCACTCAAGGACATTCACAGAGTTGTCCTGAAGCCACTCCTTTGATATCTAGGCTGTGTGCTTAGGGTCGTTGTCCTGCTGAAAGATGAACCGTCACCCCAATCCGAGGTCAAGAGCGCTCTGGAGCAGGTTTTCATCCAGGATATCTCTGTACATTGCTGCAGTCATCTTTCCCTTTATCCTGACTAGTCTCCCAGTTCCTGCAGCTGAAAAACATCCTCACAGCATGATACTGCCACCACCATGTTTCACTGTAGGGATGGTATTGGCCTGGTGATGAGCGGTGCCTAGTTTCCTCCAAACGTGATGCCTGGCATTCACACCAAAGAGTTCAATCTTTGTCTCTTCAGACCACAGAATTTTGTTTCTCATGGTCTGAGAGTCCTTCAGGTGCCTTTTGGCAAACTCCAGGCGGGCTGCCATGTGCCTTTTACTAAGGAGTGGCTTCCGTCTGGCCACTCTACCATACAGGCCTGATTGGTGGATTGCTGCAGAGATGGTTGTCCTTCTGGAAATTTCTCCTCTCTCCACAGAGGACCTCTGGAACTCTTCTTGGTCACCTCCCTGACTAAGGCCCTTCTCCCCTGATCGCTCAGTTTAGATAGCCGGCCAGCTCTAGGAAGAGTCCTCGTGGTTTCGAACTTCTTCTACTTACGGATGATGGAGGCCACAGTGAAATTGTTAGCACAGAAATTTTTCTGTAACCTTCCCCAGATTTCTGCCTTGGGACAATCCTGTCTCGGAGGTCTATAGACAATTCCTTTGACTTCATGCTTGGTTTGTGCTCTGACGTGAACTGTCAGCTCTGGGACCTTGTATAGACAGGTGTGTGCCTTTCCAAATCATGTTCCATCAACTAAATTTACCACAGGTGGACTCCAATTAAGCTGCAGAAACATCTCAAAGATGATCAGGGGAAACAGGATGCACCTGAGCTCAATTTTGAGCTTCATGGCAAAGGCTGTGAATACTTATGTACATGTGCTTTCTCAATTTTTTTATTTTTAATAAACTTGCAAAAATCTCAAGTAAACTTTTTTCACATTGTCATTATGGGGTGTTGTGTGTAGAATTCTGAGGAAAAAAATGAATTTAATCCATTTTGGAATAAGGCTGTAACATAACAAAATGTGGAAAAATTGATGCGCTGTGAATACTTTCCGGATGCACTGTATATTGTTATTTCTGGGTTTTCTTGTCATCTTTAAACCTAAACCTTGTGAAAATGTAAGAATATTCATGGCTTAACATTTTTCAAAAATTTTAAATTTAGATTCCATTGCCTATCATGCTTATAATTTTACAGCAGATGATGTTTAATTGTATGAAATTTAGTGGCAATTAATTAAATATGTGAAAGGTACGATTTTTACCTCCATTATTTGTAGTCTTTCTTTCTTCTGGCAAGATCACAGGGAGCAATTCCCTGTTTTTTTTTTGTTTTCATTTTCCAAAACAACTTATTTTTGTTCTTTAATCTTAAATGACCTGTTACTTTTGTATACA
The DNA here is from genome assembly GCA_026402145.1 of Polypterus bichir lapradei. Taxonomy (NCBI): domain Eukaryota; kingdom Metazoa; phylum Chordata; class Cladistia; order Polypteriformes; family Polypteridae; genus Polypterus; species Polypterus bichir. Next base: position 66,091,533 of record JANRMT010062819.1, read on the forward strand.
TTAATCAGTGCTTCATGTGATCCAGTCAAACCTGCTTTCAGGCTTCTTTTCTCGTGACTTGTGTATCTAAATACCAGGATGATCACTCCCCCAAATCTCTTGGTACCTTTTAATCTGGTACATAATTTTAAAATTATAGTTATTACCATAGTTAAATAGTTTCACCCAGAAGCAAGAATTACAATATGAGGCTTATAAATATTATTATTGTAGCTCTGAATCAGCATCTGGCATATACCAATGTACAAAAACTCCTGATAATTATATTTTCAAATTATTTTAATGAACAAGGGTTTGAGTTTGCACCATTCATTGCTTTATTATTGTCTTCTGTTTCATTCAGAATGTTTTGCATTTCTGAGAGAGGCATAGACATAAAAGAGATGTCGTTGAATTTTTTTGGTAAAGATTTTTTTTCCTGAGCAATTATTAATTAAACAATTGCTTTTTCACCTGTTTCTTATCAATAATTCCCAGGTTATAATTTTCTAAAGCACTTAAAATAGCCAAACTATAGAATGGTTACAATGATATCTAAATTAGTACAAGTTTACAACAGGAAACAGTTTGCGGTAATGGATTTTTGTGGGTTACATAATGATTTCTAGAGTTAAAGAAGTTTTTGATGACCTCTTGTACTTGGTCTGGATATCTCCAAAACTTGTACTGCAGACATTTTTCACTGTCATTTGTAATGTTTCTCTATTTTTTCACATATTAACAGACATCTTTTGTATATGTTGCTTTTTTAAAAAAAAAAAAAATTTTATAGAAATTTTGTTTTTCATTTACTAAATATAATGTTGTCTCATGTATTTTTTTATCCATGTCTAAGCAGTTTTTTGCCTTGTTTAGGAATAGATGACATTTAGATATTTGATATGCAGAACCAGATTAACAAGTATGAACAGAGTTTTACAAATGTTTTTTTCCATCCAGTGATACAGATTTGATGGTAATTTGGCCCACTAGTTAGTGTTGCAGTCCCAAAGATCATTGGCCATTCTTTTGAGTCCCAACCCAGATACTGCTGTGTTGGAGATTTCATGTTCTTCCTGTACTTGCATTTCATTTCCTCAGAGTACTCCCACCTCCTAGACTGCATTTTATAATTCAATGGAATCCCATACCCTCAAAAAGCCTTTAATCTGATGGTTTTGAGAGAGTGCGGGACAAAGACTAAAATACAGTGTTCCAATCTATAGGATCTTTCTCTTTACTGTATTTTTACTCCGGGTGGCATTACAGAGCATAGAGCAAAAAGTCCCTTGATTTAAATTCAACATTTTTTTTACAATGTACCTTAACATTTTTTACCCTTTTAATATCCTGTGCATTGCAACATTTTCATAGTCCAGGCATCAGTATAAGCCACAACATTTTTAGGATTTCATTTCTGTATATGTTATATTAATTCTGCTTGTTCCTTTTGCATGTATTTAACATGTTGCCAGATATTAGACTGCATTTCCAAGCTACGTACCTTGTTCTAAACATTGCTTATATCATTTTGATTTTTTTGTTTTCTCAAGTTTTACTGTCCCTGCAATTTTGGATGTTTTCTGCATATTTAACATTTGTATATATTGGATATAGTGTTTGCATGTTCTCCCCATGTCTGCGTGGGTTTCCTCCGGGTGCTCCGGTTTCCTCCCACAGTCCAAAGACATGCAGGTTAGGTGCATTGGTGATTCTAAATTGTCCCTAGTGTGTGCTTGGTGTGTGTGTGTGTATGTGTGTGTGTGTGTGTGTGCGCCCTGCGGTGTTCTCTTGCAAATGATGATGGATACTTCTAATATTTATTTAAGTAATATTTGTCTACTGCGGTGGGCTGGTGCCCAGCCCGGGGTTTGTTTCCTGCCTTGCTCCCTGTGTTGGCTGGGATTGGCTCCAGCAGACCCACGTGACCCAGTAGTTAGAATATAGCAGGTTGGATAATGGATGGAAGGATGGATGGATATAGTAACTGTCCTAACATATTCCTAGAAAGACTGCATTAATTACCTTGTCCCATTTGGATGATTTTCACTTATCTGTTCGTGTTGTCTGGATTATATCATAATGTCATCCTTGTGGCTTTCACTGAAATGTTGGATGACTTTACGTTGTGGCTGTAATGTCTCCACCTGCACTGCTTCATGAAAAATTCCTTATATCCACCACACAAGTAACTAAAGTAGAGCAGGTTTTAAAAGTGCTGATTTTAGATTTGTCTATAAGTAACAGTGTGCATTCTGTTTTATTTTCAAGTCTGGGTACTGCTGTCTCTGTTATGGCAAAGATCCCCCTCTTGGAGTGTTTAACCAGGCACAGTTACAAGGAGAGTTTGGAAAGAGGGAGCCCATCTGTGGATAGAGAAGGAACTGAGGATGAAACAGAAGAAGAAAAATCTGCTGAATCGGTGCTATATAATGCAGACCCTAGAACTAATAATAAATCATCAGTTTCATTTTCCATAACAGCAGGAAATCCATCTCAGGACAGTGTTGTTCATGAAGACAAAGACACAAAAAGTGACAGTCAAAATGATATTCCTGGAGAAACTAGCCTTCAAGAGCAAGTCGACCAGACTTTATTTAACGTCTCTCTGTTAGATTGGATTAATGTACAAGATAGACCAAATGACGTTGAATCTGTTGTAAGAAAGTGCTTTGACTCCATGAATAGAGTAAGTATTTTGACTACTTTTTTTACTTTCATTTAATTTATTTTAACATTTCATTTTCATTTAAAACAATGTAGGAAATTTGTATTTGTTAAAAACTGACAACAAGCTTTTCTTCATAGCGCCTGTGATTAATTAATAGATTGTAACTAATCTAGTGTTTTTAAGTAAATTTATTGGTGTATTATGGGTACATTTAATAAGCAGTGGGACATATTGTTTTATTACAAATGTTCTGGTAGCATCATATTAATAGTTTAAGTATTGCTTTATGTTCTATAGGCAGTACATACTGCCGTATTGTAATGAGCATTGTTTTAAGGCTAAGAATATTTTATAACAAAATATGTATGCAAATTAGACTATCTACAAAAAAGTGCCAGTTACCAATTATTTGATAAAACAATACAGATAAATAAACAGTATACAGGCAGTCCCTGGGTTGCGTACGAGATTAACTTGAATTTGTATGTAAGTCGGAACAGGTACATTATTTTAATAAATGCTATTGTTGACCGACTGTAACCAAGTGTAACCATGTACTGACAAGAGGCAACATCCTGCTATATGCATAACAGTACAAGCAGGCTTGCTATTGAGAATGACTGGGGACAGCGAGGGGGGGGTTCACCAGTCGCCCACCACACAGTCACCTCCACTACAACATGCTGCCTGCAGCGTTCGCCCACCAAGAACGAACACGGTGCGGCCAAAGGCGGGTAGTGAATCACCCAACCTCAATTCAACAGGCAGCCATCCGAGGCATACTACAATGCTACCCCCGCCGCTCCGTTCACCCTCAGTGGCCTCCGTTCAGCCATAATCGGGTCACTGCTTGCAGCATTACCAGCCGTGTGTGCTGGGCGGGCAGTGAAACGCCCCCCTCCGCTCCATCCAGCCTGCGTCCAGTCAGGAGCAGTAGCTGCGGCGGCATAGTGGGCGGGCAGCGAATCATTGTCCTGCACACGAGCAATAGCTGTGGCTCCGGTGACTATGGACCACGGGTCACCGCTTGCCGCCGGGAGCCATCCAAGGGACACTACACTGCATGAGCAGTGAAATCGCCCCACTCCAGCCACCGCTTGAAGCATCCCCAGGCCGAAGATGACGGAGTGACAGTTAATGAGGCGCATGCGTCGCAGCTGCGTCCTTGTTCGTAAGTCGTACGTCGGATGTCTGTAACCTGGGGACTACCTGTATATAACAATAACAGTATAACTCTGAATTAAACTATATCAGTTGTAATAAGGCGCTATATAGCGCCCGACCCGGCACAGACTGACGCAGAGGCACGTACAAAATAAACAAAGGCTTTATTGTTCTCTTCAGCCGTGGGACACGTCTTCCCCGTGCCACACAGCCCAACACAGTCCCAAAGCACAAGTACAACACCAAAACACTCTTTATCCTTTACCACCACTCCTCTTCAAGCGTTGTCCTCCTCCTCTCGACTCTGGCTCATGAGTAGTGGTGGCTGGCCCCTTTTATAGCCCACCCGGAAGTGTTCCAGGTGCTTGACCACTTGGTCCTAATTGCACTTCCGGGTGGGGCTGAAGACTCGTCCAGCCGGGCTGTTGACTCCATGCAGCACCCCCTATTGGCCATCCCAGCTCCCAACCAGGCTGTGGAAGACTCTATCTCCCATGGAGCCAGGCGGGAGGCTGGGGAATCATCATCGACCCGGTAGGCTGCCACCAAGCGTCCCGGGGGAGGTATTGAGCTGTCCACGGTTGATCCCCCGGAACATATGTAGCAGGGGCGTCCCAGCCGGGGATGGAACCCAGCCGTCCATCACACAGTATAATTAAATAAGAACCAATAAAAATTGTGAAACTGTGTTATATTCTTAAATTCTAAACCATTTAGAAAAGAAATAAAATTATAACATGGGTAACCTGGTTATTGTACTCCCATTCCAGTAATGGGAGGCTTTAATGCAGGAAGCACAGCTGCTCTGTATTTACGGCATGGAGAGAATTCCTTTTGTCCTCATAAATGTTGCCCATCATACTGAACACCTACTCATGGGGTACTGATTAGGGAATCCATTCGGGAGCCCGGGATTCCCGGACATTTTTCATTCCCGGGAATGAAACTGCTGTAATTCCCGGGAAACCGGGAACGGCCAAGTTCACATATATAGTGTGTAAAAATCGATCAAGAAATAACAGAGTTATAGTTGAAAATAATTAAGTGTCACGGTTTTTTGGCCCACTGTGTAGTGTGTTGCCGATTAATTCAGTCAACAACAGACCAGCAGCAGTCGTCAGTCTCTCAGCTCCGACTAAAACTGAGCACAGTGGACTGGGAGGAGTCTGCACTCTGCAGCTCACGAATGCCGGGACGGGGCGGACTTCATTGACGTCTGTCAGACAACAGCTTTGAACAGCAACTTTAAATTGTAATGCGTCAGTCTGTTGCATCCGCATTATCTGTGCCAAGAAACTTGCCATCACAGAATGATGACAAGAAACTGGATGCATTAGTAAAAGCTTAAATGGCGGTGTGTTGCGTTCAAAAAAAATTTTTTTAAATGTTAGTCTATCATATATCCTCCCTATGGCATTTGCCACTTGATTAACATACAGGGCGGCCAGTCTGAGATCTCTTTTCTTCTAACACACTGGTCATCCCACATGCACCCATACAATCAGATTGTGATTCAGACTACGAATGCCATGAATGTAATTACCCCGATCTACAGTACATGCTGTCAAATAAACAAACCACACGTCGTGGCTTCGCCTCTGACGCTGACATCCGAGGTTCGATCCCCGAGAGGGGGTGGAGTGAGTGTGTACGCCTGATGAGCCCATAATTAGGGCAAAACACGCGTCGCGTACTCTTTGCATTATTTGACAGTAAAACTATGCAATATATATATAATGTAGGTAGATCATTTCGATCTGGTCATTTTAAAATTAGCTCGCAAGCCGAAAAAGTGTGGGCACCCCGAACTAGATACATGTACTTATATGACAGCATGAACTGCTTGTAGATAAGGTTAGTCTTTTATTGGTGTCAACATTGCAGTAGTTTTATTAAAAATAAGTGTCGGTCATTCTAAAACCGTTCACATGTGAGATGCCCATGCTCTGTGTCATCCCCGGGAGCCTGGGATTCCTGGGAATGACATGCAGGATTCCTGAATTCCTGGGAATGGATTCCCTAGTACTGATGATGGTGGACAAGTCAAATATAATTTTGCCTAAACAGAGAGGGACATAACAAAAATTCCAGTTAAGGCTCCACTACTTAGAGGCATTGCCTGACTTCCTGTCTTTTTACACACTCTTGCAGTCAGTAAGTCAGTCAGTCATTGTCCAGCCCACTGTATTCTGACACAGGGTCACGGGGTTCTGCTGGAGCCAATCCCAGCCACAGGGCACAAGGCAGAAACAAATCCCGAGCAGGGCGCCAGCCCACTACACACACCCTTGCAGATAGTGCTGTAATCCTTCCATTATACCTGTAGCTTAATTTCTTCTTTGTATTACTCCAATGACATTTCAGTGCTTTTTTTTTATTGTTCATGTGTTTTGCACATCACTTTCAAGATCAGCGTTTTTATCATGTTTAACTGTTAATTTATATCATCATTTATAAAACTGACACTGATTTCTTTTTACTGCATTGCCCTGCTTTTTACTTAACAGGTGAACTAGCGACACACTTATAACACCTCTCAGGTGCCCTAAAAGCACATTTTGCCCCAATTCAGTTAATTTTCACTCCTGAACCTGAGATATATCAAAATAATTAAACATTTATCCAGGCAAACCAAAGATGGCTTCCTTTCTCATTAAGCATAATGGAAAATAACTTGCCATTTTTCTAATTTCCCTTTTGCAGCTTTAAAATGGTTATTTTAAAGAGCATTTTAGAGTCAGAAAAGCATACTTAGCTAATTCAGCTTACATGTATTTTTGGAGGCTACTAACACACAATTCCTAAAATAAAGCTGTAATGAAAAATAAGCATTTAATGTTACATGTGTTATTTTTTCACTGAATCTGTAAAATGGGTTTAGTTTAATCCAGTATGTTATCCTTTGATTAGTGAACACCCACCACAACACTTGTAACTCAACACCTGCACGCCCTTCTACAAACTTAACAAATTCAGCAGCTCCACATACTTCATCTGGTTATGCTGCTTGTGATTTGTTTAAAAAATGTTACATAGTAGTATAATTTTTAAGTTACTGTTAATGGAACTGACAGATCATTGCTACATTTAGTACATTCAGTAACTCCATTTGTGAAGCACCAAAAGTCACCGTGGCTTGACTTGTCTAAATTACAGATGAGCATTGACACATCTTTTGCACTGAATGATCAGAAAGACACATAGTGAAACATAAGGCTGGAGGAGGGGACTGAGTGCGTGAGACTAAAGTAATAACTGTGTTTATCGTGTTTAAGTAATCAGAAGCAATTTTCAATGACTTTCACTTAAGCATGCAGGCGCGTGAAGTGTCCTGGTTCCACTTTTCTCTTTAAATATGTCACTTTCCATGCCCAGAAAATCCAATTTTTGTAATAACAACCCTTTTTTTCCCCCAAGTGAAAGCTGCACAGTGCACAAGTCATTGGCTGCTTTGCAGATGCACCACAAACAAAAAAGCAAAATCATTGGTAATAATTAAGCACACAAAGGCATGTTAAGCACAAATGTACATTTATACAACTTTTAACCTACATTTGAATATATTTCAATGTTTTGAGAGTTGAAGCCCATTTGAAGCCCTAAGCTTCTCTTGTCTCATCAACTTACCTAAACGGTGCCCCTTGTATGATCCTGCCTTAGGCAGCCACCTGTGTCGCCTAATGGATTGACCAACTATAATTGAATATTTACGTACTGTATTTTTAATATACGTGTTCAAACCCTAATGTATGTATAATTTGAAAGCCCTAGGCGATCTTTTTATTAGTAAGGTCTTTATTTATTGGTAGAGAAATACTCTGTAATGTTTCAGTCTAAACACAAAAATGATGAACATCTCTTTATCCCTCTGACTGAAGCCGTCTACTGCACATATGCAGAATAGCAGACAGCAAGTAGTTTATACTTAGGACTGCCTTTAATGATAACGTACATCTATCATAACATAACGTACATCTACCATAACATATTGTACAATCGTCATTCAAATGGAATATCTAGTAAAGATAAGGTGCTATACTTGTAACATTTTTTTCAATTTGGACAATATGCAGATGCACCTATTTATACAGCCAATTTAATTGTTTTATAAAGTCTGTTTGAGATGTGCCAAAATAGACCGCAGCCACAATGTTCAGATACAGTCTTTTTTTAACAAGAAGAACACACTGAACATTTTCTGGCTACGGTCTTGATCAACAAAATATTCAAGTGGGAAATCTTTACTGAGTAATTCTGTGTTATTAATAGAGAACAAAATTATATAAAAATGGTCAATGGAAACCAATATCACCAACTCATGGAAGACTGGATTCAACATCACACTGAAAATCAAAGTCAAAAATTGAAATAGTTTGATCCAACTTCTGTGAATTTCTTCACGCCAATTCATAATTTGACTCAGGAGTGTGTATGGCCCCATGTTTCTGTATGCACTCCCAACAACATCTGGGCATGCTCCTGATGAGATGGCAGATGGTGTCCTGGGGTAATTTCCTCCTAGACCTGGATCAGGGCATCAGTGAGCTCCTGGACAGTCAGATGCACCCGTACATAATGTCCCAAAGGGCCTTGTCCTGCATCAGAAGGAACAAAGGGTCCAATGCACCAATGCAAGGTCTGACAGTATCTCTGAGGATTTCTTCCCAGTACCTAACCGCAGTCAGGGTACCATTGCCTATCACGTGGAGGTCTGTGCGACCCTCCAAGGATATGCCTCCCTAGAACATCACGGACCCACTGCTAAACCACTCATGCTGGGTGGTGTTGCAGGCTGCATAACATTCACCTCAGCATCTCCAGACTCTTTCACATCTGTCATATGTACTCAATATTAACCCGTTCTCATCTATGAAGAGAATAGGGAGCCACTGGCGGAACTGCCAGTTGTGGTATTCTCTGGCAAATGCCAATTGAGCTGCACAGTAATGGCCTATAATGCACAGGTCCCACTAGAGGACGTTAGGCCCTCATGGAGTTTGTTTCTGACAGTTTGGACAGAAACATGCACACCAGTAGCCAGCTGGAGGTAACTTTGTAGGGCTCTGGCAGAAGTCTTCCTGTTCCTCCTTGCACAAGTAGCAGACACCAGTCCTGCTGCTGGGTTGATGCCCTTCTAGTCCTGTCTAGCTCTCCTTGTGTATCAGCCCATCTCTTGGTATCTTCTTCATGCTCTTGAGACTGTGCTTGGAGATACAGCAAACCTTCTTGCGATGGCACAAGACTACCTTTGCAACCTAAAATGGCTTCAGGTACTGCCTCATGCTACCAGTAGTGACAAGGACACTAGCAAAACGCAAAACTAGAGAAGAATTGGTCAGAAAGGATAAGGAAAGGGCAATTGTCTGTGGCCACCACCTGCAAAACCATTCCCTTTTGGTTGGTTTTCTTGCTGTTGCATCTCCAGTATACCTATTGTCACTTTCATTTGCACCAAAGCAGGTGAAGTTGATTCACAATTGCTTATGCTTCCTAACTGGACAGATTGATATCCCTGAAGCTTAATTGACTTGGTGTTAGACTGTTATGAATAAGTATTTTTAAGGAAATCGTATCATTTCTTGAACATTATTCTTTTGAATAGTGCTAAATAGTAGCCATTTAAAAGGATAATGAAGCAAGATTATGACATAACTTCACTAAACTTTAATGTATTCAGTCTTCTAACATTGTTCTTAGAACAGGACTGTTTAAACAATTAACTTATGAAAGGAAGGGTAATTTTAGTAACAAAACATGAATGCAAATTACATTCATCAATTTATCCATTTACAAACCTATTTAATATCTAGTTCAAGGTCATGGGAAACCGGGGCTTAGATTTGGTGTGAGCACTTAAGGCAATCTCTGTCTTTAGTTCATTGTTCTTCTTGCCATTTAAATTGCATCATGTGCAAAATTTAGTCATTACTATCTGTTTCTAAAACTGGCCATATTACGTAGTGCAGATTTTCTCCACTGGAAAAGGCCTAGGTGAAGTCTCACAGAAAAAACAATGAAAACAAGGAATTGCATTTTTGGTTTTCTGGCAACATCTGGCGAAAAGACAGAAACCAGCCCTGAAGTATAAAAAAATTACATATATTGGATAAAACTGATAAACGTTTTCCTCAGTACCTGCCTATAACATTATCTTATTATTATGTGTGTTTGGGACATTGTGAGCATATATGTAATACATGGGTTAAGCAACACAAGTAAATTAAGACTTTTTCATGAAAATTTTGATATTGTTTACTGTTTCCTCAGCAGTACTTCCCATAGAAGCCTATTGTGTCAGAAATACTGTATGTCTCCTTTATCCACAAAAACATGAAATTAAAACATTTTTGCGGCCATTACTACAAGCAACACAGGCTGAATAACAGATAAAAAGGTATACTTTTTGGATAGATTATACCTTTAAGTAATTACTGTAATTGGTAAGATGCATCCGAAATTGGCATTATTCTGAGGTAGCTGTACTTACTCAGCATTTGTTGCCTCTTGTGACTGTGTGTGCTGTTTAATTTTTATTGTTAGGATTTAGCTAAGAGAGCAAATTCCCCAGGAAAGAAAGGTAAAGACAAGAAAATTAAGAGAACTTTTGTATTCAAAGCCAAAAATATTAATCTGTGTAAATCATTGTGTTGCAGTCTTTTGAATCTGAAAAAATCTTAAATGGTCAAAAAGTCTATAGAGTTGAACAAGAAGTTTAATTAAAAACAGTATTTAGTTGGAGATTATGAAAATCTGCAGAAGCAGAGGTCTTCCAGGGAGTATGATTGAGAACTGATCCATTACTATAAACAATGCATGGCCACTTAAAACTCCTAAGTATTTATAAATATTTCATTGGAAGGATAAGTATTGTGAACTAAAGAGGTTCTTTCGAGGACATGCAATAGTGCTCATCCTACTGCTTATTCAAAATACAAAAATAGGTATGAGTATATATTAGCAGGTTGTATACATCACGGTGACAATTTTTAAAACAAAATTTTTTATTCATGAAAGTAAAATTACCAAAGTATCTTTTTCTGCATCAATCTGTTTTGTTTGTACCAAAGCATATATTTCTGGCATCCTTCTGTTTCCGTGACTAAATTAAGATTAAGTGCAACGGTAATGTATCAGTTGAAATCTGCAAAATTCCATATTTGCTTAGCTTGGTGAAACATGCTCATTGCACTTCACAGCTGTCTCAGTAAAAGTGAGCTGAAGTGATACGCATGAAATTTCAGGTGTTGTAGGGCTGCTAATATGTTTTGAAAAATGCCATCAGTTGTATGTTGTTTTAATTTTCATAGTAAATCCTTGGGTCAGATTTATAAAAGTCATGTAGGCATAAGAAGAGGCTCAATAAGTGTATACAAAGCTTTCCACATAAATGTCGGGATTTATAAAAGAAAACGTGATGGGAGAATATGCGTATATTTATGGCAACTCTGACCCATTTGTACAGAACATTTGGGAGAAACTTGGAAATGATGACAGTCTTTAATTAGGGAAATGCAGCCAAACCAGCTAACTGATGACTCGCACACATAATAAATCATATCACTGAGCCATTGTTATAATGTGCATTGACTGAACAAACATAATTTTGATTTCATATACTTTATTAAACCCAGAGGGGAAATCGTCTTTTCATATGGTCAGAGCGCAGGGTCAGCCATTGCACAGCACCCCTGGAACAATTTTCAGGTTACACCTCGAACATGATAATTATGATGAGCATATGAGAGTGTTTTAGTTCCTTTTTAAGAGGAGAAATGCTATATGTTTGCTTTACTGAATTTTTTGATTTTTCGTCAGACTTCTTGTTGTCACTTCTCAGGGAACTGGATGACAAATCGAGAATATCTCAGCTTACCTTCACTTCATCATGTCCGCTGGCTGAAAACCATTAACCAGCTGGTGAGGTGCTACTTCCAGTTTTTGTGTAGTTTGGACATACATACATAAATCATAACATGTTTTTGCTAACATAAAATTGCAATTTCCAGCAGTATCTCATACTTCTAAAGTAATCGAAGCACTTTACTGCACTAATATTACAATAAGGGCCTGCAGTGAGGACAAGGCTGTTTTTGTTAACAGTAAGCAGTCACATTCCATTAATGCACAAGTTATCTGTGATTCCCACATGAGAGTGACAAATGTGCCCTGGGTCAACTGTGATTTGTTTGTTTTAAGGCAAAGTAGCTTTTAGGTGATGATACTGTATGTGGTAGCTTGACTTGTTGATACAGTAAGGCAACTGGCTGAATCCTCAGTTTTTCATATGGCCTGTACTATTCATTGTTAAAGCAATCATGTACCAGGTAATAGTGGCTACCTGTTCAGACAGTGGCACCTTACACCTTTCCCCAACCCCCAGAATACAGAGGAAAGGTACTTTAATGCCATGCATAATCTTGTGCGATCAGTTAAGTACAGTCAGATACTCTTGAATGCAGGTGGTGGGGTCTTGATGCATCAGTTGTTAAGCTGTTCTACCATCTAATCAAGTTCTACAGTGTTGTGATTGCATATGTTAAGGCTGATTAGCATGCTTCATGTATGGTTGTTTCATGGTGGCAACCAGGGAGGGTTTGGGGGGCATTCACATACACACAGTTACAAGATGATTGTGATATATAAAGGTAAATTACATAGAAATGTGTGTACAGTAGGTGTTTTAGCAATATTTTTTGACATATGTATATTTTCTGTCTTGAGTTCACGTAGTTTTATAAATGAGACCTCTGATATTTAATTTTATCAGTTACTGCTGTCAGTTTAACTGAATTCTTGTATAGTTGATAGGCTATGTTAAGAAATATTGATTGTGTAGGAGGTAATCCAGTATGGCTGAATAAAATCATTTCAAAAAGTTTTAGAGTTTACAGTCTGTCATTAATTGTCAAGTATAAAATACAACAGTCCAAAAAATGTTGCTTTTAAATACAAAACATTAGCTGCAGATTACTAATTAATGAAAATTATTCAAGTCAGCTGAAAAATTTATGTACTTTTTGTTTAGATAACACTTTTATGCTGAGATGCAACCTTTTCATATGTAGAGTTTCTATTTGCTACATTTATTTATAATTAAACTTTGTGGTTTTTTTTTTGAAGATGTTGAAATAATTAACAGTGTGCCTTACAGAGGTAAAGGCCCACCAAGAGACATCATTGAGCCTTTATTATTACCTTGTACAAAAGCCACTGTGGTAATCTTCACACTAGTGTAATGAATGTAAAAAGCTTGAAAAAATGTGTTTTGATAGGATTGCTATGAAAGGCAAAAGCAGGCATCATTTTGGCCTCTGACGTATTTTTAATCATTTAAGTTATAGTTTTCAATAATAATAATAACCTTGTTCTTGAGCATAACAACAGTGCTATTTTATGACCAGTAGAGCAGAAGTTTTTTTTTCCCTCATACAAGCCTGGAGATTCAGAACTGGAAACTTCTGACACTTTTCAGCTACTTCTTATTTTGTTTTATAGTCTTCTAAATAGAATTTCAAGCAGCTTCTGTTTCGTAGGAAAGATGATGTATCCAGGAGTTGTGCCATCTGAACCAATAGGACTGGTAGAATTGGCAGTAAGATCCCAAGGACTGGAAGGAATCCTACGCAAGTTTTACAGACCAGGAGGTGGTTGCAGAGGGCTTCTGTTTGCAATAAATTGTGCTCTTCTGCCCTTAAGAGAAAGAACAGGTAGTCTGGAAGGTGCTTTACTGGTTTGGCCAATGGAAGATAGAGGAGCTTTATTGCCTTCTAAACAATTTTTAAGAATAATCCATGTATGAAATTTAAAGACTGCTCCCTTACAGTGTCAAAACGAGACTAAAATGCAAGTGTGAGTAGGGTGAAGGCTGGGAAATAAAATAAAGATAGATGCCTGGAAACAGAGACAGAGAAAGATATGAAAGCAGAGAAAGCAATGTGTGATATGAAGAAGCAGCAATAAGGAAAAGCCCACCAGACAAAAGAACAAACTCTGAAGGCAGTTTCATAGATTGAGGCATATATTTTATACTTCTATATAATATATTTTAATAGTACAACAACCCTTTTTGTTAATATTGGACTGTACTGGAGTAATTTCAACTTGAAGAAAGTGCTGGTTTTCTCTTGTAAAAGTATGTAGTACTCACCTCAAAATTGATTGGCCTTAGCCTAAGTTTTCTTATAAAATCTATGGCTGGGTCCTACTTTGTGCTCAGTCCAACCCTGCCACCCTATAAAAGAATTGCCAATTTTGATAATTGATGGATGAATTTTAATTATAAATTACTTCTAAATCAAGACAACTTTTTAAAGAATTAGGCAATATCATAATGTACATAAATTAATGTTTGAAGCGGTAATAAAACTCAATAAGAGTTAGGTAATATAAAAATATATGTATAAAAGTGTGTCTATGGGTTGCGGCAATTCCAGAGATACAAATGAACACATAAAACCCCTAAATATTTTTTTTCATCTAAATTTTAATACATTTAGAGCTCATTATTTCAAATTTCTTTACTTATGAAAGAGCAGACTAGTTTTTTGAAAGGAATTAATACAGTGCAGCATCACTAACAATGAGGAAAAGTACTACACACTATGGGCTTTCTCACCGTTTTCAATCATTTTATAACTACACACTATGGGCTTTCTCACCGTTTTCAATCATTTAATAACTTCAGTTACTCTTGTTGTCAAATGTAACCATGCAGCGCACACAGTAAGCAGCTCGATCAACAGCTGGCTGTTTAGCTGAAATAGCACCACCCACTGCTTGTAATTCTCAGTGTCCTAAGCACACATACAGTTAGGTCCATAAATATTTGGACAGAGACAACTTTTTTCTAATTTTGGTTCTGTACATTACCACAATGAATTTTAAATGAAACAGCTCAGATGCAGTTGAAGTGCAGACTTTTAGCTTTAATTCAGTGGGTTGAACAAAAAGATTGCATAAAAAATATGAGGCAACCATAGCATTTTCTAACACAAATCCCTTCGTTTCAGGGGCTCAAAAGTAATTGGACAAATTAAATAACTGGAAATAAAATGTTCATTTCTAATACTTGGTTGAAAACCCTTTGCTGGCAATGACAGCCTGAAGTCTTGAACTCATGGACATCACCAGATGCTGGGTTTCCTCCTTTTTAATGCTCTGCCAGGCCTTTACTGCAGCGGCTTTCAGTTGCTGTTTGTTTGTGGGCCTTTCTGTCCGAAGTTTAGTTTTCAACAAGTGAAATGCATGCTCAATTGGGTTAAGATCAGGTGACTGACTTGGCCATTCATTCTTTGCTTTAATAAAATGGGTTGCTTTGGCTGTATGTTTTGGGTCATTGTCCATCGGTATCATGAAACGCCACCCAATCAATTTGACTGCATTTAGCTGGATTTGAGCAGACAGTATGTCTCTGAACACCTCAGAATTCATTTGGCTGCTTCTGTCCTGTGTCACATGATCAAATAACACTAGTGTCCTAGTGCCACTGGCAGCCATGCACGCCCAAGCCATCATACTGCCTCCACACCGTGTTTTACAGATGATGTGGTATGCTTTGGATAATGAGCTGTTCCACGCCTTCTCCATTCTTTTTTCTTGCCATCATTCTGGTAGAGGTTGATCTTGGTTTAATCTGTCCAAAGAATGTTTTTCCAGAACTCTTTAGCAAAGTCCAATCTAGCCTTTCTATTCTTGAGGCTTATGAGTGGCTTGCACCTTGCAGTGCACCCTCTGTATTTACTTTCATGCAGTCTTCTCTTTATGGTAGACTTGGATATCAATACGCCTACCCCCTGGAGAGTGTTGTTCACTTGTTTGGCTGTTGTGAAGGGGTTTCTCTTCACCATGGAAATGATTCTTCGATCATCCACCACTGTTGTCTTCCGTGGATGTCCAGGTCTTTTTGCATTGCTGAGTTCACCAGTGCTGGCTTTCTTTCTCAGGATGTACCAAACTGTAGATTTTGCCACTCGTAATATTGTAGCAATTTCTCGGATGGATTTTTTCTGTTTTCGCAGCTTAAGGATGGCTTCTTTCACCTGCATGGAGAGCTCTTTTGACTGCATGTTGTCTGTTCACAGCAAAATCTTCCACATGCAAGCACCACACTTCAAATCAGCTCCAGGCCTTTTATCTGCTTAATTGATAATGACATAACGACGGACTTGCCCACACCTGCCCATGAAATAGCCTTTGAGTCAATTGTCCAATTACTTTTAAGTCCCTGAAATGAAGGGACTGTGTTAAAAAAATGCTTTAGTTGCCTCACATTTTTATACAATCGTTTTATTCACTCCACTGAATTAAAGCTGAGAGTCTGCACTTCAACTGCATCTGAGCTGTTTCATTTAAAATTCATTGTGGTAATGTACAGAACCAAAATTAGAAAAAAGTTGTCTCTTTCCAAATATTTGTGGACCTAACTGTATTAGCTGTGTTGTCTTGGAGAATATGGCTTCATGGCAGGGAGGGTGACACTCGCAATCCCACAGCAGAGACAGTATGTGCCACTGAGTGCACCAAGACAGTATATGCAGCTGTCTGTTTAGCGTAGGAGAGGTACAGCCTGCTGTTGGTAATTTTTGTCATTCTGAGTAGGCCTCACAGCCATGTTGCCTCAGGAAGTGCAGTTGCTAGGAGGAGAAAGTGACACTCTTAGCAATCCCTCAGCAAAGACTGCACGTCTGTCCTGAAGGAACAGTTGTCAGTTTGTAGTGGCTTTTTATGCCATCATCATGGCTTTTCCATCTGTGTGGAACTGCATCATTATCAAAAACTGTAGAATGTTTAAGCCTAAGCACAACATACTGTATATACCCATGATTCATTTTAGTTTAAATTATTTGTGTTTTGTGATTTAAAGTACAGTAATATTGCTTCCTTGTTATTTTATTAATATGTTTAAAGTTATTTAATAATAATAAACCATTATGCATTTTTTCTGATATTTCTATTAACAGGGATTTTCAGTGCAAGTTCCAACTTACATTAAAAACTGAAATAAAAATAATGGTACAACTGAACATTTCTGATTTAGGGGCCCATCTGTGCTGTGCCTAGTGCACTTATTCACTAAGGTAAACATAAGCAGCTTTAAAAATCCTGTCAATAATTCATCTATTCATTTTCTGACTTGCTTATCCAGCTCAACGTTGTCTGGTGTCAGCTTTGGCCTGCATGGAGGTAGCTAACACTGGACACAACAGCAGTCTATTTCAGGGCAAACTAATATACAATGGCCCACTTATACTGGCCTTGTGTCTTGGAATGAGTAAAGAATATCAGAATACCCAGAGGAAGACTCCTTACAGACAAGGGAAAACATAAGTTACATGCAGGCAGTTTCAGGGCTAATATCTAAACCCCCTACACTAAACATTTTACCAGAGCCAACACAAGGGGTGAGGCGATGAAGCAATCATCTCTGGCGATACTTTGTTTGGAACGGCATATTCATACAACATTATTTGTTTAAAATACCATGGTACTTAAAAAAATACTAATAGAAAAATAAGATTCAGGTATGAACCTTAAGAGTTCCTTATGTAATAGTGCCAAATTTGTATTCTGCATTTCTGAACTGTAAGAAACAGTTTCATTTTCAAAGTTTCAAATTTCTCAGAACTGCTTTTCTGAGCATCAAAGTAGCACATGAACAATTTTAAGCTATATGTCAGTACCTGATACTGGTATTAATTTCCCTGATTTTTCACTCCCTGTATATTGTATATATTATCATTTTGTGGAATGTTGTTAAGGTACAATATCTGTTAAATGTCTCTGAAGCTTACACCATTCTTGTTTCGCTTAAAAGGACAGGCAACATTTAGCTTGCAGGAGAGAGTTTTGAAACTGCTAAGGCACTTACAGGAGCATGGTGGGTGAGCCGTACGACTGAGTTTTGTTTCACATTCAAATTTGCCACTGCAAACCTCAATAAGAATAGTTTTGGGGAACGTTATGGTTATTTCTATGAAGAAAAATGTCGCTTTTTTGAAGTTTGTTTTAACAAGTTTAATTTTTATTATTTTGCATTAACAATAATAATAATTTATTTATGCATTATTGTGTCGGTTTTTTTTGGGAGAATTACTGTGTCGTGGAAGTATTGTTTTATGAAAGTTGGTATCAGAAATCTGCATTGCCTCAGGTAGCATTGTTTAATGCATTGGCCCTGCCTATAACCAATCAAAAAGTCAATCATCTGAACAGAGTCTCAAATCTAGTGCACTACAGAAATGTATCAATCCTTTTCAGTATGCCTTAAACAATTTTTTAGATTTTTTCACTATGCTGTGTTTTAAAAAGTCTTGCAGGTTACAAACACATTTTTCAGTTAGTTTATTCAGTTTAGTTCAGTTCAGGTTCAATTTATTGCCATTTTACCTTACAATTTATTGAAAAGCGTTTGTTGCTTGGCCCAGTAATAATACAAACAATGGTACAACACAGCAGCATTTTTTTTTTTTTTACTGTGGGCTAGTATTGTATTGGTACTAAAATTTTGACTTCAATATCGATACCCGCTTTTGGACCTCAGTACTAGTATGAAAACGGTACAAAAGGAAGTAACATATAACTCCATACCCCCCTCACAAGCATTAACCCCCAATTCCCTGCTTATCCGAAAGCAGATCGGGGTCTCAGAAAAGGTCTCTAAAAGAATTTGAAGTGGTCATCTTCCATGTTGGGGGGTGAGGTGTTGGATGAACTAAGCTACATTTAATAGTAGCTGAACGCGATGTCCTAGAAAAATAATACTTACTTCCAGAACCAAAAATACTGAAATAATGGTAGGATACTGTTTTAGAAATTGGGTTTTTGGTGCTTTTTCAGTATGAGTCCACCGCACAACCATAGTGTAGAGTGATTGCTAGTATGGGTTCATACAAACATGAGTCTTACTTAAATGTCAAGCAGATGATTATATACTGTATACTGTAGGAATTAACAGTTTAATGGCCTGGGCACAGACACTGAAAGCATGTTGGTATGACATTGAATGCTACAATAACATTTGTTGGATGACTAGGAACTAGGAGTTTGATAGATAGATAGATAAATAAAGATACTTTATTAATCCCAAGGGGAAATTCACATGTTGCTAGTTTGTGATCTATGATGATACAAGTAGCTTTTTATGGGCATTTCCTGTCCTGAATGTCCTGTGTGGTTGTGAGCTGGCTACAGTGTTGAACTGAGTTATTTTAGTCATTTTTTTGCAAGGCCTTGTGTTGTCTTCCACTGTCTGTATGTTATCCATTGTGCATCTGTACCAGTTAGTGAAGAACTGGGGACACAAAATATGAAATGTAGCCAGTGTTGTAGACCTCTAAGAACTTAAAGCTACTACAGTACATCTTTCCACAGAATTCTAACTACAAATTAGGCACATCGTCTCCTCCATTACTTTTGCTGACATTTAGGGGTAAGTTTTTATTAAGGAACCATTCATTCATTCATGAACCATTCATTTAAATTTTTAAATAATGAGTTTGGTATTTTTCAATTCAAATTTATTTCTTCACTATCATGGTAAATATAAACTTGACTAATTAAATTGTGTTCCAAAGTAAAGCATTTTGTATAAATTACAAAAGCGCATTTTGTATAAATTAAAAGTGTAACCTAGCCTTTTGTTGTGTTTTAAAATGGAAGTCAAGGGGCACAATCAAGACTCAAGCTTCCAAAACAAATGAAACTATCTCCTGAATATCTCCAGGTACAGCTACCCCACCCTAGAGAGTAGAAACATTTCCTCTTTCCCACAGACAATACAAGAGGTTTCTCTGAAACTAAAAAAGCAAGCAGGTGTTGCCTGTGTTGCCATCCAACAGTCTACCCTGGATAATGCAATTTGTACAAGAGCCGACCACTCCAGAGTCCTCTACGTTTCCACACCTGTTGATGTCTGGTGACTCAAATGGCCATAGTGCATGGTAATAGACTCTTGACTTGATCTTTACACCATTAATTGACAGCTTTCTGCTATGTGTATAGAGGGATTGTCACCCTGAAATATTCTCCCGTCAGAAAAATACTAATAGCTTCACCATAGGGTCTGTTGTAATTATTCTAAATTTTCTTTGAATTGAATATAATTTACCTTCATTATTCTCCATAATATTAAATATTTTTAATAATGATTCATATAAGTATAAGGAGATTGAATCAAAAATCATATTAAACACAAGATTGAAATCATCAATATTTTTGTATCACAGTTTTTACTTTATCTTTTTATAACTCTTGTGTAGTAACAAGTGGATGAGGTAAAAAATGAGGACTTTATTGCGTATTTGTTTATTTATTGTAAGGTTAAATAGTGGTGAGCATCACCTTCACTTAGATTCTGTACACTAATTGTTTTCTACATCACAAATGTGTTAAACTGGAGAGGTGTGAAATGCTGCTTCATTACTCTTGGGAACAGAGGATGAGCCTTACTGTATCTTGGTTCCTCTTTCTGACTTTCCATCATTAATGTATTTAATTGTTGCCAGTTCATGAACATTTGAAATGAAAAATGTAACGGTAACATGTCATGTATCATTTTTTATTTTTTCATTTTGTTGTGGAGGACGTTGCTGTATAGCCAGCAGAAGATATAATCTATATGTAAGAAAACAGTATTATTTTTATGTAGTGAAACTTTTTTTTTAATAAAAGGTTAAACAAATTCTTAGGTGGTGTTCTAATCATTCTTATTTAAACTAGGTAACAGATTAGGTGTCAAAAAGTATGAGTTTGCTTTTTACGATTCTATATACAGGTGCATCTCAATAAATTAGAATATCATCGAAAAGTTAATTTATTTCAGTAATTCAATTCAAAAAGTGAAACTCATATATTATATAAATTCATTACACAAAGAGTGATATATTTCAAGCGTTTATTTCTTTTCATTTTGCTAATTATGGCCTGCAGGCAATGAAAACTCAAAATTCAGTATCACAGTAAATTAGAATATTACATAAGACGAATTAAAAAAATTATTTTAATACAGAAATGTTGACCAACTGAAAAGTATGTTCACATACGCTTTCAGTACTTGCTTGGGGCTCCTTTTACGTGAATTACTGCATCAATGCAGCGTGGCATGGAGGCAATCAGCCTGTTGCACTGCTGAGCTGTTATGGAAGCCCAGGATACTTTGGTAGCAGCCTTCATCTCATTTGAATTGTTGGATCTAGTGTCTCTCATCTTCCTCGTGACAATACCCCATAGATTCTTTATGGGGTTTAGGTCAGGCGAGTTTGCTGGCTAAGCAAGCACAGTGATACCATGGTCATGGTGCTTTTGGCAGTGTGGGCAGATGCCAAGTCCTGCTTGAAAATGAAATTAGCATCTCCATAAAGCTTGTCAGAAGAGAGAAGCATGAAGTTCTCTAAAATTTCCTGGTAGATGGCTGTGCTGACTTTGGACTTGATAAAACATAGTGAACCAACACCGGCAGATGACATAACCCCCCCAAATCATCACTGACTGTGGAAACTTCACACTGGACCTCAAGCAACTCGGATTCTGTGCCTCTCCACTCTTCCTCCAGACTCTGGGACCTTGATTTCCAAATAAAATGCAAAATTGACTTTCATCTGAGAAAAGGACTTTGGACCACTGAGCAGCAGTCCAGTCCGTTTTCTCTTTAGCCCAGGTAAGACACTTCTGACATTGTCTCTGGTTCAGGGCTTGACACTAGGAATGCTGTGACAGTTGTAGCCCCTGTCCCAGATACATCTGTGTGTGGTGGCTCTTGAAGCACTGACTCCAGCCACAGTCCACTCCTTGTGAATCTCCCCCCAAATTCTTGAGTGGTCTGTGCTTCACAATCCTCTCAAGCCTGCGGTTATCCTTGTTGCTTGTGCAACTTTTTCTGCTACTCAACTTTCCATTAATATGCTTGTATACAGCACTCTGTGAACAGCCAGCTTCTTTAGCAATGACCTTTTGTGGCTTACTGTCCTTTTGGAGGGAGGGTGTCAATGACTGTTTTCTGGACACCTGTCAAGTCAGCAGTCTTCCCCATGATTGTGTGGCCTACTGAACCAGACTGAGAGACCATTTAAAGGCTCAGGACACCTTTGCATGTGCTTTGGGTTAATTAGCTGAGTGGAGTGTGACACCAGAAGTCTACAATATTGAACTCTTTCAAAATATTTAAATTTTCTGATATACTGAATTTTGGGTTTTCATTAGCTATAAGCCATAATAAGAAAAATGAAAAGCAATAAACGCTTGAAATAAATCACTCTGTGTGTAATGAATCTATATATGAGTATCACTTCTTGAATTTAATTACTGCAATAAACTTTTCGATGATACTCTAATTTGTTGAGATGCACCTGTAAATCCAGAGCCAGTTCCCCAAACTGGCCTACTCCTAACACAATTATTAATAGATAAAAGTAAGTTTATTGTAATTATGTACTGTATTTTCTTGAACGGTTTATTAGTTTGAAATAATAAATACACGCCATTTGTCTTCAGTGCCTGACAGTAAAATATATAAAAATGGGTATAAGTTTCATGTCATTGTGAGAATGCACTCAAATAAAGATGACAGTGACAACAAATAGCAGCAGACTGAAGCAATTCCCAGTTATATAGTATCATTAAATAATCTCCAATGCTGTATTTTTTTAGTTTGTTGAGTTACCATTTTGTTCATTAACCTCTCTTTCCCAGATAGATAACAACTAAAACAAAGGCAGAAATAGGTGCCATGAGATAAGTAAGAAGCTCTAGTGTTCTCACAGACTCTGCCAGTAACACGTGCTCTGTTCAGTCTTTAGTACAATATGTGCAAAGAAGGCTAAAACATTGAACACACAGTCCAAGGGGATGAGGGATAAACAATTTCTACTTCTAAATCATTGTTCTTAAAAGTATAACAAACTGTACCCTGAATAAAATAATGATTCAAATACAAGAGTTCAGCATTTTTAGATCACAAAATAAAAGGATAAAACATGCAGTCAGCATTTGAAACACAACAAGATAAGTTTTAAATCAGTTTCAATCATTTCAGTAAACAGATGTTAAGGCTCAATGTGATACCATTAGTTTATAAGCTTATAATGTCACACACAGTGTTAAAGCACAATGGGCACTCCATCCATACACATTTGCCACACCAGAACAAATTGCTAAAAACATTTTTAATACAATTGTTGACAAAAATGAACAGAATAAAAATTACTGTTTGGCAATCAGAGTAAAATGTTATATTTTCCAGGAGAGCAATTCACTGAGATTTTAGTGGGCACATTTAAGAGTGCTGGACCAAAATGTGTCAACAAATGTTTTCACATTCAAGGTATTGCCTTGGGATTTTTGACAGGTATTCACATTTTATGTTTGCCAGAATGCCACCTTCATTCCTACGTCTTCCAAGGAGTGCTGCTTGTGTGTTCTTTTGTTTCTATCTCAGACAGTTGCAGAGAAGAAAAGTGTAGGAATGTAATGTATACTTACAATAACAACAAACAGTTCACTGACACGTGGTACTGTTATTAGTTTTAAGTTTAATGTGTTTTGATAACATGCCCGCTGTGTCTAAATCAAGACATTCTCATTTTAATTGCCACCTGCAGTAGTTGATATTGATTTATGGGTGCCGCTTCGCACTTTTTGTGAGGAAAAGCATTAACACTGCACTATACATTGTACAGTATAGTTACCTTTTTATTTGCATAGTTTTTTTGTTTTCTCTCCATATATATAGTGTTGTTTCTATTTGTGTTGAAGCTAGTAAATAATTCAGTGGTAAAATTGGTTCTCACTAGAGGCCCTTATACCATAATAGAATTTATATTTATGTGTACAGTATATGAAACAGCTGTATTGTTATAGGTGGGTTAGTTTATTTAAACAGTATTGAGCATGTTTGTCTAGAGCATTTTTTCTGTCATAATGTAGTTTATACATTAACTTTTGTTGAGTACAGTTTTGAGACTTGTCAAGTTCAACTCTTGAAAAGGTAGCTTCAGTGGTTTCAAAAATTTAAGATGGCAAAAATGTTTAATTTTAAAAAAATATCACTTATTTTATATGGTTAAAATTCTATTATTTTTTTTTTTTTTTGTTATTGTCTGTTGGAGGCTCTCTGTTTAGGATGTGCACTTCCCCACCAAAGAGGAAGGCAGTAGAGATGCTCCGATCAGGTTTTTTAAGGCCGATACTGATCACCAATTTCATGTTACTTGATCATCTGATTCGCATTCTGATTTTTTTGTTCTTCCTTTATCTCTTTAAAAAAACTTTTTACACTGAGCCCCTGCATAACAAGTTAAGCCGCACAGATGTCTAGGCAGTTTTCAAACACTAAATAAATAAATACGTTTTATTTTAGAGTGAACTAGGGGGCTTTGCCACCTGCTCGCTATGCCCCAGCCACTTCGCGTCTTTGCCGCTTGTGTTGTGAAGAGGAGGGCTGAACGCATACGAAGGAGATGCGGTCACACCTCTGAAGCCCCCTCTTAAATGGTGATACATTGGAAAACAAATACATTTTTTTTTACCTCCTCTTTGCTAGATCAGCTGTTGGCTTGCGTCTGCTGCCGTGCTGCATTATCTGCATGTCGAGCAGCACTTCAAACCTTAAAAAGCCTGTACAGCAGCTGTCCTTTTGTTTCACTGCCTTGTCTCGCAGGACGTTATAGTGTAATAATAGAGAGACATATGTAGCAAGTCATTTTCTCACTGTTGTAGACAAATGTGTGTATGTGTGCAAGGGTGTCACAGCTTACATGATTGCATCTCGTCTTGCACCCCATGTAGCCTGGACTGGCATCGGCACCCAGGGACTCAATACCGGATAAGTAGATTAAAAGATGAAAGGAGGACTGGACATTTGTTTTCACTTTCATAACAACTGGAGATCAAATATAATGCCTTTTGTGTCTTTACTGAGGCTATGTATGGTGCTTTATTAAAGTGCTAATAATTTTGCTGTAATTTCAGCTTACTCCAATGTTTAACACTACATGATGAAACAAATGCAACTGACAGTTGATTATGTATGAATATTTTTTTTTTTTATTTTACCCCAAGTACTGCATTTTCTGGAACTCTAGCAGTTATGGTTAGTGAAAATTATAGGGGCGCATATTTCCATGATACTGGAATCACTGCTTAGATTATTTGGTGGAGCAACAACTAAACCTCTTTACCATGTCTGTATGCTATACTGTATATATTGAGTTGCTTCCATAAGATTGGTTTTTAAGAGGAAAAGGGTATTTGTGTTAACAAGCAGGTGTACCTAATAAATCACCACCAAGTGTGCTTATGAAAATGGCAAATTAATATGCTTCCTCCACTTATGTAGTACCATTTCTATTAAATGTGTTTGTAATGAAGATTCTCATGATTTACTGTACTAATAAAATGTTGTCTATATTGTTGCTATAGTTCTTGAACTAAAGCACTAGATGTAAAATATTTTTTTTATGTGTCAATTATAGAATTTGATGCAAAAATATTGTCTCCTTAAGTAAATATGAACATTTTAAACTTTTACAGCTTGATCCAAGGTTAATACAGCCCTTTTTGTGCGACTGTCGAGACACTATTGCCAAATTGGATAATCAGAACATGAAGGCCATAAAGGGTCTTGAAGACAGGTTATATGCTTTGGACCAGATGATTGCCAGCTGTAAAAAGTTGGTGAATGAACAGAAAGAACTTGCTCAGGTGAGATGATTGCAACTATTCTACTATCTGTGTTTCTTTTCTTTCCGGTACAACTACTCTGCCATATGTAGTCATTTTATATTCCGAATTACGTACAAATGTAAAACAAATTACTTTCTACTAAGAGGTCAAATGTCTCATACTTTGTTCACCATAGTAGGTGATATTAATATTTTTCCCTTTATCTTACTGAAAGTTTTACTTTTTAGAAAATCTGTTTGAAGTAATTATATTATAAATGCTTTTATAAATTTCCATTAGGTGAATCTGGCCTGCTCCAGGTAGTGATAGTCATTATGAAAATATTGTGTTGGACTAAATATTTAAAATTTATCTCCTACTTAACTTTCCGTTATTATTTGTAAATGATCTTATTGAGCTATAATTTTCTCCATTTATTTTCCTTATTTAAATTTTAATATCATTATTTTATAATTACGTTGGAATAATTTGTAATTTAAGTGTATTTCTATATTTAGTTTGCTTAACCTTTCATTTCCAAATATAATTTAAAATGTATCTTGGTTAATGGCATCCTATCTTACTAATGTATGTCTGCTTTTAAAAACTAATAAACACTGATGAACCAAGTAGTCTAACAAAGTGTAATGATAATGGTTTTCTTTATCCACAGTTAATGTAACTATAAGCCCCATATCTTGCCATGTGTTTTTTTGTCCACTGAACATGGAAAATGGGAAGAGAAATGTATTTAAGAAGAAAGCAAATTAGGCCCTTTAACAGAATTATGACTGAGTATAGCTAAGTTCGTCACTAGTTTTTAGTAACAAGTTAACACTGAGGAGACAGAAAGTTTGGGTTTTAATTAAACAAACAACCAACAGGGAAAGAGTGACATTTCCCTTAACTATTTTGTGGCAAAAACAGATTTGAAGATAACCTGATAACTTACTGATTATTCATACTCACTCCTAGTTGTGAATATAAGACTTCTAGTTGTTGGGTTTTTTAGAGTTGCTGACCGCAGTTTCTGATCCCAAGTCAATTTACATGACAGAAAATTCGTGTATGTAAAGTTAGTAGAACAACATTGTGTTTGTTCCATTCTGTTGTAGTATGTAAAACATCACACAGACTAGCTTCTCTTCTGTTCTTTGAGGTCCAAAACACACGTGTTCCTTATTCTTTGTTACTGTCATACAGGCATTGTACTTCCAGATGAGCATTTTTTGGTTGTCAGCTCACATGCACACAGAGCATGCCCCTATGACTAAACATAAAATCAAACTTTTTGATGTGTTGGAACGAGTAGGGGGCTGGTTGGAGTTAGCTGCTGGGCATGTTACATTACAGTATATGACTGGACTGCCTCAGACTCTCTAAGATTATGCGGATGAAGGCTATGACTGAAAATCACAGGAAAAGTTAACAAATGTGATACAAACCAAAACAGTCAACATGCAGTTCTTATTTTCATTTCTTATCAGCAGCATGTGAGACAGGAAGTGCAACCTGTGTTAAGACACACTCAATCTGGAAAAATCCTTCTCTAAGTGTTTGTATTACTTTTATTAGTTTTATTTAACTCTTCTATATCAAGGCATTGTATCTCCAAGCATGAGACCCAAGTTACACAATCATATTTGTAAATGTTTTAATTCATTTGAAATCAGAGTTCTGATTATGTAAAACACATCCTTCAACAATGAAAGTAATATTTGTAGTACATGTGTTAGTGAAAAACTATAAATATTATAGTGAGTCATTGCATATTAGCAATATTGTGGGTATGCCAATAAATTTCCATTCATAAGATTAAACAAGTAAGATTGATATGAGAACATTCATATTGGAATAATAAGTTTAATACTGTTAAAAATGTATAACATGGAGTGAAGGATGTAAGTGAAAAATCAGTCCAGTGAAACTGATCACTTTTAAATTGCATACACTTAATTTTATTTCTTCACCTAAATATAATCCTGAAAGTCCTGAAAGTTTGTTTGTTTTTTATGATCACAGGGATTTCTAGCCAATCAAAAGAGGGCTGAAAACCTGAAGGATACTTCTGTACTGCCTGACTTGTGTCTCAGTCATGCAAACCAGCTAATGATCATGTTGACGAACCACAGGAAACTTTTGGATATTAAGCAGAAATGTACCACTGCCAAACAGGAACTTGCAAACAATCTGCAAGTTAGACTTAAGTAAGTTGTTTCTCCCATTCTACATCTGAATAAATGTAGTGGTTGCTACATTTTAATGCAGGTAATTTTAATCCCAGGTACATTTTTGCCTACAATTCAATGTCATGCAATTAAACATTTCTCTTACATCAAAATGTGAAAAAAGGTAATTGGATTAAGTGAAATTAAAGATGTGTGCTGCTGCTGTGATATTTGATAATCTTAGGTATATTTGCAAGTTTATTTTATTTCTTAATCATTGCCTTGTTGAGAAGTTCCTGCAGAATTGGATTTAAACCCAGTAGATTGATTATTTAAATTTCATGAGCATTTGTAGGATTGAACAGCTCGAGTAATCTGCCTGTGTTTCAAATGTAAACAAACTCCTCGTGAAATGTTCTATTAATTGCACTCACAGTGAAAGAAACCATTCTCCTGTTTTTCGTTTTCAAATTAATGTCATTGATTTTGCCCATACACTGAAAAATGTGTGAATTTTTTTAGAGTGACTACGTTTTTCTAATTTTAAGTCACTAATAACACCAATTTCACATTGTACTATAGTTCGCTTTTTCTAATTGAAGAAAGTAAGCCTATAAACTAGTTGTGTACAGAAGTTTATCACATCCAGTATTAATGGGTTATAGTTCAGTCTTCTATCCATTTCTTGTATACTGTACTAAGATCTGTATTTCTTTTATATTATTTTATTGTCTGAAATCATAACAGCCTTTTGGTTTTTTTATTTTTTTTTATTGTGTAATTAAACTGATTAGCTTATAATGTACCTTAAGAATTCAGAACTATTGCCGTCTTTATCTGTCCTGCATTGTTCTTTATTAGTTCACATTTCTGCACAGTTATTTAGAGGGGACTTCAAAGTTTTGATCGCTCCAGTTTGTAAGTACATCGTTAGTATTCTGTACATTATAACTGTGCACCAATCCATAAGAAAAAATAAACGCCTTTTGTATAAGTATGTATGTGTGTATGAATATATAAATACAGTGCATCCGGAAAGTATTCACAGCTCATCACTTTTTCCACATTTTGTTATGTTACAGCCTTATTCCAAAATGGATTAAATTCATTTTTTTCCTCAGAATTCTACACACAACACCCCATAATGACAACGTGAAAAAAGTGTACTTGAGGTTTTTGCAAATTTATTAAAAATAAAAAAACTAAGAAATCACATGTACATAAGTATTCACAGCCTTTGCTCAATACTTTGTCGATGCATCTTTGGCAGCAATTACAGCCTCAAGTCTTTTTGAATGTGATGCCACAAGCTTGGCACACCTATCCTTGTCCAGTTTCGCCCATTCCTCTTTTCAGCACCTCTCAAGCTCCATCAGGTTGGATGGGAAGCGTCGGTGCACAGCCATTTTAAGATCTCTCCAGAGATGTTCAATCGGATTCAAGTCTGGGCTCTGGCTGGGCCACTCAAGGACATTCACAGAGTTGTCCTGAAGCCACTCCTTTGATATCTTGGCTGTGTGCTTAGGGTCGTTGTCCTGCTGAAAGATGAACCGTCGCCCCAGTCTGAGGTCAAGAGCGCTCTGGAGCAGGTTTTCATCCAGGATGTCTCTGTACATTGCTGCAGTCATCTTTTTCCTGACTAGTCTCACAGTTCCTACTGCTGAAAAACATCCCCACAGCATGATGCTGCCACTACCATGCTTCACTGTAGGGATGGTATTGGCCTGGTGATGAGCAGTGCCTGGTTTCCTCCAAATGTGACGCCTGGCATTCACACCAAAGAGTTCAATCTTTGTCTCATCAGACCAGAGAGTTTTGTTTTTCATGGTCTGAGAGTCCTTCAGGTGTCTTTTGGCAAACTCCAGGCGGGCTGCCATGTGCCTTTTACTAAGGAGTGGCTTCCGTCTGCCCAGTCTACCATACAGGTCTGATTGGTGGATTGCTGCAGAGATGGTTGTCCTTCTGGAAGGATCTCCTCTCTCCACAGAGGACCTGACAGGGTGACCATCGGGTTCTTGGTCACCTCCCTGACTAAGTTGTCATTATGGGGTGTTGTGTATAGAATTCTGAGGAAAAAAATGAATTTAATCCATTTTGGAATAAGGCTGTAACATAACAAAATGTGGAAAAAGTAATGCGCTGTGAATGCTTTCCGGATGTACTGTATATACATCAGCGTGGTCCACAAACCAGTGGCAAGAGTTGATATTTGTAGTATTATTTCTCCACAAGGCTTATTTTTTGTCCATTAAGATATGGCTTGCTTACCAGTGAAATTTTGGCCTGATTATGAAACATTTGTAGGTCGTTCACTGCTCACATTGTGAACATTTTATTTGTATTGTTACTACTATGTACATATTATTGCGTAGGGTTCTTAAATGACTACGTGATTAGTAAACAATAAAAGAATGAAATTGAGACCATTTTATTAAGGTGGGGTTTCCAGAACATTATAGTGGTAAATGGAAGTTTTCAGAACATTATTTATATTAAGGTGGAGTTGTCAGAACATTCTAGTAGTAAGTAAAAATTTCTGTTTTAGCCCTTTTTGATGCCAGAGTCTCAGCAGTAACAAAGGCAAAGCTGGTAAAATGCCTACAGTAACCAGCAAAACCAGACATTTGTTAATGTCTTAAACTGACAAATGAATCTGAACAACTAAAGTTAGAGGATCTAATAACAGAAAGAACAACATCCTTCTTTAATGTCTTCATGGAGAAAAGCAAAAAAGCTCTATGTCATTTCTCAAAAAACCACCAGAATAGTGGACAAATGATTGAATCTTTAAGTGAATTTTGTGAACTGTCAGCACATATGTTGGTAATGATTGATGCAGTTTAAAGAGGAACAAGTCTCAAAGTACAATGACATACTGAAAATGGACAAGAAACAGAAAGAGTTTACTCTTCAACTGGTTGTGCGAAACAGTAGGCTGTTCAGATGACATAAAAACTGCCAAACAGATTTTCATAAAAATTTTATGTGTTTGTTATAAATATGGTAAAGAATAAAACTAACCTTTTGGAAAACTTGAATATGTTAGTTTTTTTGTCTTTTGCCCACCATTCATATATATTTAATGTATATGCACATCCACATTTTTTTGCTTAGCTGATGCTTTTATCCAGAGTGACTTGCAAAAGAGGCTAGCATAATTGAGTAGTATCAGTCTGGTGAACTGTTTGGGACTAAGTGTTATAGGACAAGGTTACAAAATTGATCATCACAAGTGTAGAGCTCGGAACAAAAGTAAAAGTTATAATTCCTTAGATAATAAAAACCTAACCGGTAATATCAGGTAGACAGAAATTCACCAAACAAGAGAGTCTTAAAATGCTTTCTAAATACATTGAGGGAGTCAGAATTATAAATGGAGGTGGACAGCTCGTTCCACCACCTAGGAGCTTCACATTAAATGTGTCTGGTCTGAGATTTAATAATGCACAGAGGTGGCATCACCAGACACCATTCATCAGCAGAACTGAGTGATCAGGAAGGAGCAAAAAACTTCATAGTGTCCCGTTACGTGCTGGTCCATTGACTACAGGTAGTCCCCAGGTTATGGACATCCGACCTACGACATACGAACGGGGCCGCAGCTGCAACACATGCGCCTCAGTAACTGACGCTCTGTCATTTTCAGCTTGGGGATGCTGCAAGCAATGGCTGGAGGGGGGCGATTTCGCTGCTCGTGCAGTGTAGCATCCCTTGGGCAGCTCCCGGATAGGGAATCCATTCCCGGGAATTCGGGAATCCCGCATGTCATTCCCGGGCTCCTGGGGATGACACAGTGCACGGGCATCTCTCATGTGAACGGTTTTAGAATGACCGACACTTATTTTTAAAAAAACTACTGCAATATGTTGACACCAATAAAAGACTAACCTTATCTACAAGCAGTACATGCTGTCATATAAGTACATGTATCTAGTTAGTTGCGGTAATAAGAGCGTAGAAAGCACAACGTGTCCAGCGTGTGGTCATCCAGGCGAGAGTGCACTTCGTACAGAGTACGCCAGCTCCCGAGAAAGCACGCTGTGCCTCCACTGAAGTAGGCGGCACA
Source organism: Polypterus bichir lapradei (assembly GCA_026402145.1). Lineage (NCBI taxonomy): Eukaryota > Metazoa > Chordata > Cladistia > Polypteriformes > Polypteridae > Polypterus > Polypterus bichir. The sequence continues at coordinate 66,123,235 of JANRMT010062819.1, forward strand.
GTCATCAGATACTAATACACTTGTTCTAAACAATGCCTGCGCTTGCCGTTGCTCTGAAACACTGCCATTTCAGCTTTTACTGATGCGTCCAGTTTCTTGTCATCATTCTGTGATGGCAAGTTTCTTGGCACAGATAATGCGGATGCAACAGACTGACATATTGCAATTTCAAGTTGCTGTCCAAACCTGTTGTTTGACAGACGTCAATGAAGTCTGCCCAGTCCCGGCATTCATGAGCTGCAGAGTGCAGACTCCTCCCAGTCCATTGTGCTCAGTCTTAGTGGGAGCCGGGAGAATGACTGGTGCTGGTCTTTTGCAGACTAAATTCATCGGCAACACACTACACCATGGGCCAAAAAACCGTGCCACTTAATTATTTTCCACTATAACTCTGTCATTTCTTGATCGATATTTACACTTTTACACGCTATATATGCGGGCTTGGCCGTTCCCGGTTTCCCGGGAATTACAGCAGTTTCATGCCCTAAACAATATGTGAACAGAAATGCAAAAAAGAAACCTTTATTGAATAAAAGTTAAATGATAAAGTAATTCATAATATTGTTTTTGACGAGGCATTAATGTAATTCAATTTTTTTATGTACTTTTTGTTACGTTTTACTTTTTTACTTTTTTTGCTTTTACTTTTTACTATATTTTATTATTCATTGCTATTTAAAATAGACAGTTGTAGTGAAATACTCAAGTAATTGATTTTCTATCTGTAATAACTAAGGACCAAACTGTCTTCTTCTCGTGCCCCACATACTCTTTACTTTCTGTAACGAAGAAGCTCCCCGGTGTCCTTCAGTAGTTCAGACACGAGATAATAGCCATCCAGTGTCATTTTAAATTAGATTGTTGCCCTAACACAAACACTGTCCACTTTAGAATTTAAAGAACAAAATAAAGGTCGGAATTCCTTAAAGCAGCTTTTTTTGCTGTTTGTCTATGACTGACTGACTTCTCCGATTTCTCTTTTTTTTCAGTTTATTGCTCCACTTTCTTTGACTTAAAGGCCAATATATCGCCTCTCGCTCACTGTTAAAACAAGCCACTCTCTTTGTTTATACTGCAGGAAGTTTGGTACAAAAGGAGAAAAAATTATGTGCACTGGCTCAACTACCGTAATACCTTGCGTAAAGGAGCAAAATTACCTTAGAAAAGCAGAGACTGAAAAGATCCGTTTTTATAATCTGCCTTTTTACCGATCACTGTTCATGTCTTTTTTGCTGATAATCAGCCGATCGATCGGAGCATCCCTTAACCCATTAATGTTCCCGGAAAAAGGCCTTTTTGTATAACTCTTTAAGATTACAATATTTTCCAGTTATTGATTAGTTTTTTTTTTTCTTTTTAAAACCTCTGACCTTTTATTGCTTACTGTTATACCATTTCAGGTTATTTACTGGACTTAACATGCTTAAATTTCAATAAAAACTGGAAAGTTGTGTGTGTGTATGTGCAACATGAATAAACACTTTACACATTTTTCAATAAATAAATCAAATGGTCTGCAGTGAGCTGGCGCCCTGCCCAGGGTTTGTTTCCTGCCTTGCGTCCTGTGTTGGCTGGGATTGGCTCCAGCAGACCCCCGTGACCCTGTAGTTAGGATATAGCAGGTTGGATAATGGATGGATGGATGGATAAATCAAATGGTCACTTAAAAAGGGTGTACTATGTTTACTTGGGTTGTCTTTTGTATTGTAATAAATTTCTGTGATCAGATTCAGTGTTATGTATAAACAAAAATAGAGGAAATCAGGAAGAGGGCAAATTCTCACTCTGTCCATTTTTATATATTTATATATATCTATATCTATCTATATATATTGTGACAGATAGGGGGAGCTATCGCTTCCTTGATCCCCTGTCCAAGTCTCCAGACACCAAGTAAAAGTCCAAAAGCTGACATTATTTTCACAGCACAGTGCACAAAGCACCCTCTCCTCCAAAATACTCATTCAATTCACCAATACAATACTCAATAAACTCTTCCACCACTCCCAGGTGTGTTGCCCTCCTACCACCCAGCTCAGCTCGACACTCAGGTGTCTTTCTTAGTCTTTTATATCCCCTGACCCGGAAGTGTTCCCACAGTCCTTCAGTTCATGATTCCTTATTACTTCCAGGTCATATATAAAGTCCTTCTTCACCCTGGAAGTCCTTTGCCTATGATGCACGTCCGGGTTATAGGGCACATGTGACTCTCTGGGCCTCCCTGCAGCGTCCTCTGTTGGCCCCTGGGGTATCCAGCAGGTTTGTAAGGGAAAACTCCATAGTCCATGAATCCGTGCTGGCATCCGGGGCACCTCCATGCTGCAGAGAGAGCTCCATCTGGCGGCCTGGGGGTATTGGCCGTGATGACAAACCATAGACCACAATATATATATATATATATATATATATATATATATATATATATATAT
>JANRMT010062819.1:66126063-66139437 GCA_026402145.1 Polypterus bichir lapradei
ATATATATATATATATATATATATATATATATATATATATATATAATTACAGAGAGAGTGAAACAAACTACTCTTCTGTTAATGTAGTCACTGTATTCTTTTAAATGAAGTGTTTGTGTTGTTTTTTGCAGATGGTGTTGTTATGTAATGCTTCATGCTGATCAGGATGGAGAGAAACTTCAGGCTCTGCTTCGCCTTTTAACAGAACTTCTTGAGCGAGTTCGAATTGTTGAGGCACTCAGTACAGTGCCTCAAATGTATTGTTTGGCTGTTGTGGAGGTAGTTAGGCGGAAAATATTTATGAAACACTATAGAGAGGTAAGAGCTTGAAATATATAACATTCTATTCAATTTTTCTTATGTTCAATTCACATCTCTCATACCTCTGGTGAGGATTTTGACTAGGTACAGTTTATTTGAAAATAAAAGATGACTTACGATTGTATTCATTACAGTTACTGCATTCTTTGTAAAAACACTGAATTCTTGCATTATTTTACTGTGTACACATGGCAATAAATTTGACAGCCAGTTCAATCCATTCTCTTACTCAGCACTTCACACTGTTCAGGTCACTCCAGGTAAGAAAATTTAAATTTGAAGAAATGTAATTCTATTTTTACAACATAGCATCTTTAGTTACTATGTGACATAAGAATTCCTGATTCAGTTCATGTCCCCGAATTTGACAGGTTAGAAAAATTGATGGATAAATGGGTATTTGTTTGCACAAGTTGGCAATTTCTGTGCTGCAACGTATGTTCCTCCTTCTTATAACACTAAAGATTTACAGCATTTACTACTAGATTCATCTTTACTTTGCCATTGTTGAAAAATTAGATTATTTGGCTCATTGTGGCCAGTTTAAGGTGAATCTTCATTGAATAATGGATAAAGCTGCATTTTTCTTGTTAATGGTTTGTTGCAGTGGGCAAATGCTTTGGTAAAAGATGGCAAAGAACTTTATGAGGCCGAAAAAGCTAAAAGGGAGTCATTTGGAAAATTGTTCAGTAAGTAAATTTTTGTGATTTATGTATTGTATTTTTTTGTTTTATTTTGCACTCTACATGTGTTTCATAGTCTTATTACTTAAGTTTACTGCATGTTGGTCAGACCCAAAATTAAGAACTTCAGTGTACTATGTACATGTGAAAAACATAATCTCTTTGTTCTAACTTTAGTTTTCTGTGGTTATAGCGTATGTAACCCACTCCAATATTTTCACATTCAGCAACAAAATAAAATATGCAAAGAAGTCAAGTAAAGTCCTCAAAAGGTAAGGTGTGAAAATAAAGTAATTATAAAATGCCTTTCAGAGAATATGCAGAATTACAATAATACGATTGTAATTTCATAATAAACGTCATTTAAAAAAGAAAGGTAATTTGCTATCTTCATTCTTAAACAAATAAACATTTAAAACAGACCGTATTTACTGGTGTTAAGAGTTATAAATGGCCAGTACATGCTAAACTACTGAAATGCACAGATTGCAGAATTTTTGAGATTTTCTTCTTCATTTAAATATCTACAGAAATGGTTTATTTTGACTTGTATTGTTACAGTGTAAGAGTTCACATAAAAAGTACTGAATGGATAAATGTGTACAAATCTTTTGTCATGCAAAAAATTATGTTGACTTTCAAGGGGATTGAATACTTTTGCACACCACTGTAAAGGCAGAGGAGAGTGTCAAGTACAGTAGCCTGCTTATAGTAGAGATTTCTTCTTTTTTGAAAGTTATAATATAGTTGGAAAAATATTCAGTCAGGTCTGTTTTCAAAAGAGCCATACTAAGTCTCAGCTGACATTGAAAAGACCAAAAATGTGTGTCTTGGTTAGTCACCTCACAGTTGGTGCAAATTTATATGCACTTCAATAGGTTTTTGCATCTCAGTAAAATTGGAGGTAATTTAGTGATTAAATAATTATTTCATCAAGTATGTACTAACACAGCTTTTTAAACACACACACACATTAATCCTAGGATGAACATAAAACAACTTCAGTAAAAAGCTGTTAAATTTCTTTCAGACTCCCACCTTTAGTAAACAAATTCAACCTAGCCACTTCATGTTGCAACGTTAAATTTTCATTTACTTTACAAAATATTTTGATGTCACTCATTACACCTGATGTTTTTATTCTAAACATTTTTGTTATCAAAACAGTCTTAATATTTTGCTTCATGTCTATTTTCTTTCCAGATTTGTGTGTGGTAGATAAAGTGTAACATTAATTTATGTTGTTAGTTTTTCAGAACAGTTTATAGTAGAATCCCCTGTGACAACATGACATTTGCTTATTATCTACTAAATACATTTCCATAGAACCTTATACACATGAATGCAGATTGCATTACAATTTAAATGTAAGTTTCACATGTTAAGTATTAAAGTTAACAAACATTAAATTGGATTTTTAGTTTTACTGAGTAGCCCACAGGTACAATATTTCCAAATACGATTTCCATTAGTTCAAAAACTTTGCAGGACAGTTGTAGTAGTGTGTAATAAAAGTAAAAGTAGAGAAATCCTCTCAGAACTTATTTCACCTTTATTGCAAAATTATAGTCTATATTAAACAAAGGTGAAAACAAGCTGTTTAGTGAATAAAGGAACAAAAATCATAGATAAACCCAGCAGCATTAGTGTGCACACCACCTAAACTAATACATTGTTGAAATCCGTTTTGATTTTATTAAAGCATTCAGTCTTTTTTGGCCACTATGTCTTGCAAAAAAATTCCACATTTGCCAAATTATGAGGGCATCTCCTGTGCACAGCTGTCTTCAGGTCACTTCATTGTCTGTTTCTCAACCCCTCTTATTTTTTCTGTTTTCAGCTGTGATGATTGTTTAGATAGTAGAATCTTTTTGCTAAATTAATGACGATACATTGCTATTCTGAAAAAAAAAGCAGAAACTTTCTTCTTCTTTTTCTTTCGGCTGCTCCCGTTAGGGGTTGCCACAGCGGATCATCTTTTTCCGTATCTTCCTGTCCTCTGCATCTTGCTTTGTTACACCCATCACCTACATGTACTCTTTCACCACATCCATGAACCTTCTCTTAGGTCTTCCTCTTTTCTTCTTGCCTGACAGCTCTATTCTTAGCATCCTTTTCCCAATATACCCAGCATCTCTCCTCTGCAGATATCCAAACCAACGCAATCTCACTTCTCTGACTTTGTCTCCAAACCATCAACCTAAGCTGAGCCTCTAATGTACTTGTTCCTAATCCTAATGCAAATCTTAGCATGTTTAACTCTGACCTTTCCAGTTCTGTCTCCTGTTTTTTGGTCAGGGCCACTATCTCCAATCCATATAACATAGCTAGTCTCACTACCGCTCTGTAGACCTTCCCTTTCACTCTTGCTGACTCGTGACATATTTCTTCCCCCATTCCACCCTGCCTGCATTCTCTTTTTTGCCTCTCTTCCACAATCCCCGTTACTCTGTACTGTTGATCCCAAGTATTTAAACTCATCCACCTTCGCCAACTGTACTCCCTGCATCCTCACCATTCCACTGTCCTCCCTCACATTTACGCACATGAATTCTGTCTTGTTCCTACAGACCTTCATTTATCCTCTCTAGAGCATATCTCCTTAACCTACTCCCTACTCTTGCTACAGTTCACAATGTCATCAGCAAACATAATATTCCATGGGGACACCTGTCTAATCTTGTCTGTCAACCATGCTGTGGCTCATTAATTTTACCCCACTGTAGTTACTACAGTTCTGCACCTCCCCCTTAACCTTTAAAAGTACCAGTACACTTCTTCTTCACTCCTCAGGCATCCTCTCACTTTCCAAGACTCCATTAAACAGTCTGGTTAAAAACTCTACTGCCATCTCTCCTAAACTCCATGCTTTCACAGGTATGTCATCTGGACCAACACCCTTTCCATTCTTCATCCTCTTCATAGCTGTTCTTCCTTTCCTCCTTGCTAATCCATTGCACTTCCTGATTCACTATCGCCACATCATCCAACCTTCTCTCTCTCTCATTCTGTTCGTTCATCGGCCTCTCAAAGTACTCTTTCCATCTGCTCAACACACCCTCCACACTTATGAGTATGTTTCCATCTTCATCCTTTATCACCCTAACTTGCTGCACATCTTTCCTAGCATGGTCCCCCCATCTAGCCAAACGGTACATGTCCTTTCCTCCCTCCTTAGTGTCCAGCCTCTCATACAGCTCATCATATGCCTTTTCTTTAGCTTTCACCACCTCTCTCTTCACCTTATGTCTTATATCCTTGTACTCTTTGTCTACTTTCTGCATTTCTCTGACTATACCACTTCTCCACCAACCTTTTCCTTTATATACTCTCCTGTACTTCCCTATTCCACCACCACGTTTCCTTTTCCTCTTTCCTCTGTTCAGATGTCACGCCAACCACACTTTTTGCTGTCACTCTTACCACTTCTGCCATAGTTGCCCATCTGGTAACTCTTCACTGCCACCCAGTGCCTGTCTTGCCTCCTCCCTGAACTCAGCCTTGCAGTTTTGCTTTTTTAACTTCCACCATTTAATCCTTGGATCTGCCCTACCTCTCCTCCTATTCTTGATCTCCAACGTCATCCTACAAACCGCCATCTTATACATCCTAACTACACTTTCCTCTGCCACCACTTTGCAGTCTTCAGTCTTCTTCAGATTGACCCTCCTGTATAGGATATAACTTACGTGAGTGCATCTTCCTCCAGTCCAGTAAGTTACCCAGTGTTCCTCCCTCTTCTTAAAATATGTATTCACCACAGCCATGTCCATCCATTTCACAAAATCCACTATCATCTGACTGATCATCTTCATTCCTCTGCTTGACACCATACCTACCCATCACCTCCTCATCCCCTCTGTTCCCATCACCAACATGTCCATTGAAATCTGCTCCAATCACCACTCTGTGTCCTTTGGGTACACTGTCCATCACTTCATTCAACCCACTCCAGAAATCTTTCTCATCCATTGCACACCCAACTTGTGGGGCATATGCATAAACAACATTCATCATCAAACTTTTGATTTCCAGCTTCATAATCATCACTCTGTCAGACACTCTTTTCACCGGCAAAAGATTCTTGACATACTATTACTTCACAATAACCCCTATTCTCCTGTCATCCACACCATGATAAAACAGTTTGAATCCACCTCCAATCTATCTGGCCTTACTCCTCTTCCATTTAGTCTCTTGCACACACAATATATCAACCTTCCTTGTCTCCATCACATCAGCTAACTCTCTCCTGTTACCAGTCATACTGCCAACATTCAAAGTTCCTATTCTCAGTTCCACTCTCTTTACCTTTCTCCTCTCCTCCTGCCTCCGAACACAAAACCCCAAACCCCCCCCCCCTTCTTCGTCCAACAGTAGTCCAATTTCTGCAAGCACCCTGTTGGCTAACAATACTGGTGGTAGCTGTTGTTAACCCGAGCCTCAACCGATCCGGTTTGGAAATCTGTATTGTTGGCCGCATATTGGTCTGGCAAAATTTTACACCGGATGCCCTTCCTGACGTAACCCGCCCTTTTTATCCAGGCTTGGGACCGGCACAAAGAAACACACTGGTTTGTGTGTCCCTTGTGGCTGGGTGAAAAAGAAAACAGAAACTTTGATTTGTAAAATTCAATTGTAGTATTTTCTCGTTTCTTCCCTCAGGAAAATCTTTTCTTAGAAATCGTTTGTTTAGAGGACTTGATTCTTGGCCTCCTGCTTTATTTTGCGTAAGTACTTGAAATACATAATTAATCATCTTTAACTTAACGAAATATTTTTGATTATTAAGAACAATTTCTCATATTTGTTTACTCAGACACTTAAGCCTCGGAAGTTTGACTTTGAGCTTCCTGAAATATCCATATGTGATCTGCAGTTTTTGCAGTCTTGCTGTCCTCTAGAAGTTCAGCCTTTCCTCAGGTATTAATGTTGTAAACATTTTTTATTTGTTTTATTATTGTACTGGGTGATAATTCCTTACAATTAAATTTGGGATCATTTAAACATTTCTTATAGCAGCACATACATAGAAACTGTATTACTAGTAATTTCCAGTCTCATAAACCAAAAATTTCAGAACTTTTCAAAATGACAATGTGCAGTATTTTTAGGACATTTTATATCCTGCTTTTAGACAATTTTTTTTTTTTTTCTTCATTAAGACTTTTCATAAATGTTCAAAATGTAAGACTTTGTTAGCTAATGTCTCTTCTAATTTCAGCTGTATTATTCTTTAGGTTAATTACTGTTTGCCTGTTTCTGTCATTATAGATAATAAAAATTTTTCTGTTTCTCCAAATTATGTTGGCTTTTTTAATAATAATATTTATCTTGTTATTTTTAATTTGCAGTATACTAATAAAACATTGTATACATGATGTTTACTACACAGTGATTTTTGTTATTTTTTGTTTGTATCTATATTTACAAATCACAAGCAATCACACATTTATATTGTATGTTTCAGTTAATTAACATTTACTGTGCAGTGTAGTGATATTTTTTGATTTTAATAACTTTGCACATTTTGTCCCATGTAGATAATTTCTTGCATTTGCTTATGTGATTGTTAATTGCAGTTGTTTATTTGAGTGCTGTTTCCCTGTGTTATTTGAAACAGTGGCTACTAACCTCTTTTGATTAGGAAATAAAATTACAATGCAGATATTAATGGGCAGAAAATAGCTTTATCTAACCCAGGCAAAAAAAAAAAAATATTTTAAAGGCTCTAAGGAAAATTATTGATGTTTATGATTTATAGGTGTTATTTTATATTCCTTATTGACTATGCCATTTTTCAAATTAATGACTCGACTCTTAAAGTTCTTTTTAGGTCTTAGGTGGCATTATTGTGTATATTTGCAGCTAATTACCTAAAGCAGTTACATTTTCCCAGTTTTCTGTGACTTTTTTTTGTACACATCTTAAAGCCAGGCATGGGTTTAATGAAAAATAAATTATTGGTGTTAAACTGAAGCCAAATTAATTAAAAATATTTAGATAAGTAATGGTCTGTTTTTCTCTTTCCTTATGTCACTATTATTGATAGAACCACGTCACTTTCCATTGATGAATGTTAATAAATAAAAAATGCATTTTAGGTGCACTTTACAGGCACAATTACCAAGTAATACTTTTTTAATTGATTTCAAAACTTTAATTACAATGGGTTTTTTACAACTTAAATAGATATACTATACTACATCATATTCATACAAAATAATGTACCTCTTCTTGGACCCATCTAGAGAAATTCAATATGAAATAATCATTCAAAAACATAAGAGGCATCCAAAAGGTTATCAGAGGTTAAGCATGTCCAAATTATTAACAACATTATTACTTGCCTCCCAGATTCTAAAATCCATTCAGTCTCATCTTTGTTAATTACTTTCAGGTAAAATAGTACATCATTATCTTATTTTGTTAGGGTGGTGTGGTAGACATCTTCCTGTTAAGCAAGTGGAGGCAATATGCTAGCAGTTTACTATAATTTATTACCGAAAATTGTTCATTAAGCAGTAACGTCCTTTCTACTATTATCCCAGACAGTGGTGTTAGATGATTTATACCGTCATATTTCTCCAGTTAATAAGTGAAGATTTGTATTTCAGGCAGTATCCGAGCATTTCACATTCCAAAACATGTTGCCCAATAAGGTTTTTATTCTTATGAATGATATGAGTACATCTGCATCTTTACATGACAAATATTATAAACAGTATTATTTAGACTATGGGATATATAGCCTGATGCATAAAAAATATCTTGCAAGAGCAGTGCACTGTGTTATAGCTCCAGGGACCTAGACCCAAATGCACAGAGCTGTCCAATGACTTTTTGTATTTTCTCCCAATAAAACTTAAAACTTTGCTTTAATGCATAATTTAGTGTTAAAAAAGATTTTCACTGAATGTAATAACTCTTGAAATATGAATATTTCATTATTACAGGGTTCCAACACTGTGTGACTTTGAGCCTTTAAACCAGCATGTACAGAGCCTTCAGCAACTGGTTAAAGCTGCTCAGAGTGTGGATGAAATGTCACAGACTATTACAGATCTACTGAGTGAACAAAAGGTATTGTCTTTTCTTGTATATATTGCTTAAGGTATTCAGCTTGTCCTTATTTGTACTCTTATCATCATACACCATTACATGATATTTCTGCATATGATAGAAAGTCACTGGTTCAGAGAAAAGTAAGATTACAGTACAGTATAAAAATGTTAACTCCACAGTGCAATAAAAGATTAATCAGTGAGTAAAAACATAAAATAAACAATATTTCTATAAATCAGGATGAGAATGGAAGTATACATGGCACATTTTACTAGGAAATATCTCCATTGGATGCTCCTCAAATCAAATCTCATTTACAGAATATAAAAATGAAACAAGATGGCAAAGACAGATGCCTAAATAGGACTGTAAAAGGATAAACTTGCACAATTAGAGTAATATCATTCAAAGATAGCAGTCCATAATTATATTTTGTAGTAGGACAGCACTAACGATGCAAATGTTTGGTAGTGTTCCCATTAATCTTATAAAGAGATCCTGCTTTACGGCAGAAAAAATGCAAGGTTGGATTTCCAAGATAAGGTTTTATTTATGTATTTTATGTGCTGACTTAACTTTAAGTAACAGTTTATTATGAACTATTTCTTCATATTACTGAAATATAGTTGAAGCATTTCTGTTTAAGAATAAGAGCATAGTCAGTAGTGTCTGTCACTTCTTAACTGTCAGGTTGACAGCAGTCGATCTAATTGCACCTATTGTTCTGAATTCACTCAAATGGCCTTATGGTAAACATAAGTGTGAAATAATTCATTTATTTTGACTAGCATTGAATAATCAAAACATGCTACTGAATCACAGTTATTGGGGTTGGTTAAATTAGTGAAATTAATTCATAACTTGTTTTGTGTTACTATGAAAACACATACGTACAGCCACTTTTCCTTTGAGTCATGTAACAACTGCACAGCCAGGTCATTAACTGTGTACATATCTCATTGTAACATTTTATTTCTACTTATTTCACCTGTCAGTGCTTGATTATTAGCACCATCCAAAAGTCATTTGTGAATGTGGGCTCTTTAAATGTGTTTAATGGAGCTTTTATCGTTTGCATCTTCTTTGGAAAATTTTTTTTCTATATGATTATAGAATGTGGTACCCTAGCTCAACATAATTGATTAGATGCGGAAAACATTTGCTGTCAGCAACCACTTTGATTCATAACTTGTATTGTTCTATCACCTTACACACCATCTGTATTGTTTCCTCTGACCACTCTGACTTGCTAGTGCTGCCAATATGGTATTTTGCTGCAGTTCAAAGCCATAAGCAGCATGCTTGTTTTGTATATAATAATTTATTATAAATGTGCTACTCTGGCATTTTTTACACAGTGTACATGTTTAGAACCCTATATTTTCTCTGAAAATGTCTGTTGTTCTTCCAGATGTAAGCTGATTTGAAAAATTGTTGAAGTACTACCCTGGTGTGTATTTAAATAAACATCATGTCTCAAAGTCTGTATCATGCCTTGCAATGCAGCAAAGCAGTTAAATTTCCAAACAGGATCTTAATATAAATTTATCAAATAACAGCTAATCGTAGACGTCTCTAGTCAGTACTATCAAAGAGAATTGGAGAGATTGTTGGAACTTGTGAGTGAAATGACAATATAGAAAGAAAAGAATTGCCTTTAATCAGTATCTGAATGTGAATCCTGATGGAACCTCATAAACTTACTCAATAAAGATTTCCTGAGAGTTGGTAGAGACAAACATGAGTATGCAATGGTCATCATTGGAATAACAAGGATCTCTAGTCAGGGGCATTGACATTATAAGCATACGCAGTTACTGGGGATTTGAGCTTTGTAAGCCAGAAGAAGAATTCTGAAGGTGATATTCAGTATTTGGTAAGAAAGCTGAACATATATTCCATGTAAGAGGTAATAATGCCACAGTGTTTGCTTTGAGTTCCCAATCTGAACTCTAAACCTGTTTTGTAATACACCCTATATGTATACAGTTGTGCTTGAAAGTTTGTGAACCCTTTAGAATTTTCTATATTTCTGCATAAATATAACCTAAAACATCATCAGATTTTCATTCAAGTCCTAAAAGTAGATAAAGAGAAACCAGTTAAACAAATGAGACAGAAATATTTTACTTGGTCATTTATTTATTAAGGAAAATGATCGAATATTACATATTTGTGAGTGGCAAAAGTATGTGAACCTTTGCTTTCAGTATCTGGTGTGACCCCCCTTTGCAGCAATAACTGCAACTAAACATTTCCGGTAACTTTTGATCATTCCTGCACATCGGCTTGGAGGAATTTTAGCCCATTCTTCCGTACAGAACAGCTTCAACTCTGGGATGTTGGTGGGTTTCCTCACATTAACTGCTCACTTCAGGTCCTTCCACAACATTTCGATTTGATTAAGGTCAGGACTTTGACTTGGCCATTCCAAAACATTAACTTTATTCTTCTTTAACCATTCTTTGGTAGAACGACTTGGGTGCTTAGGTTCGTTGTCTTGCAGCATGACCCACCTTCTCTTGAGATTCAGTTCATGGACAGATGTCCTGACATTTTCCTTTAGAATTCTCTGATATAATTCAGAATTCATTGTTCCATCAATGAACACAAGCCGTCCTGGTCCAGATGCAGCAAAACAGGCCCAAACCATGATACTACCACCACCACGTTTCACAGATGGGATAAGGTTCTTATGTTGGAATGCAGTGTTTTCCTTTCTCCAAACATAACGCTTTTCATTTAAACCAAAAAGTTCTATTTTGGTCTCATCCATCCACAAAACATTCTTCCAATAGCCTTCTGGTTTGTCCACGTCATCTTTAGCAAACTGCAGACGAGCAGCAGTGTTTTTTTTGGAGAGTAGTGGCTTTCTCTTTGCAACCCTGCCATGCACACCATTGTTGTTCAGTGCTTTCCTGATGGTGGACTCATGAACATGAACATGAACATTAGCCAATGTGAGAAAGGCCTTCAGTTGCTTAGAAGTTACCCCGGGGTCCTTTGTGACCTTGCCGACGATTACACGCCTTGCTCTTGGAGTGATCTTTGTTGGTCGACCACTCCTGGGCAGGGTAACAATGGTCTTGAACTTCCTCCATTTGTACACAGTTTGTCTGACTGTGGATTGGTGGAGTCCAAACTCTTTAGAGATGGTTTTGTAACATTTTCCAGCCTGATGAGCATCAACAACTATTTTTCTGATGTCCTCAGAAATCTCCTTTATTCACGCCATGATACACTTCCACAAACATGTGTTGTGAAGAGCAGACTTTGATAGATCCATGTTCTTTAAATAACACAGGGTGCCCACTCACACCTGATTGTCATCCCATTGATTGAAAACACCTGACTCTAATTTCACCTTCAAACCTACTGCTAATCCTAGAGGTTTACATACCTTTGCTACTCACAAATATGTATTATTCGATCATTTTTCTCAATAAATAAATGACCAAGTGTAATATTTTTGTCTCATTTGTTTAACTGGTTTCTCTTTATCTACTTTTAGGACTTGAGTGAAAATCTGATGATGTTTTAGGTCATATTTATGCTTAAATACAGAAAATTCTGAAGGGTTCACAAACTTTCAACCACAACTATATATATATATATATATATATATATATATATAATAATCTAATCTATACTAATAAAGGGCAAAGCCCTCACTGACTGACTGACTCATTACTACTTCTCCAACTTCCCGTGTAGGTGGAAGGCTGAAATTTGGCAGGCTCATTCCTTACAGCTTACTTAACAAAAGTTAGGCAGGTCTCATTTCGAAATTCAACACGTAACGGTCATAACTGGAACCTACTTTCGTCCATATATACGGCCATAGCCATAGCCTGCAGCTCGGTAGCCGTGTGAGGCGGAGGTAAATATTCGCAGGTGAAGGACTAGCGGCTCACGTGAACTCACTGTGAACACAGTATGTAGAGAACAAGGAAGAGCTCCAAATAGCACTGAACAAAAAATGCATTACACAATTGAGAAGACAGTAAAAGAATATGAAGCGAGTGATGCATACAAGCATATTCATAAGTGCAGCTACTGCGGAAACAAAGCACGGTGTAAACCATAAGTTTAAATTAACTTTATAGACACGCTCCCGCTGCCATTTGTCATGCCTATGACGAATACGATATTCGTGAGATACAAGTTTAATGAGAAGACACGAGGGATAAGCGAGACTTTGGATCACTTTGTAACGGAGTTAAAATTGCTGTAGCGAGAAACTTTTAAGTGCCGGGTCTTAGCTAACATTAAATAAAGCCATGGACATCGCAAGATCACACAAGAGAGCTGTTCACGTGAACTGACTGTGAACGCAGTATGAGTGATCACTTCGATGAATGAAACCTGTTCAAAAAATGCATTACACAATTGAGAAGGCAGCAAAAGAATATGAAGCGAGTGATGCATACAAGCACATTCATGAGTGCAGCTACTTCTGAAACAAAGCACAGTGTAAACCTAAAGTTTAAATTAAGTTCATAGACAGGCTGCCGCTGGCGTTTGTCATGCACACGACGAATACGATATTCGCGAGATACAAGTTTAATGAGAAGACGCAGGGTTTAAACGAGACTTTTGATCACTTTGTAACAGAGTTAAAATTGCTGGTATGCCAGGTCTGAGCTAACATTAAATAAA
Organism: Polypterus bichir lapradei; assembly: GCA_026402145.1. NCBI lineage: Eukaryota > Metazoa > Chordata > Cladistia > Polypteriformes > Polypteridae > Polypterus > Polypterus bichir. The sequence goes on from JANRMT010062819.1 coordinate 66,138,792, forward strand.
GCCGTGGACATCACAAGATTGCACGAGATAGCACAAGCACAGATTAAGTTCATAGACAGGCTGGCGCTGGCCTTTGTCATGCCCACGACGAATACGATATTCGCGAGATACAAGTGTAATGAGAAGACGCAGGGTTTAAATGAGACTTTTGATCACTTTGTAACAGAGTTAAAATTGCTGTAACGGAATTTAAATTGCTGGTATGCCAGGTCTGAGCTAACATTAAATAAAGCCGTGGACAAGCTTCGATGCATGTACTCTGAGCGGCTCACGTGAACTGACTTAGCAGGACTGGGAATGGTTAAATTAAGTTCATAGACATGCTACCGCTAAATATTCACAGACAAATCCACAACTTAATACCGAGAATGCCTGTTAAACATCTTAGATTCACAAGTAACGATTTGGGTAGTGAACACTTCGATGAATGAAACCTGTTATCTTTACAACGGCTGACAAACACGGAATATGACTTGACCACAACACATCCTCCAAATACGAACCTGATTGAAAGAAATAATGATAATCAAATCCTTGATGATAGCAACACTCATAACAGTGACAAAACTATTACATTGGTATATATTTGTATGTATGTATGTATGTGTGTATGTGTGTATGTGTGTATGTGTGTATGTGTGTATGT
>JANRMT010062819.1:66143792-66157151 GCA_026402145.1 Polypterus bichir lapradei
GATGCCACACTGGCTAGATGGCAGCAGTCCCGGATATCTACACCCAGTGGGAAGTCAGCAGGGCATGCCAGGAAATGTAGTCTAGAAGGGGAACTCTGCTGGGGTCATGTGGTGCCGCAAGACGGCGTTCCAGGTAAACAAGCTCCCTACTCTAATAATGGACTTCCGTGTGACCCAGAAGTACTTCCATCGGGCAATCGCCCTGGCACCGGAAGTACTCCTGGGTCTGTAATAAAAGGGACCACACTCCCTTATTCAGGTGACTCAGGACTGGGTGGTAGAAAGGAAACACTCGACTGGAGGAGGGCATTGCGGTAGTGAGAGAGAGTATATTGCGGAGAGAGAAAGACAAGTGTTTTGTGCTTTGTGTAAATTCTTTTTTGGGGGTATTTGAAATCTTTATTTATTTTGGGCAGGCTGATGCTCGGGTGTCCATCACAATTGGCATAGTCGGCAGGATTTTCTGGCCGTCTGTTTAGCAGAAAACCTGTTTTAAAATTATATTGGGAGTGGACAAAACCCCCCACACGATTCTTGCATATTTTTTTTATTTTGTACTTTCCTTTTGTTCCTTGGCCGTGAAGTATGAGAATGGGCAGAATGTCAGGCAAGAAAACCGGGAAAATCCCAAGAGGCCAGCCACTTGATGACGATGCGAATCTGTGCACTCACCTGGTAGGAAGCGAGGAGGACAGGGTGGCGATACGCTCTACCAATCCCCAACTGTTTCAAGGTCGGCATTCTCGACGGGAGAAAGATGCGGTGGATGACCAGTACCCCGAGTATGAAGAAGGATCGGGTCTGGAGGGACGCGCTGCTTCCACGTTGAACCCGCCGAAGAAAAATGTAATTTATTTTTCAGATGCCGGCCTCCTCAAGGCCAGGAAAAACGCCTCAGGACTCGATGCTTTACAATCTACCCAGGCAAGATGGCAACGATGATGATCAGTCTAGCCTATCTGGTCTCAACACGTTGAGAACCCTATTCATAGAACAAGGTCACGTGAACAACCCCAGGGCATGCTGGGAAAATCAGTATGGCGACAGGTTTGCAGTTTCGCCAAACCAAGAGGAAAGCCCAACCTCCCAGCAGCAAGAGAACACCTGGGTGAGTCTCTTGTCAGTTTCTTTTAAGGGCGATCAAATAGAACCGGATGAATGTTTCCATCCCGACAACAAATTGAGATCGCAGAGGCGGATCAATCCTGTCCATGATCGTCCGGAGCCTTCTCGCACAGAGATCCTTCAGCTGCTAAGGACGAAACCTCAGCCGGAAGTTGCCGTCACATCCAATTCTCCGACTGTCGACGGAATTTCACAAAGCCTTCACCGACAGCCTACAGAAAAGCCTGAAGGACCGATTGAACTATGCAAGCTGACTGAGTTATTGGAGCCGGTAAACTCGCTGATTTCAGCCTTGGGCACAATTCAAATAGCTATTAAAGGGGTGGAAAAACTACTGAGGCTTCTAATTGAAACCGTGAATCATTACCTTCAGCAAAGTAAACCGGTGGAAATACATACTGTGGATTCAGCTATACAGGTGAGTGAACCCTGTGTAGTACATCATAAGGGAGTGCAGTGTGAACGTTTCTCTGACCTTAGTGAGGAGAAACAAATAGCACTCACTCCAACAAATATTTCATGTGCCTTTAAATTAATTCTGCCTAAACTACAAGTCTTGGAGGATACTACTCAGACTGAGAAGGTCAGGATGGAAAGAGAAACAGGAACACAGTGTAAAATGGACCCTGATAATGGGGAAGGGATCCAACGGGCTCTTGTTCCTACAATTATAAGTGGAAATGTGGAATTATTGTCCGGGATGGAGCGTACAGTCTCGGAGGGGTTGTCCTTGACTGATGAGACCTTTCTGGAAAAAGAAAATAGGACGCCATCCGAAGGGACCCCTGATCATGTAACAGGGTGTCAAGTAGGACGGACTCCCACAATAAAAATGGAGAAATGTGTTATAAAGGCCACACAGACAGTGAAGGGCCCTGGTCTAATTAATAGAATGTCCCAAACCTCACGAAGGCCATACAAAAATAAGAGCAGTCGGTCCATTGAGAAGGACATGCCCGATAAATTACAGGCAGCCAATCAGGGTTGCCAATGCCAGTAAAAAGGATGATGCCCTGGAAAAGGGCATGGCTTCCTCAATTCCCATTCTGTTTCAAAAGTTATCAATACAGATGTTTTTCCTGTGGCAAGAGGGGTCACAAATGGAGACATTGTACCCACCAGTGGAATTTGCTGAGGGAGTGAACAAGAACTTCAACTACTCCTCCGCATATTTTTTCTCTTTATTACCGAGGTACGGACATAGATGTTGGCGATATGGATTTTTTGGACACGCCTCTGTGCTGCACTAACCCCCTCATGGGACTTTCTGCTGCGACTGATAGGTCTCCGCTGAGGGGGGAGATATGTAGATGCCACCCGGGCTGGATGGACATTCCGGCCAGGAAAGGAATCCAACCCGGAAGAAAGAGATGGATTGACAGAACCTATAAAAGTAGAGATATCACTAGGGAACTGTTATTCCCCCAGCACGCTAGATGGCAGCAATCCCGGATATCGACACCCAGTGGGAAGCCAGCAGGGCATGGCGGGAAATGTAGTCTGGCAGGGCAGCCCTGCTGGGGTCACGGGGTGCCACAAGAGGACGTTCCAGGGAAACAAGCACCCTACTCTAATAATGGACTTCCGTGTGACCCAGAAGTACTTCCGTCAGGCAATCACCCTGGCACCGGAAGTACTCCTGAGTCTGTAATAAAAGGGACCACACTCCCTTATTTAGGCGAGTCGGAACTGGGTGGTAGAGAGGCAACACTCGACTGGAGGAGGGCAGTGCGGTGGTAAGAGAGAGCATATTGTGGAGAGAGAAAGACAAGTGTTTTGTGCTTTGTGTAAATACATTTTTGGAGGTATTTAAAATAAAACCTTCATTTATTTTGATAAAGGACTTTGCTTGTGTGATCGCGTCGGGGTTTGGGCAGGCTGATGCCCAGGTGTCCATCACTATATATAGTGATTTTTAGAATTTTCTATATTTCTGCATAAATTTAAAAAATAATTTAAACATAAATGGATTTTTTTTTTGTGAATTTGAAAAAAATGATTAACATTTTTCTTATTTACCACATCTATTTAATGTAAAAAATAAATGACATCTTCCTAGACAGCTAATTCCCCTCCAAACATGTTTTTGATTTGACTGCGAAAACAGGACAATGTCAAACATTGTATTTTCTTTCTTTTTTTTATGGCAAATTTCAGTGTTCTTTGCTTAATCTTAAGTCCATAATATTGATATTTTTCTTTAGTAAAAATAGTAACTCATTGTATTGAATTAGATCAGATTACACATATTTAGTAGCTACCACTACATAGCATGTATAATGCATTTGTATAGATTTGTACAGAAAAATCATTTATACTTCTCTCTAAAATTTTATGATCAGAAATTCATTTTCAAATGACACTTTTTCATAGGTCTATAATACTGAATTTCACATTACACAAAATAAGTTAACTTTTTCACTCCAAAATTTGTACTGCTCTAAACTTGTTGGTGTCTGTTTTATATGCTGTATTATTAGAATTAATATGTCAAATGAGAACTGCAGTCTTTAATGGAGTTATTTTAGAATTAATTTTTAAAAATCTTACTCATCTAAAACAGATTCTTGTCAAATGTTCATAATGAAATTTTCATATGCATTAATATTTTATATCATTGTTTCCAATAGGCATCTAGTAGTCCGCCAACTCCAAGCTCCACGGCAGTACCAATGGCTTATAGCACAACAGAAAACACTTCTACCTCTTCCAAAACTCCACCATCATTAAGCTTTCAAGGAGCTTTGTGTCAGCCTTTGAGTCTCCCAGCCCCTTTAGAAGAACTGTCTCCGGATAGCATAGATGCCCATACATTTGATTTTGAAACTATTGGCCATCCTAATATGTATCCAGGACTGAAGCAAGAGTCGTTAGATCTGGACTCCTTAGCTGAAAGCCCAGAATCTGATTTTATGTCAGCAGTTAATGAGTTTGTCATTGAGGAGAATTTGGCATCACCCAATGTGATAAGTGATCCACAAAGTCCTGAAATGATGGTGGAATCTCTCTATTCATCTGTTATCAATGCAATTGACAGCCGAAGAATTCAGGATAATACTACTCTTGAAAAAGAAAGTTCCAAAGTTGCATTATTAAAAGCATGTATTGAAAAGTACCGATCCGCTGCTGAAGAATCGTTGTCCAGTTTAAAGAGCATTAAGGAAGATCTTTGTCATTTCCAAGGACTTGTACAAAAAGAGCACAAAGATTTTTCCTTTGTTCTAAAGTCTGTTTCTGTGGAAGTTAAAAATATAATTGATAACATTAAGATTTTACATGAAAAAGACTTGAAAGAAATGCATCAAAGTGAATTGCACATTTTAAAAAAAGATTATAGTGATGAAGCGAAGAAATTGCTTGAAGAGTCTGAAAAGAACCAGAAAGACATGGATGAATTAAAAAATGTTTTAATGGAACTTGAAAGCCAATTGAAAAAGAAAGAGGAAGAACTTTTGCTTTTGAACAGTCAAATGGAAATGTTTATAGAGTCGGAGAAAAATTCCTTGCAAAAGTTACAAGTTCTTGAAAAAACAGTTCAGGATCAAAACAGTGAAATAGCAGAGTCTTTAAAAGTTAGAGATTTACAAAATGAAGAATTATGTAAACTTAAGCATGAGGCTGAACACAACAAAAACACATTAAAGCTTGAATTGGAAAATTTGGAAAAAGAACACCTCAGAGAAGTAGAACAGACATTGCACAATAGATATGCCAAAGAAATAGAGGAATTAAAATGTGCAAATCAAATAGATAAGGATACCTTGATACAGGATAACAGAGAGAAGTTAGATCATATATTGGAACGACATCATTTAGAAGTCAGTGAACGAGAAAAGCACATAAAAGATCTTGAATGTTGTGTATCTCAGCTTTCTGAAACAAGATGTAAGCTTGAAGTGGAAATGGCCTTAAAGGAAACTGAATTAGAAGACTTGAAAAAGGTTTTTGAGGCTGCCAAGTCACAGGAACAAGACATAATAAGATATGAAGTTAAAAAAAAAACAGAAGATTTAGAAAAAGAAATCAGTAATTTACAGTATCAACTTCAAGTCAGAAGTGATGAGTATGAGGTAGGAATTTCAGAAATTAAGTCTCTCATGAGAATAGAAAGAGATAATTGTATATCAGAGTTGGTGGACAGGCATGAAAAAGAATCTTTTGCTGTTCATTCTGAACTAGTATTGATACAACAGAAAGCTATTGACATTGAAAGAACCCTTAAAGAACAAATTAGGCAGCTGCAAAATGACTTGGAAAATCAGGTTAAAACACAGGAAGAAGAGAAGGAAAATACCTTGAAAGAGCAAAGACATTTTAAGACTATTATCAGTGAACTTCAAAATGAAAAAGGACATTTAAGCAACACTTTAGAAATGGAGAGACAAACTCTTCGTAATGCCTTCAGTAAAGAAAAAGAAGAGGCAGTAAAAGCTGCTGTGGCAGCAGCCGTCAAAGATCTGGAAAACCAGAAAGAAGCCATTGAAGCAGAACTGTTACAAAAAGTTAAAGAACTTGAAAATCAAATTAAAGAAGATAGGCAATTAGAAAGGTAAGAAATAATTATTCTGTACATCTATTATTATATACATTATTTGGCTGATTATTTAAAGTTAGTGTATGGTACATGGTACTACTTACAGCACACATTTATACAAAGTAAACATTAACAACATAAATAATTTTGCTGAAAGACAAAGAATGAATCAGGGTATTAAATTAAAAACCATGTGGTTTTCTCTCTAATGATGTTTAAGCACATGGGCTGCATGCTCTGGGTAGCCTTCTTTATACATTATTTTTGCTTACAATTAAACCTGAATTCTTTTTATTTCTTGTTTTTATAATTCCATGTAATTTTACCCAGTTTTGTTTTTCTGGAGTATACCTTTAACACTTTTATGTTGTCTGTTAGAACATGTATTTTAATCTAACTCTTAAAATTATTTTTGTGTAAGAAAAATGAAAAAGTTACATGCAGTCAAATTAGTTACATATGTCAGTGAAATTTGGCCTGGAAAGGTTTTTTGGTGCTCTGTAATATCAGGAGTAGGATTAAGGTTTATTTGGTTATTTTAAATTGACTAATTTTTAATTTTTGACTTTATAGCTAAGATTAAATGCTGCCTTGTCATATAGCTGTCTATTCATCCATCATTCTGACCGACTTCATCAAATTGTAAAATTGCAGGAAAATTATCAGTGGTAACACAGAAATCAACCCCTGTTCAGGGTTCAACATCACAGTCTACATTCTCTCCCACACTCACATATTACAAAGTAAATCCTTCTAAACTGAACATTTTATTGGAGGTGAGAGGAAATGCAGTTGGTTTAGAGAATATCTCAAGTAGATTCATGGACTATTTTCACATTCTATACAGGCTGTGAGACGCTGAATCAGTATTACATAATATGTATATATTTATTTTTATATACAGGTAAAATTCCGTTACAACGAACTGCCAGGGACATAAAAAATATTTTGTTGTAATGGAAATTTCGTTTTAATGATATTCTGTATTTGTTGCTATAGTGCTTTCTTTAACTTTCATCCAGGCGTTTGCAATCATTTCAATAGCTTCTTTTACATTAATTTTAATCTTCTCCTGTCTACAAGTTATGCTAAAGAGAATTTTTCTCAGCATTTCCTTGTGATAATACACTTCCAGGGTGTGAATGATGCCCAAACCCAATGGCTGAAGCCCTGTTGTGCAATTGGGCGGGAGGAATTTAACGTGAACATTATCTAAATGTGGAAGCATGTTGTGGGCAGCACAGTTATCAATCAAAAGCCGAATCATCATTTTCTTCTTCATATTGTGAGGATTCTGAACTCTTTCCCCCCCCACCCAACGGGAACGTCACACTGAAGTGCGTCCCGAAGCACGATTAAGGTGTCTGTGGAAGATTGTCTGTTGCCGGGGCAGGGCAACAGCAGGCTCACAGCACTGCAGTGAAGTGCCACAGAAGTGAATCCTTAAGAAGTGAAGTCCGTGTCTTACACATTAAAACACGAGGCTGAGTCTCAGTACTTTAGCAAAACCAGCTTTATTCAGCTTGAAACAGGAACAGCAGGGTGATTTATTGTAGCGGGATCTGCCACTCTCCTATAAACAGACACAGCAGTCAGACAGGGTTGTGACCAGGTTAGTGACCAAGTAATACTGTTCCCTGCATTTACAATGTTCCTTGCATCACCCATCGAGATCTTTTTTGTTTGCTTCAGTGCCGAGCCGCATCAGAGCTGTGAGCCTATTGTTGCCCCGGCAACAGATAAACAGTCTTCCATAGATGCGGTGATCGCACTTTGGGATGCTCTTCGGTGTGTTGTCCAGTTGGGGGAGGTCCCAAGAAAGTTTAGAAACCTCACATTTTCTTGGATGAGTGCCACATTAATAGGAATGTTTCTTGAACAAGCATCACTGAACCACATAAAAACTGCTTTCTCGGCATCTTTAAATGCAGCAGTTCACATACATTTGCAACCTAAGATTTTTCTTCTTTTTTTGCTCAGTCTTTCAAGAACGTTGACGATGTCGATGGTGAAATTCCGAATTCATTTGCAAAGTCTTTTTTCTTTTTGCCGCAATCAAGAGCTGCAAAAATGTAAACTTTTTTTTTCTAATATGAATTGTTATCATTTTTTCATGTCTGCCATTTCTATAGGAGGGTGACAATGAGTTAAATTCCAATAGATGTTTTTCAAATGTTGATGAGCAATAAGCAAATGGTATCACTGAAAACCACAGAAAAAAAACGCAAATAAAACAGTATGGGGAAAGTCAGAAGAAAAGAATTTTTTTTTACAATGTTTCTGTTTATGGATTGTTGTGCAGAACTAACTGCTCTGTGGATGATTCATTCAAGCATTTCAAGGTCACTTCGTTGTAATGAAAGTATCTGCTGAATGTATTTCATAGTAATGAGATTCCTATAGACTCGTGTCATATGGGAAAACTGTCAGGACCATAAAAATACTTCATTGAAATGAAAATTTCATTATAAAGATATTTGTTGTAACAGACTTTTACCTGTATATTAATTACATCTGGTTGTTCTGTTATTAACCTTAATGTATACATATTTTTATTAGACAAACCCTTTTCTGATAAGAGTGAAAGTTTGCTTTGCAGTTTAGTGGTAACATTTTGCTTAACAATACCTGGTTGATTTTGTATTTAGTATACTTACATTTATTAGAAACTGTCATAGTAGTAATTAATGATAATAATCCAAGTAAATGTGGTATCTTTGATTTTGTTGATTTATCTATGGAAAGAGCCTTGAGTTGTATGTAAATATATGATAAGGTGCTATATAAATAAATGTTATTACTAAGTTGTTATTATTTAGACAGAGTTGACCTAATGGAGAACCAGACCTCGTTTGGAGAACATTAGTTTGGTTAATGAACTGTTGATTAAAAATAGACCAAGTGCAAATATCCCGTCATGGAGTCCTTTGATGGGGTGCTTGCAATATCAAATCAATGTCCAGTTTTTTAACTGCCATTTAGTTCAACTTTCTGTTGGGTTGGAAATGGTAACTTTGATATGAGACAAGCTATATACAAAGATAGTTCACATCCTTAAAATATATTTCCATGTTCCAAGTGCACCATATTAGAGAAGGCTGTTTTATTAGATTTTATTAGAAACGATTTTAAATCAGAGCTTACATCCTTACATGTAGGTTAAGAAAATGGCTCCTTGGTTATGTACTTTCACATTATATGTTTAGATATATAATAGTGTATTCTTCACAGCACTAAGAAAAATGTCTTTAACCATAAAAAACAGAAACATATCAGAAAAAGGTAATAAGGTATGCACAGTATACAGCAACCAAAAAAAATATCAATATCAAGAAATTGGACTTGGCAATTATAAGTGAGTCCATCCTTCACTGCAGTAACTAAAAGAGAACACAACATTTATTTATATAGCACATTTTCATACAACAATGTAGGTCAAAGTGCTTTACAAGATAACACGGAGAAAGTTAAAAGAGAAGAATAACAATTAAGATTAGGCAATAATATTAAAAAATAAGTAACAACAGAACAAGGTAAAGTCAGATGGCCAGGAGGACAGAAAAACCAAAAAAGAAGATGGAGAAAAATACAAAGTGATGAAGCAATCGGTCCACTTGCAGCTACTGGTAGCATGCCAAAAATGGTGCAACTGAGCTATGAATTGTATGCTGATGCAAGCATCATTCAATCTGTAATACATTTCGGTATAGGTTAGTAAGTCAAGTTTTATTAATTTCAGCAAGTCAATACAATAATAAGCATCTGCAGATTCTACTATAAAATCTAGAAGGGCTTCTAAAATCATTACAATTTTTGGCAATTTGTTCTCTAAATATAGAAATTCAATTCCATCCATCCATTTTGTATACAGGCAGTCCCCGGGTTACGTACGAGATAGGGACTGTAGGTTTGTTCTTAAGTTGGAATGTGTATGTAAGTAGGAACAGGTACATTATTTTAATAAATGCTATTGTTGACTAGCTGTAACCAAGTGCTCTGTCAATGAATGATGGAGTTTCACCTCTCTCTGACCTTTATTATTTCTAATTTATTTTCTATGGTGATGGTTTTTCTCTTCTTTACTGTATCACGAGCACTTGCATCAGATTTGTGTTCCAGAGACATTGTTGAAGGGTGAAGACAAAAGGTTAAGATGAGCTCTTCTGCACGGCACAGTACACGCTAACACAGCAGGAAGGTACCCCTCATCAGCACCTCTGGTGTACTGATGAGAGACATCTTACTGCAATGTACGTAACAGTACAAGCAGGCTTGCTATTGAGAATGAATGGGGGCAGCGAGGGGTGATTCACCACCCACCACACAGTCACCTCAACTTGCATACAGTATGCTGCCTGCAGCATCCACCCACTGAGAATGAACAGGGTGTGGCCAAAGGTGGGTAGTGAATAGCCTACCACTGCCCCCATTCAACAGGCAACCACCTGAGGCACACTACAATGCTGCCCCTCGCCACCCCATTCACCCTCAATGGCCTCCGTTCAGCCACAACCGGGTCACCGCTTGCAGCATCAACAGCCACCCACCGAGAACGAACGGGGCAGCCATTCAAGGGACACAGCAAGGCTGTGTGGTGGACGGGCATGCGGGCAGCGAACCGCCCCCCTCCGCCCCATCAAGCCTCCGTCCTGCACACGAGCGGTAGCTGCGGCCCTGGTGACTATGGACCCTGCGTCACTGCTTGCCGTGCACTCAGCCTCCCACTGAGAATGAATGGGGTGCGGCACCCACTATCCCACTCATCAACTGGAGCCACCTGAGGGACACTACACTGCGCAAGCAGCGAAACTGCCCCCTACCAGCCTCCGTCCAGCCACCGCTTGCAGCGTCCCCAGGCCAAAGATGACGGTGCAGCAGTTACTGAGGAGCCTACGTCGAGTACCCCAGAGCTGAAGGAGCAGCTGCGGCCCCGTTTGTAAGTCGTATGTCGGATGTCCGTAACTCGGGGACTACCTGTACCTGATTTTCCCAAGTCCACATTAGTGGGCGATACTCACATCTTAATGGAACCTAATAACATGACATAAATCAAACACATTTTTCAAAATTGCTCTTAGGCATTTTTAATTGCTGTTTATTCTGACCTCCAGTTTGTATTTCTATTTATATCAATTTTAAAATATATTAATAAAAACATATTGATAAAAGCAAAATCAGACTACAGATGAAATTATGTTAAGCCCTGGTATACTATGCTAGTGGTCCAATTTTGAACACTTCAGTGCACCTTATAACCCTTTAGTCTGTTCAAGTTTAGTGATACAATTAAGTATAAGTATGAAGTCCCACATTATTTAACATTTTATCTCACATGAAATGCAGCTTAAATGTATTTTATTTACTTCATCTGTTATACAGAGAAGCACTACTACTTTCCAGTTCTGAAGTGAGCACTGATGAAAGGCTAAAGATCACTACAGATGTTAACACAGGATGGGATGAGGAAAGGTCTTCTTTTTTGGCACAGCTGAAAGAATTAGAGCAAAGGAAGAATGAAGAAATGCAGCTTTTAAAGACTTCACTAGTTGCAGAGCAACAGGTGACTTTTCTTGATATATTATTTATATAAAAAATGACAATTGATTTTGTAAAACTATATCAATATACAGAGTAAAAATAACAAGAATTTTTGTATTTGAAACATTGATTTTTGATTTCAGACTGTCAGCTTTTTATAACAATTTCTAAAATTTTGATTTTGCCATTGTAAATAAGATTTTGAATAATGCTAACATTTTAATTTTCTAAATTATAATTTGTTAATATATGCAGAATTTTTTAATCATAATATAAAAATACACATACAATAGCAACACTTATTTCTTGAGATTTTGTTCCATTTGTCACGTCAGGTCAGGTCATAATAAACATTACCCTGGACTTAAGGAAGAATTCACTTGGTTGGAAATTTCAGTAATATTTAATTTAGTAGTTGTAGTAGTAGTAATATTGATATATTTTATTGCTGCTTGCTGTTATTTCTCATCTGAATAATCAGAAAAGAATCACTGTTGATATTGCCATCAAACATATTGTTACATTTAACTGCTCCTTACTTGCAGCTTCATAGTGTACCATTACTTTATGCTTGTTTTAAGCCTTTGGCTAATGTAATCCCTTAGATTTTCGATGATGTTCAAGTCAGGGGACTGTGACAGTCATTCCAGAACATTGTACTTCTCCCTCTGCATGAATGCCTTTATAGATTTCGAACTGTGTTTTGGGTCATTGTCTTGTTCGAATATCCAACCTCTGCGTAACTTCAACTTTGTGACTGATGCTTGAACATTATCCTGAAGAATGTTTTGCTATTGGGTTGAATTCATTCTTCCCTCGACTTTAACAAAGGCCCTAGTCCCTGAACTAGCCACACAGCATGTTGGAACCTCCACCAAATTTGACAGTAGGTAGCAGGTGTTTTTCTTGGAATTCGATGTTCTTCTTCCACCATGCAAAGCGCTTTTTGTTATGACCAAGTAACTCATTTTTTTGTCTCATCAGTCTAAAGCACTTTGTTCCAAAATGAATCTGGCTTGTCTAAATGAGTATTTGCTTACAACAAGTGACTCTGTTTGTGGTGTGAGTGCAGAAAGGGCTTTTTTCTCATCACTCTGCGATACAGATGTTCTTTGTGCAAATTGCACTGAATTCTAGAACAATGTACAGATACACCATCTGCAGCAAGATATTCTTACAGGTCTTTGGCAGTGATCTGTGGGTTGTCTGTAACCATTCTCATAATCCTGTGCATATTCCGCTCCTGTATTTTTCTTGGCCTGCCAGACCTGGGTTTAACAGCAACTGTGCCTGTGGCCTTCCATTTCCTTGTTACATTCCTTACAGTTGAAACTGACAGCTTAAACCTCTGAGATAGCTTTTTGTAGCCTTCCCCTAAACCATGATACTGAACAATCTTTGTTTTCAGATCTTTGGAGAGTTGCTTTGGGAATCCCATGCTGTCACTCTTCAAAGGAGAGTCAAAGGGAAGCACAACTTGCAATTAACCACCTTAAATACCTTTTCTCATGATTGGACACACCAGTCTATGAAGTTAATGGCTTAACAAGCTAATCCAATCAATTTGGTGTTGCAAATAATCAGTACTGAAGTTCCATGCATTCAAATCAGCAAAATTACAAGAGGACCCAAATTTTTGCACAGCCAGTTTTTTCACATTTGATTTAATTTCATACAACTAAATACTGCTTCACTAAAAGACTTTGTTTGGAAAACACCCCAGTACTCAGATGTTTCTAGGAAATGAAAGACATACCACTCTTATCTTTTTTGTTGAAAGTGGAGTAAATTATTATGCAGGCTGAGAGGGGTTCCCGAACTTTTTTATGTGACTATATATATATAGATATACAGGGTGGGCCATTTATATGGATACACCTTAATAAAATGGGAATGGTTGGTGATATTCCTGTTTGTGGCACATTAGTATATGTGAGGGGGGAAACTTTTCAAGATGGGTGGTGACCATGGTGGCCATTTTGAAGTCGGCCATTTTGGATCCAACTTTTGTTTTTTCAATAGGAAGATGGTCATGTGACACATCAGACTTATTGGGAATTTCACAAGAAAAACAATGGTGTGCTTGGTTTTAACGTAACTTTATTCATTCATGAGTTATTTACAAGTTTCTGACCACTTATAAAATGTGTTCAATGTGCTGC
>JANRMT010062819.1:66167151-66222584 GCA_026402145.1 Polypterus bichir lapradei
AATAATGACTATTAACAAGGTTGCCCAAACTTTTGCATCCCACTGTATTGTTTAAGCACACGGTAATGTCCTTTTTGTTCTGTGGCTTTCAAGTTTAACTGTTTTTCTTTGTGCAAATTATAAAAAAGATAAATGCTTAAGTAATAAGGATTAAATCCTACAAAAAAACACTTGTTTTCTTTTATCAAAGTTGTTCATTAAGATTAGCACAACAAGTAGACTTTTACAAACAGTGTAGCAGTTGGACACTGGGGCTGAACTTATAAACAAAGCAGATATGCTAAAGGTGTGTTATTTAATGTTAATCAAAGTCCACAAAACAGTTAAAAGACTTAGGAAACATGAGAAATCAGTCACCATGTGAGCTATAAACCAAACCAAGCGGTAGGTTCATCACTCTGCAAACACCTTTCCAGTAACACTTTGGGAAATTGTTGCCATAAAAAGTAGACATATTGTATTTTAATACTTTAGAAATAAAAAATATGCAGCTATCTGTTCATTTACAAGTGTATATTATTCAGCATGACAAACGAAGATTGTCTTTGCATCCCAGCTGTCTCTTTATGGCTACACCAACTTAAACACAGGGAACAGTTTCCAAATGAGTTCTCTATGTAAATGTAGGCCAGTTAAAGTTTGTTTCAGTAGCAGATGCCAGGTTAGAAGTGCTGCCAATCATGTTGTTTATTTAAGCATTTTTGATCTCTTTAGTTACAATTGCTTTTATCAAAATTATATTTTTCCTAATCCTAAAAATAAAAATGTGTTAAACACTACTATAGTTAAATCTAGTTCTGTTTTTGAATAAATGTCTCCTTTGCTTTGAATTTATTTTCCCTCTTAATTAGAAATAGTGAATATCATGTGATTTTATGATGTAAGATTTATCAGAATACAAGAACCCTTACAGCTCCAAGCAGCATTATAACATAAAGCTTCTTTCTTCCTTTAAGCATCTAGTACCAAGTGAGTTGAAAACATAAGTAGTCTATGACGCACAGGAGTTCAGATTTACAGTGTCAGGCCAAAAAACCCATGTACCAGAGTTTTAGAGCCCTTGGTACTTTAATTTTTACAAAAGCAATTCTGTTTTAAATTATGCCTTGTCTTAAAGGCTTTATTTATTAAGATATCTTATGACTAAGTTCATTTAATATTCAGTTTTATAGTTCATTTTTAGGTTGTCACTGACATCAAGCACAGTTTTCATTAAGACAGTTTTTCACACCAGCCTTGGGTCTTTTGCGCACACTGTTAGGTACTGCTAAACTACTAAGCAACAGTAACTAGTAATACTAATAAAATAGTCAAAAAATGACATTTGTGAAGTATCAATTATCAATAATAAGATTTGTTTTTATGTTGTTTTTTATATTCTATTCTCAGATTATTCTGGGACAAATTGGCATTGCCTTCTATTTTTTTTTTGTTCTTTTGAATAGCATGTGAGAACCTTCACTGCAGTTCCACACCAAAGCCACAGTCTATGACTCCACACTCCAATGAAATCCCCACTTCAGCCAAAGTGAAGCTGAGTAGGCCTATTGATATGTATTTAGTTTCTGCAACCAATGAAGCAGGGTCAATCACAGTTGAATAACACCTTATCAAGCATATTTCAAGCACAGAGGTGACTGCTCTTGGACTGACAGTGAGAAGACTGGCTATAGCTCAGTTTTTCTAACCTTGAAAAACAAAACTGTTATCATCCAAATGACTGGATATATCTGCACACAGGAAACATCCACTCATTCCTTTTACAATCCATTGTCAGAACTAAATTGTGTTCTTTGCATCAACTTGGCCTAAGTTGAGATTCAACTGTCAATAGCAGACTCCCTGCTACCTAGAGTGTGGTCCTTGGCAAATACATGAGCATCCCTGAAGTACTGGACGTCAGCAGCAGAACACAGCCTGCAATAGGCTTTGGTGCTGCAGAGTGTCCAGCTTTGCTAAAGGGCAGCAAGATGTACAATTAAGAAGGATCATTTTTAAAGCACCACATTAGTTGTTAACTGATTATAAACACTCGGCATAAGTGTTTTAAGCGGGCCAGACAGAATCACCATGTGACATGTCAGAGACTAAAACTGCACTACAGCACTACACAGTGTCTGAAAAGTTTGTAAAGCAGGCGGAGATTTCCAGATTTAACTGGATAATAAACCAGAAATCTTGCTAAAATATTTCAAAGCTGAGCTACAAAAAAATTATTCAGTTGGCAATTCTATGTCCAAGAATTGTAAAAGAGGAATATAATTTATATGTTTTGCCTCTTAGGAGAATGATACAAACAAACCAAGTCTGCTAAGCTGCATTTGTTATTTTGTTTCATGCTTTGCCAGGCTAATTTAATGTAGCTGGATTTTGACTCTCTAGTACAATATGAGATTTGCTGGGCTCTTCTAACGTCCCTTCTCTCTCTATCTCCTTACACTCCTCCTGTCACAAATACATACACATGCATACAAAAGAAATCTGAATCAGGGTGATATGTTTTATATAGTTCAACTCCCTGTGGAACCATTTTTTAAAAAGGTTAGCTCTATCACCTGTGAAAAGCTGCTATATAGGCCCCCGACTGTACAAGAAGGCACACGTAACATGAATAAAATATTTTATTTTTCTTCGCCTATGGGTGCACATCTTCCCCGTGTCCCACAGGCAGTACACAGTCCCAAGCACAACACACCAACTCCACCACTCCTCCCAGGCAACCTCGTTCTCCTCTTCCCAATTCTGGCTCCTCGAGTGGTGGCTGCTGGCCCCTTTTATAGTCCACCCGGAAGTGCTCCAGGTGCTTGATTGCTGAGTTCCAGCTCCACTTCCGGGTGTGGTGCAAACACTGCCCACAAGGGCCCAGGAGTTCCAGCTGCAAACAAACAAACCTGAAGGAGCAAGCTGCACAAAGATAGTCATTGGCCAGGATTAGAACCCAGTACTACTTTGAAAACAATACCAGTTTCTTTGTTATTTTGTGTTGTGTTTCTTATTTTCTTTGAGCTATACTGCAGCAAAAATTGTTTGTTCATATTTTCTCAAATTGCATAGCATTCAAAGCTCCTTAAATGATTCTGATTTATTTGTTAAGTATTGCACATCAGAACAGGTTTTCTTCTCTCCTGTGTTCTTTGTCTATACACATCTAAAAGAGCAGAGTGAAGTATGCAATAGCACTTATTAGGAGTTTATTATATTAAGGCTAATATATAAATATTATTGTTCCAAAGAGAGTGAGCCTGAAGTGGTGAAATATACTGACTTTTTGAACATTTATTGGATGCATACAAAAAAGAATAGATGAAATAGCTGAAATCGTCTTAATGATAAGTTATTAAACTTGTATCAGAAAAGTCAGTCAGTCAGTCATTATCCAACCTGTTACATCCTAACACTGGGTCATGGCGGTCCGCTGGAGCCAATCCCAGCCAACACAGGGCACAAGGCAGGAACAAATCCCGGGCAGGGTGCCAGCCCACCGCAGAACACACACACACACCCAGCACACACTAGCGACGATTTAGGATCGCCAATACACCTAAACTGCATATCTTTGGACTGCGGGAGGAAATCGGAGCACCTGGAGGAAACCCACGCAGACACGGAGAGAACATGCAAACTCCATGCAGGGAGGACCCGGGAAGCGAACCCAGGTCTCCTTACTGCGAGGCAGCAGCGCTACTACTGCTTCACCGTGCCGCCCCTATTAGAAAAGTTCATATATTTAAATCAGCAGGAAAATAGCCAAGTAAATATTTAAACTAAACCTTTAGTGTTTTTGTTTAATGACCAGGTCAGTTTTCTCTGTTAGTGCCAGCCTTTCGCTTGTTATATGTAGCAGAGTGATTTTTTTTTAGTGTTTTGGATTGTATGCTTTTTGTCATGATGTATGCTTCCCATCAGCAACATTTTGAAAGCAGGTAGCAGATTTGAAGCATCAGCTGCTGCATTTGAGTAAGTTCCACTACCCCTCCTAAAGGAAACGGCCCTTTATTCTTCTTTGGTTACCTGATCATACAAACTTCAATATATGTTTTTCTAACATAATGTATTTTTGTTTAGTTTCCAGGTTGGTGATTTGGTACTCATTATTTTGGATGAGCGCCATGACAATTATGTTCTCTTCACCGTTGGTCCCACTTTGTACTTTCTACATTCAGAGTCTCTTACAGCTTTGGATCTAAAGCCAGGTAAGTGTAACACTGATGTTACCTGTTGTCCTTATTGTATATTTCAGGCATGGTGTTACGGCTGAACAAATAGAGAGAGAGACACACACACACACACACACACAAAATTTATAAAGTTAACAAAGTTGGTACACAAGATTCATGTAGGTATCACAAAGATGAAAGGCAACTCTTAAATACAGAAACATCATCTTATCTTCCACAGAGTTTTGCATCATTTGCAAATGTCCACCATATTAGCTGCCAGTTTTGGGGGAAAAAATCTTGAAGGCCACCAGATTTTCAGATTTCAGCCTATTTTTACTGCATTCAATTCAGCTGATGCCAATTTTTGCATACTAATGTTCCAGCAACAATCCACTTTACAAGAAGGGAATACAGTTCTCCAAGTTTTTGTTAGCTTCATTCTAGCCTTTCTTGAACAGGCACATTTGCAGTGAGACTAAGAAGTGGCTTACAAGATTTTATTTGTTAGATGCATAGTTAGTGCTTCATAGTTTATATTTACCCAGTTATTCTAGGATGAATGTCAATGTGTTTGTACTATAAGTTTCAGCCTCAAAACGATTATGGATTGCCACAATTGCAGATGGTTACGTGGTGATTAGTCCTGCAAACTGCGTTTGCATTCACAACTAAAGCTCAGCTTCTCTTGGAACTTCTCTTAAATTAAGCTATATACATGAGCCATGTTGTACTTAATTACTCAATACTTGCGGTTACAAAATCACTATCAAACGACACAGGTGTCATCTACAATATGACATCCTCAGCCTCTCTGATAAACTTTGCCTCGTCTTCAGTCATGACAACAGATAAAGGTCGGTAAAAGTTTTTAATGAGCACTTTGTAATTCTGGGTTCCTTGTTTCCTGGAGCTGTTGCTGCCTCACCCTAATACTCGGTTTATGCTGTGTAATAATCTTTAGTGAAGTTTATTTTATGTTAAATGGGCCTTACATTTATTTTCCCAATTAATTGCCTGTATATAGTCTTTAAATATGGCAAAGAGGATATAATATGAATGACAAGATCATCAACAGCAATTCACTGAACCAAACGTGTAAGTAAGAATCCTCAGGGTAGTGGTTTTTGTTTGGTCTTTCATGTCAGCTAATATGGAGACACAGGGAAACAAACAATGAATATAATATTGGGTGTAGCTCAGACTGGTAAAATGGTGTTTAGGTAAAGTTGTGTAAGTATTGCTGTGATCTCATTAAGAGGTGCCAGTTAGAGTGGGTGGGTGGGTAAAATCCATTTATTGGTATAACTAAAAATTAGAATGGTTCCAGAAGATACCAGTATAATGTATTAGTGTATATTTTCCAGAATGAAACTTATTTTTTAACAGTTAAAAACAATTATTTGTAATGAACTCAATGATTGATTAATGTAATTACCACAGACAGACCTCTTACCTGCTGAGATGCCTGTTTACACTGTTTCTTGTAATGGACATATTGTAAATCTGTGTGGAGCATTCAGAGCAGTTACGTTTTGCTGTGATGTATCAGTCAAAACACTTGCAGAGGAGTTGGATTATTCCACATAGTAGCATAGTTACACTCTCAGGATACTTAAAATATAATCTGGTGTACTAGGTTAGTATGCTCTATTGCTCACTAAAGGGTACAAGTCAAAATTACTATTGTGCTATATTACTAAGTAATATGGATTTGTGAGAAAAATAATTATTCTGGGACAGGCTTTGATTTCTACTTATCTACTAACTTTCTACGAGTATTGTTTATGTTACTTGGTTTATTTAACAATATTTTAGCCATTATACATGTCTTTGGGACATTGTTCGCATGTAGCTACATACATGGCATTTTCTGGACATTTTGGTATTGCTTGCTGTTGTTTAAGCTGTTTCTCCTTTGAAGCCCATTATATCAAAAATTTTACGACTCCATTCATTCCAAACATTCATTTTAATTGGGGGTTATATATCAGCGGTCCTCAACTCCGGCCCTGGAGGGCCGCAGTGCTGCAGTTTTTCATTCTAACCCTTTTCCTTTCCTTTTGTTCCCATGAATTTCTTCATCATTCTCTGAATTGCTTCATTTCTTTCCTTAAATGGCACCCAAACAGAAATGAAAATTGAAGTGAGTGTGCCAACAAAAGACCAACTAAGTCAAGGCTTCAATCTCCAAGCAGTTTCACTCCAATCAGTTGTTTAATTAGGTGCTAAGTCTTATCGTTAAACCCGTTCTTTAATTCCATGGCTTGTTCCTGCTCTCATTCCATTCATTCTCATCATTCCTGAAACCTTCATCTTTCTTTATTTTCAGATATGGTATGATGGACACAGTTTGCTGGTCATGTTTTGGCTCATTTTGTATCTTATTATTATTTGGCTGTTAATTGAGGAAAAATAAACAATTAAGGGGTCTGAGTCTTCAAGAGCAAGTCAATTAAAATTAATTCAAAAGAAGTTAAATAGCAGCAAAAATAGTTTTAAATTAAGAAAAGGATTAGAACACGTGTCGAAATCTGGTCCTGGAGGGTCGCAGTGACTGCAAGTTTTCATTCTGATCATTTTCTTCATTAGTGACCAGTTTTTGCTGCTAACTAATTTCTTTTGCCATAGTTTTAATTAACGTGACTCAGGCCCCTTAGTTGTCTCTTTCCTTAATTAGCAGCTCACCTGTGCCCATCACACAATATCTGAAAATAAAGAAAGGTGATGGTCTCAGTAAGGTTGATCTCGCAGGTCACCAAAACATTAGAAAAATCAGAAAAATCAACAGTTTTAGAAATGTCTGCTGTGGCAGAATGAGAGCAGCAACAAGCCATGGGATTAAATAACGGATTTAATTAACAGTAAGAATCAGCTTCTCATTAAGTGAAATTGGTTGGGGAGTTTGAAATCCCAGCTTACCTGGTCATCGGTTGGCTCCTTTTCACATCTCATTTCTGTTTGGCTGTCATTTAATGAAGAAAGGAATAAATTCAGAGGACTGAATCCTTAAAAACAGGGCTATTAAAATGAAGGGAAAATAAGTTAATTATGTGTTAAAACGGTCAGTAATTAGGATAAGGGTTAGAATGAATACCTGCGGCCACTGCAGCCCCCCAGGCCCAGAGTTCGACACCCTTGGGTTAGAATGAAAACCTGCAGCCACTGTAATTGGGGAACCCTGGTATAAATCAATAAAAAAAAAAAATATCATTTTTGAGTGGAGTATTTTGACATTTTGTTTGACTTTACTGCCCAAACAATTATATAGAGCAGTGATGCGTGGTTTTTAAAATTATGCCTAGATTTAAAAGTTAATAATGTGATTTACTGGATGAACATCAAAAACTGCCTTACTTACTGCACAGTTTTATGAATTTCTTGCAGTCACATTTTCTGTGAAAATATTGCAAGCAAGATATTCCCTTCATAATTATTTATATTATCAGCATGTTTAGTTATTTTCCATTTAGTAAAAATAAGTTGAGTCAATGAGACAGATGAACCTTATTATGTAAAATCTTTTATTCCAAAATTATAATGCAGTATACTGAAACAAATTACAGATAATTTAACACAAATGTATTTTTTTTTTCATCTTTTAGTTTTTTTAAGTTTTGTATTCTTAATGTGTACCTCAGTGACATGAAAATTGTACTACAAAGCTGTTTGTTATAAGAGTGAGCAAAACTGTGCTTGTGACAGATAATGAAAGATTAGGTCATCAAGAAGTTCTCATAAATTATACTAAACACATTTTTTTTTCGGATAGCCTCAGGTTCTCCACGAAGACCATGGGTTCTTGGAAAAGTAATGGAAAAAGAATATTGTCAAGCAAAAAAGGTTTGTCATTTAGGTTTAATTTTATTACAAATGCATAACATGGTAAAGCAGCTGCAATAGTGTGTGTGTATATATATATACACAGACACATACACAATTTGAATTGTGTACCCCTAGATGGAACTGAGTGAGAATGTTCCGTATCACAGGGTCTTATCATAGAACTGTCTTAAATGCTATAGTTACCTCTCTAACAATCACTGTCCAGATACCAGGCAATTCAAGAGCAAATTGAAGCACTGACACAGATATTGACATTTTAAAATTGCTAGCTGTTTTATTTTTGCATACAGATCATAAAAGAATAGATCAACCAAAACATTTCCTAGCTGTCTCCTGTACATACTCGACAAAAGCTGTCTAGCAAATTGGACCAGTTTGAACCGTGAAGTCGACGATATCTGTTTTATGGCAGTTTTGATACTATTGGTATATTACCGCATCCTACTGTACAAAGGGGAAACTCTTCATTCCATGTAATATGTTAAAATTCTTTCTTCTTTTTTTTTTTTTTTCCCAATCCCGTGTTACTAATGAATTTCATTAGTTCCTTATATTTATCTTCCTGGGTATGACATTAATCTGCATCCAGCCCTGCAGGTGGACCATAAAAAAACCTCACATTGGTTCCATTCCATCTGAACTAGTGTGGTACTGAAATGTCACCCATTGCATGGCTGCACTCGGGTCCTAATCTGAGATCCTGAGTTGGTTTGTCATGTGGTGGGTGCAGCAATGCGCTGTATCAGCGTGTACTCCTAACCTCTCTCCTCTTATGTATTGGCGCCATTGTCTTTTCTCCCCATGGAGGATATCAATGATGAAAACTAAACAGGATAGGGCCTTGCTGGAGTCCACTTACAATCTTAAAACTTAACAGAGCATTGTTGCCTTTATTGCATCATGAAATATTTTTTCTGATCTACTTTGTCTTTGAAAATGTACCAGTTTACAATTTCCTTTGTAAACTTTCACACTGAGCTAAAGCTAATTAAGAGTTTGCCATTTTCAAATGATTTTCTTTTCTTATTCTAATATCTAAAATAAAACACTAATCACAGTTCCCTGAGGTAACATTTAATATGTTATTTGTTTAATTCCACATTTCCATGCATCTTAGAGTACATACCATCGCTGATGTACTGCAGGCTATAATTGGATTACAACAGCACAGTTCGTGCTTACAATTCTAGAACATCTTGGAAGTTACTCTTGTGTTTTTTCCTATCAGCCATGAATTGTTTTGGTGAACCCGCTTTATCTAGCATGTGGCAGAAAGCTGGCAGTATCAGAGAGAATGCAGAAATCATTCATACACAAGGCATCTGTCATCTTGGGGCACATTCATGCACGTTTATATACATACGATGGACGAGGTTTATAAATCGTCAAAAGTCTACATTAACCATTTTAATTTTTTCTGCTGTGATCTGAACTTACTTACTTACTTGATAGACTTACTTTAACAGAATACCCAAACAGGCTTATTGAAATGAGCAAAAAAATACAAGTTACTCATAAGAACAACAGAAGATGGAAATACTGTATGCTAGTAGAAATCGGTATAGATAAATACAGTATATATACACGAAAGATGATAAACAACACAAAATATAAAATTACGAATGCTAGCTGAACTTTTTCTCTCCTATAGAAAAAAGCACATGACATGAATTTAGATCTCTTAATTCATGTAGTTAATATGGACAAGTTCTTCATTTAATTATTAAGCTTCTGTTCTGCACTGTGGCATTCATTTGCCAACTGCTATTCTCCGTGCTAGTTTACCTCCCCCCACAGTGACTTTCTCTGTGTGCAAGTTGTTGTTCTACACATTCTTAGTGGATTTAGGATGAAACTCATTAACAGCTAAAACCTATCCTTCATAAGTTTATTACTTTTTACTTAACACCAATACTACAGTAAGTTAGCTGACTTTGTCCTAACTACTAAGTTACAATTAAAAGTTCTTAGAATCAAAGCAGGCATACTTATAGTTCTGGTGTATGCAATGCTGTGTATCTTTTTCATCTGTCTTTCTCCAGAAATGTGGAAGAATCTTCAGGATGCTTTCTTTCCTTGTTTTTCTTTTTCTCGTCTCCTTCTTCACCGTGATCGCACCTTCTGCTTGCGAGTTGTACTGCATTTTCTTTTCTTTTTGAAGTTCAAGCACACTGTGTTGGTCCTCTTCTTGCTGGCAAAAATCACATCTTCTGGGCAACTTGTTATGAGTCAGTTTTCAGCAAGAAAACACATGGCTGTTACATATACTGTCCCTCGCTGCTTGTGCACTTTCTATTTCTTCAGCAAGGTTTGGACTAATGGCACCCTCGTCCAAGTCCAACATAGACAAGTCTCTCCATCATTGCAGTCGAGCACAGTTTTCCTTCAGAGTAAAGGGTTTGCTTTTAAAGCTGTTTTGGCCATTTTCTATAGACTATGGTGTCTGGCTAGGGACACCCAAACTTACCGCTAGGTTGAGTATAGTGAGCTTGATGAAAGAAGAGAGAGTGTGAGTTTTACAAGGGGTTTTTAAAAGAAGTAATAGCGAGCTTGCCATTGGCTTAGGTGCACATAAGTCCATCCTTTTGGATGACAATTGGTGTTACTCATCCTTGAATTATGGCCCTTTTTTCGAACTTGTGTACCCAGCTGTTGCCTCCAAGGAATATATCTGTGCTGTTACTTGATCTGGGATCAATCATCTTATCAGATAAGGTGCAGAGGCAGCATTCTGGCGAGGAGCCCCCTTTCATGGACACTGACTTTTTAGCTGGAATTAAGAGTGTGTCTGGCCCTGACTTTTTAAACCATGATCCTGTGTTCAATGCAAGTCAACAAAGGATAATGCCAGTCTGTCCTACACTGAATGTTTAAAATGTTTACTTTCTTGATATTAATACTGATGTTTTGTCATTAACAAAAGTAACATTTGACCTGTTATGGAAACAGCATATTGTATATTCAAATGAATCAAAAATAACTTTCATTTTATAATAATAAAGTTTGTACATTTAATTTTTTGGGTTTACCTATCATATGTTTTCATCAGAAACATGAACTATTCACTCTTATAACTGTGTGGTCTAGTTATTTATGTTACATAATTTATTTTTTCAGTTTTCTGTGTTTTTGTTTTTTGGTCCTTTGAGACTTGCTTATATTTTTGTTATTTTAGGCTAGGTTTTTGTAGGGAATATTCATTTATTCTTTTATTTTTTCAGTTAAACAGGGTTTGCCTTTAGCTTGTTCAACTCAAAGTGAGAGCTCAGTCACCTCTGTTCTCACCATGGGTGGCATTCACAGAGGACTTGTCTGGACTCACTTATTTTTTTTAAACAGGATATTGTCTGTGCATTACATGCAAATCATGTCGCTGAAACATTATATCCCACATCAAAGCTCTGCATTTCAAATATACAAGTATGCTGAAGTACTTCACAGAGTTTTCATTTGTTTGTTTTAGAAAATGTGCCAGTTTATAATTTCCTTTTTAAACTTTCACTGTGAGCTAAAGCTAATTAAGAGTCGGCCATTTTCAAATTATTTTCTTTCCTTATTCTAATGTCTAAAATAAGGCACTAATCACTGTTCCCGGAGATAACATTTAGTATGATTTTTGTTTAATTCCTTATTTCCATGCAACTTTGTAGCATGCAGAGTACATACCGTCGCTGATGTACTTGTAGGCTATAACTGGATCACAACTGCACATTTTATGCTTTCAGTTCTAGAAAATCTTGGAAGTTACCCTGTGTATTTTTCTATCAGCAGTGAATCATTTTTGTGAGCCCGTTTTATGTAGCACGTGGCAGAAAGCTGACAGTATCAGTAAGAATGCAGAAATCATTCCTACATAAGGCATCTACCATCTCGGGGCACATTAATGCACATTTACATTCTTGCTCACATTAGGGAATGTATCGTAACGTAACTTTATCCAACTCTGAGGGCTAGAGCTTATGCCATCAGCATTGGACAGCACCCAGCCCTAGACAGGGCACACTCATGCCCACACTCACTCTGTCCCACTGCATAACTATTCCAATTGGGACTCCATTCGCTATTAAAAATACTAGGGGGCTCTGCCCCCTGCTTGCTTTGCTCGCCCATCCCCGTGTTCGGTTAACCGGATATACAATTTAAAGAGATTGTTATTTTCATGGGAATTGTTACATATGCATTATTTTCACTTTTACTTTAAAGCTTCAGTAAAAACAATATTTGGAATTAACTGTTCTTCAAGATCGCCGTGTTTCGACTTGCATCGTGACAACGCAACATATAACTGCCCATGAGTGAGTTTAGTTTCTTTATCTCTAATAAATTACCCGACTATTTTTTCGAATGTTTGTCCCTGCTCTTTTTTTTTTCGCTTAGTCGTTGTTGTGTCTAGAACGTATAAAATTTATAAGAGATGAGAACGCAGGAAGTGTGTCTGACAAAAGCATTCACACAGCTGAGAGTTTAGATGACCGTGGTCTTGTTTGAAAATGGTTGTAAGTAGGGCGTGACTTGAAAGAATCTCATGTTAAAAGTCACCGTCTCGCGGGACTTCATTCCAAGCAGTCAAATCTCGTCCCAAGATTTTTTTATTATAATAGAGAGGCAACTCCAGATTCCAAGAAAGAAATTCATAATTTTAAATCCTTTTTTAACAGTGAATTTGAAACATTAAAAGTCAGACTGATAGCCCAACAATAGTGCTGATTGTCAAAATTGACCAAATTGTTTTGTTGCTGTGAATATGCTGTGTTCACTGGTGACCTTTCTTATCAAACATTTTTCACCTCATACAAAACTTTCATGAATCTGTACTTGTATGAGTATTTATTTGCAGAGCTGCTTTTGGGCGTGCATACTGTCATGACCCGATCTGTACTCTGGCCTTCCACACTGCATGCTTTAAAGAAACTTTCTACAAGTCTGCTAAATATTACAGAATGCACCATCATTCTGATTATCTTAGGTTAAGAGCCCATTTTGCTTCTGTTCATCCAAGAACATTGTTGACATATTTGGTGACAATTTGTTATGTTAACTTGCGTTGTTGACATTTATAACTTCAGATGGGTTTATTTCTTTGTTTTGTTAAGTCCTTTTGTTTTAAACCGAGCATTGACATTAAGTTTTCCCCTGGTTGTCAACCCTTGTCAAATGAAAACACATTATCAAAAATTCCAACAAGAGGTATGTAAAAGCGCCTCTGATTTCCAGTCTGGTTGGAGTGGAGTTTACTTTAAATGCTCTATGCATGAATCAGCGTGTGCAGTTGTATCACTTAGAAATACTGGTTACTGGTTCAATCCCAAGTTCCGTCTGTTCTGCTGTCTACCTTTGTCAGTTACATCTGGCTAGAATGGGCAGGAAACTTAAATAATCCTTTGCTATTTGACCTACTTGAAAGTCTCAACACAAGTAAAATAAATAAAATGGATTTTAAATGTGAAATTATGAGGTCATCCATAGAGAAAAAATGTTATAAGATTTGGCCCATAAGCAAAACTAAGGTCTGAATAATGACAAAACAGAAAACAATCAGTAACAAAATGTAATCCCTTTTAGCTGCTAAAGAAAATACATTTTGTGTTTTTGAGAATTGTTAAAAAAGTACATGCAGTTTTTTGGAGTTGAGTGCATAGAGCAGATATTTGAAGTATACAGACTTGATCAATTTTATTTTCATGATTTAATATGTTCTGAGGTGTAAAAAATATGATAATCGCTACCTCAAATGGCTTTGAACTTATATTAGTGCTGGAACCTTAATAATAATAATAATTCTTTTCATTTATATAGCGCTTTTCTCACTACTCAAAGCGCTCAGCAATTGCAGGTTAAGGACCTTGCTCAAGGGCCCAACAGAGCAGGGTCCCTTTTGGCATTTATGGGATTCGAACCGGCAGCCTTCAAAAAGCATGACAATATCATTTATGTTTATATATACGCATATAGTGGATTCAGAAAGTATTCAGAACTCATCACTTTTTGCATAATTTATTGTGTTGTAGATTTAATTTTAAATAGGTGATCTTGCCATTTTGGATCATCAATCTACACTCAATAACCAATAATGACAAAGTGAAAACTTGCTTTTAGAAAGGTTTGCAAATGTATTAAAAATCAAAAACTGAAATCTCTTATTCATATAAATATTCAGACTCTTTGATGGGACAGGTGTGTCCCGTTCACTTTAATTCAACTTGAGATGTGTCTAGAACTTGACTGGAGTCATCCTGTGGCAAAATGAACTGATTGGACATCATTTAGAAAGGCACACGTCTACCTGTGTATATGAGGTCCCACCATTCACGCTGCATTTCAGGGCAAAAGCCAAGCCAATGAACCCTCTGCAGACCTCCTAGATCAAATTGTGATGAGGAAAGGATATAAAAACCATTTCTGAAGCTTTGAGTGTTCCCAGGAGCACAGTGGCCTCAATAATTGTAAAAAGGAAGACGTTTGGAACAGCCAGTACTCTTCCTAGACCAAATTGAGTAACTGACAAGAAGGGCTTTGGTCAGGGAGGTCGGAAAGAACCCAATTGTCACTCTTAACAGAGCTTCAAAATTCCTGTGCTGAGATAGGAGAACATGTTGGAAGGATGACTGTCGCAGCAGCACTCCATTAATCAAGCACTAGTGTGGAACAGTGGTTTATTCCTGCTCAGAGTTTGCAAAATGGCATTTAAAGGGCTCTCAGAACATGAGAAAAATATTCTCTGGACAAAAATCAATTAAACTCTTTGGGCAGATCTATCTACAAGATAGTACACCTGGTGAAGACCAGGTGAGTTGCTCATCTGACTAACATCACCATTAAAATGAAGTATGGTGGTGGCAGCATCATGCTATGGGGGAGCTTCTCAGCAGCAATGACAAGGAGACTGGTAAGAAGCGAGGGGAGGATGAATGTTGTCAAATACAGAGAGGTATTTTAAGACAGACTCAGACTGGAGTGAAGGTTCACCATGACATGCACAATGACATGAAGCATACAGCCAAGACAATGCTCGAGTGGCCTTGGGACAAGGCTCCAACTCTTCTTGAATGACCCAGCCAAAGACCAGACTGTGGAGAAGACCTAAAGATGGAAGTTTACAGACACTTAACCACCCAGTCAAACAGAGCTTGGGAGAATCTGCCTGAAAGAATGGGATAAACTGCCCAAATCCAGGTATGCACAGTTTGGAGAGACTTGCCCAAGAAGACAGGATTAAGGGTCAAGGGTCTAAATATGTACTTGTGTAAATGAGAGGCTTCAGGTTTTGATTTTTACAAGCTTTTCTGAAAACATGTCTTCACTGACATTATGGGTTATTGAATCAAGATTAATGGGCAAAAATGGCAAATGTATTGATTTAATAATTAAAACAACAAAACAATGAAGTGTGCAGAAAGTGAAGAGGTCTGAGTACTTTCTGAATCCACTGTGTATATATATATATATATATATATATATATATATATATATATATATAAATTTTTTTTTTTCTGCTCTGTACAGCCTACTGCCAAATCTTTCATAGAGTCTGTTTTATATTAGTGTGCTATAAGATGGTACAAAGTCATTTATGAGCTATACACAAAATTCCATTAAATTAATACACATTTTTTCCTAAATATTATGTAGTTCCAGCCATCCATCCGTTTCTCTAACCTACATTGATTTTCTCACTGTGTATTTTTGATAAAATGTCTAAATAGTACATTGATAAGAGCCAGTATGTTCTAATTGTGCCTATGATTCTTTATACTTTTCGTGACTAATGCATTAAAGTCTATATACAGTACAGGCCAAAAGTTTGGACACACCTCCTCATTCAATGTGTTTTCTTTATTTTCATGACTGAAGGCATCAAAACTATGAATGAACACATGTGGAGTTATGTACTTAACAAAAAAAGGTGAAATAACTGAAAACATGTTTTATATTCTAGTTTCTTCAAAATAGCCACCCTTTGCTGATTACTGCTTTGCACACTCTTGGCATTCTCTCGATGAGCTTCAACAGGTAGTCACCTGAAATGGTTTTCACTTCACAGGTGTGCCTTATCAGGGTTATTTAGTGGAATTTCTTGCTTTATCAATGGGGTTGGGACCAGCAGTTGTGTTGTGCAGAAGTCAGGTTAGTTGGACGATCATTTATTTTTCAACAGGACAATGACCCCAAACACACCTCCAGGCTGTGTAAGGGCTATTTGACCAAGAAGGAGAGTGATGGAGTGCTGTAAATGGTCATGAAAATAAAGAAAACACATTGAATGAGGAGGTGTGTCCAAACTTTTGGCCTGTACTGTATATATATATATATATATATATTTATATTTATACAGTATATTGTTTCCCTTTTTTATGAATTTGTCATTCTTCAGTTGTGTGCTTTTCTCCAAGAATTATTATTTTGAAAGAAAATGAGAAGAAAAGTCTTGGCATGTAAATTACACTGAATCATAGTGCAAAAGATTCTTTTTTTACCCAATTGTTCACATAGTAATTAAAAAAAAAAAACTAAGATTGTGCTGACATTTGTATTAGTGTCATTTGTTAAAGATGTATTTTTAGTCTTTACTGGAATCTCGGTGAATTTTTAGAACATCTTTTATCTTTTTCTATGCATGTTCGTCATACTAAAAGTTGTCTTCTGTGTGATAGAATGGCAAGGTCATAGACTCCCATTACAAAGAAAAAAAACTGTTAATAGCAGATAATGATGGTAAAAGAAATGGTTAAGATGGCCATTGAAGATTTTCAACTTCATTGAATACAAGTGTCCTTAACTGACTGTTTCCATTGTGCTTTATGAAAGAGATACATTTTATACATCTGTCAGCTAAGCTGTTTTAGGAATGTAACTGTCATTCCTTGTAATTGATATTTTCTTGAGCAGGTTATTTGAGTAGTTCCACTTTTTCATCTTTTAACAATAAAAATTTAGAGTGAAACAGTGCGGGGCGTGACTGAGTTTCATCCTGCTGTCGTGACTTTTTAGGGTGTTTGAGGTAGCGTCACGTCTGACCTCAGGACACTTTCTTTAACCACCTGATTGTGTTGCTTTTAGACAAAGTGACGGAGATCAGCAGGCCCGCATTTTCATGTCTTCAATACACTGTCATGAAGTGGTTACTAATAAAACTCCTGTTGTCTTTCTTCCAGGCACAGAACAGATTTAAAGTTCCCTTGGGCACCAAGTTCTACAGAGTGAAAGCCGTACCATGGAACAAGAAAGTATAGCATGAAAGACAAAATCTTGATTTATATTTTTTACATTTTCTCCCTTCTCAGAAACAAATTTCAAATCAATCATGGTTATCTTCCCTTTTTTCACTATTCACCATGAGAAGGTGTATACTTGTGATGCAGTTCTTCAGCAAGCCATTGCGTTAAATCTTTAACTCCTGGTGTGAATATGTAAAACCGAAATGATGTATTAACTTGCTGGGCTTTTAACTGTCTGTCTTTACCCAAAAGACTTAGAAAAATGTGGACCAAATTATAATTTTTGTTTTCTTTTAAGGGCATGCCCGGTACATAGTGGCATATTAGCCATGATGTTTGTCTGTAAAACGAGCATAAAGTATTTGAATGTTACATATTAGTTTTCATTACTACCAGCATTTGTCCTTTTGTGGGAAAATATCATTATCAGCATATTTCTCTGTAATGTTCTGAAAATATAAATTATCAAGATTTTATGGAGGAATATTCATGGCATGCATATGATTTTTTCTTTAGTTTGCTTCTGTAGACAGTAATGTAGATATAAAGTATACTGAACGTTGTTTACAGCAACCCAGTATAAAGGCCCTCTGTTATTACAGAAGTGTATATTCTGACAGACTGAAGAATTCAGTCATCATCACAATCTTTAAAATGCACTTTCAGAAAATAAGGACTCATGGATTCAGAAAGGGAAGCCCTTGTGCTGTCTGCGGTGTCGACACAGTACTACAACTTCCCGATATCACACAACTGCAACTGTAGAAAGGAAGATTTCATATTGGTGATCTTGTGTTTCATTATTGAGTAAAATTTCATTGTATATTAACCATGAACAAGTCATATAAATAACAAAAAATACTGTATTGTAAAGGAGATAGAATTTTGGAAAATAAAGGTTTAAACCCAAAAACTGCTTTGCTTTATATTGGTAAATTTAAAACACTTTATTACACAAAAAGTATAGAAATATACAGTGGGTATAGAAAAGAATCCCCCCCTTTTAAATATTCCCATTTGTTTTTGCTTTACATCCTTGAATGAAAACACTGTGGTCCCCGGCCGGGACGCCCAGGAGGACCAGAGGAGGGCTTGTGCCTCCTCCAGACCGCGAGGGGGCGTCCGTCCTGGCTATGTTGGGGGCCTCGGGTACAGAGCTTGGAAGCCCAGCCCTGTAGGGACCCGTGGCCACCGCCAGGCGGCGCCCCGGTGCCTGAGGAACCCTGGAGCCCAGCACTTCCGCCACACCAGGAAGTGCTGGGGGGAAGACGACAGGGGACACCCGGACGGCTTCCGGGTGCACAGCCGGCACTTCCGCCACACTGGGGTGTGGCTAGGACTGATTGCCGGGGAGCAGCTGGAGCCCATCCGGGTTCCCATATAAGGGGCCGCCTCCCTTCAGTCATCAGCGGAAGTCGGGTGGAAGAGGACGGAGCTGGAGAGAGGACTGGAGGCGGCCAGGAAGGTAGTGGAACTGTGAGGCCTGGACATTGGGGGAATCGGTGCAAGAGGCACTGGGGGTGCACGTGAGCACTATTTGTGTAAATATTGTAAATAAACAAGTGTGTGGTGGAACCAACGATGTCTGTCTGCCTGTGTCCGGGTTCAAGTTCACAACACACAGAAAAATATTTCTTCCCAACTTTACTTACTCAGTGCAACCTAAAACATCCAAGTGAAAGATATCACAGCTACAGTTCAGAAAAATTATAAAAATTCAAAAACAAGACATACTGAGGTTAATAAAGGATCAAATATTACTTTTCTATCAACTTTGCACATCTGCATTAAGTAATAGTTGCCCACTCTTCTTTACAGAACTGTTCAAGTTCGGTCAGATTGGATGGAGAGTGTTGGTGGACTACTATCTTCAAAGCTTTCCACAGATTTTCAATGGGATTTAGGTCTGGGCTCTGACTGAGCCACACGAGGACATTCACTTTTTTCTCCTTCAACCACAGGGTGGTCAATTTTGCTGTGTGCTTCGGGTCGTTGTCGTGTTAAAAGGTGAACATTCTGCCCATTTTCAACTTTCTGGCAGAGGTTAGCAGGATTTCCTCAAGAATGTGACAGTGTTTTGCTCCATTCATTTTTTCCTTCTACCCTAATGACAGCCCTAGGCCCTGCAGCAGAGAAACACCCCCACAACAGGATGCTGCCACCTTCATGCTTTACTGTAGGTATAGTGTGTTGTGGATGGTGAGCTGCATTGGATTTCCGCCAGGTGTACCGTATGGTATTGAGGCCAAAGAGTTCGATTTTGGTCTCCTCTGACCATAAGACCTTTTTCCACTTGGCATCAGAATCTTCAAGGTGCATTCTGACAAAGTTCAAATGAGCCTTAATGTGGCCTTTCTTGAGAAGTGGCTTTTTCCTTGCGACCCTCCCGAACAAACCAAAATTGGGAAGTGCTTGTGAAATTGTTGTCACATGCATACAATGACCGCTGTTTGCCATAAAATCCTGTAACTCCTTCAAAATGGCCATTGGCTTCTTGGTAGTTTCTCTCACCAGTTTCCTCCTTGCTCTTCCATCCAGTTTGAAGGGACGGCTGAATCCAGGGAGGGTCCTAGTAGTACCAAACACTTGCCACTTCTTTATTATGGACTTTACTGTCTTTGGGATTGATAAAGCCTTTGAGATTTTTTTTGTCTCCATCTTTTGAAAGGGGGTTGCCACCCATAGTCAGTTGCACTACCAAGGAAGGGAATGAATGCACCAGGAACAGCTTCACTAATTACACAGATTACCATTGATCACAGGTGGAAGCCAATAGCCATGGTCTGCAATGGAAATGGGTACTTGCACCTGATTGAATTTAGGAGGGAGTGATCCTTTATTAATCTATGTATGTCTTGTTTTTTAATTTTTAAAATTCTGAACTGTAGCTGTGGTATCTTTCACTTGGATGTTATAGATTGCATTGAGTAAGTAAAGCTGGAAAAAATATTGGATTGTGTGTTTTCAAGTAAGGCTATAAAGCAAAAAAAATGGGAATATTTCGAAGGGGTGATTCTTTTCTATACCCACTGTATGTAATCACAGTTGCATGTTGGTTTTATTTGTCACTTCAGGGGTACTGAGGGCAGAGCAGAGCCTCGGTAGATCTGGACACAAGACAGGTGCCAACCCTGGACAGGGTGTCAGTCCATCGCAGGGTTCATTTAGAACTGCCAGTTAACTGAGCACATATTTGTGGTGTGGGAGGAAAGCCCATCGGGATGAATGGGAAAACATGCAAACTCCACAAAGACAAAAACCAGGGTCACAATTTAACCCCAACATCCTGGATCTGTGAGGCAGCAGCACTAAACAGCACATCACTGTGCCACCCCAAACATTTAGATTTATTCACTGAGCAGACGCTTTTATCCAAAAGAGGTCAATATGATCCAGTAAACATCAGTCTGGGCAGCTGTTTAAGAACAAGTGCCACAAAACAAGGTTATGAAATTGAGCATCACAAGTGAAGCGCTTTAAACCAAACAGAACATCACAAGACTCTGGTGAAAGGACCTTACATCAAAGCCATTATCAAATACATTATTCACAGAACAAGGATGTCTTCAAAAGCTTCTTAGACACATTGAGGGAGTCAGCAGTTCGAGGGAGGTGAGCAGCTCATTCCACCAGCTAGAATCTACACATGAAAAGTGTGTTTCATGCCTTGCAGGGGTGGCATTATCAGATGGCATTTTCTAGCAGACCTGAGTGGGCGAGAAGAAGAAACTTGGGACCTCATGAGTGCATCCATATACGTAGGCACTGACCTCCTGACTGCTCTGTAGGCAGTCATTTACGATTTAACCATCATACATGCTGCTACAATGAGCCAGTGACCTGAACAGAGGAGTGAGATGCGCCCATCTCGGTTGATTTTGAATCAACTGCAGTGGCTTGGTAGCACATGCATGTACTCCTGCCCATAGTTATCCAGATGTGACAGGAATAGTTGAATTCCATTCATCATCCACCCCGCTATATCCTAACTACAGGGTCACGGGGGGGTCTGCTGGAGCCAATTCCAGCCAACATAGGGCAAAAGGCAGGAAACAAACCCCGGGCAGGGCGCCAGCCCACCACAGGGAATAGTTGAATTGAGATTTAAAAGTAACACATCAGAGAGATTCAGTTGACAGGATTGTCAACTGAACCCATATTTTCCACCACCGTCATCAAATTCGCAAGGTGTAGGATTTCTCATGGAAGAATGGCATCCCCTCCATATACGAAAAGAATATATGCCAAGGTGTGTTGAAGTTATAGTGGTCATCTCTTCTGGAAAGATGAAAGAGCCCTTGAAATACACCCTCATGGCTAATACTGGATGCTGAGAAGGACCAGAATGATTGTCCTTTCCTTGCTGTGAGGTTCTAACAAATTCTTTCCTTGACTTGCTGTACAGAGTCCAGTTGAAGGGTTTTAAGTAAGGGGTTATTTAAGTTTATGTTGAAAAGATCGGGACAAGATGCTGCGGCCAAATGAATGCAAATCACCACCAAAGCATAGGGCATGCTGACAACAATGAGGACGCCTTACTCTTACTGACTGAACAGTGGTGGAGCCAGTACTGCAGTGGCCTGAGGAGCATCAACAGCCAACTTAAGGATGGTTTTCCTCAAAAACTTTCTAATGTGACTCACAAGTTTACACATGAAATGTGTCTTCAGTAGCTTTACTGGTGGGATCTGAATGGAGAGCTTACCTGCAGTTCACCTTCTGGTTTCCTCATTGTGTTGTAGGTGAACATTAATGGATCACTATAAAGAAGGGTCTTCTTGAGAAGTTTCTACTGGAAACCTTATTGACATAATGTTCTGAGCTACTGTCTACGCTGTATACCATGCATGACCAAGTGGGATCTATGTGCACACTCATACACCCTTTTAGACAGTGGACTGCAGCAGCATCTGTGGAGAGGATTTCAGAGGCAGTGATGGGAAAGTCTTGTGATCTCACAGCAATTTCAGTTGGACTGAGGGATACACATTCCGCTTATAAGGATGTCAACTTTATTGCCAAGGAGCTCCTGGTGGAGATGTTCTTCAAGCTGGGCCAGCTTCCTGAAAGAGCCACACAATCATTAGGGATATAATTTTGAATCTCGATGTGTGTTGGAAGTTGTGAAGTACAAGTCCCTGAACCCTCCTGTTTACAGAGAAACAGTAAACTGGGTGCTGAATTCACTCACCTCCGGCTATCAATGTAATTAGCATCATGGGATTGAAACACTTACTGGTGTATCTGTACAAATCTTGCATGAGACAATAACCTGGAGGAAATAAGGAATGAAATACAGGTCGTCTTGAGGTGGGCAGGAACTTTCTATGTAACCCTACGAACACACTAAAAAATCATTTTTATGGGGTCCTATAAACACAATTGAAATTGTGTTTAATAGTTAAAAGTGGGATAAGTCACGCACTGGCCATTAACACTTATCCAGCAACCATGCCACATGCACTTCCGAACAGGTCATCCACTTGAATCTAAGCATCTTCAGGTCTGGCCAGTATTTGGATGGGAGACCAACCAAGAAAATGCTTGGGTTGCTGCTGGAAAAGGTGTTGGTGAGGTCAGTAGGGGGGGCACCTACCCTGTGGTCTATGTGTGGATCCCAATGCCACAGTACAGCTGTAAAAATGGCACAGTTCCTCACATGAGATGTAAAAGCAAGGTCCTGACTCTCTGCAGTCATTAAAGATCTATGGGAATCCTTCATAAAGAATAGCATGTACAGTATTCCTATGTCCAGGCTAAATTGTCCACCAGAATAGTCATTCTGGCCCCATAATCATCCCCTGTCTCTGATTGGCTGTCTCTCACACTTTCAACAGTTAATGTGTGGTGAGCGTACTGGCGCAAAATGGCTACTGTCGCATCATCCAGGTGGATGCTGCACATTAATGGTGGTTGAAGTTTCTTTCCACTCACTGTGTAAAGTGTTTTGAGTACATTAAAAAGTGCTACAGTATATAAATGTAATGAATTATTATTATTATTATTATTATTAATGGGTTTGCAAAAAAACATCCTACCAAAATGCTGAAAGGCAGCTCACAGGCTGGATGGGCTAAGAAGCTTGAGTAGCAGCAGCTCATCCAGCAAAGAAGGAATGTAAACCTTCAAAATCAGGAGAATTTGGGGCAGAGATTTTCATAGGAAACAATTAAATTAGACATTATTAGTGACTACCTGCGGTGGGTTGGCACCCTGCCCGGGATTGGTTCCTGCCTTGTGCCCTGTGTTGGCTGGGATTGGCTCCAGCAGACCCCCGTGACCCTGTGTTCAGATTCAGTTGGTTGGATAATGGATTGATGGATTAGTGACTACCTGCATGGGGCAGATGGGGCTATTCTCGATTGTTGATGAAGAGTGTGATGATGATTGCCAACATCATAATAATGACAGTGTTCAGAAACAATGCGACTCTAGCTTCTTCCCACTTTGTATTCATTACTTTTTTGTTTCCTGTGGTTTGTAAAAATGGGAAAGTGAATTAATTGTTTTGTTAGGCTCTTATACTGCATTCACATGCTATCAAGACAGATTGGTAATATGGATTTCCCATTTAGAAATTTCATGTGAATATCTTTGAAAATGGGGCTCTGAATTTGAAGAAAACAATACCTGACTTTTCCAAGTTGTGATGTAACTCTCCTCTGTCATCTCAGCCAATTATTAGAAGATTTTCATACACAGTGTCTAAGTGCAAATGTGTCACGAAAAGCAGTTACTCCACATGATGCTGTTTAGAAGTACAAGGTGCTCTGGCTTTTGTTTGCAGATCATATATCCACGTATGATACGACTTTCCTTCATCGTGTATTTTTAGTTTTGATTTAGTTTTTATTTCACAAAGACATTTCTGTTTTATTTTTATATCTATTAGTTTTAGTTTTAGTAATTATGGCATGGAGCTCCTACTGAGTTTAGTTTTGTGTCACAATCAGACAGAACTGTACACTTAACAGATTTGGATACGAGTTTAATGTTAGTGGCAGCTGACTACACTACTTGCTTTACTATCTGGTTTTGGTTTTGTCTGATAAAAACAAGCATAATCAAAAACAGATACTGAATATAAACAATTTTACACAACTTTATAATTTTTAAAATATTTTCTATGTCATTTGTGCTGAACAAATCTGCACTGACTTTTTATCTTATCTTTTTCTTTTATTGCCCACAATGGGCCAATTTGTAATGAAATTTAGGTGAATTTTAAGGTGTGATGGTTTTTTACTCAAAATGTCTACAGCACACAACATACTGTATCTCGTTCCAAGACAATGTGCTTAAAAAGATATCCCTTCAATATTTCATTCAAAAATCTCCCATTTTCTACCAGCCATATTGATCTCTGATTCCATCTCAGGCACATACAATTTATAGACAGAATTTTGCCACCTGCAGGTCTGAAAAGATATAAAAAAATCAGAAAACAGTTTCTACTGTGTTCTGACAGGTGTGATGAAGAAAAAGACTCTTTGGCTTGAATCAGTGTGCAGAGCCCACCTAGCTGTATTGAGGGAAACAAAGAAAAACAAGCATGTAGTGCCAAGGTTAGGAGTGGTGAGACTTGAATAGCCCATGTATAAGACCTGTAAACCCATAATGAGCAGAGCAAGCGCAGGTAATGAGTATGGACAGGCACAAAATGACAGAGACAGAGTCTGAGATTAAGAACAATACATACTGTACATTATCTAAACCTGTTTATCCAGAGCAGGATCGCAGGAAACCTGGAGCCAACCCCAGCAGGTTTGAATGCAAGGCAGGAAAAATCCCTGGTATGCAATATGTATGATAAGGCTGATGTTAAGAACAAAAAGAATAAGATATTTCAACTATCTATTTTGAGAGAGAGACAAACATTGAAAAAAGGGGGACAAATATTCTAAAATTCAATTCTGCTACTGGCTTATTTTCATAATATCAGGTATTTTGAACTGTGAATATAAACTAAAAAATATAAATTAATAAATATAGAATACATACACAAACACATTAATATGTTTAGTTTTTCATCACTTGGCAGACTCTCTTCGCCTGTCTACCTGTAGTTCAGTGGAGACATTGCCAACTCAGGAATTTTACAAAGTTTGTATCACTTCGTTGTTATCCGATGTTTTTAAAGCAAAAGTGATTGGTCAGCAACAATATGCTGATCTTGTATGATGACCTAGTCAGACTCTCAGTCAGTGCCATTTTATCTTCAAAAATCGGGAGTGGTCTCCCCTAGACTTTCTCGTGTACTCAGGTATGGGGATGGATATTTGAGGAGTAAACCGCAAGTCAGTAATTATATTTTTATACTAAGTGCATTAAAGAACCATCAACAACAAATTAAATCACATTAATAATATATTGAACAATTATTATAAAAGTAAAGTTTAATAAATAGGACTCTGCAGCTGCATGTTAATAGTTAATAGAGATCTACAATTTTGGTGTAACAACCACATGCCGAATTTTATTCATCTATCTTGTTGCGTTTTTGAGTTATCGTGTTTACACACACACACAGATAATTCCAAAAATTGTATTTTTGGACTCAGGGAGGTCTATAACGTCAAGATTCATCAAAATCTCGAGGTTAAATTTTTTCATGATTACTATACTTTTTCTATACTTCGTATACGAGGAGGTAACGATTTCTCCTTGT
Source organism: Polypterus bichir lapradei (assembly GCA_026402145.1). Taxonomy (NCBI): domain Eukaryota; kingdom Metazoa; phylum Chordata; class Cladistia; order Polypteriformes; family Polypteridae; genus Polypterus; species Polypterus bichir. The sequence continues at coordinate 66,193,038 of JANRMT010062819.1, forward strand.
GCGAAGTGGCAGGTGAATTACTGTCAACAAAAAGCAGTCACCTGAGAAATAAACTGAAATGTTACTTACTCGTGATTTTTCTTACCATGCAATAAAGGCTTTGTTGACCAGCACATTCCAGTTTCAGCCGTTTGAATTACATCTTGATATACAACAAACACAAAGAAAGGCAGCATGTAAATTGCTCTCTATTTCACATGCTTTGCGCATGTATTTAGCTTGCTATGTCACCGCAAATGCTGTGTGAACACCCACCCTACGTCACCACCCGGCGTTCACTGGATAAATATATGCGGGCGGCTCGTGGTGGATGACCTTCTGTTTTAGAGTTAAAAGTTATAAGGGTTAAAGACTAACGGCAAGACTATTCATTCAAAAAACAAAACTAAAAATATCTTTAGTAAATTATTATTTTATTTCAGTTAGTCTTTCCAGCTACTTTAATAGTTTTGTTTAGTTGTAGTTTTTCATTTTGGTTTTGTTAATTATTTTATTTCAGTTTATGAAAATGTTTTTTTAATAACAGCTCATTGATACAAAAATTCAGACCCTCTACTCTACTCAGTGCTTGAAGCACCTTTGGCAGCCATTACAGCCTGGGATCTTGGGTTTGAGGTGAGAAGCTTCGCCCACCTGGATTTGGAAACTTTTTTGCCATTCTTCTCTGCAGAATCCCTCCAACTCTGTCAGGTTGGCTGGAGACTGTTGGTGGACAGTTATTTTCATGTAGATGTTTGTGCTCTGGCTGGACCATTCAAGAACATTCCTAATTCCTAATTGTTCCTAAGTCACTTCTGTGTTGCTTTCTGCTTAGGGTCATTGTCCTGTTGGAAGGTGAGTCTTTTGACCCAGTCTGAGGTGCAGAGCCCTCTGAAGCAGGTCTTCATTAAGGATATCTCTGTCTTTGGCATAGTTCCACTATTCTTTGACCCTGTGTAGTCTTTGACCCTGTATAGGCCCTAACCCTGTGTAGTCTCCCAGAGGTTTTAACAGTTCCTCTCTCTCTCATTAGGTATTTATTTCTGTATTGCTATCTGCAGGTTTTAGCCTAGCAGGCCCCAAACAAGAAGAGCTGTCAAAATAATCAGAAATGTTCCAAAATATAGCAAAGGCCCATGTAATGCCCCATGCCAACAACCTCTCTAGAACTGATCTTAATATGGGACATGTAGTAGTTCATAACCATGAATAAAACAGGGTGAATGAGAAAGAAACAAATAAAAATAAAGATGGATATAAAAAAGGTTAAAGCTTTATTAGAACAGATAGTATCAAAAATATCAAAGTAAATCTGTTCAAATCATCAAAGCAATTTAAGGGTTCATATTTTCACACAAATGAGATATAAACCATAAAAATCATGAAAAATCAATAGAAAAACCCCAACCATAGGTCAGTGTCATTTTCTTTCTTCCTTTTCCAGTCTTCAAGGAAATGGAAGGATTTTGTAAAAAAATATATATAACTGATTCAGAAACTAAACCTGCTCACCCAATTATCCCCACTCACAAAGCTAGGGAATAATTAATGGATACGTTGCAATCCTCTTTTCTCTTTCAAGTTGCTCAGAAGAGCTCTGAGGCACCTTCCTCTCACCACAGACTCACAGCAAAATATAAAAAAAAGCGAAGGCCAACTCTAGCATCACTTTTCCTGTTTTATGCAATCCCAGGATGTTGTCATCCAGTTTCTGTGCATGCCTCTTCAGCCCCTTCTTGTTACCTTGTGTGCAGGCCCGGTTCTGCCGGTTGTGCAAAGGGTGCATGCATGGTCGCCCTCAACAAATCACAGGCTTGGTGCGGGGCTCGTCTTTTCCCGTCGAATGTCGGTAACTTGCTTCAAAGAAAAACGGGCAAGTCACAACACGTGAATTGTGGCAGCTCAAGTACACAGTACATTAATCGAAAGTTTTTGTAGTGTTAATCAGAATTTTACTGATGAATTAACTAAACTTGTCACCGATTCGTTAAATGCGTAAGTCAAGTTTTCTTCTACCTACGAAGAAATTTTCTTTAATTTTTTTTGACATTAAGGAAATTGCGAAAATGTTTAATTTTAAATACACTGGTTTAGAAAACATATTATAGGGTGAAGGGGCGGCTGAAATTAAATGGCACAATGGCAGCTTTGCCTCTAGGACCAGGCCTGCTTGTGTGCCTTCACTCCGGTTGTGCTACACACTTCAATCCAGATGGAGCTCCATAAATTCACAACTCATGCTCAGCGCGCCCGTGTGTCCATCTTTAATTTCTCTCCAATAACCAATTCAGCTCTGTAAGCTTGAGCTCTTTAGCACTCACCCAAATAGCTTCTCTAGCTTTTCTGATTTAATGTTCCTATCCGGGCATAGATAACTCCATGGCCACCCCAAGCACAAGAACAGCACCACCATTTTCTCTACCAAAGCTTCTAACAGCACCTCCTTCTAACCTTTAAGGTAACTCCAATAAACTCCATAGACTGACCCACACACTGCACAAGAGGGGGGATGACAGCAAAATCCCAGCCTGTAGACAGAAAGACAAATAAAGAATCTTTGAAAATTAAGGATTTGACCAAAAAAATAAAAATGCTTAAAATAGCAAAAAAAGGCAAAAAGAAGTTGCCTAAAAAGACGTCCTACAGCAAATAACTCCCAGTACACAATGTTGTAATTAGAATCCTCGCAACAGCAGCAAGAAGTCATCAAAAAACAAAAAGTCAAAAAACAAAGTGCAATATTCTCCTACCCTGAGCCTTCTCTGCTCTTGCCTAAATAGCCAATAAGAGAGCTCCTGAGTGGTGACATCAGAGTGGCTCTGCCTCCTGGGGCTCTACCCACAAAGTGCAAGGAACTGAAGCACAATTAATGTAACTGGACATAATTGTAATAGTAATAACATAAATGTATGAAAAACAATGATTAAAAAATGACAGTAAATATAAAATGCATATAAATACAGTTTATTACAATAACAGGTATTTTTTATGGAATTTGATCTGAACTAATAAATATTAATTGATTTACACTTAATTTCTTAGTAATAGAGAAGCAGGATGGGTAGATATTATAAAAGCATATTGTTTACATGTATGTACAAAAAAAGAATCAGAGGGCGTGAAAAGATTTAAAACTTTCATAAAGCAAATTTCAAATTGTTTATTTGAAGTTGGAATGAAATTTGAATCCAATGATAAAGTCTCAAAGGACGATGAGAATTATTTCAATAGAAGCACACTTGATTCCTGCTGCCAAAAGCAATTCACCCAAAGTTTCCAGCTGGGAGTAATTTTTGTAGATGACATGCCAAAAAGGAGCAATATTTCCTTTTGTAACATGGACGGCGTCACTACAAAAGCCGCTAAACTAGAAAACAAAGTTTTCTCATGGTTTTCTTGGCAGGTTGAACTTGAAGCAGGACAGCTAATCTTTCAAGTTGTTCTTTCATAGAGATCTGAGAATAGGAGGCTTGTTTTCATCAACCCAGGATGGAGGACATGACAAAGAAGATAACTGGAGAATCACAGCTCTGCCAAGTGAACCTCCAAGAGAAATCATTTCTTTAATATATGAGGATTTTTGAGAATACTAAGTGTCCATTTTTAGAATAAAAATATGGAAATTGCATTGCACATTGAAAGCACTTTTAAAGGATATCATTTGAAATGGGAGCTCTTTGCTACTACACAGCGGGAGACATTTTAGCAGGTACCTGGAAAGTAGCTTTGGGAAAAGTTATTATGAGTCTATTGACTTAAAAAAAAGACAAAATGCTGTATCTGCTTCATATACTGTGAGTGGAATCTGAGAACTTCAGTTACAGCTTGTGACAAAACAATAAAGTATGGCATTTGAAAGATTTTGCCAAAATACACTTTGCTGCCAAAATCTATTTCAGAAATTTAATTAATTCATCAATTCATTGTGTACTGTCACCCAATTATTCAAATCAGGGTCAAGAAGGCCAGAGCCTATGCTGACAGAGCTGGGCATAAGGTCATGAGATGGCCCCCACACACCTACAAATGGATGGAGGACTAGGACTAGGAATTACCAAATTAGTTTACAGCTTGGAAAAGGAAGGAGTACAGAGGTACTTTAAAGGTCAAACAACCTGACCAGAATCAGGACAAGATGGCCAATCAAAATGTGTGCAATAACACGTGTCCCGAAACCCCGTATGTGTGCATTTTAACTTAAATATGACTCGTCTGATGAACCAAAAAAGAAGAGGAAGAAAAACAACGACAGAAGGGTGACGTCAAAGATCAAGAAACCTGAGATCATCTGATTTGGATGTCAGAAAATGTATCTATAAAAAACACCAATCGCTAAACCAAAAGCCGCCCAGGACAACATCCACCCCTTGTCACTTCTGATTTTCAGTTTTCTAAGACTGTCTATATCCAGACTTTTCTATTATATTTTCTCCTATTTGATATTGTTAGACATTAATAAACACCACGTTGCTTTAATATTTTCTGTACTTTGTCTTTTAAATAGAGTGATCGAAATAATAAATGGGTGTTAATTAGATAGCTGCTGCCCTATTCACAGGATTTATCAAGGCTATTGAGGTCGCTCCTCTGTAGTGGTAGAAGAGCATAGTTTGATGAGTAAGTAGCATAGAACCAAAACAGGTGAGCTTTTCTATGTGCTACGATGACACCCACGTGTTTGTTAGAGCTGCTGATAGTGAATCCCTATATCGAGAATACTGCAGAGTGACTGGCAATTGGCGCACTCGAGATTTCGTCCTGATAGGATCGCTATGTGTATGTGTGTGTACACCTGTGTGTGTGTTAATTTTCAAGGGCGAGAGTAGATGAACTCAATAAATGTTCCTGGTAAGTGTCACACATTTCACAACAATACATGAAGAAGAGACTTTGTCCAGTCTGCAGTAGTCCACTGCTGGTATTTCAAGGCTCTATTTTGTCCTTTAAGGAATGGCTTTGTTACTGCTGCTCCCCCTGTCAAACCTGAAGCACAAATTCTCCTCTTCACAGTAGAAACTGAGAGTTGCTTTTTCCGTCCACCGTTAAGCTGTGCTTAAAGCTTTTGTGCTGTGAGACACCTGTGATCACGCAAGCTGGTGACCCTCAGAAACTTGACTTCTGATTGCATTGTGACTTTGGGCTGCCAGATCTCTTCCTATCAGAGTTTCTTTCAGTTTCCAACTGCTTTGGGACTGTGTAGGACACCACTGTACTCATTGGCAATTTGCAATTTCCCTAAATGAAAGGCCTACACTTCTAAGGGTAATACTGCTCTGTCTCATTTCATTTGTTAATTGCTGTTTTCTTTCCATTATCACTGGAATTTACAACTGTAATATTGTCCAAGTAGTACCTGAGAGGGTGGATCACAGTCTGTTCCAACTCTACTTTAAGACAGAAACAGGGTTTTTAAGTAATCAACAGAAGCTGGGATACCCGTGCAAATTGTTTGCTTCAGCTTGTAAGGCTTGATCTACTTTAATTGCTGTGTGACGATGCGGGTTCAGCTCCATGCTCCCATCTGCTGTTCGGGAGCCCTTGAACCCAACACCGTCAGTAATGTTACCAATGAGCTAGACAGTGAGGCAATAACAATGGAGCAAGGGGATGATGTACAAAGTGCAATGTGCTTTTATTTAAAACTGTAAAACAAAACAGTGTTCAAAGTATAGTGCAGTGGTTCAAAAAGTTCAATAAATAAATAATCCAATAAAAGCAGAAGTGTATTCTGGAGGTTTAAAATCAAAATAGAAACAAAAACAATCCTTTAAAATGACGAGGAGGTTAAAACACAATGCAGGAAGCAGTCTCCTTAAAAACAATGGCAAGCCCGGTGCTTCTTTTACTCTAGCGTCTCACCTGCTTCTCCCGTTTGGGATCTGCAGCAGGCGAGACGCTCTCTCTCTCAGCGGTCCTTCATTCACTCATCAATACGGGTCTGGAGGCCTCCCAATTCCTGGCTTCGGTCGCACACTCATCCCAGGCCCGAGACTTGGTTCTCACCCAACGGCCAGGATGCACACGCTGGGGAATCCGTCACCAAATCTCCTGACTCCCGCTGCCTTCCCGGTCTTACGCAGCCAGTCGCCCTTCATTGGTCACTCCCGCTACTCCTTCACTCAGCGGGAGTGAACTCTACTACGACTCCCACCCGGGTGTAGGCCAAACACCCAGGCTTCCACAGAGCTACCTGCGAACACTCGCTCGTTCACCCGCACCGGCTCTCTCTCTCTCTCTCTCTATCGCTCGCTCTCCTGCTTTCTCCAGCAACCTCCGTTTCCTTCTCTTTTCTTGTTTGTTGTTTCCCCTTCCTAGCCGACTCGCGCTTCTATATATTGAGAGGGCATAGCAGCTGCAGCACATTAGCAGTCTCAGGAACAATCACGGATGTGGGCAGTCTCTCACCTGTGCACTTAGGTGAGAAACGCCCACACCGCATTTCACCCAGAGATCTGCTACAGCCACCACGCCCCCTCGCTAAGCCGCGAGCGCGGTGATTATTCATTTAACTAAAAGTGGCCTCTGCTGAGAGAGCTGTGGACCCATAACACCACATGCTGCAGAACATCTGTACATTGTAACCTATTAGTTTTCCCCTGAAAAAGGCCCATTTGTAATATTCTGATATTTCCTTTTTCTCAGTTCTTGCCAATGTAAACTTTAAATTTAAGCCTCTGGCAGTTTGCTGCTTACCTTTTCACCAGTTTTAGGTCATTCATTGAATTTCAACTGATCAGATTTGAAGAAAAACTGAGGTGTTCTAAACTTTTGACTGGTAGTGTTGTTTGTGTGTTTTTAGTCAAACTAAACCTATTTGACATTTACATTGGACATTAACACCCTAAAATTTATAGGGACATTGCAATATGTTTACTTCATTCAGTGGAAATTGAAACAAAGTAACAAATCATATCCTAATCTGAATCAAAGCAAACAGACAAGGAGTCTGAAACTGCCTTAAGTGACCTAACATTTGAGATGTGGGCTGAAAACCTGCCGAGGCAGCTCCTGAGCAGAGAGCCGAAGCCAGAACTCCAGATACTCGCTTTCTAGATAAAAGTCTTGCTGTTGAATGTTAACCAAGCTGTAGCTCTTTATTGCTTTCTTTAGCCGTGTATAGTGGAGGTTTTGGTCATGAAAATTCTAGTGGTGCCATACCAGATTTTCCCTGTATGTTTGTAGACCTCTCAAAAATGAGCAATAATTTACCTAACTTTCCCTCTTTTTCTAGTGACTAGTGAAAAATGTTAGTTTATACACCTTTCACATCACAAGAAATCAGTCATACAATGGTGCCCTGGTACCTGGTCTGCCACAGTTGGCATCAGATCATTGTGATAATCGTCATCATCACCTGACAAAACGCAGGCTTAGAGATCTCGATATTAAGTAAAGTGAGAGGCTTGTAATCGTCCACTCCACAGGACAATCATTTGGATATTAAGTACTTAAAATTAAAGGACCGTTCCTTAAGTTCTGGCTTTGAGGTGAAAAAAGACAAATCACAATAACACAGACAGAACACACAGATGACACACACTGCACGACCCAAACTGCACTCTATACATCCAATAGTAGCAACTACTGTGCAGCCAGGTGTTTGGTAGTCAAACCTGGGCCAGCACACAATGGGAAAAAAGTGATTTGCCTACATACATAGCTGTTCTTTCCTGACCAGGAATCACTTCTTTGAAATAGGAGCCTCACACTGCTGGATTCTGTTTCACAAAGTAGATGGAGCACATGTAGATGTCCTTGGTGGCTTTTACAAATTTAGTACAGTCAACCTCAGCGGTGGGTGAAAGTTGATCTGCACCATAACATCCCGTGAACTATTCCTTCCTGATATTGACCTTCTTTCCTTTTTCAGATTACTGTGTCTTCCTTTAACAGTACATTTGGTTTTGGGTTTTTAATATCACTGTGTGCTAAATGGCTACAAGTGGGAAAGCACAAACTGTAAGTGTGAATATGTGATTGATTAATAAATAAATAAATAAATAAACAAATAAATAAATAAATAAATCTCATCACGCACGCACACTCCCAAGGGTATGGAGAACACTGCAGGGCCAATTGTACAAAGACAATTTTGTATTCTGTAACAGTGTTTCCCAACCTCGGTCCTGGGGGCACACTGTGGCTGCAGGTTTTTGTTCCAACCAGCTTCTGTTTTTAATTGGATTTCCTCCACTTTTTCCGTAACTAAATTAAAGATCTAAATAATTCAACTAACATAAATGCATCATCTGTTTATCTCTCTCCCTGTTTTCCCACTCCATCCAGCTCCTTCTCTAAGTTCTCACCAGTCACATCTGCTTTTGTTAATGACCTGCTTTGTAAGATGAGGCCGACTACTTGTGTACTGGACCCCATCCCCAGCACACTACTTAAATCCTGCCTTCATGCCATAATCCTGACTGCTACAACAATAATAAACTCATCCCTTGACACTGGCTCTGTGCCGCTCACTTTTAAAATTGCTTCTGTAACCCCAATGTTAAAAAAGTCTGGTCTTGATGCTGACAATCTTAACAATTTCCGGCCTATTTCCCACTTACCTTTCCTGTCAAAAGCTCTTGAGCGTGTTGTAGCCTCCCAGCTCACCAATTACTTAACCACTAATAACTTGATGGAACCCTTTCAGTCTGGTTTCAGGGTGCAGCACATCTGTGAAACTGCTCTGTTACGGGTAACAATGATTTGCTTATGGCAGCAGACTCTGGACAAACCAGCATATTAATTCTGTTAGACCTCAGTGCAGCATTTGACACAGTCAGACATGACATTCTACTGTCCAGAATGGAGAACATGCTGGGTATCTCTGGCACTGCCCTCCAGTGGTTCAAGTCCTATCTGACTGATAGGCAAGAGTTTGTTAGTCTTGGCAACAGCAGATCCAGCTTGGCGCCAGTCACACAAGGAGTTCCTCAGGGCTCTGTCCTCGGCCCTCTTCTCTTCTGTATTTATATGCTTCCCCTTGGCCATATTATTCGTAGCTATGGACTGGGCTATCATTTTTATGCAGACGATACTCAACTCTACTTCAATGTTAAAAGTGGAACTTCATCAGAGCTTTCTCAGCTCACAGCCTGCCTTAGTGTAATTAAAACCTGGATGGAGCAGAACTCTTTAAAATTAAACTGCAACAAAACTGAATTGGGACTAAAATGCAACTTAATAAAATGAGCTCCTTCCCAGTCCATCTTGGCGGTGATCTCATCAGACCTGCCTCCACTGCAAAGAATCTTGGTGTCATTTTTGATTCCTCCCTTTCTTACTCTGCCCACATAAATCACATTAAGAAACTTTCTTACTTTCACCTCCGTAACATATCCCGTGTTCGCTCCTTCCTCTCCTTTTCTAATGCTGAGAAACTTGTCCATGTTTTTATCACATCCTGCATCGATTATTGTAACTCACTGTTGGCAGGTGCCCCTTCTAATCTTATATCACAGCTCCAGCTTATTCAAAACTCGGCTGCAAGAGTCCTTACTCGAACCAGCAGCAGCGAGCACATCACACTCATCCTGCTCCGTCTTCACTGGGTCCTTGTGTCTTACAGAATCGAATATAAAATCCTACTAATAACCTACAAAGCCTTAAATAACCTCGCGCCAAACTACATCAGTGACCTTCTTCATCACTATGTGCCTGCCCGCCCACTAAGGTCCTCCGATTCTGTCAATCTTGTTTTGCCCCACACTAATCTACACTCCATGGGTGACAGGGCCTTCAGCTGTATAGCGCCCAGACTCTGGAATGACCTACCGAAATTAATCAGGTCAGCTGACTCCATGAATTCTTTTAAAAAACAACTCAAAACTCATCTGTTCAGGAAGGCTTTTAGCTCTACGTGACTTTATTACCATTCTCTCAGTTTACCTCTCTGTCAAAATGCTTATGTAACCTGTATGTGTGTGTGCTAGACCATCAATTATGTTGTCTGTTAGGCTTTCTCGGAATTTACTGTCTTAATATTTTTTATTTATTTATTTGGTGTGTACAATGCTATACTCTGTATACCCTGCTGTTTTCTCTTATTTTCTGTAAGTGTCTTGAGCATGGGAAAGGCGCTATATAAATAAAATGTATTATTATTATTATTATTAATTAAGTGATGTGTTATTTCCCAACTTCTGTGTTTTTGGGAACAATATAGGAATTAGAAAACTAAGTTTGGTAAAAAATATATATATATATATATATTAAAACGTACCAAGCAGTGATTTGCATTCTACTTTTCTAGGTGTTCTAATTGTTTAATTAACCCATTGTTTACTAATTAGTGGGTCTGATGCTAAAGTAGTTACAGCCTTGGATTATTCAGTGTTGTTTGCCAGCATGTCTGCTAAGCTTGTTTTAAATTGTCATTAATAAGATACAACGAAGGGGGAAAACTGCACAGAGAAAAGGCAAAATACAATGAAATCAACAAAAGAGAGTTAAGCATTTAAATCTACAGCAAAAATAGAAATATTTCTAAATGTCTTATAAATGCAAAAATCATGCTGCTGTGCTTTTCTGAATGTAGAATAAGAGAAAAAATATCCCAGCTAATTAAATGAGATCGGTGCTATCAGGTGTTGTCACTGATTAGGAATCTGGTTGGAACAAAAACCTGCAGCCACAGGGGGTCCCCAGGACCGAGGTTGGGAAGCACTGTTCTATAAGACAGAGTATTTTTCTAGATAAGTAATTGCATTGAGCATATAATAGGAAGTTGGATAATAAACTTGAGGGTTAAATTACTGAGGAAAGTGTATTACTAATTTTGCACAGCATCTGATGGGGCTGTGCCTCACTGGCCTTAAATGCCGCAGAAACACTACTGAAAGGTGATTACAGTAACAGCACATTACAGAAGTGGGTTAATAACTAAATCTTATGGCAGTTTCTCAGCATCCTCCACTGACAGAAAAGGTCAAAGTGATGCTATGTCTCTTAAATGGAAAGTCCTGGTTAATGTTGGATTTGAAGTTTACTTTAGAATCTATGATGACACCTAAATTCATTATTTCTGGCTTGATCTGTAAAGGGAGATGATTGAGTTTTGCCATCAGTTCCTTGTTTTTTCACTTGAGACAATTAGTAGAACTTAAGAAAATCAACTGTTGATTCAGTCTGTGCTCCTAGACAGGCATAGTCATGGGGTTAAGAGCAGGGTAATCAGCATAATTGACCTGTATAGCTGTGTGTCATCTGCTTAGCTGTAGAAATTCACTTACCATAGATCCCGGAATATAAGCCGACCCCCTTTTCTACCTACTAAATTACATGTATTTGCCAATGACCGGTATTTTAGCCGACCCCCTTCTCCAAGCAAAATTTTCTGAAATTTCCTTAAAAGTGTCTCTTCAGGTATATTTATCATGTTTATCGACGAGAATTTGAGACTGCCGGCATTTTTGATGGAAACCAGGAAGTGATTGTGGAGACGTTTGGTGAAATGAAACCTTTGTTTTGAAACTATATATGCAAATACGGTACATTGGCGGGTGGATTTCTGGAGACTCGTTATAAATTTGATTAACTTAAATATGCAATACAGTGCACCCTTGACTTACGAACTTAATTCGTTCGCGAGGGCTGGTTTTAACTCAAGTTGGTTGTAAGTCAAGACTATTTTTCCCATAAGAAATAATGGAAATACCCATAATGCGTTCCGAACCTCCCACTGCAACACTTACTTAACCTTTTCATAATAAAAAAGGGTTGTATAATGTGCATAATTTACCAAAACACCAATAATTTTTCTAATGTACTAACCAAAAAGTTATAAAAATTGCCTAGCCTACCAGAAGTAGGCTAGATTAAGCTAGGAGCATGGTGGCATGCATGGTTGCAGCGGCTCAGGGCTCTCCTTTTCAGTGCACTTTTTTGTTGTTTTTGTACTTTTTTTTTTTTTGCTTCTTTGTGCATGATTGGTTCGGCGAACATCCGCTACACCCGTCAGAACCTTATAGACATCGGTGTCCAGAGCCAGACTTCTGTTTCGAGTGTTTTTCATCACACGCACAACATCCCAGACAACATAGTGAGACCAGCGGGCTCTCTGTGGATTGTTGTCAGGTCTAGGAGACGACGCAGACGGAGGAGGGAAAGAAAGCAGAAGCGGGGCCGCAGATCCGGCATTATGCTAAGGCTAAAGAAACAACCATACAAGCCCTATACAGAACTTTTTTTTTGCAACTTCTTTGCATCTTTTCGCACCATTTGTTTATTTGTTTATTTACTTGTTGTGTTCTACACATATGTCTGCACTGAAGGAGCTGCTTCTAATCTTATTGTACATGTGTATAGTGACAATAAAAGGCATTCTATTCTATTCTATTCTAGAAACAACAATTTCATACTGTACTCACCATTTAATTTGACATCTTTGGGCTGTAGGAAGGGAGGAGGAGGAGAATGAAACGGAAGGTGGTTATTGTTTAGAAGGAGCCTCCTTATGCAAATCTTTTCTTTGTAAAATTGTCGAGATGGTGGATTCAAACATGCTGTACATATTAGCGAGATCGGTCACACGAACAGCTCTCTCATATTTCCACACAATTTCCATCTTCGTTTCGATTGTGATCGCTTTCTTTACCTTCGTTACCTTCTCTTCCTTCCTTAGCAATTATGTGTCTTGCTTGCATGGTCTTAGTGAATTATATATATAGGTAAATCACTGCAATGACTGAAATTACATCCACAAACACATGTATCTGGGCTCCGACTGACGCTTACTAACGCTCTCGGTTGTTTGTTTACAATCGTGCAAGCGGATACACGTGACTGCATTCGGGTCGTAACACAAGATGTTGGTCGTAAATCAAAACAATGGTATTTTATTTTAAACTTCCCGATAATTTATTATAAATTTTAGTAATAAAATCAACAACTAAAACACTTTTTTGAATAAATTCTTTATTTAGTTTAAAGTACCGGCATGCAAAGTTACTTCTTCATCTGAAAGATGCCGCTGTGGTTTCATCATTAATTACTTCCGTATTCATCGGCAAAACTGGCATTGCGCTGGAAATCTTGAATCTGAAACGATACTCGTTGTATAAGCCAACCCCCAAACTCCAAGCCAAAAATCTAGGACGAAATTTTCGGCTTATATTCCGGAATCTACAGTAATATCTTTTAGGATAATTGTACCCTAAAGTACCGCTATTACATAATTACAAAAAAATTGTCAGTTTTTAGTTTTTTGCAATCCTTTCTTTGCTATTTTGAGTTATTGAGTGTAGATTGATGGATGGGCAAAAATGTCAAATTTATCCATTTAAAACTAAATCTACAATACAATAAAGTGTGCAGAAATTGAAGGGGTCCGAATACTTTCTGAAGCCACAGTAGATAGCACATTACTGTGTTGGTGGTAAACTACCTAATTGTTGTCTAATAAAACATCAGGGGCCTCATGCATAACGGAGTGCGTAGAATTCACACTAAAACATGGCGTATGGACAAAAGCGGAAATGTTCATATGCACAAAAAATCCAGATGCATAAATCTGTGCAAACGACAGCTTCCACGTTCTTCTACTACTTAAATCCCGGACAGTGTGAAAAGTAACGCATGTGCATGTAGATGTACCTGCTGCCACTCTGTAACTCCTCCCAGAATTTTGCCTCTTTGAATATGCAAATCAATATAAATAGCCCTTAAGCTCAGCGTTCTGTGAAAAGGCAATGGCGAAAGCAACAGGGAAACAGAAGAATTTCAGTGATTACCAAGTGGCAAGGAAAAACATATTATTTGTTGGTTTAAACAGTGGTATAGACAACAAAAGGAAGTTGATCGAGTGACATAGAGTGTTGGAGAAACTCGAAAGCTCAGATACAGTGATTTAAATACTCCGAGTGGTGCAGTGAGAGTAATATGGAAAAAGATGATCCACTGTGGCAACCCCTAACGGGAGCAGCTAAAAGAAGAAGAAGAAAAAGGTGCAGTGAGAGTAACAGCGCTAAAGCGTCCATGGTATTTGGAATAGTTTGGCCATTCCGTGGACCATTATATTGTTACAGGTTAATTACAATCAGATGCTTTAAACTAATAAACATTATGTGATGAATTTCAGTGTATATGATAAAGCCGCGTCAGGGATGTGGATCTAAAAAAGAAAGGGAAACCACAGTGGAACAAAAGCACTGCTTTGATGCTGGGTGCCACCAGTTTGCAAAACCACGCGGATAACTTGTGTATGCTAGGTTTTGAGCTAGCGTGAAAATGTGCATGGCTTTACGCCAAGTTTAGGTTTTATACATCACGATTTGAGCATGGAAATGGGAATACGCAACATTTTTGTGCGTACGCACTGTTTATACATGAGGCCCCAGGACACCAAATATCAAAACTGAAGAAGGAAACATGCCAAAAAGCTCTGGAAGATGATTGCTACAGTATCTCTGGTGCCATGATCAAGTTTTAAAGGTAATTGCATAGTGCATCAGTGCAGCAAATGAAGGAATTAAACAATCTCTTTCCTCTAAGACTTTGATCACCTTCATCAGAGCTGGAGGTCAGTCATCTCCCACCACAAGTCTTGCTCACAGCATGTGACTGGAAAATGGTTGTGGACTTGGGAAAACTCCACATTGAAATGACTACTCTCAGACCAGATCTCATCCTATTATCAGACTCTACCAAACGCACCATCTTAATAGAGCTGAGGAGCTGGGGAGGGCCATCTTGAGGAAGCATTTGAATGAAAACTTCACAAGTATGAGGGACTAATCACCCAATGTAGGCAGTCTAGTTGGAGAGTAAGATGCTTGCCAGTTAAAACTGGATTCAAGGGATTTGCGACACAAGCATTAGTTTGAGTCTTCACCATAGGGTTTAAAGGACAGATGCAATGGAGAGCGATCGGTGAAACCACCAATGTAGCAAAGAGAGCCTCAAGTTGGCTGTGGCTCGAAAGAACAGAACTTTGGGCTCACTTCTATTAGCTTCTTGACATCTGGAGACAAGCAAGAGTCTAATCAGCCCCTCCTGGGTCACCTGGGAAGGGAGTACAACGTTGAAAGATCCAAATCTCCTGAATATTCATGGAAAACCACTCAAGATGTGTCTAGCTGTGGCATCAAATGATGTACTGTATGCACATACTGTATGTGGTTTGGTACACAGATGTCATTTTCACACATATTTAGTGTATTTCCTGAAAAGTTTACAGTAAGAACTAGGAAGTTTGGTGTAAAATGCATGAGAAGAGCTTGTCCTTTTTTCATACCTTACATTTAAGGAATTCTGTTTATTATCTTGTGAACATGTGTCTTGGACTACATTCTGCATCTGCCTCTTATGAGTTGTATCTTGTACAATTTTAGAAGAAAAGAAATAAAGAATACCCTCAGCTGGTTCTTTTTGTTCCAAAGCCATAGTTTTTAAGATTCTCTCCCCATCACATGGAACAAGTTTGCAAAGAAGCTCCATTTCTGCACCTGTAATTTTAATCTTTTGATCACCACACACAAATGGTTGTTACTGGTGAACACGGAAATGTGCTGTAGATCAACTGGTATTAGACTAATAAATCCAAAAATTACATGGCAGTGGCCTGGTACAGCACCCACAACTTCACCTCAATCTGCTGATAGCTATTTATAAATGTCTCTCTACTAAGTCATCAGACTGACTCTAAGACCCTGGAAGCAGAATCACTAT
Organism: Polypterus bichir lapradei; assembly: GCA_026402145.1. Classification (NCBI taxonomy): domain Eukaryota; kingdom Metazoa; phylum Chordata; class Cladistia; order Polypteriformes; family Polypteridae; genus Polypterus; species Polypterus bichir. The sequence goes on from JANRMT010062819.1 coordinate 66,208,680, forward strand.
TTATGATTTAAGGTGCCAGTTCTCAAAATAAGGGAGTCACACTTAACAGCAAGTCACTCTAAGGGTACCACACATTACAGATGAGACATCAAGGTCAATATCATCTACAAAAAGAAGATGCTAACCTCAGATCCTTAAAGTGAATTGTTATGATTTAAGTGTGTTACAAAAGCAAAGAGGATGTGAGGCCTTGTAGAAGCTCCAAAAGCCAAGACAGGTCCTCCCAGCCTGCCTAGAATACACCTCACCCCAGTTAGGCTGACATCCCAACTCCACAGGCAGGCTTTGGCCTACACAGACCTAAACTGAGGAATTGACTTTTAAAGTTTAAAAATATACAACGGTATCAAAAATGACGTTCACGGGAGAGGATAAACTGTAAGAAACACTCTCACATGAGAACAAGGTTAATGCAGAATCTTACTAAATAAGGATCGTATCTGAAAGTGACAAAGGAGCAGAAAAGATGAAAAGGCAAAATGATTTGCCTAAAAAGGCAATTCCAGAGGAAACAAGACCCGATATATAAACCAGCAATCAGAATCCACAAAAACAAACAAAATCCACAAACCAGAAAATCAATACAATCTAAGAACTTTAATGAGCCTCTGGAGGATCTGCTCTTAGCTTCAGACCATAACTATAAAGGTTGAGGGTGGGCCTTCTGCAGTGACATCAGGGTGGCCCCGCCTCTTAGGGTCACACTCACAAAATGCAAGGTACATAAGAGAACAAGACAAAATACATAGAAACACAATATAACATTATTACATATACTTATATATATACATATAATTAAAGAAAACATAGCCAAAGAAAACATGATCGTAAATAAACAGAAAGATGTGAATTTAATAAACAACTACAAAAATATTAAATACACAAAAAATAAACCTATGCCAGGGTAATACTCCTGGCTGAACCCTAACATGAATACTCTCCAATCTTCAACTGGACATTGATAGAAATCAAAGGCATCAACATTTGATTTTCCAGTTGCTCTTTTCAGTCGTAAATTCATCTGTGTGTTTATCATTGTTGAACAGAGGTGAAGCAAACTCTTTGTCATGACTATGAACAGTTTTTAAAATTTCTCATCTGATTATTTCATGTATTTCTATGATTGTTTTCTTCTTTTTAGGAGTTTCTGTATATGTGAAATTCACCTTTGTAATTGGTTTTCCCTTCTAGGATTATTTTCAGCATCTTACAAACACTTTGAGTCTTGGTGTGCCTCCATTTTGGTTTCCTTATGTTTTGTACAGTAGTTGCGTTTGCACATTGCTACTATGTGGCAATTAGAGGTCACAACCTGGGATGTCACGAGTACAACAATTTTATAGGTCAGCGTCAGGCATCTTCCATTGTCTACGTTTGCGTAAGTGTAATAGCTTTGCGAGTGATTTGAGAGTTTGAGACTCTTCAATTGTTTGTCAACAAATTGTAGTGAATTGTTTTTGACTTTGATTTTGTTTTAAGTGCGCTGTCACTTTGACTTCCCAGCACTTGACCCTAGCCAGCCTTTACGCTTTGCTTCCACATTTTTCCATCTCCTGGTTCTTTTTATAGCCTCTCGACTGTCTGGCTTGCCGGACACCACGTTCTGCAGGGAAAGCACTCCAAACAAAAATGAACTAGGGTTCAAGCATTGGGACCAATCATACAGTAAATGACAGAACAGTTAAAGGGTAAATTGTTGCTATCAGGTAGTTTGAACTAGAAATACGCTTAGGATATAGAAAAGTATTATAAGAACATGGGAAAGTAAGCATTGTTTTATACTAAATATTAAACATGTGAGTGTAAGGATTAAAAAGATTCATATCTACATATTCTTTATTATTTTGCATGAGTTAGAAAACATCAGATGTGCTAGAGAACCGAAGGATGGGCCCCCTCTTTGGCTGTAAATAATGGTAGCAAGCAAGAACAGTCCTTATCAAACAGATGAGATAGACAGAGCAGGATCTGACAACGTCTCAACTAAGAATTATTGGTGGAATTCATTATAGGCAAGATTAGAGCAGTGGGATGTAAGGATTCAGATGAGGAAGAATAATAGCTTAAATGATAAGAATTGTAATAAAGGTAAAAGGTGCTTATGGCTGGAGACTAATTGATCCGTCTGAGTTGAGTCTGTATGTGCAATAAAGCCTGACTCTGCTGCCTGTCCTGAGACTCCGAGTGTCTGCACCAGTCTGCTTCAACGAGGACCTCTAATTTTATTTAGAAAAAATATATAATTATGAAATTATAATTATGTAACATAACACATATCAACTAATGTATGCTAGTAATAAAGTTACTCAAGTTTAGGGTTCTTTTTTTACTTCTTCCTCAACTTTTCAGAATAAACACTCAAAGAGTGGACCATTGCCAGGAATCTCTTTGTCTTTATTAATCTTCAAAAAAGAGCCAAAAACAGAACTAAACTTCTGCTTACTGAGCACCATTGCGCACACATTCTCTTCTCTTCCCTTTCTTCCTGAATGCATCAAAAAAGCTGGCTGTTCACCCCAAAACACATTTGAATATTAGTTTGAACCTGCATTCATACATTTCACCTTACACAACTATTCCCTTTTCATTTCGAATCCCACTACTACCACCAGTGTACACTAATAATAAAGCTACTAACATTTAAGATTCATTATTTCTTCTTCCTCTACATTTCAGAGTAAAACCTCACCGAGTGGACTGTTGGCAGGAATCTCTTTGTCTTTATAAATTTTCAAAACGAGACAAAAACAGAAGCAGCCTTCTGTGTACTGAACGCCACTACTCATATATTGTCTATCTCTTCCCTCTCTTCCTGAATATAAGAAAATAAAGTGGGAGACCATTCAGCCCATCCAGCCCGTTTGTTTAGCTAATCTCTAAGCTGTCTCAATATCTCCTCCTGATTCTTCTTAAAGGGTCTTAAAGTTTCTGCTTCAACTCCATGTCTCAGTAGTTTATTCCAGAGTCCCACATCTCTTTGTGTAAAGAAGTGCTTCCTGGCTTCAGTTTTATATGTACTTGCCCTTAATTTCCACTAATGTCCTCAAGTATGTGATTCACCCTTAAGCCGAAAGAATGTTTGCAGTTTACCTGGATTTAATATTTAAATATTATATAGTACAAACCCGTATTCAGATATTTAACCTTACACTAATAAAACTATACAAATCTGACATTTCACTTTTTAAAGCTCTTAATATACAATAAGGAAGATATATTTTTCCATACACTGGTAATAACATTCAGGCTTAATGTACAAATTTTAATTTTAAGTAGAATTCTATGTAAGGATTAGAATGAAATAAAAAGAGGCCATTACAGCTGAGCAAAATGGATTAGGCTCTTGGCAGAAAACTCTTCCCAAATATGCACTGGTATCTCTTTTTAATTTTAACTTTGTAAAGTGAAATACCGTTTCTGCTAATACCAGAATTTGCTCACCCTGATCACATTTCATTATATCAAGTGACTGCTATCTGGTTGATTAAACAAACGGCAGTTAATTCTTTATTTATTTCTTCTTATATTTGACCCATTTTATGTTCCTTGATTAAATATAACTAGCATAGCTGGAACTTAGTGTCAATGTGAATATACTTCATAAAGCTGCTATCCATCTTCTCAGGCGATGGTGTTTGAATGGGTGATAGTGAATAAAATATGAATTCTTTAAAGTGTTTATGTAAGAAGGATTAACAACAGTAAGTAATAATTAATTTTTAATTTTATTTATTACCCATACAGTAACTTTGAAATGTTTCAGTACATCATGGATAGGCAGTGACAACTTTAAAACAGAAATAAATCAATTGCAGAGAGTAGTGGAACAGGCAGTAAACGTCCTGATATAATCTGGCAATAATAAAACTGTTAAAAAAAAGAAAAATATCATTACTGTTTTGTACCTTTGATTCCAAGTAAATGCCACCAGTGAAAGTATTAACAGGTTGTTGGTGTTACTTACACTGAAAGTAAAAAGTTGTGTTTCAGGTAAACATTTGGATGTTTTAATGCTTGCAGATGCTGGCTGTCAGCCACATTCAGCCTTAGACTCTGCGACGCCCTCACATTCCCTCACAGCCGAGTTTTGGGAGTAGAGCTGACAGCTACATCCAAGTAATCAGGCACAGAGAAGTCTGTTAACCAGACAAAGATTTACCCATTCTGTGAAAAGTGTCTGGCATACAGACCTCCAGTTGCAGATCCTATTACTCCTACTGCTGGGTTTGTTTTGAATGCTCTCAAAATGGCAAACAGGTGTGAGGCCTTTAAAAAACTCATGAACCAGGCCAGGGCCTTCCCCTAGCCCATCTAGAATAGACCTCACCCTAGACAGGCTGACCCTAAACTCCACAGGAAGACTCTGGTCTATCAACATGAAGATCTGGCTTCAAAAGTTCATATTATACATAAATGTCTCACAAGGGGGACAAACTGTAAAAGAATGTCTGGCTTGAGAGACAAGTCCAATACAAAGTATTTCAAAATGATTATGTTTATTTGAATAAAAAATAAGAGCATAAATAGCACAAAGACAAAAATGCAAATGCAAAAAGAATTTGCCCAAGGAGGTGAAACACAACGAACAAATCCAATCTGTAATCTAGTAATCATAAACCCAAGACAGATGCATAAATCAAATACCAGAACAAGGATACTTACAAAAATGCACTCAAAAATGAACCACTGATGGATCCATACCTCAGTCTGGCCATATATATATATATATATATATATATATATATACCTGTATATATATATATAAAATCCAACGTTTGTCTGTATGTCTGTCTGCTTTTCACAAGAGAACTACTTAATGGATTTAGATCGGGTATTTTTCTATAATTTGCTTGAACATTCCAGTTGATTTTGCGACTTCTCTCATCGTGCTAAGTATTATAGTTCGCTTGCAGTACCGATTTATTTGTGCGAACTTGAGAGAGGCGCTGCGGGCTGAGGGGAGAGGGGAGGCCCTCTTCAGTCATGTGCCAGCCTCCGTTCGAGCCGGTCTACCTCTCGCCACGTGTTGGAGCGTACCTTGCCTCCACTTAGCTAGCGATACCTGTTTGTTCAAGAGACATTATTATTTACAGATTGTTAAGGAGTAACGTTTGACATTTTTGAGAGAGAGATCAGAGCTACATATGTTTTAGAGGGTAGCTGCTGATTTCCAGAGATATCACGGCCATGTGTTTTTCTTACCACGCGGGGGATGTTCTCCCATCATACCTGAACATGATCAGATGCAGTGTCAACGTCCATTGATTTTTAAAATTTGTCCTGTTTCACTACTATGTGGGCACAGCTGTGGGGACAGTTAGTATAAACTAAAGGTGGCCCTGGCTGATGGGGTTCCACCCATAAAACTCAAGGGACACAAGAGAGCAAATAACACAGAAATAATAAACAGAACAATATGACAAAAATATACAAAAACCTGAAAAAAAATATGCAGAAATTCAGGAAAAGAAAATAATTATAAGTCAGGTATCATATGACATTTGGGCCATGTAATGTCATTCAGATGTCTGAGGCCTGGCACAGGGCTCCCTTGAAAATGTGCCATTCAGGGGGCCCCAAGACTGAAGCAGTGGTTTAGAGGGTTTATTTGTGTGCATATAAAGGTTGTCCCGTGTCTTTCATGTATATTTATCTGATATAGTCCTTGTACAATCAAATATGTTTGGGTTACTTGAAAAATAACTTATTGTACATCTGGCTGACAAAACAGAGAAAGTGGAGGAGTTCCTGCCGGGACGTCCCTTCTGTGTGTGTGCCAGGGGAGCAAGCATGGGCTGCATAGTACCTCAACCGGACCACTTGGTGGCAGCCCCCCAAGGTGACTGTGGTGCCTCAGATACCTGCAGGGCTCCATGGGAGATGGAGTTCTCCACAGTCCTGTTGGGATCTGCGGTGGCCGCCATGGGGTGCTGCAGCTGGGACTCCTGAGCCAATATGGGCAGTTTTTTCACCACACCCGGAAGTGCAGCCGGAACTCAGTAATACAAGCACCTGAAGCACTTCCGGGTGAACCATAAAAGGGACCAGGAGCCACCACTCAGGGAGCCTGAGTCGGGAGGAGGAGGACAACGCTTGCCAGGAGGAGGAGTGGTGTGTAGACCAGTGTGTTTTGTGTAACGCGTGAGGTATTTTTGGGACTGTGTACTGCCTGTGGGACAGGGGGAAGACGTGCCCATAGGTGAAGAAAAATAAAAGTTTATTTGGTTTTTATACGTGCCGCCGGTGTCACACTGTGTCAAGTCAGCGCCTATATAGCACCTTTTTTACAGCCTGGATTTATAAACTCAAATACATTCAAAAACTAAAATTTATCTCTTCCCCAAATCTATAAATTAATAACATGGCAAAGCTCAAAATTAGTCTAGATCGGCAAAATTCACTAAAGCATTTTTCACAAGTGTGGAACTAGCCCCAGACACAGACAGGTAGACATGTTTAATCACCACCACACGTTTATTTACACTAATATTTACAAGTTCAAGTGTCTCACAGAACCCCCAAGACTTCTCCAAAGTCCAGGCCTCACACACTCTGCCTTACTCTTCAGGCCGCCTCCACTCTCTTCCTTAAGCTCTCATCCTCTCCTCGCCCCTTTTATAGTCACCCGGATGTGCTCCAGGTGCTTCCCGGCCATCTTCCACTGGCACACCCCAGTGTGGCAGAAGTGCTGGCTGCACAACCGGAAGCACTCCGGGTGTCCCCAGTCCTCTTCATCCCAGCACTTCCGGGTGTGGCGGAAGTGCTGAGGTCCAGGGCTCCAAAGGCAGCGGGGTGCCCCCTGGTGGTGACCACGGGCCCCTACAGGGTTGAGCATCCAAGCTCTCTACCCGTGGTCCCCAAAGCAACCAGGGAGGCCGCCCCCTCATGGTCTGGAGGAGGTGCAAGCCCTCCTCCAGTCCTCTTGGGCGTCCCGGCTGGGCAGCAGCCCCAGCCATTCGCCACACAAGGAATTTGCTGAATATATCTCTGAATATTTACCTGGAAATTTGCTGTGCTGTCAGTTCAGTTGAACATTTTTTCCCAGTATTTCATGATGCTTTGTAAGGCCAGCGTGATATCACAGAGCTGCAGCAGCCATGCACAGAAATTTATTTGTGTACTGTAAGGTCGCTGCCTGATTTGCTTTGCATGTGCAAGATATCTTTAAAAAAATATATATATTTTCATTTGAGTGGGACATTATCTGACCATAATAAGAATTTTATAAGTAATGTCACTGGATATAAAAGCACTGCTCCCTGTGTGCTAGCTTAGTCTCTTCACAGCACAACATGGCTAATTATGTATGATAATTAGAAATGTACACATACCACTCAAAGCAATCCTTAAAGAAGCGCTCCCTCTTCTTACATCAGCATTATTAATAATAATAACAAAAGATTTATTACTATTTACAAGAAAAAAACTGCAAAGAATCTGTACAGATGGAGACGAAACAAAAATGACATTCCAGCTGCAGCAGGAGCCATAACTTCAAACAAGAGAAGAAGCCAGCCCCATTCATGGCACGGTCAGGATTGGAACTGTGGCCACAGTGAAATACACTATATATTTTCTTTACTCATTGCTAGTTTGTGGCTTTTTTTTGCAATTTGTCTGTGATTATCACTTTGTCTGCGTCTCTTGTTGTTTGATGTACGGTGTCTGCAGTGGTTAGCACTGCTGCATCACAGCCCAGATTCACATTTTTGGCCACAATAATCAGTCCAGTATACTGCAGTTGGCAAGACCACGTTCCTAACCCTCAGGGACAATTAAAAGAGCAAAGCAGCATTATAATCCATTCAAAATTGAGTTCCTGCTCCTCCATTGACTTTAATGCATTTCATGGAATTTGACAAAGTTCACAAATAATTTTTGTAATTTCATAGAACTCACAGTAAAGCAAATTCCATGGTCATCACTATTCACAAAATACTAAAATCTGTGTCAATAATCTTTAAATCCTAAAGTCCACATTCATTTTAACCTCTCAATTCATATACCAGTGAAGGATACCAAGAAAAAATAGGATGGAAAAGGGTCAATTAGTTGTGATTCATAACATTTTATTTTTGGAAAAATCCAGGAAACAAATAGGTTTATGAATCAGATTAATTCAGAAACAGGAGAGCCAGAAGGTAATCAGGGAAGCTTGTCAGCATTTTGTAAAATACAACGCTTGCAGAAAGTAGTTTTGTGGTAAAGTCGAGCATACAATTGGTCAGCCATGCAGTGTTTGCTCTGTCTTTGCCTAGAGAGGTAATGTCCTACACAGCACAGTAGTCATTTGCTACCCACTGCGGGCCTGTGATCCTGCTTTTTTTCTTTCAATAAAGGTTTTATATCCCCTTTCCTCTTTTGAAATGGATCTATGGACCCGTTTTTGGGTTTGCAGGCCACATATCTGCTTTGTGACCTTTGAAAAGCAGGCTTGTTACGATTAGCAGCACACAAAATGGTGAAAATGATGAGCACACCGCCAAATACCACAAGTTAGAGAAGGAATTCACTTAGTCTGAAGCTAAAGTAGGCCTCACCCCAGGCAACCAGATTCCATACTTAACAGGCTGGCATCCAGGTCTGCACAGGAACAAAATGAGGCTTGAACTTTTAAAAGTTTGAAATACTCAAAAATACACAAACTACACTTCATGGAAGAGGGAAATAGAAAACCTCTGGCTTTTAGAACAACGCAAAACAATGTACAGTAATCCCTCGCTATATCGCGCTTCGACTTTCGCGGCTTCACTCTATCGCGGATTTTATATGAAAGCATAACTAAATATATAACGCGGATTTTTCGCTGCTTCGCGGGTTCTGCGGACAATGTGTCTTTTTACTTCCTGTATATGCTTCCTCAGTTGGTTTGCCCAGTTGATTTCATACAAGGGACGCTATTGGCGGATGGCTGAGAAGCTAACCAATCAGAGCACGCAGTTAAGTTCTCCTGACTGAGAAGCTAACCAATCAGAGCTTGCAGTTGAGCTCCTGCGTGCTGAATGCAGTGTTAACCAGGAAGTCTCATCTCGCTCATTCAGCATCAACGTGTTTCGCTGTGTAAAGAGTTGTGCTCTTTTGTGTTTATCTTTGTGCATAGTCAAGCCCTTCATTATGGCTCCAAAACAATCTGCTACTGCTTCAGGGGCCGTGCCCAAGCGCAAGAAGAAGATGTTAACGATTGCCGAAAAGGTAATTGTTTTGGATTTGTTGAAGGCTACGATTCTTTTTATTTAAAAAGTAGGAAAGGAATATAAGATCTACGGCTGCAAGTGTCCTTTTAACCAGGGTGCAAAACGAGTTGTAAGTGGATGTAATAAGGCAGTAGTCTGGATGGAATCTGCTTTAGGGATTTGGATTGAAGACTGCCAGAAGAAGAACGGCAGTGCTACACAATCGCCTGAAGTGACTCCTTTACAAGGGCTGTAACGCTCTCCTTTGTTGTGCTGTAAAATTAAACTCATTGTTATCGGACAAGTCATCGTGTCATTGTTGGTGAGTAACCATAATTAATTTTCTTCTTACAGTGCTTAGTACATGTACGTACGTTTAGTGTCACTGTACACACATTTACTGTATACTATTTTTCTTGCATTGTACGTATTTATTGCTGGTGACCTGTCTATCGTAATGGCTGTAACATATGTGATATCGGAGACACTCAATATCTTTAAAATAATATTTAGGTTTTACTGTATATAAACAGTGTGTTTATGTACATAATTTCAATGAATCTTACCTAATATCTAAGAGAATACAAAGGGATTATGCTGTATAACTCTGCGGGGAATATTTATAAACAGTGCGGGAGAGTTTATAAGGGCTTAAAATATATAAAAATAACCATACAAACATATGGTTTCTATTTCGCGGATTTTCACCTATCGCAGGGGGGTCTGGAACGCAACCCCCGCGATCGAGGAGGGATTACTGTATGTTAAAGAATTTAATAAATTATTGGAAAGGATAAAAAAGAAAAAGGCAAACTATATGGTTAAAAGGGTATGTCTAAAAAGGCAAGTCAAAGGCAAAATCAAAGAACAGAGCAAAAACTCTACAAAAGCAGAGAATCTAAAAAGTACTTATAGCAATGATGAAGACTGCCCAACGAACGTCTCAGAGACTCACTCCTCACCATGAATCATAAAACCTGAGGGTGGTCCCTTGGCAGAGATGTAAAAGTAGCTCCAAAATTTTGGGATTTCAACCGCAGAAATCAGAGAGTGTAGCTTGGGGCTCGTATGTACAATAATTAACAATTACATGACTTGTACATAAGACAATTCTAACAGAATTTACATAAAAGAAAACGATAGGAACAATAATAATTCCAAAGCAAAAATAAAAAGGAAAATATATCTAAACCTCTGTGGTGGGCTGGCGCCCTGTCTGGGATTTCCTTCCTGCCTTGCGCCCTTTGTTGGTTGGGATTGGCTCCAGCAGACCCCCGTGACCCTGTAGTTAGGATATAGCGGGTTGAGTAATGGATGGATGGATATATCTAAACCTGGAAATAAACCCTGACTGAAATGTAAGAAAGCTCACCTTTTTGCTCTTGAGGTGGAAGTATGGGCCTGATTTTGACTTTGAGGCCTCCTTTGCAGTTTCATGAGCCCTGGTTCATAACAGCATGCATGTTATGTTACTCTCTGTTCATCACTGTGTGCAGCTTCCTGCCCTTTAATTCAATTGCCTACAGAAAGTTCACACTCACCCCATCTAGATGGCACTGTTTGTCTAATTATCATGACAAAAAGCACTTTTAGACTGAAAGTTGCAACTAATGACTGCTATGATGTGATTTCAAAGTTAATTAAAGGTGTTTTCACACCAAGTATGTTTGGAGACTGATTCAGTCTCAAAGCCTCTTGTTCTGTCTTATGATCTCCCATTAACAAAAGGTGTACATTGATTTGTAATTAAGTAGATCAAACCAACAATACACAATACAATGCAATTTATTTTTTGTATAGCCTAAAATCACACAAAAAGTGCCACAATGGGCCCTGCCTCTTGACAGCCCCCCAGCCTTGACTCTCTAAGAAGACAAGAAAAAACTCCCAAAAAACCCTTGAAGGGAAAAAATGGAAGAAACCTTGGGAAAGGCAGTTCAAAGAGAGACCCCTTTCCAGGTAGGTTGAGCATACAGTGGGTGTCAAAAAAGGGGGTCAATACAATACACAGAACAGAACAAATCCTCAATACAGTATAAAAATAAAAATTTTAGAAGTACGGAGTAGAATTTAATAGTAAATGATATCACATAATATGATTTTGTATCACATAATACAGGGTTGGTATGAAGCAAATGCCGTTTGCGACTGATGATCAAACCCCCTAATCTTACACTGCAAGAGTGATGTGCACAGAAGGGGCGTCCTCTTGATGCGATTTGCAAGATGGCATGATGCAGACACTGCGAGGGCATCAACTTTGATACCATCTTGTAAATGTGAATCTAACATTCCCAAGTGACTATTATTAACAAATATTTACTGGCCTAAAGACAGAAGGCATGTGATTTGATATAACTTAAATAGAGGTGACGTTCAGGCTGTTGAAAAGTGAATATGCAACATCATACGATGTAATTAAATTCACACAATGCATTTATTGTCTAAATTAAAATTAAGGCACATTACTGTATGCCCTCAGCAGAACCTGCCATAGAGTTGCCAGATGAAATGTGTCCTTTCGTTAGCCTGCACAGTACTGCATTTTCATATTCTCTTCTGGTACTAGGGTGTTGTACCTTGTTAGCCATTATGGATTTAATGAGAAATCAAGCAAAATGACACCCTTTATTGGCTAACTAAGAAGATTACAATATGCAAGCTTTCGAGGCAACTCAGGCCCCTTCTTCAGGCAAGATTTAATACAAAAATGGGAATTCCTTGTGATTATATAGACACTTTAAGTGAGACTTCTTAGATGTAAAAAATTAATAGACCTCTTCAGGCTAAGATTCATTTAGCGAAAGAGGAGAACGATATATAGTCATGATCTTTTGATAAGATAATCCATCCATATGATAACTGTCCAACAGTCTTTTGAAGATTTTGATGAGTTTTTCCATACAATGTGGATCTGTAGTCAAGCTGTCTGGATGAGTCAGAGAGATGTAAACAATCTTAATATCTGGTCATGAAACTCTTGTCTTTATTTAAACAATGTTGTAATGTGTTAAATTTTAGCATCAGTTTAACTCCCCATTCTTTTCTCTCTTGTCGTGTCTTGAAGTTGCCCATAAGCACTGTTAATTAAAGTCCTTCTCACAAAGTCTATGGCTGTTGAAGTGAGATCCTACAGGAATATCTCTCTTGCCACGTTTAATGTAGAACCTGTGTAAATTCATTCTTTGGTGGAGTGTTTGTCCAGTTTCTCCCACATAGAGTGCAGTGTCGGGACATTTCATACAGAGGATTAGGCAGACCACATTAGATGATCTCTTTATGCAATATAGAGTGGCAGTGTAGTATAACTACACGATGTGTAATATTAATGTGAGCATGTGTGTTTTCTATAGGCAGGGAGATGTACCATTCATTACCTGTCGGCTCACCCAGGGAGCTTCAGACAATTAGTTGCTGCAAGTTTGGTTCTAGTTAGCCAATAAAAGGTGTCATTTTACTTGACTTCTCATTGGGTATTCTCTTCTAGTTATGAGATCAAAGACATTCTGCTTGCAAATCTCTGCTTGGTAAACATACCACATAATCGTCAAAATATACCAGCACACAAACACAGCTCTTGCTGAATCTTCCTCACAGTTTTTCCTATGGACTTTCTATCTAATGAATGAAATCCAAAACATATTTTTATAGTTACTTGTGATTAGCTTGCAAGATGCCAGTGAACGAACGGCCAGTGAAACAAAGTAATTCATCATCTCCTGATTGGAAATAAGGCAAATAGACTACGAGCGTGAATCTCTAGTATGTTCTGGAGTACTTTTTTGTTTCCCATATTAGTTTTTGGAACAGGAGGATTTTGGATTTTGTAACAGTTTTTATACTAAAAATGTACTTACTATAAGTGCATTTTTTTTGCATCTTTCCGACACTATGTTGGTTTTCAGTTGTTGAGGTGTTGCCACCATTCAGCTAAGGAACTGAGCCAGATGTGCCGACTACTAACATGGTCATCATGACAGTGTAAAGATGAAATTATGCACTTGCTAATTATCCAAGTTTCTGGAGACCAAAACATTTTCTGTATGAGTATATTTTGATAGAATTCCTGACAAAAGATTTAAGGATTGTTTTCTTTGACTTTGATTTTCTGGTTTTGTTGTAAGATCGGCAGACCTCTCTTTAACAAACTTGGAAAGGAATCCTGACTTACATCTATCTCCTGATCCTTCCTAATATACAAGGGATGCTCAAAAAGTTTTCACACTTTTAAATTTTAATTGGAAACAGTGAAAGTGTGAGGAGTGGTAATTGGGCATTAAAAAAGTGGTACGATGCTGGGATTGTGATTGCATCACAAAGGAAGGTAATTATGTAGAAAAGTGCTCGTAATTTGTTTTTGAAATTCTTAATAAATACAGTTAAAAAAAAGTGCAGAAACGTTTTGAACATCCCTCATATATACTGTCTCTCTTCTTCTGTTGGGATGGGCTTTGGCTTCTGCACCCCTAAACTGGATTAAGTTTGAGAATGAATGAATAGATGGAACGAACCATTGATAAGTGGATCACGCATGCTGCCTTGCAGGTTAAGTTTTTAGCCTGATTTCTATGGAGTTTCCACATTTTTTCCATGATAGTTTTGTTCCATTTTCAGGTACTCTGGCTTTCTACCACAACATAAAGACATGTAGATAGATAGATAGATAGATAGATAGATAGATAGATAGATAGATAGATAGATAGATAGATAGATAGATAGATAGATAGATAGA
>JANRMT010062819.1:66222594-66239157 GCA_026402145.1 Polypterus bichir lapradei
AGATAGATAGATAGATAGATAGATAGATAGATAGATAGATAGATAGAAACTTTATTAAACCTCAAGAAAATTTTAAGATTACAGAAGCAAGCAAAAAAGACACAAATATACACATAACAGGAATTTTAATACTCGTAAGTATTCTAACAAGGTACCAATACACATATAACAAGAATTATCTGTAAGTAAAATAACAAAGTGTAGGTATTTACTAAGTGGAAAGTGATTAGAATTGCACATACTTAGCAGTTACAGTTTCACAGTACAGGATGTCAGTCATTGGCACAGTATCAAGGCACATAGCGTCATTGTCTGTTAAGCTGTCTGCTAGACCAGCTCAGTATCATTTCACACACAGGGAACAAGACCACCTCGAGTGAATGGTGACTCATTATAAAGCCCGATGGCAGAGGGTGAAACAACTTTACATGGTGCTCCTTGGAGCAATGCAACTGTCTCAGTCTGTTACTGAAGGTGCTCCATTTTTTTTTAGCCAAACCTTGTACAGAGGTGAGAGTCATTGTGTGGGATAGTAAGCAGCTTGCTGAATGACCCCTGGTTTACCTTTTCCTCCAGTGAGTCCACTCTGACTCCCACGATTGAACTAGCCTTTTTAATCAGTTTATTTTGTCTGTTAGCATCTCCTGCACTAAAACCATTTTCCCAACACACTAACAAATAGAAGATGGCGCCGGCCACTACATACTGGTAGAAAGCATGTAAGAGTGGCCTGCATACACCAAATGACCTAAACCTCCATAGGAAATAGAGATAGCTCTGATCCTTCTTGTATACAGCCTCTGTGGTGGTACTCCACTCAAGCCTGCAGTTCAGATACGCCCCAAGGTACTCATATGTCCTCACCATCTCCATATCAATGAGAATAGAGGGAAGAATGTGCTTGAACCTCCTGAAGTTAACAATTATCTCCTTTGTCTTATTGATGTTGTGCTACATGCAATTTAGTTTGCATCATTTAATAAAGTCTTTCATTAGTGCCCTATATTCTCTTGCCCACCACTGACCACTGCCCACCCATCTATGTCTGTCCTCAAAGAATATCTGCACATGACATGATTCCGTATTGTATCTAAAGTATGGGATGTACAGGGTAAACAGGAAGGGAGCCAGTTCAGTTCCATCTGGACACCCTGTGTTACTCATGACTATGTAGGAAATATAGCTCTTAAGCCACACAACTGTGGTCTGTCAGTTAGGTAGTCCATTATCTAGGATACAATAGTAACATCAACCCACATTGACTAGAGCTTCTCCCCCAGCTTGGAGATGAATAAATTAGTGAAGTCGAAAGACAATATTCTCACCCTGCTGTCCTCTTTCTCTAAATAGGATCAGACTCTATTCAGCAGATAGATGACAGCATCAATCACCCCTATGTGGCCCTGGTAAGCAAACTGCAGAGGGTCCAGTACTGTTCTCACCAGGGATTGCAAGTGAGTCAATATTATTCTAGAGTGAGATCAGAGCCACTGGTCAGAAGTCATTTAAGACTTTTGGCAGCACTATCTTGGGGTCTGGTACCATACAAGATGATTTCCATACTGCTGGTATCCTTTGCGGGATCAGACTCATATTGAAGATATGCTGAGAAACTCCACACTCAGTACATTAGGTTAAACACCATCGGGTGCAGCAGTGTTAATTGGTGACTTCAAACTTGCTTGGTGTGACTCAGTATGCCCTCTGTTAGAACAGCATCCCACCCTGCTCCCCCTGACATGGACTTTGACTTCTTAAAACCCTGGGTGCAGAACATAATCAAGGGATGACCTTCTTGATGGTGTTCCAGGCCTCTTGTTGATCACTACTGGTGGCCTGTAGTGGCAGAGGGAGGCAGACCACCTTTTCCTTTGGACAGTGAGTTCATATCATCTCCATTATTATTCAGCTTTCAGCCTGATCCTCATGTAAGGGAAAGTCAGCCTCATTTGAAACGAAAATTCTGTAACTGGTGTCTTAATGAAGTTGTAAAAGTAATGCAAGAAGCTCTTCTTGACACAGGTGACAGAAAACCGGATCAAATAGATCTGGTAAATGCTTCCATTGAATGGAATTTTAACACATGAATCTAAAGACTGAGACTGGATTGAAATGCAAGAATAAACATTATCAGTCTTGAAAAAGGAGATATTGATATTGGCAGACATTTGCAAAAGAGCTAACTGGCAGCAGTAAATAAATAAAATTAAGCATTTCCTCCCACTCCAATGTTCCCAGTCGAGCCTTTATGACTATTAATATTTCCCTGGGGCCAAATATACTAAAGGAAAGCCTACATATCTGTTCAGAAATAGTCACAGAATGCCTTTGGAGTGACAGGAAGCACTAAGACTGTAAGAGTTTTACCCTCCAGAAAAATACTCAGATGAGTATTTTTAGAGCTTTGACTTTTTCAACAAAAACAATGCTTTTATTTTGGGTACCTTAAGTGTATATTTTTATTAATGTGTTTCTGCGGAGGTCCTGTACAGAATAAAGTGGGTTGTGGAAATATTTATTTCATAAGACAACTTGACTAATTTCCTCAGCTTTCCTCAGCCAGATCTTTCTCAGACATACATTTGTTAACTCTGGCTGTCTTCTTGGTTTAAAGAAGATGTTGTGGAGTGCTGTCCAGGCTTTTGTCAAGAAGGCTCACCAGCGCCTCTACTACTTTAGACATTTGAGGGCAGCTTGCATTTCTCTCTCTTTTCATAGTCGATATCCTGATATAGCACGTTCTTGGTTCAAGACTGTAAAGCCCCCCAGAAGGTGGTGATGGTGGCACAGAACATTACCTGCACCCAACTGTCTTATGCTGAGGACATACAGTGCCTTCAAAAAGTATTCAGATCCCTTGACTTTTTCACATTTTGTTTTTTTTGCAGCTTTGTGCTATAATCATTTAAATTGTTTTTCCTCTTATCAAGTAACACTTATTACCCAAGAAAGGCAAATATAAAACAGGATTTTAAAAATGTTTTGCAAATTTATTAAAATAAAAAAAATGAAATATCACAAATATTCCGACCCTTTACTCAGTACTTTGTTGAAGCACTTTTGGTGCAGCCATGAGTCTTCTTGGGTTTGACACTACAAGCTTCACACAACTGGATTTGAGGATTTTCTGCCATTCTTCTCTGTAGATCCTCTCAAGCTCTTTCAGGCAGGAAGAAGACTGAGAGTGGACATGTTTGGAGATGTTTGATTGGGTTCAAGCACAGGCTCTGGCTGGGCAACTCAGCATTACCAGAGTTTTTCTCAAGCCACTTCTGTGTTGTCTTTGGTTTGTGCTTATGGTTATTGTCCAGTTGGAAGGTGACCCTTCAGCCCAGTCTAATGTCCAGAGTGCTCTGGAGCAGACACTATTTACAAACTCTCTTTAGTTTTACTCTGTTTAGCTTTCCCTCAACCCTAACTAATCTGCTAGGCCTTGACAGTGAAAAACAAGCCCACAGTAGGATGCTGGCACCACTATGCTTCACTGTTGAGATGGTATTGTGCAGGTGATGAGAGATATCACACTTAGAACTGAGGCCAAACAGTTTAATTTTAGTTTCATCAGACTAGAGAATCTTGTTTCTCTCAGTCTGAGAGTCCTTTAGGTGCCTGTTTGCAAATTCCATGCGGCCTTCATGTGTCATCCAGCAACTCTGTCATAAAGCGCAGATTAGTGGAGTGTTGCCGTGGTGGTTGTCCTCCTGGAAGTTTTTCCCATCTCCTCACAGGTTTTTCTGAGCTCATCCAAAATGACCATCAGGTTCTTGTTCTCCCATGATTGCTCAGTTCGACCATGCAGTCAGCTATGGAAGAGTTGTGGTTGTTCCAAAATTATTCCATTAAAGAATTATGGAGGCCACTGTGGTCTTCTGGACCTTTAATGTTGCAGAGATTTTTGTAGCTTTCCCCAGATCTATGCCTTGACGTAATCCTGTCACTACCCACCGCAAGAAATTTTTTCAACCTCATGGCTTGATTTTTTGTTCTGATAAACAATGTCAGTTGTGGGATCTCATACTGAGAGCTGTGTGACTTTCCTAATCATGTGCAATCAATTGAATTGACCACAGGTGGATTCCAGACAAGGTGTAGAAACATCTCAGTGATAATCAATAGAATGGGATGCACCTGAGCCAAAGATGAAGTGTCTTAATAAAAGGGTCTGAATACTTGTGTGAATGAGATATTTCAGTATTTTTATTTTTAATAAATTTATTAAAAAAAAATTATTATAAAAAATCCTCTTTTCGCTTTGTTATTCTGTGGTTTAATGAGAGAAAAATCATTTAAACAATTTTTAGCAAAAAGCTGAAAAATAACAAAATGCATAAAAACTGAAGATGTCTGAATATTTTCTGATCACAATATGCAATGGTCATTGTCTTAGAAAGGCAAACTGGATAACTGAAGACCTCATTCATCCTGCATAGCTGCTTTTCTCTCACCACCCTTTATCCAAACAGTACACAGCAATTGGTGCTCACACCAGTAGATTCATGGACTCTTTCTACCCACAAGTCATAAGACTGCTGACCAGTCAAGGATAAGAATTCAAATATAACAAATGGTGTACATATATAATAACTTGCAAATACATACTGTGTACTGTATACAACTGTACAGTATATACACCGATTAGCCAGAACATTAAAACCACTGACAGGTAAAGTAGATACCATTGATTATGTCATTACAATGGCACCTATTAAGAGGTGGGATATATTAGGCAGCAAGTGAACGGTCAGTTGTTGAAGGTGATGTGCTGTGATGGCTGGACGACTGGGTCAGAGCATCTCTAAAACAGCATGTTTTAAAATGTTTCTTGTGGAGTGTTTCCAGTATATAGTGGTAATGCCTACCGAAAGTGGTCCAAGGAAGGACAACTGGTGAACCTAGCAATAGGTTCATGGGTGCCCAAGGCTCATTGATGTGCATGGGGAGTGAAGACTAGCCTGTCTGGTTTCCTCCCACAGAAGAGTTGCTGTAGCACAAATTGCTGAAAAACTTAATTCTGGCCATGAGTGAAAGGTGTTAGGACACGCAGTGCATCACAGCTTACTGTGTATGGGGCAGCATAGTCGCAGATGAGTCAGAGTTCCCATGCTGACCCCTGTCTACCGTTGAAAGCATCTATAATGGACACATGAGTGTCAGTATTGGACAATGGAGCAATGGAAGAAGGTGGCCTGGTCTGATAAATCACATTTTCTTTTAGATCATGTGAACGGCTGGGTGTGTGTGCGTCATTTACCTGGGAAAAAGATGGCAGCAGGAGGCACTATGAGAAAATGGTGAACCAACAGAGACACTGTGATGCTGTGGGCAATGTTCTGCTGGGAAACCTTGGGTCCTGGCATTCATGTGGATGTTACTTTGATAGGTATCGCTGACCTAATGATTGTTGCAGACCATGTAACACCCCTTCTTGGCAAAGGTATTTCTATGATGGCAAAAGCCTCTTTCAGCAAGATAATGCACCCTTCCACACTGCAAAAATTGTTCAGGAATGGTTTGAGGCACATGACAAAGAATTCAAGGTGTTGACTTGGCCTCCAAATTCTCCAGATTTCAATCCATTCAAGCAACTTACTTAAAGTTAAAGGATCTGTTGATAATTTCTTGGTGTCATGTATCACAGGACACCTTCAGAGGCCTTGTGCACTCTTTGTCTCGAAGCTGAGCTCAGCTTTGTCAGAGCTTTTTTGGCAGCACAAGATTAGGAAAGTGATTTTAATGTTGTGGCTCATTGGTGTAGTTACTTGTTATAAAATGTAATATGTGAAAAACTGTGTGTTTCTTTTCCATTACCTTGTCTTCCTGTAAATCATCATGAAACTGACCAGAAACACAAAATTCAATCATTTTCTTTTGTATTATAAATACTTTTAATCCATCATGTGCTGTGAAGTAAATATACAGCTCTTTTTTCCATCCTCAACACAAGCCCCCGAAGATCTGTGGAATGAACACTGACCACTATGCCACCAGATAACACTCTTTGAAAATATTTATAGCAAATAGCTGGATAACACAATAGTAATAGGTTTCTAGTACTGAAATGCATGCAGCACACAATTTCCTGCTTAGCAGTGCGGTGGAGCCCTGCAAAAGGACGCCATGTACAGTATGCACATATATGTTGTATGTTAACTACTGTATACCTTCTAGTAATTTTGTTTATTTTATGTGTTGTATTTTTGTTAACAGTTCTAAGGAGACATGCTGTACACGAATTTCACGTTATTGTGTACACAGGACAGTAAACTTGACTTAACATAATATGAATAAATGCTTAATCCAATTTAGGATTGTGGGCCTATCCCATCAACACTGGGTACAAAAGTGACAAACAACCCTGGACAGGAGCAACCACAACCACATTCACTCACAGTGTGGCTAATTTAAAGGAGCTACTTAACCTGATGCATATGCCTTTAAGATGTGGGATAAAACTTGGAATATGAGGGATGTTCAATAATTTATCTACCCGAGTATTCTCACGGTTACTCATGCACTGTTGTGGCTCAGTGTGAGTCTAACATTCCAAGAGACAGGATGTCAGGAGAGTCCTCATGTGAATCAAGTAAGCTTCTTCAAGACAATGCACCGGTTCACATGTCACGTCAATTACAGGATGCCTTCCAAGATTGTGGGTTTCAGCAGCTGAACCATCCACCCTACAGTCCTGACCCGGCTCCCTCAGATTATTTCCTGTTCTGAGTTTTGAAGAAATCTCTCTGTGGACAGCGGTTGTCAAGTCAAGGCAGCTGTGACGTCCTGGTTTGAAGGTCAAAGAGAAATGTTTTTTTTTTCCAAGGTGTTAAAGTCATTGCAGGAAAAGTGGATGAACTTTATGGAGGTATCAGGGGACAATATTGAAAATTAAAGCAAAAATATTTTGAAAGCTCTTTTCTTTCCTAATGAGGTTGATAAATTATTGAATGCCCCTCGTACCTGACAGATAGACCACGTATGTAGGATTTGAGCTGAAGATGTTGTGCCTATCAGTTGATGGTGTTTACCACTACCACCATCCTGCCTTTGTTTAGTACAGTGGAAATGCCAATGACAGGCCATTTGTATTTCAGCATAGTGTTATGTGACAGACAGGCTAAATTTTGTCACATTTGGAACATGGAAAGGTGAAGTAGAAATTTGAAGCTGCAATCTTTTCTTTCAACAGCCAGTGCATTTGGTCTTAAAATACTTACTGTGATCCTTGAATGACCCATTTGACAACTCTAAAATAACCAAGAATACCGTCAATGAAAATTCCATGCAGACCAGGAGACTTTATGTATCATTGAGCAGCAACAACTGGCAATGCAATGCTGCAGATTTGATTGTCGTTTGTATTGCAACATATTTACTCTGACTTTATCCAAAAGAGGGCATGTGGCAGTTCAAATGATGTTAAATAAGGCACAAAGACAACAGACTGGTACGTCAACAAGTATTGCTGTTAGCATTGGTGCCTATCATCTTCTTCATTTGGATTAAGTTGGCTTAATAACAGATGAATGGAATACAGCTGCACATAATTCTATGGAAAATAAATGAGCAATTTATCAATGAGAAGATGTCTACAGGTGAATGAAGAAAACAACACACCATTTTGTCTCCCATGACAAACCCTGGGTAATAAAACAGCCAACTAACAATGCTGTTCTGATGCTAAAAGAGAAAGGGTTTACATAAAGACTTATAACACTAAAACTGTAAATCAAAAAACTCTTATACTCACTGCAAGTGGAGGTGGGTGCTGTTTTTATCTTCTAATTACATGCTGTATATCTTACTCCTTTATATTTTTCACTCATTATTCTTAATAAAAATTTGATTACAAAAAACTACACAGTTAAATGTTTACAGGTGATTAAAATAAAAGCACTCATATAATTTCCGGTAAGAAGTAGTCACTACTTTCCACTTCTGTAATTTTGAGAATTCTGTTGCTCATGTAATAAGATCTGAGGCTCTAGGAAGAGAAAATTAGAAGACCAATCGATGAAGGCAATTCAGTGCGAATACTGAAGGATAGAAAAAAGTTATTGAACTCTGAGATGGAAGAAGACTTGTTGTTAAGGATGTAGACAAATCAGATTCTTACAACATAAGAAGAACATAAGAGAAGTCTCAAGAATGAAAGATAACAGCGATGTCTATATCTCGACACTCCGGCCTTGCCTATGGAAGAGGTGGTAGCAATGGATGATGGGAGCACAAGATGTTCCACATTAGGCTGCTAGATTTCCACAAGACAGGGCAAGAGATCATGTCTCCATAAGAATTAAATAACTAAGAAAAAGAGAAGGTAATGAGTTGAAGTAATTTAGTGATCACACATATAAAACACACGTGAACTTTGTCACCAAGTAATTGTAGCCACGTTAGCCTTTGTGACTTTATCAACAAGGTCATGGAAAGGTTAAATACAGCAGATTGAAAGAGCATTTAATTAGGAACGGTAGAAAGAGATTCTCAACATTGGATTAGGAAAGGTCGATTCATTTCAGACAAAGCATGTCAGCAATGTCATTGACCCTGATAGAAAACATAACTTCATTTTATATATTTAATTCTCCAAAGAGGCTTCAGCACTACCACACACAAAAGAATACTGTTTAGGTAGAGGTCACAGAAACTAGAAACTATCGTTTAGTACTTCTATTTTACTGGAAATCCAACTTTAAGTCACTAAAATGTATTACAAAGTAATGTAATGTGCCCTTCACTCTACCCTTTTAACTTGTTAAAATCTTATAACGCTCATATGAAAATAAAACTTGATGTTTGAGATCAGGATTAATAAAATGAAAAAGTAGACAATTTACAAAAATGAAGTAGGCTTCGCGTCACGTCTCGTCACTGTGCGAATTACGAAAGGATGAGGAGCCAACTCGAAGATAATCTTTGCTTTAAATTGACTAATTATGAAGACAGACTTGCAACATCAGACTTCTGTGATGAAGGATTAAAGAAGGATTTAAAGGAATCTTTAAAATTCTTGCAGATTTTAGCATCACCAGTTATTGGTAGCTGAACCAGAAGCAATGGGACAAGGTTGAAAGGAGGGTCAGGACTAGACAGTAAAAGAAAGAAAATATAAAAGTTAGGCTATGGACAGAGAAGATTCAGTTTATTAAATACTAATCTTCCTAACAAGATGTGGCTACTGAGCCAAATTTCAAGCATCATAGTAAAGGGTTGGAATTGTGATAGTTTAACTTTTTATTTTTAATAAATTTGTAAAAACGCCTGCTTTCCCTTTGTCAATCTGTGCTATTGAATGTTTTTAATGTGAAAAAGAAATAATTTCAATAATATGATCATAAAGTTGCAACATATCAAAATGTGTAAAAAGTAAAGAGAATTAAATACTTCCTGAAGGCACTATAGATTCCAAATTAAAAAAAACAAACAAAAAAAAAACTTAAGGCATTCTACAAAATAGATTCTTGATGAAGAACAAAAAATCTGTGAGACTCTCTTTTCATTACTTAGAAAATGGGTAGGAATCTGCTGAAGGTCCGCACGAGAAGTTTCTAGCCTGTTGTGGACTGTCCCGCGTCTCCATTTAACACAAGCAGAGGTCTTTTCCCCCTGAGGCCCTAACTCTGATCTCACCCCATCTGACCATCCCTTGTGGGATACTAAACATCGTAGAGGATGCTAAGTACATTCTTCAGATAGGGCTACTTAACTTTTAGCTGTAAACTGCAAGAAAAGAAATATTTTAGGTAAACCCCTTTTCATGAGAGCCAATTAAAAGCTTTTTGACTAGTTTAATAATTCTTACAAAGTAATCTTTTCTTGGCACTAATGGCCTCATCAGACCTGAACACCAAACAGCTTTAATTACATTGTTTTTAGGATTATTACAAGACATTGGATCAGGAATTTCTTTTATGTTCTTGAATGCAAGGGCCACTTTTAATCTAATCACTTGAAAGTTTTTGTTTAATTATTATTAGCATCACATGGGGCCCAAAAATCCTTGAAAACACTTTTATTCAATTTTTTTTTATCCTTAGTTATAGTGAGAAGTTAAGCAAAATGACACCTTTTATTGGCTAACTAGAAAGATTACAACATGCAAGTTTTCGGGGCAACTCAGGCCTCTTCTTTGTGATTACATCTTGCCTGAACAAGAGACCAGAGTTGCCTTGAAAGCTTGCATATTGTAATCTTTCTAGTTAGCCAATAAATGTGTCATTTTGCTTAACGTCCCACTACATCCCTTATGGCCAACACGGTAAAGCACCCTAGTATCCTTTATTATGAAAGCTTTTATTTGAAGGTGAGAAAGTTTGGGAAAAACTTTATGATAGGCAGCATTGGCCAAATATGGTCCAAATAGTATGTAGTACAACGGTCTGCTCTTATTCATTTTGATGTCAAATGTAGACGCATGCGGACATATTACCACCTGATTTCATTGCTTTTTTCAGCTGCATCAGTCTAAGATAATGATATTATACCATTTTATCATAAGGCTCTTTTCATGTCGATTGTAACTAATAATGTAAGTCTGAAAAAGCCTTCAAAAAGATTACGCCGAGTCCAGATCAAGGCCAACACCTCTGACTTATGAAGTTAGCTGGCAGATAAGCCTATTGTTGCCAAAAATTTGGCAGGCACATTTATTTAACTGTAGGCAGTGCTTATCTGCTGCTTTTATTTATTTATTTTTTATTGATTGGTTATTTTTCTTTGAAATATGGAGAGCAGAGGAAATAAATGTAAAACAATTGCTATTGCTATAAGCAGTTTGTCCATTTTCCTCTTTGGTAAAACAGATGCAGTACTTGTCTATATTATGTGTGAACAAAGAAGCCCCCCCTAAGTGCAACATTGTTAGCACTTGTGCAAGGATGCACAAAAACTGAAAAGATCGTGATAATAAATTGTTAAGTAGGAACTTCTTCCCAACTGGCTGCAATTTTAAAATGTTGAGGTTATGAGAGGTACAACTCAGGAGATTAAAACATTAGACAATTAGAAAAACTGTGACTAGAACAGGCCATTCAGCTCAACATGCGTTTCACCTAGATTGTCCAAAATAACACTGAGATGAGATCTGAAAGTCCCCAAAGTCCTACTTTCCACCGTTGTTGAGGGGTAACACTTTATAATTATGTGATTTAAATTGTCAGATTACTGCTTAAATTAACAAATAACCTCATGCATTACTAAAGTAAAAATATGTCT
This sequence comes from Polypterus bichir lapradei, assembly GCA_026402145.1. Taxonomy (NCBI): domain Eukaryota; kingdom Metazoa; phylum Chordata; class Cladistia; order Polypteriformes; family Polypteridae; genus Polypterus; species Polypterus bichir. The sequence goes on from JANRMT010062819.1 coordinate 66,233,806, forward strand.
GTTACTTAAAGGTTAGGAGCACACACTGATACAGCACATTGCCGCACCCACCACATGACAAATCAACTCAGGATCCCCAGATTTGGAGCTGAGTGCAGCCATATAATATATATATACTTATAAAACCATAGGGTGACAGCTCAGCACTACACTAGTTCAGATGGAATGGAACAGTGTGAGGTTTTTTATGGTGGCTGGAGTGCCAATTCTGCCACCAACCCCCAGGTTTTTCCCTGTAGGTCGGAGGGCCTACCTGCTGGGCTGGATGCAGATTACATCATGCCCAGGACGAAGCAATTGCAGGTTAAGGGCCTTGCTCGGAGGCCCAACAGAGTAGAGTCACTTCAGGCATTTACGGGATTTGAACTGACAACCTTTCGATTACCAGTGCAGATCCCTACCTCAGAGCCACCTCTCCACCAGTTACATAAAAAAAAAAAACATTTGCATTACTGCATCACTACTGAAGCTAATTTCCAACACTTCATGCCATCTGGTGACAGCTAATTAGGAAGAGGTTAAGCACGTGCGTAGCGTTCAAGCAAGTGAGAAGAACTGAACAAAAGTTACAAGTACACATTTCATCATGTGTGTGCTGGGGGGCAAATTCATTCTGTTCAGTTTAGGGTCATAGGATATGTCATGGAAAAAACTTCTCCATCTTTAAAGAAGGCAGTTACAGAGTCCAGATGAAAAGGCAGAACATTTCTTTATTTGCACAGAGTTATGCAGACCATGGAGTCAGCAATCAATTAAACAATTCCTCGCCTTTTATACTGTTTTCTAATTACCATCACCTCATCTAATACATCACATCATTTGACTCTTAATATGCAGAATTTTATCATTGCCTCCAATCAACTAAAACCACCAGTAATTTCTGATTCTTGTCGATTCTCCCATTCTTCTGAGCACCATTTCATTAGAAGGGGTGTTTTGCGGATTGTCCCATTGATCTCAGCGCCACTTCATAGGAGGGGTGTGTGGGCTTTCCTGCCAGATTATCCCCTCTTTCTGGAATGGTATTCATTACGCATTTACTTCATTTAAACCTTAGAAAAGTATGTCGGTGGCTTTACTAAGACAAAGCAGAGACCCCTTTAAGTTACATTCAGTTAACCGTTGAGTTTCATCGAGTCCTATTCCTTATATTTAACAATTCATTCAGTCTGCTTTATATGGGAACTGGAGAAACACCTGTGCCTGCATGAGAAGAATGTTTAAAACATGCCTGTTAAAGAAGAGTTATAAAGAGCAAGGCGGCCAACAGATCAGCAGCTAATTTGGTACTGTTTCACAGAGAAGTGTAATGAGGGGTACAAAACCATTCTGTAGATCACTAAACATCTTGTAGTTTTAAGAAATTTCTGTAACCGCAGCCTCTGACAACTGGAATTGGGGACTTCAGGTGTCACAAATCAGTGAAAGGATGGAAATGCACTTCAATACATAGCTCTGTAGTGGGGTGTTGTACTGTGTTAGCCATTATGGATGCAATGAGATGTGAAGCCAAATGTCACCTTTTATTGGCTAACTGAACAGATTACAATATGCAAGCCTTCCAGGAAGCTCAGGCCCGTTCTTCAGGTAAATTGTAGTCAACTGACTACAACTTGCCTGAAGAAGGGGCCTCAATTTTCTGGAAAGTTTGCAGTTAGCCAATAATTCATTCGTGTCTTTTTGCTTCACTTCTCGATCCATAATTTTACCATTAATTCATCAAGTGCTTTTTTTTCTATGGATTTTATAAATGAGAATAGAAACATACAGGTAATTATGCCTTTAAAATAGAATTAACATACACAATAAAGTTCCTTCTTAACTGGAATTGGATTAAACAGGTTCAATATGATGAATAGACAGTAACAGGTGTCACAAGTGGTCTTGTCATTTATTTCCTTTATTTTTCATTTACTATTTTCTGGGTTGTCATTTTATAAATAAATAGACAGAGCATCATTTGTCCTCAGGGGGAAATTTGGCATTTTAGAGCAGCTCAATAAATAAGTGCATATTATTATATTATAACAAACAATACCCCCCTTCTCAAATACACACCAGACTGTCTAAAAAAAACAAAAATGAAAGAAACCTTTCTAAAATGGCTAAAAATAAAAAGCAGTCACAGGAAGGCACTTTAAAAGGCATACTACTGTAGCATTTCTTCTGCTAAATTGTGCTGAAAGCCCTCATTGTTAGCATGTCAGTGAGATGTTCATAATGGCACTTAGTTTTGTTTTAATTCTCTCCTTTGTTACTGCTTCCCAGGGGTCCAGAGTGGGTCCCATAACTGAGCCCGCCCATTTAATTAGCTTGTTGATTTGGTGGGCCTCTCTTGAAGTGACATTGCCAGCCCAGCATACCAAATAACAGAACATTGTACTGACCATCACAGTGTTGTAGAAGATGTGAAGGATGTCACTTCCCATGTTAAAGGAATGTAGTCTACTATGGGAAAACAGTCTGCTCTGCCCTTTGTAATATAGTTCCTTAGTGTTACAAGACCAGTCCAGCTTTTCATGAACATAGATCTCCAAGTACTTGTAGAAATGGACCACCTCTACATCCACTCCCTGAATGGTGACCTGACATAGAGGCTCTTTGGTGTGGCAAAAGTCAACCAGATCCTTTGTTTTCCTGACGTTCAGTTGCAGACAATTCTTTCTGTCCCAGGAAATAAAGTTCTCCTTCTGACTACTATATTCTGTCTCATCCCCCTTATCGATCGATATACCCGATAAGTGCAGAACTATATGAGAATTTCTGCAAGTGATATGGCATGGTGTTACTGTATATTAGTAGTCAGAGGTGTACAGACTGAAGAGAAAAGGAGACGCAACTGCTTCATGTGGTGCTCCAGTGTTGTACATTCGTATCAGAAACACAGTCCTTGAGTCTTTTTGACTGTGCTCTGCCCTACAGAAAGTTCATTATCCAGGACACCATAGGTTCATCCACCTGCATATCTCCGAGTTTACTTCTTAACATGGATGGCTGCTTGGTATTGAAGGCACTGGCGAAATGAAAAAAAACAATCCTCACAGTGCTTCTAGTTTTGTCCAGATGAGAATAAGCATTATGGAGAATTCCAATCTTTGTCCGATAGGCAAGCAGCATTGGGACCAGGTGGTCTACAACAAGAGGACACAGAGTCTAGGACCAGTCTGTTATTCTAAACACCAAAAAAAGGACTCCACATTTTGATTGCCTGGAGTGTGGTCTCACAGTCTCAGTTGTGAAACTTGAAAAATTGATAATTGACAAGAAAGTTCTTTTAAGAACACTACATCTCAGCTGCACCCGTGATGTTTCACATATTCATACATTCCTTAGGTCATATGTCTGGATGGTAAACACACAAAAAACATTGACAGTATTCATTATTACTGGAAATAAGGGTCAGAAAGGTCATCTTGACAAAGGCACCTCTTCACAGTAACATGGAAGGGTGAAGTCATTCAAAACTCATTATTATGATTTTGTTCATGGAAAGCCCTTGAAAATAAAATTGTTTACTATTTTCTTTCTAATCTAAAACATCAATTTTATGAACAATCATTTTATGTATTCATGTATTCATATTAAATTAATTGCTACCAGTTTATCATTGTTTATATTTCTGAAAATTCATTATAATTTAGAAATGACAGACATAATACTCTTTTACTCATGTGGCAACATCCTATTTTTGCAGCAGAGAACAAAGAACTTAAAACAAGGACACACAATTTATATATAATATTGGGGAAAATACAATACAATGTAAATCGCCATGGCAAAATAATCCATCATTCATTTTATTAGAGATCAGTTAAGGGACATTTTTGGAAGCAAATTTGTAGATTTATTGCATTACAAATCACATAACTGTATTACCAAAGATTTTATTATTAATTTAAAAGATGGATAGTGCAAAGGTTGAAGGAATAAGATAGTGACATGCTGTCTTACACTGGACAAATCCAGACTGGTATTTTAAAAGTTTATACAGGAATTGTGGGAAAATTACTAATTAGTTCTTTCATTATTAATGAAAAATGTGTTTAAAAACAGGTTTATAATTGGGGGTAACATAAAAACGTGGGCTTAGATTAAGTCCTTGTCACCCTCTGCTGCATGTCCACTTCCTCTCTGTGTCCACATTCATTTTTTCCAGGTACTCCAATTATTTTCCAGATCACAAAGATGTGTGCCCTACATTAATTGAGTTGTTGTTGAATTTATAGATCCTGTGTGACGGACTGACATACCATTTAAGGTTTGGGTAAAACACTTTAGTTTGGGTACTGCAAACCTAGAGTACCTAACTCAGTTACTACTATGTAACAAAACCTTAACAAACACTAACATTTATAAAGCATCAGTAAAGTGTTTCTTTAAATCTGCAATGTGACCTACTAACAAAACTTCACTTTGGGGTGCTCTGAGATGGCTTTACTGAGACACATCCTCTTGATATTGTACATTGTACAATATTGTACACCTCCTATCGTGGGCAGGAGGAGGAGTATAGGAACCTAATCAAGGACTTTGTTAAATGGTGCGACTCAAACCCCCTACAACTGAACACAAGCAAAACCAAGGAGCTGGTGGTGGATTTTAGGAGGCCCAGGCCCATCCTGGATCCCGTGATCATCACAGGTGATGTAGAGGGTGTAGACCTATAAATACCTGGGAGTGAAGCTGGATGATAAATTGGACAGGACTGCCAATACTGATGCTCTGTGCAAGAAAGGACAGAGCCAACTATACTTCCTTAGAAGGCTGGTGTCCTTCGACATCTGCAATAAGATGCTGCAGATGTTCTATCAGACGGTTGTGGCAAGCACCCTCTTCTACGCGGTGGTGTGCTGGGGAGGCATCATAAAGAAGAGGGACGCCTCACACCTGGACAAACTGGTGAGGAAGGCAGGCTCTATTGTAGGAATTGAGCTGGACAGTTTGACATCCGCGGCAGAGCGACGGGCACTGAGCAGACTCCTGTCAATCATGGAGAATCCACTGCATCCACTGAACAGGATCATCTTGAGACAGAGGAGCAGGTTCATCGATAGACTGCTGTCACTGTCCTGCTCCAATGACAGACTGAGGAGACCCCACACTATGCGACTCTTCAATTCCACCCGGGGGGGTAAACATTAACATTATTATACAATGTTATTGACTGTTATACCTGTCTTGCACTCTCCACCTTGCATTTTTTAACTTGCACTGCATTTTTATTTAATTAATATTGCTTTTTATTAGTATGCTGCTGCTGGAGTATGTGAATTTCCCCTTGGGGATTAATAAAGTATCTATCTATCTATCTATCTATCTATCTATCTATCTATCTATCTATCTATCTATCTA
>JANRMT010062819.1:66239167-66257659 GCA_026402145.1 Polypterus bichir lapradei
CTATCTATCTATCTATCTATCTATCTATCTATCTATCTATCTATCTAAACATAAGACTTGTGATTTCTTCATACTAAGAAGTCATCTTACCATCATGTCAATATGCCACACTGCAAAGAGATGAATATCCTATCTACTCATGTTTTATAAGTGTTGCGAAGACCAAAAGAAGCCTTTGTTAAAAATGTTATGTAAGTGTAACATAAGTAATAGATGCATTTTTGCAGTACCCAAATTAAAGTGTTATCTGGCTTTGTTTCCTAACACTTCTAGACTTTATAATTTTCGAATGGAAAAAAGTTCCATAGATTAATAAATGAATGGACAAAAACATTTTTGATTGATATAAAACCCTCCCAAAAATTATCACCTAATGTTTTCTAATTCCGTTGAAACAGCAGTTAGTGCTGCTGTAGTCTTGCAGGGTTAGGCGTGATTCTTGAACGAGAACATATGTGTGGAGACATCTCACTGAAATGTCTGTAGTGAATGGCAGGTTTTTTCCAAAAAACTCACCTCCAAATTCCGCGCATTTTATATGTTCTGTGTTGTAGTGTCCCATTTCAACTCACATATTACAAAAATAAATAACAATGGATAGATGGAGAGAATAAAACTAACTGAACAAAAGACTGGCAAGCTAAAATTGCTGTTATCGATTCAAGAGCTCTGTAGCACCTGGTAACTGAAGCATAATGATTAATGTTTACATTTGAATGAGCACGGGAATAGAAGAGACAGACAGACACAAACACACAATCGCGTAGACCACCGCAAGTACATTTGAGAAGTGCTTCTGTCTGCTACAACATTTTTCTGTCATTTTCTGTCATTTTGCCTATCACATCACTTTATGGCATTACAGCATAGCAACAATAATATAGCTTAGATAAGCATTACACTCTATAAACACATATACATATGTACATACACGTACTTAAATTTATTCTAAGGTTTCTAAACTGTTTTGGGACTCTCCCCATGTGATCGCCATGTCTGTGGGAGACAGATTATCCTTTGCTGGGGCAACCACAGGCTCCCAGTACTGCTGCAGCTCGCTGTGAAAGCAAATCCGAACCGACCGTGGCCGTGCTGTAAGTGCTTGTCACCAATGGGTGATGTAAGAAACATTATAAATATAGCGAACAGTATTACTTGGCCATTAACCTGGTCACGACCCTACCTAATTGCTGTGTGTGTATATAGAAGAGTGGCAAGATCACGGTACAATAAGTAACCGTGCTGTTCCTGTTTCAAGCTGGTTTTGCTAAAGTACTAAGACTCTGCCATGTGCTTTGGGGTGCAAGACAGGGACTCACACATCACAAATATATATATATATATATATATTTATGAGTATATAGTATCATGGAGGGCAGGGTGGTAAGCCAGCGGGATGAGGAAACTGAATCTTTTCTGGCCAGAGGCATATAAAAGATGGACCAGTGGTAGTCAGAGGTCAGGAGCAGTTCCATCCCCTGTATATCAGGTGGTAGAGATCCTCTTGAGGCGTCCAAGTTTGGAGCCCCACAGGGGTACATGTGAGTGGGAGTCTGAAAATGCAGCCCTGTTGTGGTCCCTGGGTGCTGTTAGAGGGCGCTACTGAGGGATGACTTCCCTGGTTTCCACATGACCTGGATGTGCTTCCAAGAGTACAAACCATGACACCAGAAGCATTTCCTAGTCCAGCTTAAAAAGTCTCTGCTGCCTCACCTGGATAAGTCAGAGTCAGGGTGCAACGGGCAACATTCAACAAGAGGAACAGAAGGATAGAAAGAAGATTCACTTGTTTAGATTTGTGGTTTGGTTGGTTTTGCACATTTGCTGATTTATTGTTGTGAAATATATTTTTTTATTTGAACTCTGGACTTTGTTCGGTGGTATTGTGTTTGAGGTTTGGGGCTCAGTGGCACCCTCTTGTGGTCATGATATACATATATATAGCTATATATATATAGCAACAGAATATATATATATACAGTACAGGCCAAAAGTTTGGACACACCTCCTCATTCAATGTGTTTTCTTTATTTTCATGACTGAAGGCATCAAAACTATGAATGAACACATGTGGAGTTATGTACTTAACAAAAAAAGGTGAAATAACTGAAAACATGTTTTATATTCTAGTTTCTTCAAAATAGCCACCCTTTGCTCTGATTACTGCTTTGCACACTCTTGGCATTCTCTCGATGAGCTTCAACAGGTAGTCACCTGAAATGGTTTTCACTTCACAGGTGTGCCTTATCAGGGTTATTTAGTGGAATTTCTTGCTTTATCAATGGGGTTGGGACCAGCAGTTGTGTTGTGCAGAAGTCAGGTTAGTTGGACGATCATTTATTTTTCAACAGGACAATGACCCCAAACACACCTCCAGGCTGTGTAAGGGCTATTTGACCAAGAAGGAGAGTGATGGAGTGCTGTAAATGGTCATGAAAATAAAGAAAACGCATTGAATGAGGAGGTGTGTCCAAACTTTTGGCCTGTACTATATATATATATATATATATATATATATATATATATATATATATATACACACACACATATATTTATGCACATGTGCACAGTGCCGTCCAATAATATTTGGAACAAAGAAATTTAAGAAATTTACAAATCAAGCCAATTTAGACGTGATTAAAGTGCACGTTGCAGACTTTCATTTAAGGGTATTTTTGCATACATTCTGGTTATACCGTGTAGAAATTACTTTTTATTCATGATCTTACACTTTTTCTAAGGGGCACCAGAATGTTTTGGACACAGCAATGGCAGGTTTATGAAAGCAGTCATACTGTATTTAGTACTTTGTCACATATCTGTTGCATTCAATGACTGCTTGAAGTCATTGTTTCATAGACATCACCAGGCACTAAGAATCTTCACTGGTGATGCTTGGCCAAGCCTCTAATGCAGCTGTACTCAGCTCCTGTTTGTTTCGGGGGCTTGTCCCCTTAAGATTTCTTTTAGGACTTGGAGGCTGACACACCCCCATACCTTTAAAGCAGGTGGCTGTATGTGCAGGTGAATCCAGCAAAAAGACTAAATGTGGATTGAAGACATCTCCGATGGCCATAACAAAGAGATGATTGTTAATAGTTATCAGATCTTTTATTATAACCACATGTTTTCACTTTGTGGTTATGGGTTACTGAGTGTTTATTGATGGGCAAAAATGGCAAATTAACCCATTTAAAATTAAATCTATAAATTAAACCAATATAGTGTGCAGAAAGTGAAGGGGCCCCAATACTTTCTGAATCCACTGTATGTATATTATGAAAACTGTTAACCATCTTCAGAAAATGGCACTGTTTAGTGGTACACATGTGATTTAAAATAATAAATGGGTGCAATTGACCGAGCAGTAGGCAGTTGGTCCTCTCACTTTTCTGTTAGGAAAAAAGACAAACTATAGGGAAAAAAAGATAAAGCACACAAGTTTGTCTAAGGTCATACTCTGTGGCACTGCTCAGGAAGTGAGCTAAGGAAGAAAACAGCCACACTGATATACAGAGCTCAGCGCAGGCTTTAATCGTGTCCTTAACACAAGCTCAATAAAGCTGGCTGGAAATAAGACTGCTTTTTAAAATTATTAATTTGTTATATTAAAAACAACATTCCTCCAGTCTGGGTTTGGGGTGAAGCACACCAACAAGAATGCTGACAGATGCATCAAAGCAAGAGCAAGTCAATTAATTTTTTAAGCAAATCCGTATCTTTACATTTTCAATCTGAAGAGGTAAAATGAGCTTGTAATGGAAGTGTGTCGGATCCAGAACTGCACAGATGGTAGCCAGCTTACTCATTTATGCTGACGGCGCAGCGGTCCTCTGTGGGCAGCTACCAGAGCTTATACAGCATCCCACCAGTCACAAATAATATGCAGTCCATTGTTCTGCTGAGTTTGTAGGGTTAAGAGTGTAGCTAAAGCTGAGCTGCTTACTCAATATACAGAATGCTACAGAACGTCATCCAGAAGGTGTCAATCAGCAATCTGAAGTACAGCAAGTAAGCAACAAATTAGTTTAAAAACATAATCCAGAACTGTATGATGCTATGTATTAATAGTACTGAATAGCGCAGAAATTCCCAGAATTATAAAGTCCCTCCTCTGATAAACATGTGCTTTGTTTTAATCCTGAGGCAATGAGAAGGCTGCACTTTACAGGCAAATAGCCACACATGGGTTTCTATTATTGGCATCAGATATCTTTTATAATACCGTCCCTGAAAAATGTGTGACAGGATACAATGGTATACGAATGCTATAGGGAAATATATACTGGGTACACAAAGAGTGTGTGTTTGTGTATAATGGGTGTCGCACAAAGAAAATCATGGAGGAGTACATGCTGACATGACCTTCATTCTGGGTGTTGGAAGCTGTTCAGCCTTTGTAATCTGCCTACTCTTAAGTACTAGAAAATTGAATAATACACAGTTTGAGAAGCTACAGTCATAAAACATTAAATCAGAAATGTTTAAAAGGTAACTAATGCCACAACAAAGGTTAGGGTAAGCTTCTCATTCTATTTACAGCATGTATTCATATGTACTTTGAGTCTTAATTACAACTTTTCTTTAACTGTTAAGAATACAAGGCGTTTATTTATATGACACTGTGCTTGGTAATTTTGCTAAGTAAAACTTGTTATTTTAATTGTGGAACAATTATCTGGATATAAAAAACAAAGTTTAAAATACAAGTGCAAAAATAGAACTAAGGTTAATTTCATTCCCGTTTTAAACAATAGATTTGTCTTAGTTAATCCATGTGATGGAAAACTGAATAGTTTTTCAGAATGCGTAGCTCTTAAGATTAAAATGTGAGAACTAAGCAGATGAACATTCAGTCTACACTAACACAGATATTAATTGTCTAAAGGTATTTAAAAAGAAATAGAGTGTTTGTGTTTCAATCAGCACCAAACAATACTTGAAATGCGATGGGATCAAAATCTTGTAAAAAAGGCTCATGTGTAAATAATATATATTTTACAACTAAACTTAATAATTAAAAAAGGCTACATTTAATTATTTTTTTTAAACATTCCCACAACTGTACATGAATACTCTACTATTTAAACCTCTCTATGTAATGGACTTTATCTACTCTATAATAAAACACTAAGGTCTGAGTATGTGTCCAGTCCCTCAGAGCATTCTGATTGGTAAACTTCGCTTTGATATGATTGGTCAGTTTGTCTTTGATGATGTAATGGAAAGAGAGACAGGCTGAGATACACGAGGAGAAGTGAAGACACGGGAGGCATGCTAAGATTTACCTTCAAAGATGGAAAGTATAAAAGCAGACAGCTGCTGAGCAAAGCACCTTGAAATGACAGAGTTGGACAAGCGAGCTTTACGAGAACTCATTCGACAGAGAAAGTGGGAACTGAGTAAGATTTAGACACATGAGGTTACCGAGGTAAGAAGCTGAAGGTGCACAAATGGCAAGGATATCAATCATTTTAAAATTTGTTTCATGATCTGTCTCTGACAGGTAACATGGCTAGTTGTTATATAGTTTTATGAGTAGTAGATTAATTCTAAAGGCTGTCAAGATGTAACCTGATAAGCGAGGAGAATTTCTTTAAGCAGGTTCTTGAGGTTATCGTGACTGTGTGTCTTATTTTCAATCCCAGGACGTCATACTTTTAGTTGATATTCTACCAAGGAATTCAGTCTTTCACAACTTGAGCTTCCACTTTTTGAAGAGCTTATAGAAATAAAAGGTTTGTAACCATGTTTAATAGCTCAATAGATGCTGATTTAGCATTGAATAAGTAATGCAAGCGGTTAGGAGACAAAGCCAGAGAGGCGAGATTGCGTTGGTTTGGACACGTGCAGAGGAGAGATGCTGAGTATATTGGGAAAAGGATGTTAAAGATAGAGCTGCCAGGGAAGAGAAAAAGAGGAAGGCCTAAGAGAAGGTTTATGGATGTGGTGAGGGAGGACATGCAGTTGATGGGTGTGACAGAACAAGATGCGGAGGACAGAAAGATATGGAAGTAGATGATCTGCTGTGGCGACCCCTAACAGGAGCAGCCAAAAGAAGAAGATGAACGATCTAGTGAACTGGAAATATTGGCAATAGCTGTGAACTGTTAGGGAAGTTTCAACAATAATACAATAGTGGACTGGAAGCTAGTGTAATTAATCCATTTCAGGGGTCATGTCATCATCCATGTCAGACCTTTGCAGTGTTTCAAAACATCTGCATTTTGTTGTTACTTTGAACATGAACAATATTGATAAGAGAATTGCACCAATCCAATTGAACAATGATAAGTGTGTGACAGAACATTTCTGAAAATTGTAGTGGAGAAAAGTAAGATTCAGAGTTCAGCAAATGTTACACATTTGGTAAAAGAAGATTCTGACTGCAGCTGAGACATGTTCTTCAAAACTCAGGCTGCCTTTGAGAAAGAGTTCAAGGTTGGTTACTGTGGACGACTGGAAAAGGTTGCCAGGAACCAAGATCTAGCAAGGAGTCAAAATTTTAAGTTCACCTTGAGATCGTACACCATGCAGATCCATTTTGTTTCTGTCCACCTATCGTAAGTTAGAAGATGTCCTTACACCAGTTTAACAGAGGCAGGCATTAAGATTAACTCTACCTGGTATGCACCAAGGAGTCATCTTCATATAGAGCTTAGGAACCGAACATGAGCTCATGCTGGGAAGCTAGTATTCCAGTGTAGGTTCAATCCATGATGGAGATTAAAGTAGAAAAAATGATTTGAATAGAGAACGCCAAGATGAAACATAAATCAGAAAATAAGAAAATCTAAGTCAAGAAACAAGCTAAGCTCTTGAACCAGGGAATCAAGTCGATCTTTAGTCAAAGCAAAACAAAACCTTAAATCACAGCTAGAATAACATTGGTAAATATTTCAACACTAGAAAAATAAAGCAGAAAAACACAAGCGCAAGTATCAAAACGAATATCCATCATGCTCAGATTAAACATGGTTACTAAGATGAGCTTTAAATCCTTGACCTAAAAAGGTCAGGGTCACGACCTTATTGAACACATCCCCAGCAACCAAAAGACGCGTCATAGCAACAGGATCCAAAAAATGATGGCACCAATAGAAAAGACAAAATGGCTTTGAAAAAATGTAATTCTAACAATGTCAAGACGAAAGTGAACGAGAAAGCTAATATCAGAATTGGATTTGAGACCTGGGTTCTCTTCCCGTGCCCTCCCTGCGTGGAGTTTGCATGTTCTCCCCGTGTCTGTGTGGGTTTCCTCCGGGTGCTCCAGTTTCCTCCCACAGTCCAAAGACATGCAGGTTAGGTGCATTGGCGATTCTAAACTGTCCCTAGTGCGTGTGTGTGTGTGTGTGTGTATGTGTGTGTGTGTGTGTGCCCTGCGGTGGGCTGGCGCCTTGCCCATGGTTTGTTTCCTGTCTTGCGCCCTGTGTTGGCTGAGATTGGCTCCAGCAGACCCCTGTGACCCTGTAATTAGGATATAGCGGGTTGGATAATGGATGGATTTAGTTACATAAATAATAATTCAAAAATATACTTCTAAAAACGATTTTAAAAATTATAAACATAACAACCACATCTTAGACTGCATCTGACCAGAAAGGTAAGAACAACCGCAGGAGTTGCAGGCTGCTGTTTGTTCACCATCCTTCTCTGTGTGCGACTGTAAGATCTCAGCATCAGTGAGATCAAGAAGAAGTGGCAAAAAGTGAGAAGCTTGTTGATAAAGAGCAGATATGCAACATTGACTAGATCCACATTCATTAAAGAGATTTTCCAGCAGATGGATGTGTGCTTGATTATGAAGAATATATTTAAAGGCTTTGGGCAGAAAAAGAACATTTTAAATTAGAAATCCACTGAATCATGTTTTTGAACCATTCGTGTGTTTACTATGAGCATTAAAACAGAACAAGTGTTTAATAAACCTTCCAGCAATCCATTTCCTGAAGCTGCTTTTTTATTTATTTGTGGGTAGACTGGGCCAATCTGTATAGACATTCGCACAGTTCTCATATGCTTAGTAGTGTAGTGTGGTCACAGTTTTACTGAATGAAAGTGAAATCATGGCTTAGTCCATGTTGACATGATTGCATCAAAAAATTTCTTCAGATCAAGTTGTAAAGCTCCAGTTGTATTACATCCCAAAGATGTTCTGTTGGGTTCATATCCAGTAACTAGGAAGACCACTGAAGAACACTGCACTCATTGTCATGTTCATGAAAGCAAATTGAGATGACTTTTGCTTTGTGACATGGAAGTAGCCATTAAAAGATGGTAAATTGTGGGCATTAAGGGATGCACGTGGTCAGCAACAATACTCAAACAGGACGTGGTATTCAAGCAATGATTGTTTGGTACTATCGGTGCAAAAGCATGCCAAGAAAACATCCCCCACACCATTACACCACCACCAGCCAGGTGTGGAAGACCCCCCCACCGAAGGAAGACAGGAATAGTTCAATCAATTTGATTTTTATTCTGTCACAGATGAGTACCTGGATTCTACGTTGCAAGGCAGAAGAGCAAAGTTTACGTTTTTTGATTGGCTTTTTATAATTTCTTCTTCCTCCTCACTTCCCCTTACTTAATCAAAAAGCATAATATCATTTACTTAAGCATTTTATTTTATTACGCTAATGGGCCATCTGTTCATATTTTTTTTACTTGTCAGATAGACACTAAAGAAGGAAAGGTCATCTTTCCTGTGTCAAATAGACTCGTTCCTAAAGAAACTGGAAGTTGTCCTGGGTCAGCTTACTGCACCTTGTCTTATGACAGACGCCTGTATGAATAACCTGCCGTAATTGCAAAATGGCTTTGTCAGCTATTAACCCTAAGTAATTTGCAAGCAGTTAATTTTTCTTTCACACAAGTCTGTTGACACAAGGCAGGTTGGATGCATTGATTCATGCTGCTGGTGTCAAATTCTGACTGGAGCATCTGTGTGCCAAAGGAGAAATCAAGACTCATCAAACCAGACTGTGTTTTGTGCAGTTTTGGTGAGCCTGTACCCACTGCAGCCTCAGCTTTCTGTTCTTGGTGTACCGGAGTGGAACAAACATGATCTTCTGCTGTTGTAGCCCCTCCACCTGAAGGTTTGACGTGCTGTGCATTCCAAGATGCCATTCTGCTTACCACAGACATACATGGCAGTAATATGACTTACTGTAGCCTTTCTCTAAGCTCAAACCAGTCTGGACATTCTCATCTGACCTCTCCCATTAACAAGATGTTTTGTCCGAAGTACCACCACTCAGTTGATGTTTTATGCTTTTTGCATTATTCTAAGTAAACTGTACAATAAGTTGTGCATGAAAATCCCAGGAGGTCCCAGAAATACTCCTCAAGAGTCTGGCACCAAGAATCATACTATGGCTGAAATAAATGAGATCACATTATTCTCCATTCTGGTGTTTAATGTGAACTTTAACTGAAGATCTTGACCTGTATCTACATGTATTGTGGTGCGAAATTTTGCATATAAGTTAATAAATATGTTGTATGTCTCTATTTGTAACTTAGACAAAGCAATGTAATATTAGTCTTTCATTGGTGAGAAGCTTTCATATTTAAAGAACCCCCCCCCCCCAGTCTTTTATTTTATGACAGGGTCAGGGGAAGTGCCTAAAACCAGTTTGGCAAGTGATTCTCTGCAGGACTCTCTCAATCAACACCCACAGGAAAGCCAGACTGCCTAGCTGACAAGCGTCAATAGAGCAAATGGTTTTGGGGACAGGTGGGAAATGTATTGTGTGTTCCCACTAGTCTGAAGTATGGCTGTTTGGGATTGATTTGAATCAGAGGCCATTCTGTAGCATGACAATCTATTGGTGCAAGGATTTGGACAAAGAATGTAGAAATTCGGTTGCTTTACCCCTCCCTCTCTCTGTCTCGCACCATCACGATGAAGGAGCATCTCACGCATCATGGACTGAAAAGAAGCACAACTCGTCAGCCATTTTGAGGCAGGCATGTGGCCTGTCCTTAAGAAAGCTGACTAAAAATGGCGACTTAACTGGAGACATTTTAAGTAACTAACAAGTCTGTGTGCCGCCTGAAAATAAACATCAGCATTTATCAGTTTGTATGGTTGCCAGTATTCAAATATACTTTGCTTAGTGTTATTATTTTACAAATATTATCAATAACACATTATTTACAGTTGTAACTTAACTCCTGCTTGACTTTTACTCTGTATAATTGCCTGGGGTTTTAGATGTAGAAGGGGAGGTGGGATGAAGTTATAAAGTACAATACCTTATACACTGTGGCAAGTCTATGGGATTTGAGGCATTCTGACAAAGGCTACACAATAAAGAATACAAAAGGGGAAAGCAGAGTAATATAGAACTCTACCAAGACAAAACAACATCATTGTATGATTTTATATGCTTTTCGCTCTCTACATGATTTGATGGATTAGGAGGTGTGCAGGTGTTCCTAATAATTTGTTCAATGAGTGTGTGTGTGTGTGGTAGACATTCTAAGTACCAACCAGCATTATAAGGAACAGCGTGTCCAATGAAAGTATCTGGCCATACACAAATTCTTTAAGTGTTTTTAAATATTCTTTTTCTTTGGACAAAAAGAGACTTTGGAAGAGCCTTTCCTTTTTATGATTTTGAGTTATTTGGCTTCAGATTAAAGACTGTGGTGGCTCTCCATACTTAAATAAAAAATGTGATTTACTACCAATAAAAGTGTTAATGGCAGTATTACACTTCTCATGCTCCATCAATCATTGTCTGTTTTATCTGTCTTGCCAAACTATCATACATGTTTTTCATAATTATTTTTGTAACTTGTCACAAGTAAAGACATCTGCTTAATAAAGAATACTAAATGCAAAAAGATTATAAATAATGCTTGCAGTGACAAAATATCACCAGGTATGTAGAAGTATGCGCAGTATATTCTTAATTCTGTGATGGCTGGTTAAACCCACCTTGATAAAATGCAGAGGTGAACAAGTGGTTAGTGCTTTGTATGGCAGAAAGAGGTTAGAGTCTGTGATTTACTTTTAATGTTTGGTTTTATTTAATAATAATAATTATTTGCATTTATATAGTGCTTTTCTCACTACTCAACAATTACAGGTCAAGGGCCTTGTTCAAGGGCCCAACAGAACAGAGTCTCTTTTGGCATTTATGGGATTCGAACTGACAACCTTCCGATTGGCAGTGCAGATCCCTAGCCTCAGTGCCACCACTCTGCCACTGTGAAGCTACATATGCACTGCTGGTAAAACAATTTTAAAGACCACAGTTAGTGTAAGATGTTTTAAGTTTATTTCCGCTTGAGAACTCACAGAGAACCACCAACATCCCTTTTAGGCCTGTGTAAGCCAATGCAGGCCAATAGATTTCGGGGTCAACCTGCCTGGGGTGAGGTCTAGTCTGGGTAAGTGAGGGAAGGCACTGATTATTTGGGTCCTTTTTGAGACCTCTCACGCTTTTTGTTATGTCCTAGTCTCCAATTCATAACATTATCAATTCTTTTCACCTCTCTTTGGGGGTAAATGATGGAACTGACTCACTGTTTTTAATATTAGTTTTAATGTTGTAAATTAACCATAGCTATGCAGAAGAGGGCAACTAGGTTTGTCTCTAGCTTTATATGTGCAATGAAAAATTGAAACTGGAACAGAATGTGTGAAAGATCCTCAAGTAAGCTTCAAAGATTAGCACTGGCTCTGCAGAAGTAGGGCACTCGCTGCGATTGATGTCAAGCCGTGTACTATCTTTATACTGGAGGATCAGCACATCTTTAGCTGTAGTGTAAGTGAATTTGCTAAATATATTTCCCAAGAAGTAAGAGTGCTTAGAATAAGTGAAGGTGGAATTAAACAACCAGTTAAATGTCTTAGTGTGTGCATTATCGCATTGTTAACTGTGTATGCAGAGAACAACAATAAGACTTTCTTAACTAATTGTTGATGTCCTGGGTGTAATAAATACAGCATATAATGAATATTAATGTCAAATTAGCCATCATCGCTATTATTATTAGTTGATGTTGTGCCTTTTTTCTGTGTCTGACTTTGGACCTGCTTGCCTACGAGGTATGATATGTAAGGACAGAATTCTGCAGAGGATATCACAGTCAGGCCTCTACCACATTCATTACTGACTGAAACTGTAATGAGCACACTGAAGTATAACTTACTCCACAAGTTGAAATCTGGAGGACAGACAAAAGTCAGAGCCAAAGACAATCTGAGGTCAATGGAATGAGAAATCAAGGCCAACATGCTCAAACAATCCAAGTCTGCATCAAAGCAAAGGTCTGAGTGTTATGGTATTGTCTGTGCTTGCTCCCTTATGTTTGCTCATTCTGTTGTTTTTTCTCTGTTATGTTAGAGCTGTTTAATTATAGTGTAATTTTTAAGTTTTAATATTTCATGTTTTGACTTTATTTCTATTAAATTTACTTATTTCTTATTATTTCCACTCTGATGCTAAGAACTGCCTTTTGCTATTTAAGAGACAGGGAAGAGGACCCCAGGAGTGGTGTATTGAAGTTAAAGGGCTGGCTGAAGTCTGTGAGACTCAAGGACTGTGTTTCTGATACGGATGTGAGCAACACGGAAGAACTACAAAGAACAGGCCTGTCTCCTTTACTCTTCACGCTGTACACCTCATATTAAAAATATAACACCGGGTCAAGTCACCTGCAGAAATTCTCAGATGATTCTGCACTTATGGGGTGTACTGATAGGGGACAGAATATAGGAACCATGTGGAGAACTTTGTTTCTTGGTGCAAAGAGAATTGTCTGCCTCTTAAAATCAGCACCACCAAGGAACTGGTTATTGACTTTCACCTTATCAAACAGCCTCTGTGTCCAGTCATTATTCATGGAGTGGATTTAGAGGTAGTCCACTCCTACATGTACTAGGGGGTCCACTTCAATGACAGGTTGGACTGATCTTATAACACAGAGGAACAACATAAGAAAGGGCAGAGTAGTCTCTTTTTTCTTTGAAGATTATGTTCCTTTAATGTGCATAGTGATATTCTTAACATCTTCTATAACTCTGTGAAGGTCAATGCAATTTTCTATGCTGTAGTGTGCTTGACCAGTAACATCACTTCAAAACAGGTTCACTGAATCAATAAGGCAGGTCTATTTATGGGACACACTCTGGAACCCTTGGACATAGTAGAGGAAGAGGGACTGAAAACAAAACTGAGTGCCATTATGAACAATGCTGCATATCCTCTCATTGACACACTAACACTAAACCAGCAAATTATTCAACAGAAGTGTCTAGCTCTTGCTAATAAGTTTTGTTTTCTATTGGATTTACTGTTTTTTTTTTATGTTTTTTGCTCTGTTTAATAGATTTTGGCTTTGGATTGCATATGGGGACTTGTTCATCTAGGATTGACTTTAAGACAACTCCTTCTTGGTATTTTTGAGACTTCTTAGTATTACTTTTTATAAATATTCTCATTTACAAACATTCTGTTAATGGACTATTTCTCAAACCAAAGGTGTTTTTTTACAGTTTTCCTTTTCTTTAAGAGGCACTTTGAGATAGTTTGGAACATTTAAAAAATATGTTAAAGCCAACATCCCTTTTTATCTTTTGTAGGCTGAAGCAGGCCAGTAGATTTTGAGGTCAAGTCACCTGAGGTGAGGTCTAGTCTGAGTAAGTTTAGGCGCATGCTAATTATGTGAGTCCTTTGTGAGGCTGCATACCTTTTTTGCTATTTCCTGGTCTCCAATTTCTAACATTATCAATTCTTGGCATTTTTTATTCATTAAATATGTTTTTGTTTTCCATTCTTTTGCTTTGTAATTCATATTTGATCGTTTATATTAGTCATTCTGTAATTTTTCTCTTGTGTTCTGCTTGTGTTAATTTAGTTATGTTTTGTTTCTGCCTTGCACCCTGTGTTGGCTGGGATTGGCTCCAGCAGAACCCCATGACCCTGTGTTCGGATATAGCGGGTTGGACAATGACTGACTGACTGACATGTTTTGTTGCTTATATGTTGAGCACAATGGGATGGTCCCTCAGTGCAGCAGCTGTTGAAACTACCTATGATGGTTGCCTACATAAAGGCCTGAGGTTCCTCAGGCAAGTGCTGAAGTTACATATTGTGTGACTACCCTTTCATTTGTGAAAATTTAAGTCTTGATATTCTTTAGATCTTAATGTTTGAACATTTAGTTTTGGATTTTTGGCTTTGTTTCTTGGAGCTATAGTTTATCAGAGGGATAAACTATGATAAATAATAGAGGTGACCAAAACAGAAACATCAGGAAACACACAAAAATCATAACCGAACATCCATTCTGTCATTCAGAAGTACCAAATTGCGAACCAAGAAGTCAAAGCTCTTGTGATTTTTTTTAAATTATCCACAAACCCAGATAGCAAAGAAAGAAATGGAGGCCTTGGAAGTATAAACAAATTACTTCTGGATCAACTGCTGGAAGTCAAAATAGCACTTATCAAAATTCCCAAAATGGCACTGAAATGACCCAAAAAAAAAAAAAAAACAAATACATGAAATTATAGCACTTACCATATATATAATACAATTTATTTTTATATAGCCCAAAATCACACAAGAATTACCGCAATGAGCTTTAACAGGCACTGCCTCTTTATAGTCCTACAGCCTTGACTCTAAGAAAACAAGAAAAAACTCCCAAAAAAACCCTTGTAGGGAAAAAATGGAAGAAACCTTACGAAAGGCAGTTCAAAGAGAGACGCCTTTCCAGGTAGGTTGGGCGTGCAGTGGGTGTCAAAAGAAGGGGGTCAATACAATACAATACACAGAACAGAACACAAGTAATCTTCAATCTATACTAATAAAAGGCAAAGTCCTCACTGACTGACTGACTGAGTCACTCACTCACAAGCTCACTCACTCATCACTAATTCTCCAAGTTCCCGTGTGGGTAGAAGGCTGAAATTTGGCAGGCTCATTCCTTACAGCTTCCTTACAAAAGTTGGGCAGGTTTCATTTCGAAATTCTACGCGTAATGGTCATAACTGGAGGTTATTTTTCTCCATATAATGTAATGGAGTTGAGCTGGATGGCCGTGGGGGCGGAGTTTCGTGTGACATCATCTTGCCTCCTACGTAAGTACGTAGAGAACAAGGAAGACCTGCAAACAGCGCTGAGCAAAAAATGCCTTTTCACAATTGAGAAGGCAGAAAAAGATTATGAAGCAAGTGATGCATACAAGCGTATTCATGAATACAAGCATATTTATAAGTACAGCTACTGCGGAAACAAAGCACGGCGTGAACCGTAAGTTTATATTAAGTTTATAGACACACTCCCGCTGCCGTTTGTCATGCCTACGGCAAATGACGGTTTTCGCGAGATACAAGTTTACTGAGAAGACACGAGGTATAAACGAGACTTTGGATCACTTTGTAACGGAGTTAAAATTGCTGTAGAAAGAAACTGAACAAAACGTTAATGTTTTACTTTTAATAACTTCTAGACTACATTTTATTTTTTTCCCTTGCACTCAGTGAGCGAGGCCAATGCATATTCATAAGTACAGCTACTGCGGAAACAAAGCACGGCGTGAACCGTAAGTTTACATTAAGTTTATAGACACACTCCCGCTGCCGTTTGTCATGCCTACGGCAAATGACGGTTTTTGCAAGATACAAGTTTACTGAGAAGACACAAGATATAAATGACACTTTGGATCACTTTGTAACGGAGTTAAAATTGCTGTAGCAAGAAACTTTTAAGTGCCGGGTCTTAGCTAACATTACATAAACACATCCTCCAAATACGAACCTAATTGCAAGAAATAATGATGATCAAATTCTTGATGACAGCAACACTCATAACGGTCACAAAACTATTACTTTCACAATCATGTTATGTTATTTTTAAAATATTTCCTTTTCTTAGCACAAGCACAGCTGAGAAGCTTTGATGCATGTACTCCATAACGCGTTAAAAAAATAATGCATTTAATCACTCTTTCAATTCCAAGCAAAGGGGAACTTTTGTCAGTGCATGATTTCCTGGTGCATCGATTACATTCATGCACACATCACATCTACAAAAATGTAAGAGTCGAAAGAAAGCGCGTTGCTGGGACTAATCGGAGGCAAATTTCATTTGAAAAGACTATTCGCCATCAATGATTGTTTTGGTAAAGCCATACTCAGTGTATTCATTAGATGAACGGTAAAAAAGTAAGAGCGAGGGGAGGGTGACTTATTGAAACCACAAATAGCACGTGGGCTCGATGCGTCAGTGCGTGTCAACTCGATCTGAATTGCGCGATCACATTCGAAAAAATATACCTTTTCAAGTAGTATTTAGTCCATATGTGTCAAACTCAAGGCCCGCGGGCCACATCTGGCCCGGCATGTAATTATATCCGACCCGCGAGATCATTTTATATATTATTGTTATTAATGGCCCGGGGATATGAAGCGCTGGTAACACAATAGACTACAGATCCCATAATGCAGCGCTTCAGCTGCCTTGCCGAACACTTACCGCGTTAATCAAGTCTAGCTTATGATGCTGCAAGTTATTGCAAAGCTAGCCCACACGATGCCGAAGAGAAAAGTTGATTCTGAAAATAGAGCCTTTAAAAACCGATGGGAGGCTGAGTATATGTTTACTGACATTGCCGGTAAACCCGTGTGTCTCATTTGTGGAGCTAATGTGGGTGTAATTACAGAATTTAATGTAAGACGGCACTATGAGACAAAACATCAGGGTAACCTGAAAGACCTGAATGCAATGCAGAAGATACAGAAAGCAGAAGAATTAAATAAGAATCTGACACTTCAGCGGACGTTTTTACCCGTGCACAATCACAAAGTGATTTCAAGTGAAGCTGCTTTTATGGGAGACACAAATGCACCAGTGCAACTTGCCCCACTTTCCCTGTTGCCAAGTAATGTTGAACCAAGTCGGCACAACGGTGTTCCCAAATACACACTTTGCTGATAAACTGAGCGCACTGAGTTCACACGGCGCTTTGGTGACTTTGAAGAACAAAAAAAAAATTTTGAGTTGTTTCGCAACCCATTTGCCGTCGATGTGGAAACTGCACCTGTGCAGATTCAGATGGAGGTGATTGAGCTGCAGTGTAATGGCACACTGGAGGCAAAGTACGATACTGCAGGGCCCGCACAGTTTATTCACTCCATTCCCGTAGAAATGCTCCAGCTCCGTCTACATCAGGCTCGAACCTTGTGCACGTTTGGTAGCACATATCTGTGTGAGAAGCTCTTCTCAGTGATGAAGACTAACAAATCAGCACACAGGAGTTGCCTCACTGATGAGCACCTGCAGTCCATCCTGAGAATTTCCACAACACAGAACCTCACACCAAACATAAACGAACTTGTTGCCAAAAAAGATGCCAGGTGTCCAGCTCTGATAAAATGACATATGAGCAAAGACAACTGAATGATTTGCTTTCTTATTGCTGAAAAGAACAAATTTTATTTATATTTCCAGGTTTTCTTATGCAGCATGTTCATATTTGAATTTGTATAATTTTGACAGGATATATTTTTATGGAGAGCAAAATCTTTTGGGATATTTAAAATTTAAGTTTATTTTTTATATAAAATTACATAAGAGTAAAGAAATTTGAATGTTTGTTCTTTTAACATTTACTTTATTTCTAACTTGTATAATTTAGACAGGATATATTTTTATGGAGAGCAAAATATTATAAGTTATTTAAGGTTTGAGTTGATTTATTCCGGAATAATATTCCTGTCTGTTTTTATTCATATTTATGTTCAAAAAAGTTAAGCTTTAAAACTTTTAAAGTTTTAAACGTTTAGTTTTAGTGTGTTCAATAAATGTTTATCCTGTTCGGCCCGCGACCTAAAGTGTGTTTTGAATTTTGGCCCCCTGTGCAATTGAGTTTGACACCCCTGATTTAGTCGACACAAATATCTTTGGTTGGAATGTAAGGCGAATTTACTCTTTACATTTGTATAGTGAAGAAAAATTTATGCAATGATGCCTACATTTAACTTACATTCCTACCAAAGATATTTCTGTCGACTAAATAAAAATTCCTTCTATTTAAAATTTAAATAGAACTTGAACAGATACGATAGTTCATAATATCCACGCAGACTTGCACGTAAGAGCGGGAGTCATCTGTTTTAACAAACAGCGTATTGCACTGATACGAAATAGCCTACCCATTTAATTATTTAGGAATGAATAAATAAAGATTTTGTAAAAATAATGTTTTTCATTTTTCTTCCTTGATGGATTCTGCCACCCCCAGCAACAGTTGCTCGCACCCCAAAGAGTGTATATATATATATATATATACTAGCAGAATACCCGCACTTCGCAGTGGAGAAGTAGTGTGTTAAAGAAGTTATGAAAAAGAAAATATTTTAAAAATAACGTAACATGATTTTTAATGTAATTGTTTTGTCATTGATATGAGTGTTGTTGTCATCTCTCTCTCTCTCTCTCTCTATCTATATATATATATATATATATA
>JANRMT010062819.1:66258406-66290439 GCA_026402145.1 Polypterus bichir lapradei
AAAGTGCAGTTTTTCTTCTTAAAAAAATAAGTCAGAAACATAAAAGGTAATTTGACCAACTTAATCTTTAAACTCTGAGTAACCTTAGCCAAAATTATTTTGTACATTAGGCTAAAACAGTGTGATCATTGAACATTTTGTAATTAGATGTAATTAGAATTACTAACGGTCACGGAAGTCCAATGATCCCCAGTAAGAGCCACAAAGTCCGCTTTCTGTAATGCATCTAATTTTGCTTGCTTTTCACTGTGCACAAAACCATGCTTTTATCAAGGCTTCGCTCGGGTAGTTTTTTGAAATTAAATTTTCCTCCGATCAGGAACGTGCTTCATTCCGAGTGTAACATTTTTGTAGCTGTGATGTGTGCATCAGTGTAATCGATGTACCAGGAAATCATGCATTGACAAAAGTTCCCCTTTGCTTGGAATTGAAAGTGTGATTAAATGCGTTATTTTTTGTTATGGAGTACATGCATCGAAGCTTCTCAGCTGTGCTTGTGCTAAGAATAGGAAAGATTTTAAAAATAACGTAACATGATTCTGCGTTAACCGCATATTTTTTCATACGTCTCAAACCAAGGAAATGCGAGGTTAAAATGAACCGAGAAGCACGCGTACATACTCAGTACATCCCCTCTCGGGAATCGAACCTCGGATATAGGCGATAGAGGTGAAGCCTCTACAATTACGCCACGGTGTGTGGCTTATTTATTTGAGAGTATGTAGATCGGGGTATATATATATATATATATTCGCAGCGGAGACGTAGTGTGTTAAAGAAGCTATGAAAAAGAAAAGGGAACATTTTAAAAATAACGTAACATGATTG
This sequence comes from Polypterus bichir lapradei, assembly GCA_026402145.1. NCBI lineage: Eukaryota > Metazoa > Chordata > Cladistia > Polypteriformes > Polypteridae > Polypterus > Polypterus bichir. The sequence continues at coordinate 66,259,235 of JANRMT010062819.1, forward strand.
TCAATATACAGTAATTGTTTTGTGAGTGTTGCTGTGATCAAGGATTCGATTATCATTATTTGTTTCAATCAGGGTCGTATTTGTACGATGTGTTGTGTTCAAGTTACATTCTGTGTTTGTCAGTCGTTGTAAAGATTAAATTCTGTAATTACAGCCACATTAGCTCTACAAATGAGACACACAGGTTTACCGGCAATGTCAGTAAACATATACTCAGCCTCCCATCGGTTTTTAAAGGCTCTATTTTCAGAATCAACTTTTCTCTTCGGCATCGTGTGGGCTAGCTTCGCAATAACTTGCAGCATCAAAAGCTAGACTTGATTAACGCGGTAAGTGTTTGGCAAGGCAGCTGAAGCGCTGCGTTATGGGATCTGTAGTTTATTGTGTTACCAGCGCTTCATATACCCGGGCCATTAATAACAATAATACAGTATATAAAATGATCTCGCGGGCCGGATATAATTACACGCCGGGCCGGATGTGGCCCGTGGGCCTTGAGTTTGACTCATATGGACTAAATAGAACTTGAAAAGAAATATTTTTTGGAATGAGAATCGCACAAGTCAGTACATCGAGCCCGGGTGCTATTGTGGTTTTGCTTGTGTGCTTCAGTAAGTTACCGTCCCCTCGCTCTTACTTTTTTACCATTCATCTAATGAATACACTGAGTATGGCTTTACCAAAACAATTATTGATCGCGAATAAAGTATTCATTATTCATGAAGCTTCAATAGGTGAATAGGTGATCTGTCTTTCTGCGTTAACCGCATGCGTTTTCGTACGTCTCAAACTAAGGGGATGCGAGGTTAAAATAAATCGAGAAGCGCGCGTACATACTTAGTGAGTGAGTGAGTGAGTAAGTGAGTGAGTGAGGGCTTTGCCTTTTATTAGTATAGATATATATATATATATGTGTGTGTGTGTGTATATGTATATATGTAGATATGTATGTATATCTATATATATGTTTATATATGTGTGTGTGTATGTATATATATATATATATGTATTTGTGTGTGTATATATGTATGTATGTGTGTATGTATATGTATGTGTGTATATGTAGATATGTATATATATATGTTTATATGTGTGTGTGTGTATATCCGCTGCGAAGCGCGGGTATTTTGCTAGTACAGTATAAAAATAAAATTATTACAAGTATGGAACAGAATTTAACAGTAGATGATATCACATAATATTATTTGGATTTGTTTAGAGTCCTGGAGACTTCATTCATCAAGCTGCCTCCCCCAATTGGCCATTCCACAGCTTAGACAGTGCTGGGCCAGCCAATTTGATGGAAGGACCCCTCTACCCCACAATTCCTGCAATCCTCCATCAGGGATGACTTCACCTTAGGCAGGCAAAACAACTTGGCAGGTGGGCCGTAGCACCAAGTGCCACATTTGAGTACTGAGAAGAGAAACAGAATAGGTGAGGGTTAGTATCAAATTATAATTATCATGTTACTTATGTTTCAGTGCTAATGACTAACAACAGAGATGCAGTCTGCACAGTTAATCAGCAGCTCTAGTCAGGATATGCTAAACTAAGGTAGTGAGTCTTCAGACAGGATTTGAAAGCTGAGACCGAAGGGGCATCTCTTATAGTAGCAGGCAGACCATTCCACAGTTTAGGGGTCCTGTAACTAACAGCTCAACCTCCAACTGTTATTTTATTAATTCTTGGAATCATAAGCAGACCGTCATCTTCATATCTTAATGTACGCTCTGGTTTGTAAGTCATGATAAGTTGAGACAAGTAAGCCGGTCCTTGGCCATTTAATGCTTTATATGTTAAAAGGAGGATTTTGAAATCTGCCCTAAACCTAACCTGGGAGCCAGTGTAAGGATTTAAGAACTGGAGTTATGTGTTCGTATTTTCTTGTTCTTGTGATAATTCTTGCAGCAGCATTTTGGATTAACTGGAGGCTGTATAGAGAACAATTTGAACATCCAGTGAACACAGCATTGCAGTAGTCAATCCTACTAGAAATAAATGCATGAATTAATTTCTCAGAATCCTGTTTATTTAGAAAGTGACTTAATTTCCCAACATTTTTAAGATGGAAGAAACACGATTTGGACAACTTTGTAAGGTGCACTTTAAATGACATGCTAGAGTCAAAGATAATTCCTAGATTGCGGGCTGATTCAGTACAATTAATGGTGATTCTAACTGAGTTAAATGTTGACACAATATTGTTGCAATCAGCGTCATTCCCCCCATAAATTAACATCTCTGTTTTATCTGTATTTAAAGGCAAGTAGTTCTCATTCATTCACTGCTTTAATTCACTAACACAACTAATTAAAGACAACATCGGAGAAACTTCATTTGATCTAAATGAAAGATATAACTGGGTGTCATCTGCATATAAGTGAAACATTATGTTTCCTAATGAGAGATCCCAGTGGAAGCATGTAAATTGAAAACAGTAAAGGTCCCAGTACACCATATCTCACTTCTGTGTATAATGATGGAGTACTGTCAGCACATTTCTGTACATATTGGAATCGATTTGATAAATAAGAACTAAACCAAGCGAGCACAGTGCCTGTAAGGCCAACATCATTTTCTAGCCTGTGCAGTAAAATAGAATGGTCAATGGTGTCAAATGCTGTGCTTAAGTCTAACAACATAATTACAGTTGAGTTTCCTTCATCAGAAGATATCAGAATGATGTTTACAACCTGCATTAGTGCCGTATCTGTACTATGACCAGTGTGGAAACCAGACTGGAATTTCTCAAATAAATTGTAATGCGTAAGGTGTGACTGAAGCTGATTGGCAACTACTTTTTCTAGTATTTTAGAGAGAAAGAGTAAATTTGAAAGGTCTGACTTTTTAAGTAATGGTTTAATGACTGACGCTTTTAGTGCATCAGGTACTGTGTCATGCAATAATGAACTATTGATAATGTTAAGAATAGGCGCTGCAAGAATATCCACTACACTTTTTACTAGATTTGTTGACACTGGATCTAGAGAACAAATAGTGGGCTTCATTTTAGAAATTAAAGTTAAGACTTCCTGCTCAGTTACAGGATTAAAATTACTAAAGTGCTGAATGCAATGTGAGACAGGGTCTGATAAGCTAGTATTTGGTTTGTACTGTGATGCTGAGATCTGGGATCTTATATTTTTTATTTTCTCATTAAAGAAGCTCATAAAGTCTGTACTGCTAATATCTGTCGGTATTTTGCACTGTAGATCTGAATTCCCATTTGTTAATTTAGCCACTGTTCTAAACAGCACCCAGGGATTTTTATATTACAGCTATCTGTTATTGTTGAATAGTATTCTGAGCGAGGTTTAAAGTGTGCTTTTTTATATTTATTAACACTCTCTGTCCATGCAATTTGAAAGACCTGCAGCTTTGCTGTTCTCCAACTGTGCTCCAGTTTTTGACACTCTAATTTAAGAGCTCAAGTGTTTTCATTAAACCAGGGAGAGTTTCTATGTACTTTGATCACTTTTGTTTTAAGGGGAGCCATGTTGCCCAGAGCAGCTCTCAAGGTCACATTTTAATGTGATGTTAGCTGATCTAAATTGTTTTCTATGTTTACATTTGAAAGTTCATTTGAAACATTACATAAGTTCGAAGTTAGACTTTGATTTTACCGTATAATTTCTGGTATTTTATAATGTCAGTTGTATAAGTCAAATGTGGAAAACTCACACTATTGGTCCAAGAGATTACGATATGCTAACGCTCACCTGAGAGAGTAACCACGGAGCACAATGCCTTTTTCTTCTATTTGGATGCGGCAATGCGCTGTACCAGCGTTTGCTCCTAACCTCTCTCTCTCTCTCTTTCTTTTTATTGAACCTATGTGACCACAAGGCAATACCCGAAGTATTCCGAAAAAACGCTTGCACTCTTTTGTGTTTTTTGTATCTCACACCCTCATACACCTTTATCATAAGGGCATCTCTTATCTATGATGGAACGTTCGGTCAGAAGAAAATATGAAGCTAGTTTTAAAATAAATGTCACTGAAGAAGCGAAAGAAATTGGTAACTACGCTGCTGCAACAAAATTTGATGCGAGATTGGAGGAGGCAAGAAGATTAAAAAAAATTTGAAGTGTCGCATTTTTGAACAGGGTCTGATTTTATGATCGATTTTTCAGGTTTCAAGACCCAACTTATATGTGAGTATATATGGTAGGTTTTGATTTTGATATTGTGGATTTGGTTTTTATGTTTATTTGGCTTGCCTTTTATAGTTTCCCGTTTTCGTCCCTTCTTTTTAAAATTATTGTTTTATACTTTTGTTTTATATGCTTTGCCTCATTTTTGTTGAATCCAATTGTTTTTGACTCAGGGATCTTATGGTTGCCTTCCCACTTGAAGTGTAGACCTCAGGTTGTTTCTGAGTTTTAGGTCTAGACCCTTTAAAGGAATCAGGCCTTTTTACAGTCCTGAATTTGTAACTTTGAGGAGCCAAACCTAACAGACAAAAGTTCCCCTTCATCAACAAAATACAGTAAGCCTGACACACATACAAAAAAGCTGGGATACCCATAAATGTGTGCTACTATCTAAAATAGAAAGAGAACAATAAAAAAAATCAGCATGTAACTTTGATACCATAAACAACATGACTGCAGTTATGCAAAATTATCACAAAATGACAGTATTAAACAGAACACAAAATGGAATCACCAAAATAATGAAAGAAAATAAGGAATAAGAAAAACAGAATATTCCCATGAAAAAATATCAAACACAATTAATAACTGAAAAATAATAAAGATGATAACAGAAACTCCTATAGCAGCAGAAAACTGGCTGACAGTTTCTTGGTTTGAACAGACCCATATTCTAAACAGAGGAATATTTACATGAAACAACTGAGAAAATACATTTTTAGCAAATAAAAAAACATTCATAAATATGTACTCCTATTCTAATATCCATGGTTAGGTCTGTGCCAAAACACTAGCAGATTAAGCAACTCATTGAAGAGAAGATAGTGAGCCAGGAGAGATCTCTGAATCTTTGAGGTTGTGGTTTGAAGTCCCACTCCATAGCTTCTGGCCATGCTGCCTCCTGCAGTAAGAACTCACTTGAGCTTTAAAAGTTCACATTGCTGTGGTTTTGTTCAGTTCCTACAAAGAAAGAAAAAAATGATATGAGCCCAAGAACGAAAATAATTTTTAAAATGATTATACAGACTGTAACATTTATTATCAATTGTAGCAGAAAAACAAAATGTATCCTTATGTGTATTGTAACCTTATGTGTATTTCCTAATTCTGTGTGAATTTCTTTCTGACAGTGCCTGCCTGTTTAACTGAAACATTCTGTATTGTTTTTACCCAGCATATTACCAAGGGATCAACAAGAGAATGACAATTAATATACTTAATTTCATTCTGTATAAGTTCCTATTTAGGTATAGATATTTGCCAAAGACTTAATCTATTTTGCTATTTTGGGACTTTTAGATATACAAAGGATATAAGTGTGTTACAGATTGTACTTTTTATCTGTATGCTGATTGGTGCAAACAAACATGATTCTTATCTCTGTTTTGAACCTAACTTAATTTAAGATGATTGTTTTGTTATATGTTCCAGTCTTATCATACTGAATTCACAAGTGCACATGATGAGTTCCCTCAAGCTTACTGTAATAAAGAGCAGCCATCTTGGATTTAGTCATAATGGTAATCTCAGCTATTCTTTCTTTAAAATAATAATTTCCTTGGCAGTTTTTGGTGCCTTGAATCTTGGGATATTCTTGTCGTGTCTTTTACCTGTATGATCCTTGACTCGTGGAATCCTCTTTACTAAATTGGATTGCCACTGAACAATCTTCCTTGCTGCCACTGAGTCGGTTCACCAGCAGGGTCTCTAAATGACAGATATTTCAGGAACTGTTTTGTGAGTGTTATTTAAAAATAATGTTTATAAAGCATGAACTCAAGATGCAGGGGACAGGAAGATATGGAAAAAGATAATCCACTGTGACAACCCTTAGTGGGAGTGGCGAAGGAGAAGAAGAAGAAGAAAATCAATGAAGTTCCTATTCATTATAATGTGTCTACTTGAAAGGAGGCAGATAATATAAAAAATAAATATGAAAAATTGTTAAGTAGGCACATACTATGAATTAATGAAGACTGTATACATTTGTGTAAAAATGTATACAGTCTTCATAAAATGTGTTTAAAAATATTGTGTATGGGTAAGTATTCAAATATATTGCATGAAGAGTGTTTTATTTCAAATATCATTTGATTTTAATATCAGTTTTTTGAATATTCTATGATGATATTTATGGTTATGATAGAAATGTACTGCAAAACCAAACAATAGAAAGTTTGAAATCAAAGGCTGTGCTCTACATGTGTGTAACACAAAGACATAGGAAATATGACAAATGAGAGGAGACCATTCAGTTCATCAAGCTTGTTTGTTCAGCTAACAGCTAAGCTGTCCCTGTATCTCACCCCAATTCTTTTTACAGGTTATCAAGTTTCTGCTTTAACTACATGTCTCGATAGTTTGTCCCAGATTCCAACAACTCTTTGTGGAAACAAGAATTTCCTGACTTCAAAGCTAAATGCACTTCCCTTTAATTTCCACTGATGTCCTTGAGTATGTGATTTACCCTTAAGCCGAAATAATTCTGAGGAATCTACTTTATCAACGCCATTGAGAATTTTGAAGACCTGGATTGGGTCCCCAAGCAATCTCCTCTGCTCGAGACTGAACAGGTTTAGGTCTCTAAGTTTGTCACATCATGACAGTCCTTAAGTCTTGGAGTACATCAGCTTGCTCTTATCTGCACAGTTTCAAGTGCTGCTATGTCTTTTTTGTAGCATGGTGACCAGAACTTCACGTAATACTCCCAATGTGGTCTTACTAGTACATTATGTACATCATATTACCCCTGTTTTTACAATATAAGCAAACCTTTTATTTGCCTTTTTAATTACTTCTGCTAATTGCTTAGAGGATGAAAACATTGTCATCATAAACACCAAAATCCTTTCAGTGGTTGCTTTCTGTAGAACAGTGTCTCCAATCTTGTATTTATAACTGATGTTCCTGTTGCCTACATGCATTTTGTACTTATTTACATTAAATGTATTTTAGATTAGATTACATTATTTATTTATAAAAGCACATTTAAAACAACAAAGGTTGTGCAAAGTGCTGTACAAAAGAGCATTAAAATAAACACAATACAAACAATCATGCAAAAGCATATTAATAAAACAACCAATTGTAATCCATCCATCCATCATCCAACCTGCTATATCCTAACTACAGGGTCACAGGGGTCTACTGGAGCCAATCCCAGTCAACACAGGGCACAAGGCAGGAAACAAACTCCGGGCAGGGCGCTAGCCCACCGCAGACCAATTGTAATATCCCCCATAATCCCATCATACACAATGAAAGACAGAAGAAAACAAGTTGGTCTTAAGACGACTTTTAAAAACCTCGATCAAGGATGAAGACCTGATGTACAGAGGTAAATCATTCCAAAGCTGTGGGGCAACAGCTGAAAAAGCTCGGTCTCTCCTAGACTTCAGCCAAGATCTTGGCACTACAAGGAGCAGTCGTCCAGATGACCTCAGTGCTCTTGGTGGCACATAGGGGTGAAGGAGGTCACAGATATATTTTGGAGCGAGACCATGCATTGATTTTAAAATCAATGTGACACCTCACCAGTAGCCAGTGGAAAGAAGCTAAAATGGGGAAGACGTGATCCCTTTTTCTCGACCCAATCAAAAATCTAGCTGCCGCGTTCTGAACCAGCGGAAGGCTCGACAAAGTGGATTTTGGCAGACCAACATATAAGGAATTACAATAATCTAGTCGAGATGTAATAAAGGCACGAATGACTGTTTCCAAGTCCTTCTGTGATAGAAAGGATTTTAGTTTAGAAATTTGCCTCAGTTTTCCAAATTTTTGCCCAGTTATGAAGCTTGTTAATTCTTTTTCATTTTTTTGCTGCCTCCTTAGCATCTCTCATTTCTCCAAATTTATTGTCATCTCAGAATTTCACAATTTTCTCTTTACTGTACTCTTTGTCTCATGTCAGTTAATCAACTTGATGTCCAGTTTTGTAGGTTACACATAATGCCTACAGCTTCTAGTTTCAGAATTTATCTTTGCTGTATGACTGCACCAAAGTATTTTTGTACAAAAGTCTGACTGCAATGGACATTGCTGTGAGTTCAGTTTTATCACTTTGCCATATCAATATGAAACAATTTTTATGTTCCATTTTTCTGATCGTCATCATGAAAGATGCTATGTAAATATCTTATACTTTAAAGACATTAAATTTCAGCATTTTTTTATGCTCAGTAATATAAGACGGGTTGCATAGAATTAGAAATTGAGTTTCTTATATGATTTTGAGCCTCCAATTTGGGGTAGGGAAACCAACAGACAAAGACATCCAGATTGCACTTTTTGAACGCCTAGTAATATGCCACTCTCCACTGGTGCACTCATTTCTATTGCCCTCTTGACAAGCAGAGCTTCTCTGCTTAAACCATGAGGTGGTACGAGGATTTCTACTGTTCTTTGTATACAAATTTGTTTTCACTGTTGTATACTACTGATAAGTAATTAACTTCTCTAACAAAAAATAAACAATACATTTATTTTTAGGTGTTTTTATTACTATTTGCATTAATGTAACCCTCCAGCAAAAAATGCTGTGGGTGCAGCCTCAGAACATCTGAACTATGGTTTATATTATGGATGATGTGCAATCAGTGTGGAGCTTTCTTGTATCCTGTATATGAACATTTTTTTTCTTTGTGATTATTTCATATGTCTCTGTGTTATTTTCTTTTTTTTAGGAGTTTCTGAAATGGTTTTCTTATCTGATGTTGATTTCAGTTTGTTTAAAATTCTTCGGCGTGCATAGAATCCACGCTAAAACATGGTGTACAGGCAAAAGTGGAAGTGTGCACAAAAAATTCACATGCACAAAACCATGTGTAAGCCAACTTCCATGCACTTCTGCTCCATAAATCCTGGTCAGTGTGAAATGTAATGCAGGTGCATATGCCTGCTGCCCCATCCCCGACACCTCCCAGAATTACACCCCTTTGAATATGCAAATCAATATAAATTTCCGCTTACATTCAGTGGTTTGTTAAAACACAATGGCAAAAGTATGGGAAAAACAAAAACTTCATTGGATGTGAAGTGAAGGTCCTACTCAGTTAAATGGAGGCAAGTAAAAAAATACTTTTTTGGTAGCTTAGGCAGTGGTATGAACAACAAAAGGGAATCGATGGAGTGGCACTCAAAAGTTCAAGTTCAGAAAGTCGCACAGTGCCCAAAATAAAAAAAAAGTGGTCAGATGTCAAAGTCAAGGTGAAAAGGTGAGTCCTATCCCACCATCAGATGTGTCAAATGGAAGCGTATTGGGACATAGAGAAAAGAAAAAAAATCTGGGACACAGTGAAGTAAAAAAAAGGTTGAAATATCGACTTTAATCTCGAAATTTCCACTTTAATCTCATAGTTTATTTTTTCATTAAAGTAGAACAAACTTCATCTTAAAATCGATGTTTAATTTATTAGTTTCTCAAATCTCATCGTAACTAAAGTAGCATGTTAAATGCTTCGTATTCTATGTGTTCTACATGCTTCTTAAACAGGCTTTCTCTTTCATAGACAAGAGCGTGCAGGTAGTGATCGCCCCACAGAATACATTACATTCATGATTTTACAGCTCTCTGACCATTTTAGAATAGTAAGATGTATACTAGGTGAGACACAAAAATAACCATATTGGTAAAAAAATATATATTTATTGATGAATTACAGCATTTTCTGTCCCCCCTGGCCATTGGACCTTACTCTTATTCGATGTTAATTAATGCTGATTTATTTTGTTTTCATATTGTGTTTATTTTTCTATTCTTTATTATGTAAAGCACTTTGAGCTACTGTTTGTATGAATATGTGCTATATAAATAAATGTTGTTGTTGTTGTTGTTGTTATTCTAAACATTGTCACCTTCTCTATAATCCCCCTCCGATCTCTACACCTCTCCATACGTATCTTCCATTGATTGAAACAGTGCTGGAAGTCTTCTTGCTTGAGGCACTTCAACAGGCTTGCCGCTTCTGTCTTCACTTTATCCATTGAAGAAAAATGTATTCCCTTCAGGTCACTTTGATTTTCGTGAAAAAGTGAAAATCACAGGGAGTTAAATCAGGCAAATAGTAAGGGTGATCGAGGACAGGAATGATTTTGTCAGTCATAAACTGCTTTACGGAAAAAGCAACACAACCATTTTGAACAATCTGATTCACCATTTTGATGTTTTCATTCGTCCGAGAAGAGCGTGGGCGACCTGGGCATTGAACGTCTTCCACATTTTCTTGTCCTTCCTTAAAACGTTTGGGCCACTCAGAAACTTGTGTGTGAGAAAAACTGTTATCAACATACATTGTTTTCATCAAAAGTTTTTGTGGGCGTTTTGTTCAATTTTGCGAGAAATTTGATGTTGATTCCTTGTTCGATTTTTTTCACCCGACATTATAGCGGCAACTCGTGTAGCGATTGTTGTGCAAATACTAACTGGGCTATTCACAGGATATACCTAGCCGCTCTGCGGTTTGAAAGGGCGTGTAGGTGGGGATGTAGTTCTATGATTCACATTCGGCCGACCTCCAGACGGTTTTAGAGGAAAGCACCAAGCCCAGTCCGGTTATTTTTGTGTTTCACCTCGTATTTGATATCATTTTAATGATGAAATGCACTTAAGCATGTGATAAATATGTGGGGGCACAGTGGCACAGCAGTAGCGATGAGTTGGTGCCCCATCCAGGGATTGTTTTTGCTTCCTCCGTCCAGGGATTGTTTCTGCCTCCTGCAAGATGCTTGCTGGGACACGTGTGACCCTGAATAGATTAATTTAATGAAGCATGCCTGTCTCTGTCGCCACACAATGAGCCCTGTAATAAATGTAAAATCAGCTGTAAGCTTAGTATTCCGATTCTTGAAAACTTTTATAGAACTTTGAAAAATCTTTGTTATACGTGTTTAATTATTCCATCCATTCAGGGTCATGCCAGTCTCAGAAAGCATTAAATGCTAGTCAAGAAAAATCACTGGATGGGGTGCCAGCTCATCACTATTGCTGCACTATCGCGCTGTTCCATGATTAAATATTAACAGTATTTATTAACAGTATATGTTAATGATTTATTTGTAAAATGTAACATGCATACTTTAATGGATTTCATCATAAAAATGATATTAAGTATCCATCCTCGTATTCTAATAGCACACAGGTCCAATAAGGTAGCTCTTGGAAATCTAAATTGACTTAGAAACCAGTCATCATCATCTGTAAATACGTACTCTCTTCTATTGAATTGAACTGAATTTCTTTATTGTCATTCTATGGTACAATGAGATTCAATATGCAAATCCTCCATAATCTTATTTTCCAATGAAATGACTGATAAAATAATACGATAAAAAATAATGAAAAGTATACAATATGAAAGCACAATAAACATGTACACACAGTGCAGACTACGCAAATGGTTTATAAAGTGTCTTAGGTTGTGCAATGTTACAGTTGAAGTGCAAGTTTACAGTGAGGTAATTGTTAGTTCAAACAGTTCTACCATGACCACTTGAAGGACTGATTAAATGCATTTATAGCTCTTGGGGTGAAGCTATTTCTAAGCCTCAAGTTGCATGCAGGAAAGGTTCTGAAGCATATGTCACATTGGAGAAGTTCAAATAGACTGTGCGTACGAGTGAGTGGAATCCATGAAGGTGCTGGTGGCTTTCCTTAGGCAGCGTGTGCTATAAATGTCCTCCAGGGCTGGGAGCTGTATCCCGATAATCCTCTGTGCTCTCGACACAACCCGCTGTAGATCTTTCCGATCAGCTGCTGTGCAGCTATGATAACCACACACACATGCAATGGGTAAAAATACTCTGAGTGGTGTACTAAGAGTAACAACGCTAAAGCAGCTATGGTATTTAGAACAGTTTGTTCATTCCATGCACCATTATATTGTTACAGAATAATTACAATCAAATTAATTAAATTTATAAATGGTAAGTAATTAATTTTGGTGTATCTGATAAATCCCATATCACTGATGTGAATCTGAAAAATGGGAGACCACACAGAAACTGTAGCACTGCTTTTATGCTGTGTGACACCAGTTTGCAAAACCGACCTTAACTGTGCTTACACACTGGGGGGTGGTTGGTGGGGCTGCTGTGAGACTGTGCGTGGCTTTACACCAAGTTTACTTTTTATACATCACGATGTTAGCGTGGAAATGGGCATACACAAAATTTATTGTGCGTATGCTCCATTTCTACATGTGGCCCCAGGAGAAGAGTCATTAAACAAGAAAGGAATTTTTAACCAGAAAGCTATTAGAAAGACTGAATCCAAAACATAACCCAAAATTCACAGTAGGAAAACATAAAGCAAAAGTTAGAAACCAAGGGATCTTTAGAATATATATTTTAGAAAGGAAATGCACAAAGACTTATTTGGGATCTGTCCTACCTGGATTGTCATGTTTATCTTTAAACTGTCACACTGTTGACATAATTCAGAAAACCTCTAGGACCACCCTCTGTGACAACTACAGATGCAAAATGGGTACCACATTACAATATAGTACAGACCAGAAGTAATCAAAATTAGCTGTTTCTAAATTAAATAATTTACATAAGCAAACAAAAAAACACAAGGAAAAGATAAGAAAAACAGAAGCCTGACAGTCTTTACAGTCCATCTGTTTCACAGCCCTTTCCACTCCATCTTGGCTGGCTATCGGCCTTGTTAGACAGTATGGCTTATTCATCCAGGGTTCATATGAAAGCCCTTAAGGAATTCTTATTTATTTCCACAATTCAAAAATATGTTGTAATTTTGTTTGCCAAATCTAAACTGGTGTGGAATGATTGAATTATTTATGTACTTGAGCATACCCTGTAATTGATCGGGTTAATATCTGCCTTGAGTCTGTTCCGGCCAAGATAGACTTTCCCTGTACATGATCCTGTAAACAAAAAACAGAATTCAAGCCATGAAAGAGTGTCTTCATTTCTGTGAACTGACTGAGGGCAGTTCACTCATACCCAGTGGTGGAGCCTAAAAAGTGTATTTAACAAATTCTAGTACATATACATATAAAACAGAATGCTGTTTTGAAGTTCCCTCACATCCTATCCTTCTAAAAAGAGAGTAAGCACATGTCAGGTATACAAAACACCAGAAAAGAGCTCTCTGTCTTTAATTTTGGCTCTGCTGACACACTTGCTTGCTTCAAGCCAGCTGAGCACTACACCTGGTCGAAGCTACAATGACAAAGTTCATGAAGAAGATCAAAATGACAAGAGTGAGAGAGAGACCAATCGTCTGATGAAGAAAGAAAATGCACATAAAAACTCTAATAACAAGTGAGAGATGAATGTGCAGCAAAGTGATGAAAACAAGGGTCAGTGGCTCATAATTTACCAGTACTGAAAGTACCAATTTAGCATCTTTGTTCAGGTTTAACACTGAAGAAAGCAACTCCAATGTACTTGTGCCTGTTGTGTGCTGGGCATATATAACATTTTTGGTGTAGGAGGGTTGGTAATATGCAGATTTATACATTCACCCGCCACTTCACTTGTGGTAATTTTAAAGCAAACTGGTTTTCCTGAAGTTGTTTGTGTGATTGATGGCATGCACATTAAATTCATTTCCCCAAATATGGATGAGTATGCATATGCGAACTGCAAGCGTTATCACAGTATCGACACATTGGTGGATTATGTAAACTGCATTATTTTTAATATTGTTGTGAAGTGGCAAAATTGTAGCTTAGCACAATATCCTACTTTATTTTGCTTTCCTTCTTCTTCTCCTATAACCTTGCATATTATTACTATTATCTTTATGATGAAGTCCTACCCTTAGAAAACTACAAAACATTATCATGATTGCCATGAAAACTACACAACACCTTCATAAGTGCCATTTTGCTGCTCGGGTGTTAAACATTAATGGCTATTTATTCTCAAACTTGACCTCCTAACTGGGATGGGTGTAGGATACGTCTTAACTACTTTTCATTTCTTTCTCTGGGGTGAGACCAATTCTTATACTAGTCAGAGTTTAGTGCATTGCCTAGGAGTAATTCTGAGTCACTCAGTAATTACAGGTACTGATCAGTACTTCTGGTTTTGGCCATAGCTTTACACATCACAAATTTAGCTATAACTTTTAGTGTCATATACAAATGTTTTTTTTGACATTATCAATACATAATCAATAACAAAGTGAACGTTTATGGGTTTTTTCAGTCTCTGTTCTGCATGCCACAACAGCACACGTCTGCATTTTCTGAAGGCAAAGTCATCTGTTAGGTCATCATGTGACAGCTTCTCTGCGAGGACTGAGTGGATGCAGATGATAGCCAAGCTGCTTGTACTTTCTTGAGCCATGGATGACTTCAACTTGTTGAGCTTGAAGATTCGAAACACTGGTAACTGGAAGGATTGCTGCAATCTGGAGGGCAACCCACAGATTTGGACTTCAGTGGTACTGTACTTAGTGGCAATGATATACCAATTGATTTGTTTCCTTTTATAAATGAAGGCCTAATTAGTAGTAATAATAATAAATAATACCAAAGTTCCGGAGTATCAGTGTGCTGTTACTCTTTGTTACTCTGTGACTTGACATAGCTAACAATGTCACTTGTGACATGTGATACAACAACAAAAACAATTTTAATACTACTACTACTAACACTAAAGGCCTTTACTGATCTCTTAGGCACAGCCATCAGCAGTGTGTCTATTTGCGGAGAGAGTGTTGACCTTGTCAAAGGGGTTACTTACCTTGGCAGTGTAATTCATGTCTCTGGTGACTCTTCCTATAAAGTCAGAAGACGGGAAAGGGGTGTGTGGCGCTCCCAATATCTATGCAGAAGGACAAATGTCCAAGTCTTTAGAGTCCTGGTACTTCCTCTTTTGCTATATGGTTGCAAGACATGGACGCTATCCAGTGACCCAAGACAAAGACTGGACTCCTTTGGTACTGTGTCTCTCCAGAGAATCCTTGGGTACCACTGGTTTGACTTTGTATCGAATGAGAGATTGCTCATGGAGTCCTGAATGAGGCGCATTACCTGCATTGTGAGGGAACGTCACTTACGACACTACAGCCATGTGGCGTGATTCCCAGAGGTTGATCCAGCTCGCAGGATCCTCATTGTTGGGGACCCGAGTGGCTGGACCAGACCAAGGGATGCCCATGTAACACCTGGCTGCAGCAGATACAGGGTCATTTCCGGAGAGTGGGATTGGACTGTCAACAAGTTTAATATGACAATTCATGAAACAGCAATAAACCCAACAGAGTCAAGCTGCAGACCTCCAGAGCTCCACTCCGATGAGGAGGTAATCGCTTTACATTATACTTCAGAGATTCTATACAATACAACAGGTTACACTATGGTTATGATAAGGGTTGTGGGAGGTGTTATCTGACAAATTAGCCAAGCAACAGGAAAGTGCAATCCCATAGGCTGTCCAGCATATCTCCTGAATTGTGGAAGTCTGCGAACCCTCAACAGCGGCCCACCCCACACACACGTTGGTCCTCCAATCACAGGCATCACACACAGTGTGTGATCTGAGTATAGGAAGGTCAGTTCAGGTTCTTTTTAACCAATGCCTTCATTTGAGATTAAACTCTATTAATTAATGTTCTTATGCAATTATTGAATGTATCTGGTTTCTAAAATGATCGGCCCTGTGGGTTGTATGTTTTTCTAAATGATCATATAACTGGCACATATTTCCTTTCATTTGATTACTAAGATTCGGAAAATGTAAATACGTCATGTTTTTGCACCCATCAGTACATTCACCCAGTCATACATGCATTAGGTATATCATTTTAATACTGGGTTGGACCTTCTTTTGCCTTCAGAACTGTCATAACTTAGTTGCATAGATTCAACAAGCTGCTGGAAACGTTCATCAGGGATTTTGGTCCATATTGACATGCTAGCATCATGCAGTTTCTGCATATTTATCAGCTGCACATCCATGATGCATATCTCCCATTGCACCACATGCCAAAGGTGCTCAATTGGATTAAGGTCTTGTGATTGTGGAGGCCATTTGAGTACAGTGAACTTATTGTCATGTTCAAGAAACCAGTTTGAGATGATTTGAGCTTTGTGACATGGAAGTAACCATCAGAAGATCAGTACACTGCAGTCATAAAGGGATGGGCGTGATCAGTAACAATACCCAGGTAGGCTGTGGAATTTAATTGATTCTCAATTGGTACTAAGAGGCCCAAAGTATGCCAAGAAACTATCCCACACACCATTATAATACCACCATCCTGAGCTGTTGATACAAGGCAAGATGGATCAATGCCTGTATGTAGTTGATGCCAATCTTCCCCAACAATGTTGAGTTACTGCCATGTGATTGGCTGATTAGATATTTGCATTAACAAGCTGTTGAACAGGTGTACCTAATAATGTGGCCAGTGAGTGTATCTTAAAAGTGAAGTTCCAAACAGTGTTTTGCCTTAATTTGTACAATCTGTATCTGTAATGTGTGCTCACCATAAAATAAATGCTAGAATAAAAATATAAAAAATTACAAAAATAAAAAACACAAGGATGGAAGCATACTAACACACATTGCCTCGCTTAACATTTAATAGGTTCTAATTACAGTTTAACATCCTGTGAGTCTTTTTGATGAGAGAATGGACTTTCTAACAAGTAATACTTTTTACAGTTTAGGAATATCATCATCATCATCAATTATTCTCAAACCTGCCCAAACCAATTCAGGGTCTCAGGGGCATGAGGCTATCCAAGTAGCACTGGATGATGGGCACAACGCAGCCCTTGACAAGTCCATCACAGTCACCACTCCCTCCCTCATACACATTCATATCCATACTCACAATCACAATTTTGAATCACCAACTAACTGACCCTGCATATTCTTGGGATAGGATAGAAAAATTAGAGTACCCAGAAGAAAACCAACAAAGACACAACTAAAATCTGTAAACTCCACACAGATAACAAACCTCAAGGTGCTGGATTTGTGAAGTGGCAGCACTTACCATTCCATTCAGTAAACAAAAATGTAATATACTGTTTGTTTTATATGAAAAAATAACTCTTTGAGGGCAGAACTTGATTTTGGTCATTCTGTATTGCCAATAGAGTCGGTCTGACACCCATATGGGGGCCTAGACAGTATACTGGGCAAACGCCCCTTGAGTTTCATAAACAGTCCTCGGTGTTGATATTCAGTGTTCTTGTTAGACTTCTGGTGGTTGGGGGTTCCCCTTAGTGTCTGGATCATGCACCACAAAACCTCTCAGTGTCCATAGCACCATTCAATATTATTAGACTTCAGGGATGGGTGGGGGGAGCCCCTATTGGTGTCCGGATTTCACAACGGCCCCCCTTGGTGTGCATAGCATAGCAGGTTGGCAGGGATATGGGGCATGTGGATTCCAGAGTGCACACCGCTTGAGTTTCATAAATGCTGCCTCTTAACTTTCATAAACAGTGCCCCTCAGATGACAGCAACTTAGGTGGCTGTCCATGTCACTTAATGGATTGAGTTTAACAGTTTAATTTTAATTATTCTGGAAACGGCAATGATACTGCTTCCTGTAATTAAGAAAAAGAACAAATATGAATATAAGATATAACAATACCATAAGGCTCTCAGCATCCTTTACATATGTATAGACTGTTTTCATCTGCATGCCTTTTCTTTACAAAGATATAAACATTTGGTAATGGATATTTTTTTGTAGAGTAAGACCAAATAATTTAAAATATTTGCGTGCTAAATGGCTTTAACGGATGATCTGTTTCATGTTAGTGCCACAATGTTATTCATTGTTTTGAACTCGCATTCACAGTCAGCGAATGTCTAACCGTTTCCGACATTGGTACTGTACACTGTGTTGAAATATTCCATTACCTTCTTGCAATCCAGGAATACTTCTCGTAATTTTCAAAATTTTATTTGTGAACATTAGATATGTGCTTTAATTAGACAGTGAAATACTCTTTGCCAAAGATCTGCTTTGCTGACTTTTTTTATCATTGGCTGTGTTTATACTCTCCCATTCATGATGATTTGGGTGCTTTCACTTTTCTTGGCTAGTTGGTCTAAGTCTATTATGAAATTCCTTTTTTAAGAATTCTTGAATTATGCAGACCTTGCTGTATCTATTTAAGATAAACCAAACTCACATATATAAAATTTCATACAAAATGAATAAGAAAAGGAGAAATTCAGTGAGAAATCAGAATTGGGGCTCTATACACAAGAAAAGCATGAGCTCTAGCAACAAAAGAATAACAGTACAAAACAAATAGTTTCAGAGGAGACTTCACATTTTGTCTTAGTAATATACATTTCCTGTTGTAATATGTAATGAAAGACAAAGGTTCAACTGTTTTAGAGAGGAAATGTGGATTTTCTAGTCTTATAGCTGCAAAGACATAAGCGAACATCAGTACACTGAAGCAGTGCTGATGAGACTCATAAATTATTTAAAAGTAATGTTAATATACAGTAGTGTCACCCTGCAAAGGACTGGCTGTCATGTCTCAGGCAGGGTTTCTCCCCTGCCTGGGGTTCAATTTCATGTTTTATGTCTCTTCTGTTCATTTATGATTCTTTCATTTATGTTTTTGTGTGCATCATTCTTTATTTTTGGTCCTGCCTATGTGTGTAAGCTGCCATTATTATGTTCCATGTGTTTTGTAGGTGGCCCACATAGAGGCGGGGTTACCTGGCCATCACCATCAAGAACTGCCCTTTAAATCCAGAGGGTCTTCCGCAGATCCTGGTGGTTCATTTGGATTATGCTAGGGTGTTGGGGAGTGTTCTTCTGTTTATTGTAATTTCTTTGAATTACTGGATCTCTTTCCACTTTTTGCTTTGTTTTTGACTTTATAATGGAATTTTGTTCAACTTGGATTGCTCTCCGCTTGGTTAGGCAAACTGGTGGCACCCAGCATCAAAGCAGTGTTACTGTTCCTGTGTGATTTCCCTTTATTTTTTAGATTCACATCCCTGGTATGGCTTTATCAAATACATTGACTTTAACCGCATATCATTTATTAGTTTAAGGCATTTGATTGTAATCAATCTGTAACAATATAATGGTCCATGGAATGGCCACACTATTCCAAATACCATAGCTGCTTTAGCGTTGTGGAATCACAGCACTACAGCAGCTGATCAGAAAGCTCTACCGCAGATTGTGTCAAGAGCGGAGAGAAATATCAGGATAGAGCTTCTAGCACACGCTGCCTCAACCATGTGCACAGTCTATTTGAACTTTTCCCATTCAGCTAACGCTTCAGAGCCTTTCCTGTACGGACCTTGCGGTTCAGAAACAGTTTCATCCCAAGAGCTATAAATGCACTCAATCAGTCCATCAACTGCTCCTGGTGGAACTGTTTGTACTTTTTAGTACAATCACCTCACTGTAAACTTGCACTACAGTTATAATATTGCACAACCCTCAGCCACTTCATAAAGCGCATATTTACATATGATAAGAATCTCATTGTATCATACAATAACAATAAAGGAATTCAGTTCAATTGAGAGCACATATTTACTGATGAAGATGATGACTGCTGGCTTCTCAGTCGATTTAGATTTCCAGGTATATCTTCATGGAGCTCTTTATATAATTTTAAAGATGAAGTGTATTAAAGTATATATATTACATTATACAGATGCATTTTAAACTTAATTTAAATAATGTATATTGTTAATGATTAAATATGCAAGGACTTGGTGGTGCAGCATCAGCGATGAGCTGGTGCCCCCTTCAAGGATTGTTCCTGGCTCGTGCTGTATGCTTGCTGGGACTGATGCGACCCTGGAAGGATAGATGGATGGAATAATTAAACATCTACTACGGAGATATTTCAATGTTTTGACGAATCTGCATTCTACAGTTACAGATGGCTTGACCTTTATTAAAGACCTGATTGTTTGGCAATTGGTTATTTGGAGAAAGAAAAGGAAGGACAGGAATCGGGGGTTAGTACGATTGAAAGAGACAGTAATCCATCCATCTATTATCCAACCTGCTATATCCTAACTACAGGGTCACAGGGGTCTACTGGAGCCAATCCCAGCCAGCACAGGGCACAAGGCAGGGTGCCAGCCCATCGCAGGGAAGAGACCGTAATGCTGCAATAAATTATTTTATTGAGATTTGTGCACGGGGCAACAAGCATCTTGTGGGAGGCCACCATACCTCAATATTTTATACATGCAAGTATACATCTTAGTATTTAAATTGTTCAGAGAGCTGTAACATCATGAATGTAATGTATTCTGTGTCCTGTCAGCGTAAGAGAAAGCCCGTTTAAGAAGCGCGTACTGATTCACAAGCATAAGAGCACACAGAATACAAAGCATTTAACGTGCTACTTTAGTTACGATGGCATTTGAGAAACTATTAAATTAAATGATTTTAAGATGAGGTTTATGATGTTCTACTTTAATGACAAAATAAACTACGTCATTAAAGTGGAAATTCCGACCTTTATTTCACACTGTGTCCCAGTTTATTTCTTTTCTCTGTACCCTAATACACTTCCATATGACACTCAGATGGTGGGTATGACTCTCCTTTTCATGACGACTTTGATATCTGACCACTTCTTATTTATTTTGGGCACTGTGCGACTTTCTGAATATGAACTTTCGAGCTTCTTCGCTACTTGACCAACTTCCTTTTGTTGTTTATATCACTGCTTAAAACAACAAATAGTAAGTTTTTTCCTTGCCTCTACTTGATATTTTCTGAAATTTTTCTTTTTCAAAGAATGCAAAAAATATGGGGCTATTTATATTGATTTGCATATTCAATGAGGTGTAATTCTGGGAGGACTTGGGGTGGAGCAACAGGCATGTGAACGAGTGTTACTTTTCATGCTGACCGGGATTTATGGAGTGGAAGAACGTGGAAGTTGGAGTACGCACAGATTTATGCATCTGTATTTTTTTGTGCATACGCACATTACCGCTTTTGTCAGTATGACAAGTTTTAGTGCGAATTCTATGCACGGCGTTATGCATGAGGCCCCAGGACTATGAACAAATCCAAATCGTATTATATGATATCATCTACTGTTGAATTCTGCTCCGTACTTGTAATATTTCTATTGCACTATTATATTGTATTGAGGATTACTTGTGTTTTGTTCTGTGTATTGTATTGTATTTACCCCTTTTTTCACACCCACTGCACACCCAACCTACCTGGAAAGGGGTCTCTCTTTGAACTGCCTTTCACAAGGTCTCTTCCATTTTTCTATCCCTAAAAGGGTTTTTTTGGGATTTTTTCTTGTCTTCTTAGAGAGTCAAGGCTGGGGGACAGTCAAAAGGAAGGGCCTGTTAAAGCCAATTGCAGCACTTCTTGTGTGATTTTGGGCTATACTAAAATAAATTGTATTGTATTGTACGTACTTTGGAACCATTTTAGTGCTTGGGACTCCTAGTTCACAACACAGGCCTTCTGGCTGGGGCTGTTTTGCTGAAAAAAGGCAATTTTGCTGAGATCTACTTTCCCTTTGAACATTTCAATTTTTTTTTGTGTTGCTCAGTTTCAAAAAGGCCACATTAAATCCACTGTCATTCAATGTCGTAAAAAACAAATTGTGAAAATTTCAAATGGGGTGAATACTTCTTGAGGGCACTGTATACAGTAATAATAAATAATGATGAAATCTACTGATACTGTATAGTTAATGTTTTCATAATGAGTTCTCCCATGCTTTCCTTGTATGTAGAATATTAATGGCAGGCGTTTAGACTGGCAACATGAACAAGGAGGTCCTCCACTAGACACACAGTGTTCTTTTGTGTGGCTTTTGACACCTAGAAGCAATATCAGGTGCTTAGAGGGGCTACAGCACTTTTATATATCAGTGCTGACAACCACTTGATGTCTTATTGATATTGAGAAGGCAGAAAATTAATTTATCCTGTATAGACTTCCTTTATGGCATTTATGTGCTGTCACTTGGATTCCTTGAGGTCACTGTGCAGGATCCCTACCTTGTTTTTAAGAATCCTTTTGATGGTTGGAAGCATGCACTGGTATAGTAGGATCCTATCTGGAACCCCCCTAGTCAGACATACGCATCCAGTCCCACCTTCTGGAAATGACCCTCTATCTTCCGCAGCCAGGTGTTACGTGGGCGTTCTTTTGGCCTGGTCCAAGGATCCTAGTAGCCAAATCACCCATGGTAGCACCCATGGAAGCACCATGGCTCATAAGCCTTGGACCTTTGTTCTTTTGCATAGATATCGGGAGCACCACACACCCCTTTCCATCGACCTCATGATCCCTCATGCTCTCCCAATCAGTCTATTGACTTCATAGGAAGAAACACGAGAGACATGAATGTCGCTGCCAAGGTACGTAAACCTCTCAACGAGTTCTACACTCTCTCCGCAGACAGACATATTGCTGATGGCTGTGCCCAAGAGGTCATTAAAGGCCTGGATCTTAGTTTTTATCCTGGACACTTGCAAGCCCAGACACTCACTACTCACTCAGTCTCTCGAGAGCCCTGATCAATGCCTCCATTGACTCAGCGAAGATCATAAAGTCAGCAAAGTGAAGATCAGTGAATCTTTCTTCACCAACAGATGCCTCACAGCCACTGGACCCCACAACCCTGCCCAACACCCAGCCCATACAAACACTGAACAGGGTAGCTGCAAGAACACACCACTGACGAACCCCAGAATAAACTGGGAAAAACACACTCTGCACAGCACTCATAGTACCAGTGTAAAGGCTGGCAATAACATCCAGCAATTTTGAGGGTATCCCATGAAGTCTCAGGATGTCCCAAAGGGCACCTCGATCAGCTGAATCAAATGCTTTATGAACATTGACAAAGGCTGCAAAAAAAACTATTCATGTTTGCGCTTGATGAGAACCCTCAGTGCCAGGATGTGGTTGATGGTAGACTTCTTAGGCATAAAACCAGTAGGTGAGCAAGTGATCATGGATCCTATTGAGGATAACCCTGGCAAGAGCCTTACCTGGCACAGAGAACAGTCTTATCCCCCTGTAGTTGTAGCAATCCAAGCGATCACCTTTCCCTTTTCATCTCACAAATGGAAGCAAAGATTGCTTGCAATTCCAGGAGGACAGTCTTACCACCAGCCTGGACAAATTTAACCCAGATATCACAGATCCCAGCAGTCTTCCTTACCCTCAGCTAGTTCACCACCTGTGCAATCTCAGTGAGATTGTGGTTCACAGGATCAGCCTCAAGAACCATGGATCCAGAGATGTCCAATGTCCTAGCTGGAGAATCTGCTTTAACTTCCTTTTGATGCTTAGCTGCTAAATCCCAACTACTATTATTTATAATAATTTACTGACATTTCTGTGAAGGCACAAAAATACACAATCTAAGCAGAAGATAAGTTATAAATTATTCTTTCATACATGAAGATTTTTAAAGAAGAAAAACCAAACAAAAAAACACTTCAAAACCAACCTTCTCCACAAGCCTCAATAGCAGATATCTGAATATATCAGTATAACATCCCAAATCAATTTGTAACAGCTTGTACAAGCAATCAATTCATCTTGGAAATAACCAAGTGACGGGTCACCCTGAACCACATCTGCTTTAAACTCTTTTAATGAAGTCATTCTGTTTGCCTTTAGGAATCTTTTGCAGCTCTGATGGCTAGCTAATTCTATTTTTCTTCCACTCATTTTCACAAATACAGATTTGGTGGTAGTGCAGATTGAAAAGAGATAAGTAAAATTCAACCATTAGAACTAAAATTCAAATAAATGAGTGAGGTCTATTTGAATGGTTTGCAATGGCAGTCCTGGGGGTTTTCATTCCAACCCGTTTCACCCTCGCTGAATCATTTAACTTTAACTGATCTTTACCTAACTGGTATTTTTTTTTTTTTTGTTTCTTCACTTATTCTGTATTTAGAAGACAGTAATAGTATGCAATCTATACTTAAAATAAATATGTATATTTTGCTTGAGTTTTATGTTTTTAAGTCTCTTTTTCTGTAGTTTGCTTGATTAATGTAACCTAACAGTTACTATTAACAAAGAATGAAGTAGATACAAGGGAAACACTAAAGAATTATGAAAAGCATGAAACCAGAAATTTTAAAACTGGGTTTGCCACATTTGATTTGATTGGATTAATTCTGTCTTTTTTATGTTTGGTTTTTAAGATTTTTTTCACCATCGTCATTATTATATTTTTTCATTCCAATAATTTAAGACATTATTTCCTAATGACCACACTAGTGAATCTGACACTGAATTTTCTACAGACACTGATATACAGCAGTTGCAGCAAACTGCACAGGAAAAGATAAGTTAAAGCTCCCGTGACACTGCACAATTTTCCAGCAAGTTTTCAATCCAGAATTCATTTACAGATTCTTTGTGAATCGGGGAAATCGTCGTCAAGTCCTGTGATCATCAGACATGTAGTTTGACTCCCCCAGTGACTAAGAAATACTGGTGTATAACTTGGTGTGTGACTTAATTTGTAGCAGTGAGGTCACGTGTGTGTTTAAGAGCTGACAACCAATAAATGCTTAGTCACACATAAAATGCATACAGTGTAGCTGAAATGAAAGAAGCAAGGCTGTTGCTTTGGATGGTGCAAACAGAAGAGAGGCTTCTTAGTCCAGGGATCAAACAATATGCCATCGGAGTAAAGGCAAAACAAGAATCACAGTTGACAGTTCAGAAAAATGAGTCTTAAACCAGTAGTATTATAACAAGGTTTAAAAAATCTCGGATAAAATTTAAAGGATGTTCTGATGTTTATATGGTCATGTTGATGACACCACAAGTAATGCGATCTCAGAAAATTCTTGAACCTATCACCAGGGCAATCATCAACTCTGTTGCCAGAATATGCTGATGATCACAAGAAAAACAAAGACGCACCATGATAAAGATAAGCAACTTTCTTGGGAGGACTTGTATCACAAAATAAATGTCAAAAATTAATTCCCTGGTTATTAAAACCCCATAAACAATTTATACCTTGACCCAAAAATTTCAAGGAGGCACTAAAACAATTAAATAAATGAACCAATCACAACAGCAAAAGTGTACTTTGCAATTTAGAAACTGTCGAAGGCAGTCATTCCTTCAAAGACAAAATGAGGAAGTGTAATATTGCCTAAGTAGTACTTCAGTGGGCATAGTAACACAGTCTGTTCCAACTCTGCTTTAATACAGAAAGAAGGTTTTTAAGCAATCAACAGAAGCTGGGACACCTGTGCAAATTGTTTGCTTCAACTTGAAAGGTTTGATCTACTTTAAGTGCTGCAGAACATCTGTAGGTTGTAACCTATTCGTTGCTCCCTGAAGAAGGCCCATTTTTAATATTCTGATATTTCCTTTTTTCAGTTTATGCCAACCTAAACTTTAAATTGAAACCTCTTGGGGCCTCATGCATAACATCGTGCGTAGAATTCACACTATGACATGGCGTAAGCACAAAAGCGGAAATGTTCATATGCACAAAAAAATCCAGATGCATAAATCTGTGCGAACGGCAACTTCCACATTCTTCCGCTACATAAATCCCGGTCAGCGTGAAAAGTAACGCATGTGCACGCGCCTGCTGTCCTGCCCCAACTCATCCCAGAATTACGCCTCTTTGAATATGCAAATCAATATAAATAGCCCTTAAGCGCAGCCTTCTGTGAAAAGACAATGGCAAAAGCATGGGGGGATATAGAAGACTTTCAGTGAATACCAAATGGTGGCAAGGAAAAACATACTATTTGTTGGTTTAAAATGTGGTATAAACAACAAAAGGAAGTTGATTGAGTGACATAGAATGTCGGAGAAACTCGAAAGCTTAAGTTTACAAAGTCGCACAGTGCCTGAAATAAAAAGAAGTTGTCACATATCAAAGTCGCCGTGAAAAGGCGATTCGTAGCCCACCATCTGAGTGTCACATGAAAGCTTATTAGGGTACAGAGAAAAAAAAATAGGCACTCAGTGGGTAAAAAGCATGAAATGTCAACTTTAATGTTGAAATTTCCACTTTAATCACGTAGTTTATTTTGTCATTAAAGTAGAACATCATAAACTTCATTTTAAAATTTTTATTAAAAAAATTTAATTTACTACTTTCTTAAATCCCATCGTAACTAAAGTAGCATGTTAAATGCTTTGTTTTGTATTTGATCTTCTATGTGCTCTATGGGTGTGAATCACTACATGGTTCCGGGCTTTCTCTTCCTCCGACAGGACACAGAATCCATCACATTCATAGTATTACAGTTCTCTGAATAATTAAAATACTGAGATGTATACATGATATCATTTTCATGAAGACAGGAGTTAAAACATGGTATTAAATATGAGAACACGGTGGCGCAGTGATTATTCATGTCTCACGCAAGATGCTTGGTGCGCCGTGCGCGACCTTCGATGAAATACTTTATTGTAGCAGTACTATCTCCAATTCCTGTCCTTACTTTTCTTTCTCCAAGTAACCAATCGCCACACAATCAGCTCTGTAATAGACGTTAAGCCATCTGTAAACTTAGAACGTCGATTCTTCAAAACTTTTAAGGAACATTGAAATATCTTCGTAGTACATGTTTAATGATCCTATCCATCTATCCTTCTTCCAGTGTCGTGCCAGCCCCAGCAAGAATACAGCGCGAGGCAGGAACAATCTGTAAACGGAGCGCCAGATACTTGCTAGCACAGCAACACCATGTCCTCACATGTTTAATTATTAACAATATACATTATTTAAATGAAGTTAGTTTTATCTGTATAATGTAATAAACATATTTTGCTGCATTTCATCTTTAAAATAATATCGTCATCATATGTAAATATGCGCTTTATAAAGTGGCTGAGGGTTGTGCAATATTATAACTGTAGTGCAAGTTTACAGTGAGGTGGTTGTACTAATAAGTGCAAACAGTTTTACAAGGAGCACTTGATGGCCTGATTGAGTGCATTTATAGTTCTTGGGATGAAGCTGTTTCTGAACCGCGAGGTCCGTACGGGAAAGGCTTTGAAGCGTTTGCCGTATAAGAGCAGTTCAATAGACAGCATGGCTGAGGCAGAGTGTGCTTGATGCTGTATCCCAATAATTCTCTTTCCGATAAGCTGCTGTAGAGCTGTGATTCCACACTCAGATACAGTGATATAAATACTCCAAGTGGTGCAGTGAGAGTAACAACGTTAAAGCAGCTATTGTATTTAGTATACTTTGGCTATTCCCTGGACCATTATATTGTTACAGGTTAATTACAATCAGATGCCTTAAACTAATAAACAATATGCAGTTAGTTGCAATTTATATGATAAAGCCGCGTCAGGGATGTGGATCTGAAAAAGAAAGGGTAACCACACAGGAACAGTAGCACTGCTTTCACGCTGGGTGCCACCAGTTTGCAAAAGTGAGCAGAGAACTTGCGTACACCAGGGTTGGAGCTATCATAAAAATGTGCGTGGCTTTACGCCAAATTTAGGTTTTATACATTGCGATTTGGGCGTGGAAACGTTCGTATGCAACATTTTTGTGTGTGCGCACCATTTTGTACATGAGGCCTTTGGAGTTTACTGCTTACCTTTTCACCATGTATTCGTAATACCTCCTCAGCTGTTTTGTGCACAGCTTACTCTAATAATTTTAATAGTTCAACTGTTCCCACAAAGTATATAATCATTGTCAGCCGGACTATCTATATATGAAAGTCAATGTATGTGTGTGTATGTATGTATGTATGTATGTTCCAGCATCACTTCTGAACGGCTGGAGCGATTTTCATGAAACTTGGTAAACATGTTTCTCCTTGGTCGACTAAAAATACTGTAGGGTGAAATCAACCCTAACCCACCCCCTTCTGGGTAGGGTGGGGGGTAATCTTGTGGTCTTGTATGCTTGTTATTCAGTTGACACTCGGAACGACCACCAGAGGGTGAACTGAAGGTGACTGCCAGCATTCTTTATGTTTGAGCTCCACCGCACCCCTGTTGCTTTTGAAATTAAATAGAGTTGGCTGGTTCCGAGCATGAACTGGATGATAACATATATACGAGACCGCAAGACAAGCACGTTAGTGAGTCTTCATTGTTTGCAAATTTATTTTTATTTTTAAAGTTATGTTTTTTTCAAATTATATATTTCTCAAACAATTAAAAAAAAAAAAACACTTTATTTTCATCCTGGGCAATGCTGGGTATTTCAGCTAGTATTTGTAAAGAATTTATAATCACAGCATGAGTGACATACTAAAGCACGAACTCCATACAATGGGCATTGTGGAAAATTTATTATCAGACTTGGAGGACATGTGCAAACGTGCTTCCACAGTGGATAAGCCACGTTTAAACTACAGGGTCTCAATACCCAGATTTAAACTGGTGAAGAAATCTGATCTGATGTCTGTGGGAATCACATTACACAGTCTAGCTGCGGCTTGAGTATTTATATGCACGTTCAGTTTATGTGATGCATCAGCGCAGGTGAGGCATAAACATGTATCCCTACTTATTTTTTTTCTACTGATGCTCTTTAATTTTCTACATTTTAGAATCTCATTTACGGCTTGTTTTCTAAATACAGTAGGTTGAGTCAGCGGAGTAGGGCTATGACATTATAAGCCTTGGAATGTGTCAACTTTTCACATACCTCCTGTAGTTCACACAGAATTCTGCATCTTCTGCCAGGCTATCACACAAGAGTCAGTGTGAGCTGTGATTCTTTGTTGTACTCCATTTATGTTGGTCCCCTACCTGTCGAACCTTCTAGCTACACTTTTAGCTCCCTGGCATTTGTATTGGTTGGTGACTCCTTATATCCTTTCATGCATTTTAGAAAACGCAGTCTAAGGTTTCCCAGATCAAAGGCAAAAACTTGAATGACTAAGCTATTTTCATTTTTATCTACTAAACTAAAGTCTATTTGATGCTTCTTTTATGTATGAGAAGAATATTAATGAGAATTACATCAATCTATTTTCTGAAACTACCTATTCCATTAAGGAGCTGAGCCTTTTCACTGATACACTGGACATAAGAATCAGTCCTGCAATGAGAATTCTAAGAATTCATTTTTGATTCAGCCTTTTAATTGTCAAATGATTCCCCTCCACTTTTCTCCCAGCTCTTGTCTACTGCCTCACATCCTCTCTTTTCTTCATGCTGCCTCTCACTCCTGCACTTCTGATTCTGAGTGATTTACACCCGAGTGACCCCCCTTTTTATATTGTCACTGTCTCCCTTCATCCTTTTGCCTGACGTGTATCACCTCAAAAAGTGTAGGAGTTTTCTTTCCTAACTCCTTAAATGCTTCAACTTATGAGAAATGAGTTACTTGGTTTCTTTTTTTTTTCCTACTGTTCATAATCCTGTAGTTTTACTCTTTAGCGTTTTTCAAATGCATAAAACCTGCAAGTCTTAACTCAAGTATTTGTGACTTTATTTAAATTCCCCTTTTTGTATTACCTGAGTAATTGTGATGGGTCATGTCACAGAGGTAACAGTTTTACTATAAACTATTTAAAGCCTACGAAACACTTTATAAATTGTAAGAGGGCACTCACCTGTAGAAGCGGGATTGGTGAGTTGAGTCGCGTTCCATTGAAAGCCACTCCATGGTGGCAGGCAGATGTGCTTCAGAGGAGTTTAGCTCAGAATGAGCATGGGAAAGGTGCTATATAAATAAAATGTATTATTATCATTATTATTATTATTATTAATGAGCATGTGGCTTGAAGGCCTACAAGCACACGTATACCTCCAGTGTAAAATTAGCCTTTAAATCCAAAAGTAGTCTGCCACCACTGAGTGGGAAGCGTAAACACTGAGATAGAGCCGGGAGAACAGTTGAGATATCAATATGCCTGTTAGTGTTATGGCCACAGCAAAAGAATACATTTATTAAACAGTGTTACAGCACATTGCATATGTTTTTGCATAAAACAACATAAAACATAAGTATACCATTTTTTTTAATGCGTTTCAACATCCTCATTTTCACTGGTTATTGAATGGCAGCCAGATATGCTAGTGGAAGTAAATTACTGTTTCATTAGGTTTCACATTCCTTTAAAGTATGCTACTGTAATCTGACAAAGTCTTCAAATGCAGGCTGAGTTTCTGAGGGTGGAAATAAACATGTTCATATTTTCCCATTCAAATCATCAGTCCAGTCTGTAGGGGAAAACATGTTTAATATCAAAGTCCAAAATGGAATGAAAATGTAAACCTTTGGGAAGTAATGGCACATAAATAAAATGAATGAGTGATAATGTTTCTAACAGTGTCCTCTCTGTTCTCTGGCTCTTAATGATCTGCTGTGTTCACATATATATGCCCCCTTTACTGACGATGACTTACCGGAATGCTTACATCTGCCTAGAAATATTTACATGACTAGAGCACCAAAGACGACATGTTTCTTTTTTTCCCTTTCATTGTTCAGTACTTAATAGCAGAAATATTTAAAATGATGCAGCATTTCCATAATGAGTACATGAGTTTGATAATCATTAAATTGGACACATTTTATTTCAATAACAAAGTTTTTAACATTTTTTTTATCAATTTTTATAATTACTTTTGGAGTTTTTACATTCTATTCTGTACAGAGGCTTAAGCTGGCCAATAAACCTTTAATGGTTGTATAAAACAAAACAGCACCAAACGTATTTCTTCTCTTTCTATTGTGTATTTAAAATTTAGTAGAGGTGGTCAAATTAAAATTTTTTTATTTTTTACAGTAATTAAAATACAGATCATTTTATGTCACAGTAGAATATTGTTTTACATTCTTTAGATAGATTAATTTGTGACTCTAAACTGTCTGGTCTAAGTGACTCAGGGTTTGTGTGTGAGTTTTTCACTTTATAAGTAATGCTGCTTGTTATCTACTGGAGCAACATCAGGCAGAGTCCATGGACGGATGCAGTGGGTGCCGGTTTTTGCTTCAACTAATTCTTGACTTTAATTGGACTCCTGTCTTAATTAGATATGTCAGTATTTCCTATATTAGATAGATAGATAGATAGATAGATAGATAGATAGATAGATAGATAGATAGATAGATAGATAGATAGATAGATAGATAGATAGA
>JANRMT010062819.1:66290449-66302847 GCA_026402145.1 Polypterus bichir lapradei
AGATAGATAGATAGATAGATAGATAGATAGATAGATAGATAGATAGAATTTTATTTTTCCTCAGGGGGAGTTTTGACTTTTTGCAGAAGCTCATTAAATAAATGAAAACATAAATGCACATACCTACTACAAATAACAACAACAATGTATTTCTTGTATAGCCCAAAATTGGAAAGAATGCAGAATTGGAAAGGCACTGGCAGTCTTCCAGCTAATGTACAAGATTTGGTCAACAACATCGATCAATGAGGCCGTGTAATTGTGCCTCTACATCAGCATCCTGATTCAAACTTTTATATATGGCAGTGAGACTTGGAGGATGATGAGGGGCATAGCCCAGAAGCTCAATGTCTTCCTTCAGCGGTGCATATGATGGATCTTGGGTATCACCTACCAGATCAAACCACAAATGAAGAAGTACTTCAGTAAAGCTGGTTTACAGAAACTGGAAGACATTGTCACTGCTTGCCACATGTGCCTAGAAGGACATGTGTTACGTTTGCCCAATAACCGAATCCCAAAGATAACGATCAATTGGAAACAGAGAATTGGTAAATGGAAACAAGGGCAGCTGTTGAAGACCTGGTGGGTGACTTTCCAAGATGATCGAGCAGCCCTCGACATGGAATGAAATTACGGCGCAGCCGTGGCTAGGGACTGGACCTGATGGAAAACAATTATTGCCTAATGCGCGGCACAGCACGGGAGGCACTAAGTCTAAGTATAGCCCAAAATCATACAAGGAATGCTTCAGTTGGCTATAACAGGCCTTGTTTTTTGACAGCCCTCTCTAAGAAGGCAAGAGATAATTCACAAAAAAAGGAAATCTTGGGGAAGGTAATTCAAAGAGAACCCCCCTCCCCCCACAATAGGTTTTGCGTGCAATGGGTTTAAAAAAAATAGTAGTCTGAACGCACACCAGAATGAATAAAAAAGAAAGAACACTTCTGATCTGACAGTCAGTCCCAGTGATGTGTTATGCAGGCATATTGCTATCAGTATAAAGGAACCCCAGTCGCATTTCTTTACACACTTCTGCTGAATGATTCACTGGCTGAAAGTCATCAGTTTTACTGACAGAGAGTGGTGTCAGAGAGAGGATGTGCAGCACCATGTTGTCAGCGATAGAGCTTTCACACCTCCTGTATTCTCCAGATCTTGCTACCTGTGACTTCTTTTTGTCCACAAAATCAGAGTTGAAACTGAAGGGAAGAACATTAGGTACCATGGAAGAAATCCAGAGAACAAATCGTAGGATGTTCTAGACACAGTAACAAAAGCAGAGTACAAGTCATGTCTCCAGAAATGGGTGACGTGCTGGGACGAATGTATTGTATCTCAAGGGGAGCATGTTTCATGGTGACTAGAAGGGACCTTCTGTAGGTTGTATAATCAAGAGTCAATTGCGTGATGTGGTTATACAATATATATTTGCAAGTACCAGTAATATTCTGTACCACCTGGCCACCTTCTGCAGGACTTTATAATCTTGAGCCAAGCAGGTAATGGACAAGGATGTGATGCAGACCATGAGGATAGACTCCACAGTACACTTCCAGAGGTTGCTGAGCATAGATGGAGAAATCTGCATTTCCCTGAGACATCTGAAGAAGTATAGATATTGGTGAGCCTATTGACAAGAGCCGAAATGTATTGCGCCCACCACTGCTCAGATTTGTCAAAAAGCTGTGTGAGACTTCACTTTGCTGTAGAAGTTGAAGTTCACCAGTGGAGAAGTGTATTATGCCTTAGAAGAAGTGGGCCTGTTAATTAAAACAAAAACACTTAAGTTTAATGTTCACTTGAATGAAAGACAAATCTTGTTTTGTTTTTCTAATTAAAGTGCTGTTTTTTGTTGCCCACATGGGGAAGAGCATAATCAAGGTCTGAAATTCTATTACACCAACCTCTTAAAGAAAGTCAAGGAGATTTTCTAGATGAAAATGTAACAAGAATTTCATGTACATGTAGTAATGTAATGTAGTAGTCAGAAAAGAGTTTGCAGAGAAAACTAAATATAAAGGTGACTGGAGATGGTTAAGTCACATGATCCTCCATTTCTGGCAGCCTTCAAGCAGATGGTGTCTTCAGAGAGCAATTATTTCTAAAACCGCAGTCAAGTAGAGAATCAATTAATTCCTCAAGTATTTATTTATGAAGAAATTCAGTAAGAGAATGAATGAAATACCTTACTCTAAACTCTCCAAACAAATTACTAATGGAGCTTAAAATCATTTACCCAAGCATCAATTTATTTTCTCCACTTAGTTACTCTAATTGGAACAACCTTGAATGAGGTGCTGTCACATGGCAGAAGATAAAATGAGTCTTTTGAATGTTTACAATTTTAATCAAAAACTTTACAATTTCAAAAGCAAATTTTAAAGTCCCAGGCAAGGATTAGTTTCTAAAAACATCACGGGTCACCAATATCCCCAAAATTTTTCTAAATAGTGACAGAAATGTTTTCCATTTATAACTATATAAATCTGGCACAGTGCTCTATTTTGCAGATTTTACCCTTTATATCTTGTCAGTACAGATTTACAGATAAAAAGCAAGGCTTCAACAACCAGACTTCAGGCATTCATTCCAAATTTAGTGCATCCAGAACAAACCGGATTTATCAAAGGTAGACATTCTTTGGAATAAATGAGACATTTGTTTAATATAATCAACCCTTCTACCACTAATGGCAAGTCAGCCATAATGATTCCCTTAGTGGCTCAGAAAGTATTTCATTATCTCATCTGGTCGTTCTTGTTTGTGGACTAAGCATTAAGCAATTTTACTATCAAATGTACTCTGGCCACCTTTCTTATTTGCCAGCTGGCTAATGTTCCCCAGTCAACTCTTTACTCAAGAAAAATGAGCACTTGTGGAAATCCTGCCTCCTAGTGGCTCAGGATACATCACAGTTGGCAGTCTGAGGCTGACAGAAATGCCAGGTACTGAGAAAAGGTGGAGTATTTTGTCTCAGGATATACTTGTAAATGGCAGGAAGAACAGACCTGGCCCTGCCAGGGTGTAGGGATTTTCATGAAGTGTTATGAATGACAGTGTCCCATTCTTTGAAATAAGCATAGTATTTATTATCTTTTTGACAGATCTTGGGCCTGTCCTGGACAGAATTCCAGGGTCCTGTCTTCTCCTGGCTGAGCTACTACCTGTTTGCAGTATCCTGTTCAGGCCATCTAATAGAAAGTATTCTCTCTCTGTCCATTAGTGTTAATCGGAGAAATTCACCAAAGAGTTTTTTGCAGCAGATATGCTATGTTCAACAGTGACCTTGTTTGCAGAAACAAACATTTTCTTCCTAGTGCTCCATGATGTTTTGTGAGGCCATCGTGATATCAGAGAGCTGTAGCAGCCATACACAAAACTTTCACACATGGTACTGCAAGGTTGCTTTCCAATCTGCTTTGAACATGTGTGATATCAAAACCCAATCATTCCTCCTCTTAGATATGCACTTCACATGCAATTAAATAAAAACAGCTATTTCATTTAACGGATACGTTAGCTGACCATAATGAGAATACTATGAAAATAATTTGTTGTTCTGCATAGATTCTTTGTATGTTACATCTTCCCTGCTGAATTAAGCATGTCATTCTCCTCACTATGTAGTATTGTAGTAGTCATGGCTAATTAGTGCGCTGAAGACTGGAAATTTCTGACCACACAGGGATCAACGTTATTTACACATCAACAATAGCATACAATGCTATACAAAACTGAAACCTCAGATGTTCATCAGTGATCACTGAGCACTGGATAACAAATTGACTGTCTGGTTTGTGGAATTTCCAGTTGGGTGAGCCAATAGAAGAGCTTTGAAGAAGTTTTGAAGATGATTCGGTACCTTTCATGAATCTAATATGGCATTGCACCATTTTATACAAAACAAGAATAATTTTGTTAAACATAAATCCTTTTAAAATGTGATCAAAGATATAGCTGGGCTATATGTGGGCTGCAAACTTTTATATGCCTTCATTACCTACAGAGTTAAAAAAAAACCATAGCTTTAGTATGAAGAGTAATGGAGCGTGCTTGAAGACATTGCTCTCTTAAACCAGCACCTATTTGAAAACTCTTGTTAGGAAAACTTGCCTCTAGATTACTGTACAATTAAAAGCCAACATCCTATCCACCATTAGTATAAAAGAAGAAGTAATACAATGTGCAGAACTTTCTGTCTGATTTTTGGAGAAGAATGCACCCTTTTGCCTCAGTGCAAAGAGCAACTCCAAAAAAATATCAGAGTTGTTTCTCCTTGGGATCAGGTCTTCAACAGATGCCCTTGTCTTTAATTTACCAATTCTCTATTTCCAATTGATCGTCATCTTCAGGATTCAGTTATTCGGCAAACGTAACACATGTCCTGCTAGGCACATGTGGCAAGCAGTGACAACATCTTCCAGTTTCTGTAAACTAGCTTTACTGAAGAACTTCTTCTTTCATGCTTTGATCGTGGTAGGTGAAACCCAAGATCCATCATATGCATCGCTGAAGGAAAACATTGAGCTTCTGAGCTACGCCCCTCATCATCCTCCAAGTCTCACTGCCATATATGGAAGTTTGGATCAGGATGCTGATGTAGAGGCGCAGTTACACAGCCTCATTGATCGATGCTGTTGACCAAATCTTGTACATTCGTTGGTAGACTGCCACCTCCTTTCAAATCCTACATTCCAATTTTGCATTCTTTCTGATTTTGGGCTATACAAGAAATACATTGTTGTTATTTTTGTATGTGTGTATATACAGTACAGGCCAAAAGTTTGGACACACCTCCTCATTCAATGTGTTTTCTTTATTTTCATGACTGAAGGCATCAAAACTATGAATGAAAACATGTGGAGTTATGTACTTAACAAAAAAAGGTGAAATAACTGAAAACATGTTTTATATTCTAGTTTCTTCAAAATAGCCAGCCTTTGCTCTGATTACTGCTTTGCACACTCTTGGCATTCTCTCGATGAGCTTCAACAGGTAGTCACCTGAAATGGTTTTCACTTCACAGGTGTGCCTTATCAGGGTTATTTAGTGGAATTTCTTGCTTTATCAATGGGGTTGGGACCAGCAGTTGTGTTGTGCAGAAGTCAGGTTAGTTGGACGAGCATTTATTTTTCAACAGGACAATGACCCCAAACACACCTCCAGGCTGTGTAAGGGCTATTTGACCAAGAAGGAGAGTGATGGAGTGCTGTAAATGGTCATAAAAATAAAGAAAACACATTGAATGAGGAGGTGTGTCCAAACGTTTGGCCTGTACTGTACATTTATTTATTCATTTATTTAATGAGCTTCTGTAAAAAGTCAAAACTCCCCCAGGGACATATAAAGTTCTATCTATCTATCTATCTATCTATCTATCTATCTATCTATCTATCTATCTATCATGCAATTAAATAAAAATAGCTGGAAAAAGAGAGCTAAGGAGAAATTGTGAAAGCACTGAACTAATCATCTTGTTACTTTTCAAGTGAATTCACTTCAGGATGTTCTCATTGGTTATGGAAGGTCATTTCTTGCTTCCATTCAAGAAGAAAAATATAATTGTTCTTTTCAATGTGCACACAAATGAAGAAGAAAACCTATTAAAAGTATGCACATCAATAATTATCATAATTACTACACTACACTGATGTCTAACTATTAGAGTCTCTGTTTCAAAACAATACTCAGTCATATCTTAAATTAGCAATAAAAATAGACGAAAGCTCTATCTTGATATACAGTATAATATATAATGTTTTATATTACCTTGTCCCAAATGTACCACTGCAATATGTGTACTGTAATTATTATAAAATGTTTTTTTAAATTTTGAACTCTATATAAATATAATTGCAATCTGTTGTTTATTTGTTTGCCAATTATGCAAAAAGGGTTGAGCCGTGTTTCAAAAAATTTATAATGTGTCTTACTGTTGGTCCTACTCACAATTGTGACTAAACCGCATAGCAGAAGGGTTGAAATGTAGTGGGAAAACCCAAACAGCAGCACCAAAGTAGGGATTACAGTTCCCATCTGGCAACAGAAGAGCACCGGGGCTGATGGGAGGACATTGTTATCGGCAGTATTGGCCAAAGTGGTATCTCATTTACGACAGCACGTACAGCATTTTCTCCTCAACTAATATTGATAACAGGTTTATTGACTTGCTGGATTACAGCTTTTGCTAAGAGCATGTCATTTTGTTTTATCATGTGTTGTGTTCAACCATTTAGAATTTCTGAACAACAATTTTTGCCCATTAATTTTCATGTGGACCCTTTTCTAAGACATATATGGGTCCAAAAGGGACATATAGTGTTGCAAAATCCATAAAGAGCAATGTTCCTTTCTGTTACCACACAAAAACCACACAAAAAAATGAAATCTCCAAATACACTTTTGAGTATGTTTTGCGATTGTATGTGAAATGAAGTTAACTGTTAATTTTGGGAAAATGTAAGCAAAGGGAAACTTGTCTTTTCACTCATCACTACCTGTTATTTTGTGACATTATACATAAACCATGAAGCAAGATTCTTGCTGCCAGTTAAGGACAGTGGCGGCCTGCTCCATGTTGGTCAAAAATGTAGTTGAAGTTTCATTGCACTGTGTACACATGACAGTAACTCTGAAATGAGCTGATGACACTACATTTTTTATCAAAGCAAACCCTTACATTTTTTAATAAGTCAACACTTTGTACATCTGCATATCATTACCAAGTGCAATGGAGATAAGCCACGAAGTAACAGAATGAGACGCACTCCTTTAGCACATGCCGAGTTGTTACTCTGACTATGGTAGAAAGGGAACAACTGGGGGGTAAATTTGTAACTTTTACTGTTTTTTGATGGTAGACATTTATTCAGTCCATTTTATGGTGTGATAGTTATGAATTTAGGCCTTAATGCCAATTCAGTGTCATGTTTTGTAGTAATTTAAGATTGATTAATCAGCTTTGAATCATTTTTATAACATTATTGAATATCACCACTGGTACTGTCTCATGTAATGAAATGGAGATCTGCAGCAATGTTTTTGAACCCTAATCATACAAGTCAATGGATTCAGTAATTCACCAAGCCATCCAGTTTATGAATATGTGATTAAGAATGTATTTGTGAAACCACACTAAACTGGGAAATACAGGGAGGTAGTGTTCATGGGTTCAACCCAGCAAGGAGTTATGGCAATTACAGTATCCCAATTATACACAAAGCAACACAAATGAGAGAAGAGAAACTGAGAGTTATCAAAGAAGTACACTTGTATTTCAGTTTAACAAAATGGGTCAACATTTAAATAAAACATAAAAATATGTTCTTCCTTACCTTAATTCATTTTACAAATATACTCCAGCAACACTGGATACCTCAACTAGCAGCCATACCACTTGGAATAGCCAGCGCTTGGATGGGAGACCAACTAGGAAAGTATGAGCTAGTGCTGGACAGGGTGCAGGTGAGACCATGTGGTCTTGTGTGTGGATCTGAATGCCTCAGTGCAGTGACAAGGACAATGTGCTGTAAAATGGAGCTGTTCTTTGACCGAAATATGAAACCAACGTCTTAACTCTCTGTGGTCACAAAAGATTTAAGGGGATCTGTAAAAAAGAGTAGGATATACTCCTGTGTCCTGGGTAATTGCCTATCACAGCCTCGTCCATTCTGGTTCCCTAATCACTCCTGTCCCTAATTGGCTTTCACCCCTTCACACCTAATAGCTAATGTGTGCTGAGTATATTGCCCAGTATTGGAAGCTGCACATTGGTGGTGGTTGACGTGCCTCCCTGTTGTATATGCAAAGCACTTTGAATGATTAGAAAAGCATAATATAAATGTAATTAATTAATTAATTAGTATTCTTTAGGCAAACCACACAGTGTATAAAATCAGCGTATCAAAAGTGTAATAGCACAGCTGTCCATTGATATGGATTTGATACCTAGCCCTGTCACTGCATTATTTACAACTGCCCTGGGTCTCCTCCAGTTTCCCTTTTCTTCACCAGTGTCAGTGTAAGTGCGTCCTTGCAATGGATGTACATCCTGTCCAGGGCTGGTTCCTGCTATGTGCAACCAAGTGCATCCCAGAACTGCAGGACATGTCTCACTCTGATCAACTTATAGAATCAAACCTGTTTAGTCTCGAGCAGAGAAGACTGCATGGAGACCTATTCCACATCTTCAAATCCCTCCATGGCTTTGGTAAAGTAGATTCAGCAGAATTCTTTCAGCTAAAGAGTGAATCATTTACTCGAGGACATCAGTGGAAATTAAGGGGGAGAAAATTTAGGGCCAAATAACTATAAAAAAGGAAAACTGACTTGGCTGTCACAGTCTCAGTGAGGCATTATGCAGGCGTATTGCTGTTGGTATAAAGGAGCCCCCGTAGTGTTTCTTGACACACTTCGGCTGAATTATTTGTTGGCTGAAAGTTGTCAGTGTTAGTGGGTCATGGAGAGGATATGCAGCATTGTTCATAATGTCCACCAA
This sequence comes from Polypterus bichir lapradei, assembly GCA_026402145.1. Taxonomy (NCBI): domain Eukaryota; kingdom Metazoa; phylum Chordata; class Cladistia; order Polypteriformes; family Polypteridae; genus Polypterus; species Polypterus bichir. Next base: position 66,298,950 of record JANRMT010062819.1, read on the forward strand.
GATATGTAGGTGAAGCGGACACCTTGACAACCTTTCAAAAGTATCTGGAGTCGAAATTTGGACAGCTTAGCTAAATAAATGAGCCTGATGGACAGAATGGCCTCCTCTCGTTTGTCAAATTTCTTATGTTCTTATGTAAAGCCCTGCAGAGAATAGTGAAGGCACAGGCAAAGATTTATTGTGTATAATTGTATATTTAGGTTGCATTCTATTTGTCTTTGTTAGTATTGTATTATTGTCACGAGTTTGAGGTGACGTGCAAATAAGAATTTCATTGAACTATGTATTTACACTATGTGGTGTATATACATGACCAAATTAAAATCAAACTAATTACCTCAGTTCACTGACATATTTTCACTCTCTATTAGAAGTCATTCAAGTGGTGTCCTCCTCCTGTTCTTCCATGTTTTAAGGTTGCTGGATTGTGCTTCATGCTAACGGGATGAAGCTTGAAGTGTCCACAACCCTGTATTAGTAAAAACTGTTTCAGAAAATAGTCATAGGAATAGAACATCACAAAACACATCAGTCACAGTATGTATTATTAGCGTAAGACATAATTTAGAAGAAAAAGAGAATATACAGTGTGACCATTGGGGGGCATTGCAGCAACCCAAACCCCAGGCACAACTCACAGATGCAACTGCAAAACAAGTTTTATTACAATAAAGTACGTTACGAGTCAGCAGTTGGCTTCTTTGTAAAGATGGCACAACACAATTCCTTTTTTTTTCTGTCACTCTGTCTTTCTTCGCCTCCAAATGTCCCAGGCAAGCTTTCTCCGTCCTCCACACCCGACTGCAACTCCCAGGATGAGGTTGAGGGCTTTCTTTTAATTTAGATCCGTAAGAACTTCCAGTGCTAGGGCATAGCCAGTTGGAAGTACTTCTGGGTGAAACAGAAGTTCCACAGAGTAGGGTTCATACAATATATCCCTGCTGCATCCCCTGGCAGCCCCCATGGAACCCGACAAGGCTACGCTATGGGACTCCAGTTCCCAGCATGCCTTGCAGGTGTCTGCACAAGTAGCATCGCCTGTGGAGGCTGTCAGCTGTTGTGTCGGAAGATTATGTAGCCCTGCCAGGTTGTCTCTATCTGTCCTTTCATCCCAATGGCTTCCCAGCTGGGTAAGGGTCTAGAACTCATTCTGTTAGGGATGCCAGCGCATCACAACAGTTTATATATAATTTTTGTCATTTTTGAGAGTCTGGGTAAAAAGTCGCTGTCATGACACAAGGGTTAAAAATGAGAGTTGGCAGGCAGCTTTGAGGGATATTGGGTAGCGAGCTGATGTCTGTGTAACCAGGTCTGTGTAATTGTGCCTAACAAATCAGGAGACTTAAGTCTTAATTGATGATCCTGCCCACTGTTGGAAACAAATTGGATCCTAGCTGGGGTGATCCATGTTCTGGTGGTTCGCCCTGAGATCAGTCCAAAAGCAACGGCCCCATTTACTTTTGATATCTGTGAGTATGGAAACACTGATACTAAGCTAAAACTATTACTATAACTGCATGACTATCATTATAACTGCATGAAGCATTACATTACCAGCACCTCTTGAGTTCACTCTAGCCCACTCTCCAAAAATGTGGAACCACCACCGCTCACTGCATTATCAGGGATCCTTCCAAATCCAGTCATTCCAGCAGTGCCCACACCACCACACTTGCTAAAGCCTTCTCATCTCTCTCTGGCTTAATACTTTCATCACAAACTCAGATGGCACAGCCAGCAAATTCAGACCCTGCTGAGTCTGTTCTGGTAGCCCTGTCAGTGCCACCACAAAGTCAGGAGCATCAGGTAACTTCTGACAATCCTATAGTTAGGACAACCTCTAGAGCCAGTCAAAGACGGCTTCCCCTCAAGTTCCCTGACTGTCGCTGATGGATTTGTTTTTTGTAGTAATTGACTTGTTATTGCCTGATGTTCTTAATTGGAATGTTTAATTTTGCTCTTTGCTTGCTGTGGACTGTACTTTAAGTTACTCATTGCTGGTTCAACTTGTTTGGTAATCCACATAGTATCATACTGAGAAATGAGGACATTTATTTTGGGGTGGGAGTGTAATGTGAGGCATAATTTAGAAGAAAGAAAAAAAAAATTATATATAGTATTTGTCATTTTTCAGGGTCAGTATGAAAGGTCACTATGACGACAACATGGGGTTATAAAAGCAAGTTGGCGGGCAGTTATAAGGGATAGCGGGCACGCAGTTGATGTGCAGCAGTTCTGTGTAATCGTGCGACACCACGCCAAAGTACAACTGCCCTGTAAGTACAAAAGAATATCGCCTGTTCTTCTTCGTTAATGCGACATCTGCTACGAAGGGAGATTCTGATTTGAAGAAGAAGAGTATTAGGCTACCAAACGTCCTGGTGAGTGGCTCTAACGTAATTGCCGTATTAAAGAAAAGCACGCCCTGCGAGCATCTCCTGCACCTTAAAGACTGCAGCTTACATTAGTTACGTCGACATGTTAATTTCTAATGCTTTAACTTTCCCTAAATGGTTAAAAGTTTATTTTCACCAGTTTCAAAGTAGGAATAACACTCAAATATTATTCAGAAGCAATCCCATCAGGCTCGTCTGTTCTTCAACTGGACATTTGTTTATTTGATTTATAGTGAAGAAGCCCGTGTCTCACGCAGCTGTGCCAGAAACACTGCCAATTCTCCAGTTGCTCACATACTTCTAAGTAATAACTTTGCTTTTACACGTTTTATTATTTTTGCAACATACCTGTTTTTTTTTTTTTTTTTTTTTTTTTTTTGTCCTTTAGCCTGAACACAGAAGAGAACAATATATGGTGCATTTTTGTGTCTTGTAGCCCCGACTTGCGTAAATTGTCTTAGTTTTAAGATGATGTGCCGCCTTGAGTAGTAATGGGGAGTGATGAGCAGCAATGTACGGATTTAAAAAATAATATTCCTTTTAAGGAAGGGCTGATTTACTTTTTGTGATACTTCAGAAGAGAACAACAACATATGGCAAGTACCAGAGATAATATGTCCACGATTCTTACCAGGCAGGACAATGCCATCGATCAAGCCGGTCATCTCGGTCACCCAGGTAGTCGGGGCAATCAAAATGACGTCATAAAGCTCCAATAACTCTCTTTCAGCCAATGGTACAGGCGCTCCAAATCTCTTTAGATTTATGAGTTGTGTATTTCACCGAGAGTCCCACACAAGGAATGCTAACTCCTTACTTGTAAACAAATCGATAACAAGCCGGCGCTTCTGACCAACGGGGATTCTCTTGTTACAAAGGGATCAGCCCCAGAATGCAGAAATTACGTTTGATGGACTGCCGGAAAGAGGGACAAGTGCCAAAGGGAGCGACCAACGGCTAAATGGAATACCGAAGATGTCCACATTACTTGCCACCCACCCAAAGTCGATAGTATTAAATTCAAGTAGCACATGCTGAGGATATATAAGTGAATCGCATGGTTTCCTTGAAGAGAGGCGAAGACGACAGCAGAAATCCGAATCAGTCCTGTAGCTCACTAGCGGCTCCGGCGAGACTTGAAAGGCGACTCCACTTGACGAACACCGCCGTTCAGCGCCGACCAGGGACGTAAGTGACGGGGTTCAGTGTCAGTTAAAGAAAATCTAACAATTTCCTAATTTGCGTTTAAAGTAACGATACCTCGCAGCGTTAACAGCGTATACATCTATGCAAATAAACGATTGAGTCTGCAATGGACAGGCGTCCCGCACATGTGTCGGGTTTCCAGAGATCCTGAAAGAAGATAAGTAGAAAAAGACACTATATAATAGCTCTTGAAAGTGCCTAATGATAGTTGGAAAAGGTATTACATAATACAGATTGTAAAAGTGTAATGATAGATAGATAGATAGATAGATAGATAGATAGATAGATAGATAGAT
>JANRMT010062819.1:66308939-66319875 GCA_026402145.1 Polypterus bichir lapradei
TATCTATCTATCTATCTATCTATCTATCTATCTATCTATCTATCTATGCATGCTGCCCCCACCTGCTTGAAAAAGATGGTGATTACCCTGGGACAAGGAAAACAAAGGTGAATTGTTTCAGTGACCAGTAGCACTCTATTCTATTATTATGAAATCCTTTGAGAGACTGTTGCTGGGTCACAGTAATGTCCAGGAAGCTTGGACCACCCCAGGTTGCATAACATCATAACAATACACAGATTTTCTCTGCTGTGCCAGAGTACAGTTTATAGACTACTTGTCATTTAACATCATTGTACCATCAAAGCTCATTAATAGACTTGTTGATTTAGGACTTTATAACTTGATTGTCTGATGGCAGAGCCCAGTATGTGAGGAATTGGCAAAGTTGCTATGTTCACACTGGCCTTCAACATGGACAACCCACAGGGTGGTGTTCTGAGCCTCCTGATGTATTCTTTGTTCATCTGTGACTGAATGCCTAGACATGGCTCTAACTCCAACATTACATTTGCTGATGTCATACCAACGTCATAGACCTGACCACCAACAATAATGAGACAGCTTACAGAGAAGAAATTTTTTCTTCTAACATGGTGATGCCAGGACAACAGTCTCTCCCTTTATGTCACTATAGGTATTTTAATGTTTTGAGATCCTTCTGATTAAAAGTTCTATGTATTTTGGTTAATCGGAACAATGTTTTTATTACTGTATAAATATCTTTTCATTATGTTTATAACATTTCCAAACCATCATTTTGTGTTTTATTTCGTGCTCCAGCCACCTTAATTTTGCATGTTTATCTAGTAGTTGAGGACATATTGTTGCAGCAATGGTGCTGCGTTGCCACTGCATGATCTTTGCATGCAACATTGCATGACATCAGTGACTGGCAATTATTTAAGATGATGACTCAATTCATTTTGGTCCAAATTTATGGATTGGTAACAATTCCTAGCAGCGATTTTGGTCTCCTTTAATGAATATTACCTCTTCTCACACACACACATGCACAAGACATAATTCTAAAAATTATAACTATTTTCAGACTCAAGGAGGTCTAAAACGACTACAATACTTTCCCTAAACTTTGTTTATGAGAAAGTAAAAGAAGGAGATTAGGAAAGTAAGAGAAGATATTTTGGTGAAATGTTTACTTCACAAAGTTAAAGGCTTTGCACCCATGTATAGTACATGAGTGAGGATGTTGTTGATAAGGTTAGCAACTTTATATTTCTAATGACCTAAAGAAGGGACAACACTTGTTGGTTATTGTCTTTACTTGCTCAGAGAGAACCACTTGGGTTTCTATCTGTGCTCACCTGCCTCTACAAGTGCATAGTGGAGTCCATACTCACTGGCTACACTAGATCCTGTTCACTTAGGACTATGAAATCCTGCAGAGGGTGATGAAGTTGTCTTAGAATATCACTGGCATCCAGCTCCCTTCTCTCTAGGATATATATATTCATAAAGACCTCAGCCAACCAGCACTATCATCTTTCTCCCTTCATCTTTCTTCTGTAAAAAGGTGTACTTGAAAAACTAGATTCAGGGAGAGGCTTTTATCCACGTTATAAGGTCGGTCTACAGTCACACATTATGACAACTCACTATTCAGTGAAAGACATGTCGGTGAGGATTTCAATGTACACTAAACAACAAATTTGAACTTTATAGCTTTTACATCACACTTCACACCAGTGATGGTTATCTTTCACCCACTGGATCTACACACTTGCCAGATGCCTATATTGCTTTCACTGCTTGAAGGAATACAAGCTGTACAGGTATGGAATCACTCTTTACTAGTAGTCTCCGTACATTCTTTAATGAAAAATGACCATCTTAGGTCCCCACAGATTTGAAACTCATTTGGCAAAAGACCTGCACAGTGACCAGTGACATCAATGCAGTCCCTACTGAGATGTGGGTTGCTTTTTGTCTCTGACATATGAGTGACATCTTTAAATTCTAAAAATCAGCAGCAGTGCCATCAATGTGACATTCTGACCTTTATCTGGGGCAGTGAAGCCTGTCTGGCTGGGCTTCCTTCCATCCATTAGGTTAGTAAATGTGGAGAGTTGCAGTGTGTTTTTTTGGTTTTGTTTTATGGCATGCTGTCTGAAAGTTTTTCGGTGTGCATAGCTTTGACATCATTTAGATCTGTTTTGTCTGGTTTGACAAGAAAGGGCATGAATTAACGTCTAGATCTAGCACTAAACAGTGGTGTTTAGCATTTCAATCAAAAGTTGGAAATCAGCTTGTTCAAGAGCCTACGGTACACTCAACACATTTTAAAACACAATGTTTCTACAAAATGCCTACAGGCAAACCTGTCATCAGTAATCTTTTTTTCGTGGATGATTCCTGCATGATGAGAGGTATAGATCACTTTTGTCAGTCTGTAGCGATGCCATATATAAGGCTTATTTTTGTGTTCAGTGTAAAGTTTGATTTCTGTTATTAGATTTCCAAAATAACTGGGGGCTGTTGCTTGGACTATTTGGATTTGTGAGTTGGAACGTTTCACCTTCCTACTTCAGTGCTTTCATATTGGTTTCCGCTCGGACTGTTGAGAGAAATGCCAAGTCGCTGCTGATTTGTTACTTGGTTTGCAAAACAAAGCAGTTAAAGACAAGCTGCAAAAGATAAGTTGCTCCAAATTTAATTTGACCAAAATCTGGCATTTCTTGCTCACCAGGGGTCTTGTGAATAAACGGTGCGTATGGACAGAAATGTTGCGTAAGAACGTTTCCACGTTCAAATCGCGATATATAAAACCTACACTTGGCGTAAAGCCATGCACTTTTCCACGGTACCTCATACTCTGTCGTACGCAAGTTCTCCGCTTGGTTTTGCAGACTGGTGGTACCCAGCATCAAAGCAGTGCTACTGTTTCTGTGTGGTTAACCTATTCTTAGATCCACATCCACAACGGCGGCTTTCTCAAATACACTGAAAGTAACCGCATATCGTTCATAAATTTAAGGCACATGATTGTAATCAACCTGTAACAATATAATGGTGCACAGAATGGCCAAACTATTCCACTGGCATGGCTGCTTTAGTGTTGCTAGAGGACCTCGCAAATGGAAGGATTAGAAGAGAACGCGTATTCCGAGATCAAACTGATTTCTTGGCACATGATGATGACTGGCTTCTAAGTCGGTTTAGATTTCCAAGAGCGATCCTCTTGGAGCTGTGTGCTGAATTGGCGCCGGCTTTACAAAGGCAGACTTTGAGGAATTGTGCTCTACCTGCTCCTTTGCAAGTTTTGTCCACTCACGGGTTTTTAGCCACAGAAGCTTTTCAGCGTGAACTGGCTGACCGATCCGGTATTTCTCAGACATCACTGAGTCTTGCCATGCCAGCTGTATGGGATGGTATTATCCGCTTGTCAAGCAGACATATAAGATTTCCGTACACTACAGTTGAACAGGCAAACATCAAAGCGCAATTTGCAGCAATGTCTGCTTTTCCCAATGTAATTGGAGCGGTCGACTGCACACACATTGCTATAAAGGCACCTTCACAGAATGAATTTGTTTATGTAAATAGAAAGCATTTTCACTCTATTAATGTGCAAATCATCAGTGATGCGAAAATGCGCCTCACTAATGTTGTTGCGAGATGACCTGGCTCAACTCATGATTCATTCATCTTGAGACATAGTAGTGTGGGGAACAAACTTAAAAATGGTGCTGTGCATGATGGCTGGCTTCTTGGTAAGATAAGACATTTATTACGTTTTTGGTTACAGTTGTACGTTATCTGTACGATGTAACCATATAACACGATTATTCAGGTGACAGTGGGTACCCGCTGAAGACGTGACTCCTCAAGCCTCTCGCCAACCCACTGACTGAACAAGAGCCACGTTATACTGACCTCCACTCTTGGGCTCGGGTGGTAGTAGAACGTACTATAGGGCAGCTTAAGGACCATTGGCGCTGCCTGGATAAGACTGGTGGAATGCAGCTCTATAGTCCACAGAAAGTGTGTCGCATCGTGCAAGCATGTAGCATTCTACATAATATGGCACTCATTCGTAACTTGCCGGTACGTGAAGAGATGCGGTATGATGAACCTGACCTTGGACCACCAAATGATCAGCCACACCGGACAGCATTACAATGTCGAATGAATGTAATTAACAGAATGTAAAAACAGGTAAGCAGATGCATCATTTATTTTTTCACAAATTCCACTTCTTTTTTAATTCGGTCACAATATGATTTTCTGCTCCAGCACTCTTGACTGCGTCCGCCACGCTATGACACTCCATCAGTTTCCTTTTGTTGCTAATGCCACTTCCTAAGTTACCAAATAAAACATTTTTCCTGGCCTCTATTTCAGCTAGCAGGACCTCCATTTCACATTTGCTGAAGTTTTTTTTTTTTGTTTTGTCCTGTGCTTTTGCCATTGTCTTTCTGAAGCACTGAAGGTAAGAGGCTATTTAACATTGATTTGCATATTCAAAGAGGCGTAATTCTGGGAGGAGTTGGGGGAGGTGCAGTAGGCACGTGCACATGCGTTAATTTCCACGCTGAGCGGGATTTATGTAGCAGAAGAACGTGGAAATTGGCGAACACACAGATTCCTGCATCTGGATTTTTCTGTGCACATTTCGGCTTTTGTGCTTATGTCATGTTATACTGTAGTGCGAATTCTACGCACGGCGTTATGCATGAGGCCCCAGGTTATGTGTTTTATTTTCTAAAATAGATTGAGGTGAAAGGTTAGTGTTATGTCACAACTCTGACTATTCGTGTAAAGTTATTTTCTCCAAATTGTTTGACTTGTAGCTCTGAATTCATAGTGCATTCACTTGGAAATAGATTAATGGCCTATACGAGAGCATTTGAGTGGAATATGATAGGGCTTATGGGTATTGTAATTTTTATACTTGTTTACTTTGAACCATCTCTAAATACATGGGAGGGGCTGTAGAAAACAACTTCTTGTTCAGACTTGCAATCGGCTCCATTACAAATAATAAGGGAGGCTTGCCTCACGAGCATAAAAATATTTAAGGAGCTGCCAGAAGAACTGCTGATTATTTCTTTTGTGGAAGTTCTTTTCTCACGGGAACGCTAACCACCATTCATCCACAAGTATTCTTCTTTAACATCCAGACTGTTCATCAATTCCGCTATTCTGGAGGTGTTTAGGACTCGATAAAATGCAGTTTGAAGTCTGCATTTTCCTATTCCTTGTTTGTTGTAAATATTATAAATATTTTGTGTGACATGTGATAATATAACCCAGATTTAAGCATTTCTTTCTGTATTATTCAATTTATTTGAATGGGTGATTGATTGGGAGGAATATTTACAGTACTGGATTCATCTTGGCCTTCAAATCATGTGTTTTTAATTAAGCATAGCCTTTTTCACTTACAGTATGCAATTTTGTGGTGTCCTCGTTGCTTCTAGGATTTAGGAGGTCCTTTACAAGACTAGATAGATAGACAGATAGATACTTTATTAATCGCAAGAGGAAATTCACATACTCCAGCAGCAGCATACTGATAAAAAAAAAAACAATATTAAATTAAAGAGTGATAAAAATGCAGGTAAAAAAAAAATCATTAGGTCACCAGCCGTATCCCCATAGTAGATTGCTATGGATGAAAACCCAATGTAACATAAAAAGGGACATTCAGCTCAACCAATCGGCAAAGCACACACTAATTTAAGCAAATTATTACAAAATTTACAAAAGAAGGCCCCAAAGCACTAACAAGTGTAATTTTTTGTTACTGTAATGCTGTTTGTCAATGTCTAGTTGACTCTGAGCCTGTACATAACATACCACAGGATCATTCAGAGAGATCTGCTGTTCTGAGTTATAATCGTAAGACTTGTGTCCGGACAGCAATGAAAGCACGTCTGTCTATGACTAATCAACTCTCTTTTCCTGGTCCTATGCCGCCCTTCGATGTGCAGCCTGTTGCTGGTCACACACGCCTCATACTGCCTGCTCCTGGTCCTTTCTCTTTATTACAGTTGCCTGGCAACTGTTGGACTCACATGCAGATGATGAATTGATTAATTGTAACAGAGCCAGCGTTCAATCAATGGGCCTGCTGTCTTTGGACGGTCCTTTGTCTTGTGGGGGATACTCTTCATATATTGTTGAATTTTTTTGCATGTTATCTAATTTGCCCGCCTTTATGGTCTTGTCCCTTTCTGCATGTGCCATATACATAATGCTCCGCCTTTTTAGATCAATACAAGGATGAATTCATGTTGGTATCAAGGCAGAATAGGCACAGGTAATGCAATGTATTGGCTAAGGCACTAGGCTTTGGATTTTGCCTCAAGGTGTGACCCTGTGCAAGTCTCTTAAACTGTTGTTGTTTTTTCTGTGTATTTAAAGCCTACTAAATTCACTTTCTGGACCCATGTTCTCCAATTCTATCTCAACAGAATTGCACATAAAGCACAAACAATTCTTAAAGAACACAATGGTAAGCATCCACCTTACAAATATGAACAGCATTGGTAGTTAATTTAACATTCATGTCCTTGGGTGTGGGAGGAAGTCTGAGAACCTGGGAAAAAACAAATCATCCAAATATGGAGAATATGCAAAAATGTACACAGGTAGTGGCAGAGCTGGGAATGGGGTTGTGTTTTAACTCCTCCACTATTTATTCAAAACCTAACTGGACATCATTTCAAATACACACATACCAATCCAAATGTAAATGTGGTACAAAATATCCGTTAAACAGTCTACAGGTTGTGGACATACAGTATATGAGGACTCTTGGTCCACAGGTTTTGGGTTCACTAAGCTGTTCCTCAAAGTAATTTTTTTATGTTGAAGCTCTGTCCAGCAGGAGACATGCCAGAGCACTGAACACCAGACACAACATAACAAAACACAACTTAATATACAACAATTTCCTTACAGGGAGAAATCAGTCCAGCACAATAACAAAGTACAATTGGTCACCTTTCATCTCCTTCCACCACTCCTCCACAACTGTAGTCTACCTCCTCCCACCCCCACCTCTCACTCCCTGATGTAGTTGAGGTGGCGCCTTTTATGCCGGACTCGGAGTACTTCTGGGGTCAAAGCATTGCACATTGAAACCCAGACAGAAGGCTGATTTACAGATGCTCTTGGCAAGGTAACATGGAGTGAGATGTCTACAGGTATCCTGGTGTACTTGAGTCAAAGCTGTGTAGACAAATTCAAGATTTGTGAAGATAATTCTAAAAATGAGAGGTGTAGTGGCATCAGTTAATGCCCTACATAACTGTTGTCACAGCTCTTGATGCAGCATTTTGATTTGGTGGTTGTCTTTTAATATGTTATGAATTGAGACCCATGAAAAGGGAATTATGATTATCCAAGCAATGAAGATTCAAGACATGGTACACCACTTCAGAGTGTGAGATGAAGAGTTGGGGGTCTGACAATGGCAGGGATATGTTGATGATAACGTTAAGTGTTTACTCTACCTGACATATGATATTCAGATTTCAGGGGTTTATCATATCTCTGTCCAAAACTTATCACATAAGAAATGATGTGTTAAATTGGCAGGATCCAAGATTTAGAGAGAAAAAAATGAAACTTCTTAAATTGCCTTGGAGATCTGGCAAGAAACAGTTTAAGTTTTACTGATGTTTAAGGAAAGCAAGTTTGATAACCTCCAAATGTTGACATCTTTATGGCTGGAGTCCAAATTGACTGGAGATGTTGGACAGAAGTTTCTCTACACTCAAAGCAACAACAGCAGAGTTCAAATAAGTCATAATATTTCCTAATTTTTAAGAAAAGAGTTAAAAATAATATCGCTCAAAAATTAGCACAGACAAAAAAACACCAATTTTCAGCATATACTCCATATACTAATACATGCGTAATATATTATAGATATTGAAAACTAAATGGCACAAATTGAAATGTTTTTTTCACACATGTAATAAAAACTTACAAGTGTAATAATAAATTACCTGAGATGTATCCAAAATATATTGTAAAAGTTCTGGCCTATGAATATAGTAATCAGCAGTTTTCTCACCAAAATAGAAATGATCTCAACTAGAAAAAGTCTTATTATAAATAAACTTAATAAGCTATAATGTTATTAACACAAAATAAGTTATAACTTAATGTTATTACTTAAATACAACGATAATGCAGCTCGTAGTGTGTAACAATCAACTATCCCCAAGTTGAGATACTATTAGGAGAGCTGACCTCCCCCAGAAGCTGCTGGTTACTTTCTATAGATGCACCATAGAGAGCATCTTAACTGCATGACGGCCTGGTACAACAGCTGCATCAAAAATGCTGAAGAAGCCCTGCAGCGGGTCGTAAAAACAGCAGAGGCCATTATTGGGGCTGCCATCACTCGAACTCTTGTATAAGACTCGCTGTGCGAAAAGGGCCAAAAACATTCTCAAGGACAAAACTCATCCTGGAAATTCTTTGTCTGAGCTCCTCCTGTTAGGCAGATGCTTTCGGTCAATCTGTCTACGCACAAACAGACTAAAAAATAGTCTTTTCCCATCTGCCATAAACTTTCTGAACTCTGAATCTCCCCAGTCTGAGATCATTTTTAATTGAACGTGTGCAATAAGCTATACTGGTAATGTGCAATATACTAAAGTAATACAATATAGAATATGTAATGTACTATTCATTAACAGGTTCGATAACAATTTATACTGCTGTACTTTGAGCAATAATAATTTGCTCTGGTTACTTGATCACTTAACACTGTATATTTGACATATTTGGAATTATTTGACTTTTCTTTAAATGCACCTTGGGGCTGTCACAAAAAGTAATTTCATTGTGTTACACAATGACAATAAAGTGCTTGAACTTGAACTTGCACTAACACACCAAGGTTGAATTCTAGAACATTCAAAAAACTATACCCCTTTAATTTACGGTGCGAAACAACCAAAAAATATTTAGAATTCTAGAATGAATGCATCAATAACTACAAACATTGGAACATACATATCTATGGATACAGAAGTACAAGGTTTAAATGAAATCAAGCAAAATGAGTCTTATTTTCTGCTTTTCCACCGACCAAGGGAATAGTCTCCATTTTCATTACAAAATAGGACTGATCTCACCCCATCCTTGCGGACCTTCTTAATTCCATCCAATGCTGGCTGTTTTTTTCCTTTGTCAGGAGTCAGGGAACATCCAGTAAGTGTAATCCGTTAGTTATCTGGAAGCTTCTCCATGCCACCTAGAACTCCACAACCACTTTGTAATACTTTGTAGTCCTTTGTAATCCTCACAACTAGTCCCAGCAGCCTACTTTCCAGGCCTGTCTTCCCCAACATGGAGGATCTCTTCTCTCTTCTTTCTTTTCTAGTTTTTCTTTTGTTTTCTTTCTCTTCCTCTGGATGATGAGCTTTCTGTTATACTTTCCATCAACATAAAAGTCCTTCCTGTGTTCACCTTATCTCTGGCAGTTTTTTTCAAAATTAAAGCTTAGAGCAGGATTAGGGTTACCCCCAACCCCAAATCCCTTCCAAGTGTAAAATTCTGGCTCACCATGCTTTTGTCACAAGTACTTTACAAAATGACAAAAAGAAAGCTAGACGAAAACAATTACAATTAAGCAATAATATTAAAGAACAAAATAACAACAAAACAAGGTCATGTCAGATGGCCAGGAGGAAAGAAAAAAAAAATCTGCAGGGGTTCCAAGGCCAAAAGTACATTCAGTCCCCACTGGGCATTCTACCTAAGATACATGTTCAAACCTCTTAGTTTTTCATACTTCACAAGATAGGATTTGATGAAGTTGGTTTCGTAAACTGCTAAAACACCCTCCTTCATTCCATCATCTCAGGGAGATTCAGGGTGCCTTGATCAGGTGGTGGTGGCTCACTACCACAGCAGAACCGGAAAGAAAAAAGTTATCTTCTTATATAATACGCTAGCGTGGCTGTCCATTTATCTGTCCAGGATTTTAAATCACCCGCAACTCGTAAACCGTTTGAACTAATTGACCTAAAATTTGGTACACATATGCTATGTGATGTCTACTATCCACTTTTGGGGTGACGATTGATCTCCAAGGTTATTCCTCTTTATATTTTTATTTTATTGCAGAATCAACTCCAGGCAGCAGCCTGCAAGGGCGGCCGTGAAGCACATGTGTAAAGCTCCGTTCTCATCCCTACCACCTTCGCCGTCACTTCCCCTACCTCTTCATATCTTAAATCATTCTTGAGGCAGATTGAAGACTTAAGTGCCAGCTTAAGTGAAAAAATAAGGAAAACGTAATAAGTAATTGCAACACAAACACTGACTTAATCAGTTTTAACGTGAAAAGATGCCAACAAAAGAAGAGAAGAAGAGAGCCACTAGGGTGGAGATAAGAAGAGCTGCTCAGGAAGCAGCAAGCACATCGACCTCTGAGCAAACAAATGCTAAATGTACAGAGAAAGAGGATGAAAACTATGAATGCTCAAGTCAAGTGTATAACATACTTTTATAAATGTCATGTTATGCAACAATAGTTAACACTACTGCCTGACTTGACATCTCCAGTGCCCTTGGTTCAGACCATAGGGTCAGTGGCTGAAATTTGCATTTTCTCCTCGTGTCTGTGTTTTCTCCAAGTACTCTGGTTTTATTTCATCATCTTAGACACTTGCAGTTTCAGTTGATTTGTGACTCTAAACTGTCTGGTCTAAGCGCCTCAGGGTTTGTGTGTGTGAGTTTGCCAATAGTTTTCACTTTATAAGTAATGCTGCTTGTTATCTACTGGAGCAACATCAGGCAGAGTTCATGGAAGGCTGCAGTGGGTACCCGTTTTTGCTTCAACAAATTCCGGACTTTAATTGGACTCCTGTCTTAATTAGATATGTCAGTATTTGCCATATTAGATAGATAGATAGATAGATAGATAGATAGATAGATAGATAGATAG
>JANRMT010062819.1:66353448-66422873 GCA_026402145.1 Polypterus bichir lapradei
CTCAGAATTCTACACACAACACCCCATAATGACAAAGTGAAAAAAGATTACTTGAGGTTTTTGCAAATTTATTAAAAATAAAAAAACTGAGAAATCACATGTACATAAGTATTCACAGCCTTTGCTCAATACTTTGTCGATGCACCTCTGGCAGCAATTACAGCCTCAAGTCTTTTTGAATATGATGCCACAAGCTTGGCACACCTATCCTACCACACCTAGCCATTTTAAGATCTCTCCAGAGATGTTCAATCGGATTCAAGTCTGGGCTCTGGCTGGGCCACTCAAGGACATTCACAGAGTTGTCATTAAGCCACTCCTTTGATACCTTGGCTGTGTGCTTAGGGTCGTTGTTCTGCTGAAAGATGAACCGTCGCCCCAGTCTGAGGTCAAAAGCACTCTGGAGCAGGTTTTCATCCAGGATGTCTTTGTACATTGCTGCAGTCATCTTTCTCTTTATCCTTACTAGTCTCCCATTTCCTGCCGCTGAAAAACATCTCCACAGCATGATGCTGCCACCACAATGTTTCACTGTAAGGATGGTATTGGCCTGGTGATGAGCGGTGTCTGGTTTCCTCCAAACGTGACGCCTGGCATTCACACCAAAGAGTTTAATCTTTGTCTCATCAGACCAGAGAATTTTGTTTCTCATGGTCTGAGAGTCCTTCAGGTGCCTTTTGGCAAACTCCAGGTGGGCTGCCATGTGCCTTTTACTAAAGAGTGGCTTCCGTCTGGCCACTCTACCATACAGGCCTGATTGGTGGATTGCTGCAGAGATGTTTGTCCTTCTGGAAGGTTCTCCTCTCTCCACAGAGGACCTCTGGAGTTCTGACTGAGTGACCATCGGGTTCTTGGTCACCTCCCTGACTAAGGCCCTTCTTCCCCGATCGCTCAGTTTAGATGGCCGGCCAGCTCTAGAAAGAGTCCTGGTGGTTTCAAACTTCTTCCACTTACGGATGATGGAGGCCACTGTGGTCATTGGCACCTTCAAAGCAGCAGAAAGTTTTCTGTAACCTTCCCCAGATTTGTGCCTCGAGACAATCCTGTCTTTGAGGTCTACAGACGATTCCTTTGACTTCATGCTTGGTTTGTGCTCTGACATGAACTGTCAGCTGTGGGACCTTATATAGACAGGTGTGTGCCTTTCCAAATCATGTCCAATCAACTGAATTTACCACAGGTGGACTCCAATTAAGCTGCAGAAACATCTCAAGGATGATCAGGGGAAACAGGATGCACCTGAGCTCAATTTTGAGCTTCATGGCAAAGGCTATGAATACTTATGTACATGTGCTTTCTCAATATTTTTTATTTTAATAAATTTGCAAAAACCTCAAGTAATCTTTTTTCACTTTGTCATTATGGGGTGTTGTGTGTAGAATTCTGAGGAAAAAAAGTGATGCGCTGTGAATACTTTCCGGATGCACTGTATATATATATATATATATATATATATATATATATATATATATATATGTATGTATAAACTGCTCAAAAATTTTAAAGAACAGTTTGAAAACAAATTTGATCTCAATGGGAAAAAATATCCTGCTGAATATCTATATTAATATGGACTGGGTAACGTGTTAAGAACGAATGCATGCCACATCGTTTGATGAAAATGAAAATTATCAACCTACAGAGGGCTGAATTCAAAGACTCCCCAAAAATCAAAGTGAAAAAGTGATACGACAAGCTAGTCCATTTTGACGAAATTTCATTGCAGCAACTGAAAATTGTACTCAGTAGTTTGGCTCCCATGTGCTTGTATACATGCCTGACAACGTCGGGGCATGCTCCTAATGAGATGATGAATGGTGCCCTGAGGGATCTCCTCCCAGATCTGGACCAGGGCATCACTGAGCTCCTGGACATTATGAGGTGCAACCTGGAGGCGTCGGATAGACCGAAACATAATGTCCCAGAGGTGTTTTATTGGATTAAGCTTAGGCGAGTGAGTGCGGGGTCCAGTCAATGGTATCAATTCCTTCATCCTCCAGGAACTGCCTGCATACTCTCGCTACATGAGGCCTGGCATTTTTGTGCATCAGGAGGAACACAGGATCCACTGCACCAGCACAGTTTCTGAAAGTGAGCCCAAGGATTTCATCCCAATACCTAATGGCAGTCAAGGTGCCATTGTCTAGTCTGTAGAGGTCTGTGCGTCCCTCCATGGATATGCCTTCGCAGACTACCACCGACCCACCACCAAACCAGTCATGCTAGATGATGTTTCAGGCTGCATAACATTCAACATGACGTCTCCAGACTTTTTTATATCTGTCACACATGCTCAGTGTGAACCTCCTCTAATCTGGTTGTGTAACAGCCTGTCCCCTGGTAATTCCTCCATTTTGTTGAGACTGTGCTGGGAGACTCAGCAAACCTTCTTGAGATACGCCATCCTGGAGAAGCTGAACCACCTGTCCAACCTGAATTGGCTGCAGGTACCGCCTTATATTGTCTTGCTGTTGTCTCGCCAGTGCACCTGTTGTCACTTTCATTTACACCAACCAAAGCAGGTGAAGCTGATTCACAATCGCTTATGCTTCCTCATTGGACAGACTGATATCCCTGAAGCTTAATTGATTTGGCATTAGACTGTGATGATTGTTTCATTTATTTCTTGAGCAGTATATATGTCTGAGTAATATATATATATAGTTTGTGTATATATATATATATATATATATATATGAATACATTTTAAAACTTGATCTGAAGGAATAGTTAACATCATCAGTTACAGTATCCCTGAATGCATGGTCTAGAATCTGGAGAAAAGAATGGATTATGCTATTTTATCATATGCAGAAATAGCTTTATCTTCATCTGGATTACTAGAGCTGCAAGGCTTGCACGTCTGGGATTTTAATTTCTTTCTGTAGGGCAATCCCTGTACTGGATAATTCCATGTCTGTATCTTAAAAGCTAAAAGCAGATCTGCAGCACGGCCATTTCTTTTGTGTTCAGTCTTGCAGTGCTACTCGTTCAACATTGCATCATTGCAGTGATGCTTTCCTAATTTTAAGATTGAATGTATTTTTGGATTGCAGCTTTTTTTTTACTTATAGAAATGCATTTAAAATTACTATAAAATGAAAGCTGGGACTCACCTTGCAGATCATAGAATTCTTACACACTATGAAGTGAAAAATTAATAATAAAAGGGTAACAGAAGACTTTGATCATTTCTGTGATGAGAGGTACCAGAATGTCACTCTGTGCCAGGGCTAGAGACAATCAGTGTACCTTTTAATTGTATCAAGCCAAGATACTCCTAATTCCAAATGTCCAGGCACCTATGAATGCCCTTTCACTGTCTGTTAGTATAAATACAGAGACCAAGCTCCGTTGTGAATTCCCATTACATCTTTTAAGAACCAGTCTGGACTCAAGAGTCAGCACACACACACACACAGGCTGTTCAGACTCATAAAACTCTGTTTAAAGTGCTTTAAAATAATAATGTAGATTTCTTTCTGTTTTTTTCAGTGTAGACCCACATCTGGTAGACATGCACACTGTATTGATTGGCAACCAAAAGGTGCATGGATATGAGTCAGTGTGCCTGTTTGTACCAGGTGAAAAACTAGTATGCCAACACCCAGAGCTGGCTCCTGCCTTATGCCAGGTGTTGCTGAGACAGGCTCTGGCTCCTGCTACTTTAACAATGCATATGAGAGTTTGAAAAGTAATTTTGGATAAAAGCATCAGCCATTCAAATTGTGCTGTAAGGTCTGCATAATAAGTAATCTTTTAACCTCACAACACTATTGATAATAAAATTTTCTGATGCAAGTAGATGTGACACAAAGACTGGGAAACTGAATTAAAAAGGAAGGCAGTACATACAGTAAGAAGGTGTCTAATGTCAGTAAATATATGTAGATATAGTAAATCTATTATTAATCAAACATCACTTCCTATATGCACACCAAAATTAGTAGTATATAGCAAATTACAAGAAAGTGAGTTAAAGTGCAAAGCCATCACCAGTTTAATTTAAAAAACAGACCCCTAAACTTGAAAACTAATTGAAAAGGTTTTATCCACAATCATGGGCAATAATGAAGTGCAAAGAAGTACCTAGATTTAAAATTGAGGAACTGGATTCTCCACACAACAAAACCTCTTAAGAGAAAAAAAGAACTAAGAATATATACAAATCAGAAGTGGAGATAAAATAAAAAAGAAGTCTAATATCGTGACAAAAACTAGGATGCATTCTTTGTGGACTTTCATGTACTTTCCTGACAGACTTATTAATAGCATAATGAAATATTCATTAATTAAATTACAGTCTGACAGATTCAATAAAATTAAGTTTTGATAGGGAAATTTTCTTGTTACTTCACCGTTTATTAGGACTGAAAGTAAAAGTAATGCTTTGCTTTGGTAATGGCAACGGCTTAATAGAAATTTTCCCCCACCATTCTTTGGTTGTTAAGTCACAATTCCATATTTAAGGCTTTTCAATGGCAGTTTGTGAAACTGCACCATTGAATTGACCTTCTGCTAATTGAAGCACCTCAGATATGCATAAATTTGAGTCGTGCTTTACAAAAGGTAATGATTTTACTTGCTTTTCTTTTCCTAACTGTTCACCTCCTTTTGCAACGTAGATATGACATGAAATGCCATGTTAGCCAATGAATTAGCTAAAACTGGGCAGGCCCCCTGACCAATGAATGAGTGGGGAGGGCGGGTGTTCAATTCAAAGGATCACTCTATTAAAGCTCACCTGCTATTTATGAGAGAATTTTCTGTAAGAGGTTTATTTAACAATATTTTCACAAAAATATGTGTGTTTGGGATGGTGCAAGTATACAAATAGATATTGGACATATGGATTAGACAACATGTGTAAACTAACATTTTATTCAGGGACATTTTGATTTTGTTTGCTGCATGTTCAGCGTTGATCCCCATAGAAGTTCTTGTTATCTGTTATGTTTTCAATAAAAACATGACATTAAAATACTTTCTCAGCTATTACTACAAATAACACAAGGCAGGTAACAAAAAATCGTTAAGATTTAAAAGAGTAGAGGCAGATGTTTCTATTATTTGTTGTTCCTTGTATTCATAAACATACAGTGGGTACGGAAAGTATTCAGACCCCCTTCAATTTTCCACTCTTTGTTATATTGCAGCCATTTGCTAAAATCATTTAAATTAATTTTTTCCCTCATTAATGTACACACAGCACCCCATATTGACAGACAAAAAAAAGAATTTTTGAAATTGTTGCAGATTTATTAAAAAAGAAAAACTGAAATATCACATGGTCCTAAGTATTCAGACGGTAAACCTTCGGCCCAGTCTGAGGTCCTTAGCACTCTGGAGAAGGTTTTTGTCCAGAATATCCCTGTACTTGGCCGCATTCATCTTTCCCTCGATTGCAACCAGTCGTCCTGTCCCTGCAGCTGAAAAACACCCCCACAGCACGATGCTGCCACCACCATGCTTCACTGTGGGGACTGTATTGGACAAGTGATGAGCGGGTCTGGTTGTCTCCACACATATCGCTTAGAATTAAGGCCAAAAAGTTCTATCTTGGTCTCATCAGACACCTGAAGGAGTCTGAGATGGTGAGAAATAAGATTCTCTGGGATGGTGAGAAATAAGATTCTCTGGTCTGATGAGACCAAGATAGAACTTTTTGGCCTTAATTCTAAACGGTATGTGTGGAGACAACCAGGCACTGCTCATCACTTGTCCAATACAGTCCCCACAGTGAAGCATGGCGGTGGCAGCATCGTGCTGTGGGGGTGTTTTTCAGCAACGTTTACCATCTAACCTGACAGAACTGGAGAGGATCTGCAAGGAGGAATGGCAGAGGATCCCCAAATCCAGGTGTGAAAAACTTGTTGCATCTTTCCCAAGAAGACTCATGGCTGTATTAGCTCAAAAGGGTGCTTCTACTAAATACTGAGCAAAGGGTCTGAATACTTAGGACCATGTGATATTTCAGTTTTTCTTTTTTAATAAATCTGCAACAATTTCAAAAATTCTTTTTTTTTGTCTGTCAATATGGGGTGCTGTGTGTACATTAATGAGGGAAAAAATTAATTTAAATGATTTTAGCAAATGGCTGCAATAGAACAAAGAGTGAAAAATTGAAGGGGGTCTGAATACTTTCTGTACCCACTGTACAGACTGTATATTGTACCATATATACTGTATGAATTTCCTAAAATCTTAAGTGCTTTCAGTTGTTTCTAAAAATGTCAATGGATTAAATGAAGCCATTAATTATGGACTCTCTGAACCTCCTGGGGCCTCATGTATAAACGGTGCGTACCCACAGAAATGTTGCGTAAGAACGTTTCCAGGTTCAAATCACGATTTATAAAACTTACACTTGGCGTAAAGCCACACACTTTTCCACGGTACCTCATACCCAGTCGTACACATGTTCTCCGCTCAGTTTTGCAGACTGGCGGCACCCGGCGTCAAAGCAGTGCTACTGTTCCTGTGTGGTTACCCTTTATTTCTTAGAACCACATTCCTGACACGGCTTTACAAATACACTGAAACTAACCACATATTGTTTATTAGTGTAATGCATCTGATTGTAATTAACCTGTAACAATATAATGGCCCAGGGAATAGCCATAGTATTTCAAATACCATAACTGCTTTAGTGTTGATACTCTCACTGCACCATCTTCTTCTTCTTTCAGCTGCTCCCTTTAAGGGTTGCCACAGCGGATCATTTTTTTCCATATTACTCTCACTGCACCACTCAGAGTATTTATATCACAGTATCTGAGTGGGGAATCACAGCAGCAGCTGATCGGAAAGAGAATTATCGGTATACAGCATCAAGCACACGCTACCTCAGCCACGGCAAAACGTTTCAAAGCCTTTCCTGTACGGACCTCGCGGTTCAGAAACAGTTTCATCCCAAGAACTATAAACGCACTCAATCAAGTGCTCCTTGTAGAACTGTTTGTACTTATAAGTACAATTACCCCACTGTAAACTTGCACTACAGTTATAATATTGCACAACCTGCGCCACTTTATAAAGTGCGTATTTACATATGATGACGATATCATTTTTAAGATGAAATGCAGCAAAATATGTTGATTATATTATACAGATAAATCTTTAACTTCATTTAAATAATCTGTATTGTTAATAATTAAACATGTGAGGACACGGTGCCGCAGCTCTAGCAAGTTCACATATTGTTCCTGCTTTGCGCTGTATATTTACTGAGGCTGGTGTGACACTGGAAGGATAGACGGATAGAATAATTAAACACGTACTATGAAGATATTTCAATGTCCCTTAAAAGTTTTGAAGAATCGTCGTTGTAAGCTTACAGATGGCTTAACGTCTATTACAGAGCTGATTGTGTGGCGATTGGGTATTTGGGGAAAGAAAAGTAAGAACAGGAATTTGAGGTTAGTATGTTTGAAAGAGACAGTACTGCTACAATAAATTATTTCATCGAAGGTTGCTACTTTAGTTACGACGGGATTTGCGAAACTAGTAAATTAAATGATTTTAAGATGAAGTGTATGATGTTCTACTTTAATGACAAAATAAACTATGTGATTAAAGTGGAAATGTCGAGATTAAAGTTAAAACTCTGTGCTTTTTTCCCACTGTGTGCCTATTTTTTTTTTTTGTCTGTACCCTAATAAGCTCAGATGGTGGGCTACAACTCGCCTTTTCACAGTGACTTTGATATGTGACCTCTTTTTTATTTTGGCACTGTGCGAATTTGTGAACTTGAGCTCTCAAGTTTCTCCAACACGCTATGTCACTCGATCAACTTCCTTTTGTTGATTATACCACTGTTTAAATCAACAAATAGTATGTTTTTCCTTTGCCTCCACTTGGTATTCGCTGAAATTCTTATATTTTCCCCCGTGCTTTTCCCATTGTCTTTTCACAGAACGCTGAGCTTAAGGGCTATTTATATTGATTTGCATATTCAAAGTGGCGTAATTCTGGGAGGAGTTGGGGTGGGACAGCAGGCGCTTGCAGGTGCGTTACTTTTCATGCTAACCAGGATTTATGGAGCAGAAGAACGTGGAAGTTGGAGTACGCACAGATTCCTGCATCTGGATTTTTCTGTGCGTAAGCACATTTCGGCTTTTGTGCTTACGTCATGTTATAGTGTGAATTCTACACACGGCGTTATACATGAGGCCCCTGGTGATTATGGAACTATGCAAATAGAAATTCTTGAACTGGGCAGACCATTTCCTAATCAAAGCTAAAAATATACAATATGGACAACTGAGTTCTGTTTTCAAAAATTGTTCTTTACAGCCTCTTTCTTGTTTGTTATTGTAAGAGTTCTGCACATTGTTTTAACTTATTTGTATTATTGTGTTGTATTTCTGAGGTGGGGTGGCACAGTGGCACAGTGGTAGCACTGCTGCCTTGCAGTTAGGAGACCCAGGTTCGCTTGCATGTTCTCCCCGTGTCTGCGTGGGTTTCCTCCGGGTGCTCCAGTTTCCTCCCACAGTCCAAAGACATGCAGGTTAGGTGGATTGGCGATTCTAAATTGGCCCTAGTGTGTGTTTGTGTGTGTCCTGCGGTGGGTTGGCACCCTGCCTGGGATTGGTTCCTGCCTTGTGCCCTGTGTTGGCTGGGATTGGCTCCAGCAGACCCCTGTGACCCTGTGTTCAGATTAAGCGGGTTGGAAAATGGATGGATGGATTTCTGAGGTGGCAGTGATAGATTGGCCATCTAGCACCGTGTAGAGGATTACTTGTGTTATGTTTTGTGTTGTATTGTTCCCATGTTTTGACACCCATTGCATGCCAACCTACCTGAACAGGGGTCTCTGTCATTATTACCTTTCCCAAGATTTCTCCCATTTTTTTCCCTACCAGGGTTTTTTTTTTTTTTTGGAGTTTTGTTCTTGTCTTCTTAGGGAGTCAATGCTAGGGGGGCTCTCAAAAACAGGACCTGCTAAAGCCCATTGAGGCATTCCTTGTGTGATTTTGAGCTATTCAAGAATTAGATTGTTGTTGTTGTTGTATTTAACCTCTTCTCAATTATTTTAGTTCTTTCATTTTTGCACTTATATATTTATATTTTGTTCTTTTTGGTGAATTTATGGGATCATGTCTTGGAAGCTTTGTGCATCATTTTTATTTAAATAAATCATAACTTAATCAGATACATTTTATGTAATAGTTTAAGCACTTTATGAAACCTCATATGCTGTGTATTACGTAATTATTATTAAGTAAAAGTTAAGCTTTAATAGCTTACAAGTATAGTATGCTTAAAAAACAAACAAATTTAAACAGTGCTTTCCTTTAGGTCATATATAAGTTTTAACAGTTTAAATACTTTACTGCTAAAAATGATGTTTGTCTTAAATATATATTTATAATGCATTGTTCTGCTGTCTTGACAGAAATTGTTCAGAGAGATGCAAGCCTAAAGGATAAATTCATTAAACATTTCACGGGTAAGAACACTTAAGATATAATGTTAAATTAGTTAATATTTACTGTTTACTCGGATAGGTCTGAATTTTGTGTCATACTTTGATTTTGACAATGAAGCCAATTTAATATAACAGTCTCTATTTATGAACTGAGTTTTTTTTCCCTTCAGAGTAGCAAAGCTACCCTGTCATATTATCATTTCCTTGAAGTTGTATATTTTCTGACCATTGATATTCCAGTAATATTTATAGGGAATTTAAATGAATAAATAGCAATAAATTTGCATAAGAATCCTTTACCCAATGCAACCATATGAGGTACAGTCGCCTCTGTAATTCTAAAAGATGTACTCTATCTAAAATGAGGACCTTGATAACCAATCGGCCCCACTAGGGACCTCAGACACTTCACAGATATCAGCACTCATCATTACTGTGATGCTCTCACCATGACACACCGCATTTACTGTATGACAATTTGAGATATCAGGTCTGTCTCCTTTTGGCTAAAGTCAGTGAGAGCATCACGGGAGACAGTGTATAAATGGAATTAAAGGGAATTCAGCAAGGCACAAAAAATAACTCATAAAAAATATTTAAAAAGATCACGTGGATGATTCACAAGTCTTTGGATGAACATTTAAAAACATAACTGTGTACATTAGGGAAATGACCACAAGGGTCTGTTATGTCTGCTGTAATACAGGTATCGCATTCCACACCAAGAGCTTCAGACCATTTGTTTGAGACACAGAATGGAACTGCTGATTATCTGACTGCAGAAGGAACCTGGAACATCCATCCATCCATTATCCAACCAGCTATATCCAAACTACAGGGTCATGGGGGTCTGCTGGAGCCAATCCCAGCCAACACAGGGCGCAAGGGAGGAAACAAACCCCGGGCAGGGCGCCAGCCCACCGCAGAACCTGGAACATCTAGCACCTTTGTTTAAAGGGACACTTCCATCTAACATTGTCGTAACTGACACAGTGCTGCTTTCCTAACACTTGGATACATTGCTGATCCCAGTTTGTCTCATCGGACCATATACAGCGCCCTCCACAATTATTGGCACCCCTGGTTAAGAAATGTTCTTAGGCTCACAACACAAAAAAGAGAAAAATGTATTTCTTAATGTGGGATTTTTTTTCCCAATGAATAAATGTACTTCAATTAAAGGTTGGCTTTTTCTCTTTTTTGTGTTGTGAGCCTATATTTTTTGGGAAAAAAAAAATTTATTAGAAGCTTAAGAACACATCTTAACCAGGAGTGCCAATAATTGTGGTGGGCACAGTATATGATGGAAACATTACGCCTAAAGTTTTCCTTGAACACATGTTTATTAGCACTCCTCTCGTGTGAATGGTTTAGGCCAGGGGTGGGCAATGTCAGTCCTGGAGAGCTGCAGTGGCTGCTGGTTTTTGTGCCAGCCCTGTTTCTTAATGAGAGAACAATTATTGCTGATGAAACTCTTATTGCTTAAGTGACATTTTGATTCTTTACTTTAGTGGTCTCGCTTGTTAAGAATCCCCATCCTTGATTGCTTATTTCAATCTTAAACAGGTGCATTAGTTGTTTTAATGGCTCCTTATTAACAATAAAATGTAAACGAGAAAGCAGCCAGCAGTTCTCCATCCAATGTGTTTGCATTTACATCTGTGTGTGTTCATCATGCACTGTTTGATTTACACATGTAAACATGTAATAGAAAATATGACAGACTGAAAATAATCTGTTTTAGGCTTCAAATCTTTTGGATATTATCCTTGGAGACTAAAAAATCTATGATATAAGACCCTTACATTGCAGACTAACAAGCCATCAAATTAAACAAGGTGCGAGACTGGCAAGGATTGATTTCTAATTAAGCAGTTTGGTTCAAATGAAAACCCACTGAGGCTCTCCAGGATCGATATTACCCACCCCTGGTTTAGGCCATCATTTATGGTTCACTTTGTGCCACACCAAGGCTAAGCCATTGAGGATCCAGGCTTTTGTGCTCTGATTAGGCCAGTGTTTCCCAAACTCGGTCCTGGGGACCCATGTGGCTACAGGTTTTTGTTCCAACCAGCTTCTGTTTTTAATTGAACTCCTGGGCTAATTCAGTGAAGTGATATTTCCCAAGTTCTGTGTTTAGGGAACAATATAACAATTAGAAAACTAAGTTTGCTAAAAAAAAAATATTTAAATGTACCAAGCAGTTATACAGGAATAACGTATTTTTTTTTTCTTTTTAACAGTATTTTCATCTTGATTTTCATTCTACTTTTCAAGGTGTTCTAATTGTTTAATTAATCCATTAGTTACTAATTAGTTGGTTTGACACTAAAGTAGTTGCAGCCTTTGATTATTCAGTGTTGTTTGCCTGGGTGTCTGATCTGCTTGTTTTAAATTGTCATTAAGATACAACGAAGGGGGAACAACTGCACAGAGAAAGGGCAAAGTATAATGAAATCAACAAAAGAGAGTTAAGCATTTAAATCTATAGCAAAAGCAAAAATACTTATAAATGTCTTATGAATGTAAAACTCATGCTGCTATGCTTTTCTGAATGTCAAATAAAAGAAAAAAATAATACCAGCTAATTAAATGAGCTCAATGTTATCAGGTGTTGTCACTGATTAGGAATCTGGTTGGAACAAAAATCTGCAGCCAGAGGGGGTCCCCAGGACCGAGTTTGGGAAACACTGGATTAGGCACTTCCTACAAAATGCTGAATTTTAAAGGGTACTTAAAAAATCCGTTGCATAATTCTAATTCAAGCTTCCTGGAAATTTGCAGTCTCCTGACTATTCCCAACAGTCAGACTATTCCTAACAAAAGTACTATACGCACTAATATCTGAGACAATTCCGTTACTAAACTCATTTTACTTTCTACCCACTTGTGATGCCATGTATAAAATTCTGCCTTTAACCTTTGCTAATGTGTAAATATTTAAAAATATAGCTCTTTGAGGTGATGGTTAATATTACATACTATACATTTCTATTCCATGTTTTTCTTATAAACCTCATTAATGTAACAGTATCTGCTTTGAAAAATGAAGGCTTTTTGAAAACATGTACATATTTTTAATGCTTTACCAACATTGGCATTTGTTTTTGCTGTCTTATTATTGTAGGTTTAATTACTTTTCAAAGTCTCAGTGCCCAGATGAACTACGTTTTAAAATGTTTTCATTTGTTTGTGTCTGTTATCAAGCAGGACCAGTGAAATTCTCATCAGAATGTAACAGGCATTTTCATCGACTGTACCATAACACAAGGGACTGTTCAACCCCTGCATGTAGGTGCCTTTGTTTGTCTTCAAATTTTTTTGTACTAACAACTGCCCTAACGACGATTATGTTTAAGTAATCTCAGACCAAAAAATACAAAAACACTGTGATGGCACTTCATTGAAAGCCTTGACAATTGTAAGCTTGTGAGCAGACTACAGATTTATAAAAACTTCACTGGAAGTCTGAGCTCTTTTCTATGGGTAAAATGTATGGGTAATTTAAACATTTCAGATATATTTAAGGGTATAACAAACATGGACTACTTTGTTAAATTACATTCTGTTTTTAGCGATAATAGAGGTTTATTACATGCTGTATTTCACTTTATGTATAGTGGCTACATTATTCTTGGCTATGGTGTATGCAGCTTGTAACTGCCAATTCATTTACATTTAGAATTCTGCTTTGCAAATGAAATGATATTACAAGTGTGTTCACCTGTAGTAACAGTTGATGTGTCATTTTGGTATGAGTCTGTTATTTTCTTGGTGTTATTAGGGGCATCCACTATATATTAAAGTCCACATTCAAAATTAATCACATGCAGTGCAACTTAAAGAATAATTCCAGATCTTATTATGAAAAGAAGGCTTAAAATATAGCAGCGGACAGGGCCATTTGAATTAGTGAAATTTTAGCATGGCCTGGATTATAACAGAAAGATAGTATGAATATAAGTTTATTATAACTCTTTGTCACAATGATTTAAATAAAATTTCAGATATAATAAGAATAAATGACTGCTGAATGTGAGAGAAGGCCATTCAATTCACACAGGCTCTGCACACTTAGTTCTTGATCTACAACTACTTTATGGCAAAGAAAAGCCCTAAAGTGTATCAAACAGACCACCATCAGTCCCTTAGATGCTGGAACGCCTTAAAAGTATTTGTGGCAGATTAAACATTAATATTTTACCTTTTACTGATATTAGATCCCTTTGTGTGGTCTGTTCTCAATTATTTAAAGTTTTAACCTTCCAAAGATCATTATCATACAAGTCTTATTTCCAGCTAGCGAGAAGGTATTAATTCCACCACAGACAATTTTCACATTGAAACAAATTATATTGATTCGTTTGTTCAGTTATTGTCTAATATTTTCAAAATATTTCACAGAAAACCCACAACTGCTTGCAATAAAGTAGGTTTTTAGGAGTAAAACAGCAAATTGGGAAAATGAAAGGTGTATCTGTATACCTACATTCATGTGTGGTCTTCACCTTCAACTTTAATATTTGAGTTTTCTGCATTAGCACACATTGAAAGACACTGGAATTATTTGCTTGAATATTTCATTTTTATGCCTAATGGTGTATCTGATAGCTTCTCAGGTTCATTTAAACTTGACTATTTTCTTATATTGATTCACTCTTTTGCCTTCTGATATTGGTTTCGAGTAGCTAGGTGGCCCAGAGTTTATCTTTGCTTCGCCAACAACGTCACCCAATGCAACTTCTGGAGACAATCCCCCAGAAACTCCCATTCTCTTTCTAGCAAAGGAGACTTCAAAGTGGCAATGTCCATAAAAACAAAATGGTGCAAGAATCTTACTAAGAGAAAAACACATCAAATTAAGAAAACAACATTATCTTGGAATTCTTTGATATTTTACATATAGGTTTACGCTAGCATGCATAAAAATGGAAAAAGCACCGAAAAAATAAAACAGTAATAAAATCACACCATTTTCAAATTGTATTTGCATGTTCTCTCCTCGATGAACTTAATGCTTTCTAGGTCCTCTTTGACTGTTATAATACATTTCCTGCAGCACAATTGACTGCACCATCAAATGATTCCTCTTTTTTCATTTCTGTGGATGACATAAAGAGGATTTTTAACTCAGTAAACACCCTTAAGGTGTTCAGTCCAGATGGAAATTTAAGTAGACATTTTAAAAACATGCAGTGTTTTAATTATTTAGAATTTTAAAAAATAACATTTTAAATGCTTCACTGGGGGAAACTATGGCCAGGCTTATTCAAAAAGAGCATAGTTATCCCTGTGCCAAAGAAAAGAAAAGCAGACTATCTCAGTGACCACAGACCAGAGTCACTCACTCCCACTGTGATGAAAGCCTTTGAGAGACATGTGATGGAACACATTAAATAGAATATTCTACAAACATCAGACCACCTGTAGTCTGTGTATTGTCAAAACAGTGGTAATATTCCTTGTACTTCACACCATCTCCAGCAACACCCGTTTATTGACTACAGCTCAGGATTTCACACTGATGTAGAATCACACCGGATCATTAGAACATTAGAACAATCTAGACGAGAACATGCCATTCAGCCCAACAAAGCTCGACAGTCCTATCCACTTGTTTCTTCCAAAAAAACATCAAGTCAAGTTTTGAAAGTCCCTAAAATCTTACTGTCTACCACACTGCTTGGTAGCTTATTTCAAGTGTCTATCGCTCTTTGAAGAAAAACTTCCTAATGTTTGTGTGAAATTTACCCTTAACAAGTTTACAACTATGTCCACATGTTCTTGATGAACTCATTTTAAAATACAAGTCTCGATCCACTGTACTAATTCCCTTCATAATTTTAAACACTTCAATCATGTCACCTCTTAATCTTCTTTTTTACTTAAACTGTAAAGGCTTAACTCTTTTAATCTTTCCTCATAATTCAACCCCTGTAGCCCTGGAATCAGCCTAATCGCTCTTCTCTGGACCTTTTCTAGCACTGCTATGTCCTTTCTGTAGCCTGGAGACCAAAACTGCACACAGTACACAAGATTAGGCCTCACCAATGCATTATAAAGGTTGAGAATATGAAAGCTGTAGACTTTGAATTCAGTGCTATATATTTTGGACTTCCTACCTGGGTGACCCCAGCATGCACAGGTTGGAAGTATCACTTCCTCCTTATTGATCTTCAGCACAGGTGTCCCCACAGTGTAGTGCACTGAGCCTCCTGCTGCTCCTTTGACTGTGAGGCAAGACACAGACAGCTTCAACTCCATCATTACATCTGCTGATGATACCACAATCATAAGCCAGACACCCAAAAATAATGAGACGACTTATAGTGAAAAAGTCTGCCTTCTGACGCAGTGATACTGGCACAATAATTTCTGTATTAATGTCAGAAAACCCAAAAAGTCAGTCATAGATGTCAGGAAGCAGACAAAACTCCAGTTATCCCACAAACAATGTCAGTTTCCCAGCCTAAGAACATAACATTAAAAAAAACAAACAAAGAAACAGCAAAAGGTGGCAAAACTGTATGAGGTGTGAGGTGGGTCCCCTCCCCACCTTATGATCTGCGTCCCAACTAAATCACCTTAATGGTGGTGCTGGCCCTGAGTCTCAGTATGTTTAAAGAACAATTTACCTAACCTCAGCCAATAAAAATAAGTTACTACCATTTATAAAAACGAGTTTTCTTATATTTATGACTAATTTTATTATTAAAATGTAGCTAGTTACAGGGCTAAAACAAACAAACAACTTTTCTGAACATATAAAAACTATAGCTGTGTAAGCCCGTGCTAAAAAAAGCCCGGGGTCCTAGAAACTATTGAAATCATCAGAAAAAAAAACTAAAATGTAGGGATGTCAGGTAATTGAAAGGAACTACTCTGGGCATCCCTCTCCTAGGAGGATTCGTTTTGCCGACGCGCACGCATCGCTTGTGCAAAAGTAAAAGGATTACCATTTTGCCGACGTTAGTGGCTAAGTGACTTTGTCTTTCTTTGGAGGTTCCGTTTTGCTGATGTGCTGGCCTCACTTGTGTTATTAGCAGATAAGTGAGTTTTCTCTTTCCTCGGAGGTGGAGCCCTTATTCCGACTCCACTTCTCACTTCCGGGCTGGACAGACACATACACTTCCACGCATTGACGTTTATATATAAGATAGCTGTAGCTTCCTCATTCCAGGAAATGCTTCTTTTTTTCATCAGTATATTTATTATTTTCAAAGTTGGATTCATGAAGTATAGTAACTAAGATTTTCAATAGTATAGATAGAGTTCAATTCAATTAAATTCAGATAATGTTTGTATAGTGGTCCTCAGTGAGTGCAGGTGCAGAGCACTATACAGTGAGTTTTAAAGGGGTAAAATTACTTTAACAATTAACAGACAGAACTTCTTTTTCCTCTTCATCTTTCCTCACTTCTATGTGAGGTCGGTGTGATTAATCAGCATTCTCCAAACAGCTCAGTCCTGCACCTCCTCAACAGTCAAGCCTTTCTTCTTCAGATCTTCTTTAACTTTATCCATACACCTTTACTTTGGCCTCCCTCACTTTCACTTCACCCTGCTTTCCTATACTTTCTTAGATATCTCTCCCATTTTTGTTGTACTTCTGATGGTCTCATTTCCTATTCTGTCTTATTTTTGAAACTCCACACATCCAACATTCTAATTCATTTTTGTGGTTTTACCTCTGATTTAAAAACCTTACCTTTACCCCTTGCCTTAATTCTTTGATCACACAATACTCCTGATACCTTCTTCCAATTGTTCCATCCCCACTGCACTATGTGTTATCTGTGAATCTAATTTCTGATCTTGGCCCACCACTGATCCTAGATATTTAAACGTATCCACTCTTTTCAGTAGGTCTCCTTGAAGGCTAACTTAAGAATCCTGGTCATCATTAAACCTCATGTATTCAGTCTTCCTCCAGTTTATCTTCACTTTTTTTATCTTTCAAAGCCCTTCTCTGTGCTTCCAACTTCCTCTCCAGTTTTAGGTTCTACACAACACAATGTCACTGGCATCTGTGAGTATACCAGGCCACTTGGTGCCAGTCCCAAGCCTGAATAAATAGAGAGGGTTAGGGTTAGGAAGGACATCTGGTTATAAATCCTACTCAAAACCTTAATACTGAAATCAAACCAATCCACTGCAGAATATGAACAGAAGGAACAATCATTATTGCTGGTAGTACTGGAAATTTTGTCTGACCCCTGCTATTTTACATTTGGTATATCCTACTGATAAATATAATTGTGTATCTTTCAAAATGCCTTAATAGTGTGAAAGGGGATTTAATTAAAGTATGTAATGAAATCCTTTAAATATAGTTAAATATGTGGTTGATTTATTAAAAAGAAAAAAAATCACAGGTCTGGGATGGGAGATGTTCTCCTTCAATGCAGTAAAGTTACATTTTACTATTATCAGAGCACAGTTTCCAATAACAACAATATATAATATAAGATTGCATAGTTAAAGTTGCCTTTTCTTGGATTTTTGCAGTTTATTTTGTTTGTATTTAGGATTTTAAAGTGTTGTGATGTCATTCAATACTTTGTGAGTGAACTTTGTCATACCGATGTTTATTCTCACAATGCTATTGTTATAAATATAAATGGCATTTGCCATTGCTTTTCATAGGTGAGAAGAAAGGCGACTGCTGCCAAAAACAATGAAAAACTAAGACAATTTGTTATGTGTTAGAAGGCAAACCCAAAAGATCAGATCTTGGTTATTTATTTTTATTAGTGTAAAGGTCTGGGGTCTCAGGACTGAGTCATAGCTCCCAAGAAATAGTTCAGGGCTTTTGCTTCTGTTAACGTTAATCTGGCCATACAACAATTAGTGGTGGCTTTCTTGTATCTTTTAAGACAGCCACATGACAGCTGTCTTGTGTCTTCTGTATAAGATATTTATGTTTTGCTTTCAATGTACAACTCTGGAGCCTTGAACTGGAGTGTTTATTGATTGATTGAATACCACATTGCTCAATATTACATTTGGAGAATAACAAGACAATACACAGATAAAAATGTTAAGTGAAACTGGCTGCAGCTGAATTTACTTGGCAGAGTCAAAGAAAAGGAGAGAATATTTATTATTTCATTTCTGTATTTAGCTGTATAGACTACAATTTCAGGTTGTAGCACAAAATCCAACAGATAAACGTGCTTCCTGCATTCTCAAATGGGTTTTTACATATTTTTAGGCATTTATGCAAATAAATTATGCTCATCTTAAAATGGCTAATGATTTGTTATATAACATTCTAAAATATTCGAAATAAAAGTCAAGGCTGTCTGTGCTAAAACATCCTAGTTGGAGTGCGCTTTTATAACTATGTGCAGCACTAAAGGCCAGGGGCCTCATGTATAACGCCGTGCGTAGAATTCGCACTATAACACGGCCTAAGCACAAAAGCCGAAATGTGCTTACGCACAGAAAAATCCAGATGCAGGAATCTGTGCGTACTCCAACTTCCACGTTGTTCCGTTACATAAATCCCGATCAGCGTGAAAAGTAACGCTTGTTGCACGCGCTTTATGTAACGCCCCAACTCCTCCCAGAATTACGCCTCTTTGAATATGCAAATCAATATAAATCGCCCTTAAGCTCAGCCTTCTGTGAAAAGACAATGGGAAAAGCACGGGGGAAAATATAAGAATTTCAGCGAATACCAAGTGGAGGCAAAGGATAAACATACTATTTGTTTATTTAAACCGTGGTATAATCAACAAAAGGCAGTTGATCGAGTGACATAGCGTGTTGGAGAAACTTGAAAGCTCACGTTCACAAAATCGCACAGTGCCAGAAATAAAAAACAAGTCACATATCAAAGTCGCCGTGAAAAGGCGAGTTGTAGCCCACCGTCTGAGTGTCATATGAAAGCTTATTAGGGTACAGAGAAAAAAAGGCAAACAGTGGGGAAAAAGCATGAAACGTCAACTTCAATCTCGAAATTTCCACTTTAATCATGTAGTTTATTTTGTCATTAAAGTAGAACATCATAAACCTCATCTTAAAATCGTTTAATTAACCAGTTTCTCAAATCACATCGTAATTAAAGTAGCACGTTAAATGCTTTGTTTTGTATGTGATCTTCTATGTGCTCTATGTGTGTGAATCACTCCTTGCTTCTTAAACCGGCTCTCTTCCTCCAACTGGTCACAGAATCCATTACATTCGTGATATTACAGCTCTCTAAATAACTAAAATACTGAGATGTATATGTGATATCATTTTCATGATGATAGGAGTTAAAGCACGTTATTAAACATGGGTTTCACGGCGCAGTGATTGTGTGTGACCTTCAATGAAATAGTTTACTGCAGCAGTACTCAGGGGCGGCTCTAGGCTCATGGTGGCCCTGGGCAGAGAAAGAATCGGTGGCCCCTTCACC
The DNA here is from genome assembly GCA_026402145.1 of Polypterus bichir lapradei. Lineage (NCBI taxonomy): Eukaryota > Metazoa > Chordata > Cladistia > Polypteriformes > Polypteridae > Polypterus > Polypterus bichir. The sequence goes on from JANRMT010062819.1 coordinate 66,373,284, forward strand.
CGCCAATATTAATATGGTATCTTATGCAAGATGGATGGCCACGTCCGTTGCGGACACTGCATAGCCGCCTCGTGCTCATGACACAAGCATTTAACTTTTGCCAAAATTTGTCGCTGCGTTTTTAGCTGTGTTATTTTGTCTCTGTTTTATATTCAATATATATTGGCGTAGCCGCCCCTGCAGTCCTTGTTTTTCTTTATCCAAGTAACCGATCGCCACACAATCGGCTCTGTAATAGACGTTAAGCCATCTGTAAGCTTAGAGTGCCGATTCTTCAAAACGTTTAAGGAACATTGAAATATCTTCGTAGTACATGTTTAATTATTCTATCCTTCATGCCAGTCCCAGTGAAGAATATAGATTATTTAAATGAAGTTAAAGTTTTATCTGTATAATATAATAAACATATTTTGCTGCATTTCATCTTTAAAATGATATCGTCATCATACGTAAATACGCGCTTTATAAAGTGGCTCAGGTTGTGCAATATTATAACTGTAGTGCAAGTTTACAGTGGGGTAATTGTACTTATAAGTACAAACAGTTCTACAAGGAGCAATTGATTAAGTGCGTTTAAAGTTCTTGGGATGAAACTGTTTCTTAACCGCGAGGTCCGTACAGGAAAGGCTTTGAAACGTTTTGCCGTGGCTGAGGTAGCGTGTGTTTGAAGCTGTAACAACAACAACAACATTTATTTATATAGCACATTTTCATACAAAAAGTAGCTCAAAGTGCTTTGCATAATGAAGAATAGAAAGATAAAAGACACAGAAAAAACAAAAAAAAAAACTCCAGACGGCTGGAGAAAAAAATAAAATCTGTAGGGATTCCAGACCATTAGACTGCCCAGTCCCCTCTTTATATGCAATGTATGGGCAATGTATACCGATAATTCTCTTTCCGATCAGCTGCTGTGATTCCCACTCAGATACAGTGATATAAATACTCCGAGTGGTGCAGTGAGAGTAATACGGAAAAAATTATCCGCTGTGGCAACTCTTAATGGGAGCAGCTGAAAGAAGAAGAAGAAGGTGCAGAGAGTAACAATGCTAAAGCAGTTATGGTATTTGGAATACTATGGCTATTCCCTGGACTATTATATTGTTACAAGTTAATTACAATCAGATGCATTACACTAATAAATAATATGCGGTTAGTTTCAGTGTATTTATAAAGCCGCGTCAGAAAAATAAGGAGTAACCACACAAGAACAGTAGCACTGCTTTGACGCTGGGTGCCGCCAGTCTGCAAAACCGAGTGGAGAACTTGCGTACGCTAGGGCATGAGGTACCGTGGAAAAGTGTGTGGCTTTACGCCAAGTGTAGGTTTTATACATCGCGATTTGAACGTGGAAACGGGAGTACGCAACATTTCTGTGCTTACGCACCGTTTATACATGAGGCCCCAGGAGATTTCAGCAAAGTGAGTTTTGGGCTATGAAAAGTTAGAGGAGCCTTTGCTCTGAAGTTCAAAATATTCAAAAATACCCTCAAATTTCAATACATTTTTGCAAAACACACACCTGAGAATATCAGTGTCTCTAAAAGGGAAATGCAATTAAGATGGAATAATTCTTGACACAGAGGACATTGGGAAATCTGGAGAAAACTGTCCATTTTTTTCTAAGGACGCAGATATTGTCCTGTTTTTGAGGTATTTGATTATTGGATTATTGATTATTGGATGAGGTATTTGAATTAATGAATTCATTTGCTATTAGTTGAACAGCCAAGATAAATCAATTGAATGTTTATCTATTTTTGTAAAAAAAAAAAAAAGTATTTTCTATATAATTATGTTTTTGTTTTTTCAGATTACAAAAGATGTGCAAGATTGTTAACACGATTAGCACTGAGTCCATTATGTGCACATTCTTAGGAGTCTGATAAGTGAGTATAAATGATCATTGATTCCACTTACATTTTGTGATTTGATTTAGTTAGTTAGAAAACTAGAAACAAAAGCAAACACTCACCTCATCCCACCACACCCCACCTCACCTGAGATGGCTAACCTAAACAGAAACACAATAAAAAGAATTGGTAAAGTAAGATAAAAAAAAAAGGTGGACGATTCAGTAACTTACAACCAGCTCTTTACTAATTCAACAGCATGAAGCCGGACATAGATAGTATAGCTGGAAGAGTTCCTGATCCGAGGTACGTAAAGTTCAAGCAAGGTGAAATTGTATAAAGGAGGACCTCTAGATCGTAGGAGAGGCAAAGCAGGAGATTTTCAGCGAGAGGCTTAAATCAACTTAGCTTGTTGCAGTCATTAAAAGCTTCTGCAGGGAGAGAAAAAGGGAACGTGAAGAAAAAGAAGAAAGGTCTAGGAAGGGAAGAACTTGTGGAGACAAAGGAATGAGAAGACAAGGAATCATGGAGAGAGATTGAGTCACATAGTGCCAGAGAGCTGCAGCCGGAGGACATTCACAGAACATATGGCGGAAATTGCCAGGGACTATAAGAGGGCAAACAGGACATGGGGGATCTTTTTCTAGTCTGATTAGATGATGTCTTTGGGGTAGGGTACAGTCCATGGACAAAGTTACAATTAGTGTGCTGGTGATATTGATTTTTAAAGCAATTTTTACTGTTTAGAAAGATGGTGTGTCAATAAAATGCAGAGGATGGGGAAAGGTCTGTTAGCCAGTTAGATATTATTGGAAGAGTTTTAAGGGAAACTTTTCAGAGGAGGGAGGAGAGACCAGACACTGGTTTAGACTTCTGAGAAAAGGTTGAAGCAAATGAGTAGAGGGGATAAATTGGAAAAGGGGAAGAGAAGGGGGCTCCACATGTTCTGAGAAAAGACCTCAGCCGTAAATAGAAAAAGCAGGAACTGGATGGGTTATATTGCCTAGATTGAAAAGAAAGGAACATTTCCAGCCCTGACTCATTAAAAATATCCCATAGCATAAATATACCAGCCTGACACCAAGAGGAGGAGGAGGACACTGGAGGGCCTGAGATACTTAGGGTGCAGCCACAGAATAAAATGGTGTGGAGGTGCTGCCTTGGCAGCAGAGCCATCAATTTTTCAACATGTCTCCACATCTGAAAATATGAAAATTAATACATTATGACCTACTTACAGTATGAACAGTAGATCTTCTGAAATCATATTTACAATACATAAAAATGCACAAAAGGTTTCCATCATATTACAGAAGTACAAATCTTGGGTCCCTAACACCTAACCCTAACGTTTTCAGTTTTTTTAAAATGGAGCTCCCTTTGACACAGACAAATCTTAAATATAATATACTGATTGGTTTTGGGACTAAGGCTAAGACAGATTTTTTAGTGAATTCATTTTTTAATTAATTAATGTTTAAGTGAATTATAATTTTTTTTTTAATTCTTGTAACAGGTCCAAAAAATGAAGGAGGAACTTCAATTTGCCCAGAAAGTGCCTTGGAATCTTCCCAAGATGGTTCAAAATTAACTTGATTATTATTATTATTATTATTATTATTTTGGTGTAAAAATATTGTTTATTTTTTAACAGTTTTTATTTTCTTGTATTTGAAACATTCCTTATTTGTGTTGATAAAATATTTTATTTGTCTTTTTTTCAAACCACAGTCTAGTGTCAAAATGTAGTTATTTATTTAAAGTACGATGTATATAATGATCTGCCATAATTAATAATATAAAAATGATCCAGCACTAAATGCTGAGTCTACAGTGTGTCTGTTTTGTTCCCTGAATTGCCTACATTGTTGCAGTAACTGCTGCTGCCAGTACTGACTGGAAAAGCAAATGAGTGCTTTCCGGGATTTGAGCCTTGTTGTCAAATACCCAGTCATATCTGGATGGTAAAAACACTTATTGTTATTGAATAAATGACAATGTGTGACTGTAAGTAACAGGAAATATGCCATTAATCAGTACTTTCTCATCACACTGTACAAACACCCCAACACAACTCTGACAGCAGGCGACGTCAACCTTCTGTAAGGGGATTCAAATATGACCAGCATAGCCAGGTCTACAGCGTTCTCCTAAACTAAACAAGGAGCTTGGCAACACGTTTGTTTGGGGACAGTTCCGTGTAACATAACAAAAAACATCAGTTTTTGGTTAAAAAAATTAAAACAAGTAATAAACTGCAATTCAAATATGTGGGTTACATAGCCTCACGGAAATCACTAGTACATTTTACAAAGGCCAAGACTCCCATTTATAGTCCACATGTGCCTTGACTTATCTATTTAAAAACAGAATTAAAAAAGAGACAAAATGGGTCAGCTGCAGTGTACCTGAGATAGTATTGTAGTAGCAGCGGATCAACATCAGACTGTGTAGTATGGTATAATATATATATAATATATAATTATATAATAAAATATATAATAGGAGATGGTTCAGTTTAACTGAACTGCTGCTAGTCTTATTTTGGCCTTGTTATTTTTGTCCTTGGTCTACTCAACTGCTCATCTGATTATCCAGTAATGGTGGCATGCCGACAATTACTGCCTCGCCCTCTGTTAATTAACGACGAGCAGCTACAAATTTCTCTTAATTTAAATGGATAGAGCACAGTGCAAAAGTACGTCTTTGTATAAACGTAATAAAAAATTGCAGTTGTTAAGCATCAGAATGAGCACTGCTGTTATTACTCTAAGCATTATTCACTTCAAGTGCATGAAAATACCCTAAAATCTAAAAAGTATATACTGCAGAAAGTAATGACATCGATAGTAGAATCATATCGGAAGCATAACACCAAGTCCGATTTTGGTTAATATTTGTAAAGAGTGTCTCATTACAGCACAATCTTCACATTAGAGCATAAGCTGTCTATAATACGTACGTATTGTGAAAGATCTTACATCGGATCTGGAGGACACCTGCAAAGCCTGAAGTCGGAATGTGTGTTGGAGGGGTGGGTTCCTGTTATTTTAAATATTTATATTTTTCTTGAACTTCTGTAACTAAGAATTTCACTACAGTTTGCAATATGTGTACAATTGTAACAAATAAAATTTGATTTGAAGTGATACTTCAACAACACACTAATGAAATACAGAATGGAAGAAACTGGTGGCACTTTTAAATTGTGCACATTCTGAACCGGCAGCCCAGCGATTTCTTAATTAAGGATGCCTGCTCTGCATCTTCTTACTGAAGATTAATGGTTAAATGTATGTTGTTTCTTTTTTTTTGTTCTTTATTTCGCCTTATACAATTTCTTGTATTAGGAATTTGTTAGTTTTTGCATACCCCATGGGTTCTGAGCTCAGGGTCAGCCATTGTACAGCACCCCTGGAGCAATTGAAGGTTAAGGGCCTTGCTCAAGGGCCCAGCAGAGTAGCATCTCTTTTGGCAGTGACAGGGATTCGAACCGGAAACCTTCGGGATACCAGCACAGATCCTTAGCCTCAGAGCCACCACTCCGCCCATATTTGTCTATTTCTTACATTCTGTAATGTAAATATTTTCATGCGTCATTTTTTTTCTATGGTATTTAGTTAAATATATTTAATTCAGTATTATGCTATACTTCAATCCAAATATAAATATAAAATATGGTTTCCATATTTTTATCAATTGCATATTAGTTTTTTTGCTTGTTCGTAACAGTCTGTCTGATGTGTGCGGAATTAATTTTGTAGCATTACAAAGTCCATTACACCTGCTCACGATGTTGTCTAAGTTAGTATGCAACCTTCTTCACCATCTCCAACTCCCAGAAGCCCACTGCACCTGCACTTAGTCATATTCATGGTCTGCTGCTAGTCCACAGACCTGAGGCACTCTACCAAAGCGTTAATCCCAAAATTTAGTCTCTTAACTTAAATATGTACAAAGACAAGACCAGCGTGGGATCATCTTGAGCTCAAAGCACACACAACTGACCCAAAATGATTGAGCACCTGACTGTAGAACATGCACTTGGCTGGATGTGTATGTGTCCTCATCTGCTTGACTCATCCCTTGGGTTACGTTACAGGCTGTGGCAGGTTCAAGGGGCTCCCAGAAGGGACCGGTAGCATGGATTTGACCCACACCGTCACACTGAGCCTGATAATAAAGGACATTAATTAATAAAGCAAACACTTCCTGCAAATATCCATACTTGCAAATTAATTGTGTGTGCACGTCAGTGGTCAGGATTTCATGTCACTGTACACTGTATTAGGAAGAGGTTGCAGTCCATGGATATGAACATTTTCCACTTAAAAATACTAGAAGATAAAGCTTTGATTCCAAATGAAAGATGTCTAGATTTTTAATGATAGAAAATAAGCCTATAATGTAGTATGCAGTTGCATTCTAAACATTCTACAAATTTTAACCTGACTTGTAAACAGAAGCAAAAATTTTTCCTTTTCAAAAAAAATTGCAAGTTATAGATTTAAGAACATATAACTTCAGTGACTGATCAATCTATTGTATGTAAGTCATAAAATGCAAAATGTTCAATCTTTTTTTAAAATGTAATCTTCATGTGAACTTAAATAAGTAACACAGAACATCTGTTGGGTACAAGGTTTTGAAGGTAGGACTTCTAAACGGATTGAGACAAATAGTAGTTGGAAGTGATATTTCTTGATAAAATTGATAAAATAAAGAGAATAATTTTATATAGCTATCAATGGTTAGAAAATAAAAATTTTGTAGTGTTGTGGGGGGTGTTCTGGAGGTTGGGTATTGGTAGCCTTGTAAGAAGCAAAGACAACCACATCTACCTTCCTAAAAGCACACCTCCTAAGCAAGAAGCCATCTGCAAAGCAAAGTCAGGTTTGACAGATTCAGCGAGTCTTTCTTCCCACTGGAAAAAATACTGTTGATAAAAGAGTTGATTCACAAAATTAACGTCAGTACAGCATTTGATTTCTAGTTTGAAGGAATAAGACTCTCTTCCAATTGCGGTAATTTCAAAAATTTTAAGTTCCTCCCCAAATGAGGATGACCAGATATAACATTTCTTTCTGTGAAGACTTTAGGAGATGTGAGCTCACTCTGCTGCCATCCTTGGACCATCGTGGACAGAGCCCTTTTGGCAGACATCCGGTCCTGCCTTGAAATGAAAGGGTCTTGTTTTTGCTCCTATAGCTGATGTTAAACTGTGAAAACATATTTGTGTGCAGATGGCACTGAGTAGGAGTGGTTAGCTCTGCTACCTCACAAGTTCATGTCCTGTATTTGAATCCATGCCTGATCATGACCTGAGTGAATTTTTCAGATTCTTTTTTTTTTCTTCACGTATTTCTCTGGATTTCTCCAAAATTCAAAACGTGTATTTTTGATTACTTTCTCATTCTAAATTGGTCTCATGTTCAATACATGTGAGTGGACACTGAGATGGACTGGAACCTCACCATGTGTTGATTCCTTCCATGCTGCTGAGATAGTCCCCCGTCACCTTGGTTGCGAATGGTATTGAAAGTTTTTACGCACAGGGCAGTGTCAACACTCACTTTATTCAGTTAAGATGCACTTCACTCACAACTGTAGATATTATATTCATGGTTCTCCCTGACATGGCAGAAAAAGTCACTCATCCATTTGCACAGTCTAGGCAGCAGGAACACAAATGCACACAATGTTCTTCTCTGTTTTTAAACACAGTTGGTAAGTGTTTACCATAAATACAGCAGCCACTACCAATATACAACAGAATGATAATCCATTACAGAAAACAATCAAATGTTTAAAACATTTACAAAACTGAAGATAAAACTTTTATTATATTTTGACAAAGTTACAATTTAAAGAAGGCAGAAGCAAAATCAAATGAAAGAAGGAAATAAGTTTAAAAACGGTAAAGGGGACCATGTTCTGCAACGTGACTATCGTTGTCAAATTCTTGGAATTTTGGAAAGTATGTTCAGTGTCTACAGTGCCTCCGCAAGTCCACAGTGCAGACGGGTCAACAGTGGGGAACAAAGACACATTCTCAATATGTTTTTCATATATGTTAGTACATTTTTTTCCAATGTAATCATGCCATTTATTTTGCTCAGGCTAATGCTCATGTATTGCACTGAATTTATAACTTGTTCTGAGACAACTATAGTGTTTGTCTGTTATCCAGTTTATTTGTGGGTTTTTTTTGTGTATTCAGTTACATATTACAAAAATTACACTGCTTTCCGGGAATATTTGTATAAATGTTATTGATCATTACCAGTTACATTTGTATTGGCACTTATGTACAAGTTTGCAAATATTGTAAATAAAGTCTGGAAGACTGCAATGCAGTTTTGGATGAATAAATATATCTATATATATTATTCAAGTTTTTCTTTTATTACACATATAACTTTTACAGTCATTTAAAAAATTTGACAGCATTACACCTATGAAGTACACATTACCAAAGTATGGTCGCTGTAAGAGGACTAAGAAAAGCAAACACGTTTATGAGGTTTAACAGTAAAGCAGTCTATAGTTGTATCCAACAGGGCATGTGATCTTTTAGAACTGACACTAATACTTGAACCTGTACCAGTCCCTTTCCAGTAACCATTGCGGGTGTATTAAGACAAGAGAAATACAATACAAAGGAAAGGATATACTTACTGTAACTTGTTTTAAAGTTCAGCTTTTATATTGAGACATAGCAAGGTTTGGGGCAGCCACCCATATAATTTGGTTTCCTGGCTGCAAATTGTCTTTTAAATGATAGCACTGCTGTGCACAAAACCGAGTCCAATACAGAACTGAGGGAATAGGGAAAAGGTGGAGACTTTTAAAGGGGAAGACAGGAAGTGAAGTCAAAGGGGTCGGGCTCATGAGGGTCTTCTGCCATCGGTGCGAGCCCGGACGTGACATCACAAGGGCCGGAGCCAGCAAGGTCTCCTTCGGTCCCGGAATTGACGTCAAGAGGACCAGGTGGAATCTCCTGTGAATGGTCTGCAGGCAAGGGAGAAAAAGAGTCAGTGCACTCTGCCACCTCCTGGTCTATCTTGGAACTGCCCTTACTCAAGCCCATTAGCTGCCTCCCGCGCGCACGTGTGTGACTATATATATATATATATATATATATACCACATATGGCACAACACATGTGGCACAAAAATTCTATATAAGTACTAGTTGATTACCCAGTGGCTTCGCTCACTGAGTGCAAGGGAAAAAAATAAAATGTAGTATATAAATTATTAAACAGTAAAAAATGAACATGTAAGAAGTAAAGATACATTGAGCAGTACTGGAGTGCTTTCAGGTAAAGTACATTTTAAAGGCACTATAACACAACTATAGCACTAACAGCAGCTTAGATGTATTTGGATCATCTCTCGGTAGCAGATCCCTTGTGAAAAGCGCTACACGATCGCTGTGGTATAGAAATTACATTTGCTATGCGATCATCCCCACTCATACGCCAGCTTCCATTTGAATCACTCTATTTCTCACCACATTTTGGAGCGGACTTAGGCCTCCGTTTCCTGTTTGTTTATCCTGTTTCACTACTACGTGGGCAGAGCTCCGAGGGATGGCTAGTATCTTATATATAAACATCTACGCTTGGAAGTGTGTGTGTCTATCTGTCCAGCCCGGAAGTGCGAGGCTACAGCATGAAGCTCAAAGAGCCAGCACGGCGGCCCCATGTTAATGAGTCGGAAGAAGAAAGAAGTACAAGGCTACAGCGTGAAGCTGAAAGAAAGCAACTCCATAACCAAAGTGAAACCGCCGACGAAAGACAAACTCGCTTAGCTGCTAATACACAAGCGATGTCAGCACATAAGCAAAATGAAACCTCAGAAGAGACAGAAACTTGCTTAGCTGCTGATAGACAAGGGTGGTGAGCACGTCTGCAAAACGAAACCGCCGACTCTGCATTTCAATTTTTTTTCTGATGATTTCAGTAGTTTATAGGAGCCCAGCTTTATGCAGCACGGGCTTACACAGCTAGTATAATATAATACCTTTTCAATCCACTGTATATATTATTTACTGTAGTCCCCTTCACTTTCTGCACACTTTATTGTGTTCTGTGATTACATACAGCATGGCATTTTGCCCATCAATCTTTAAAATAAATAACATTGATTATCTCATTACAATGGGACCTGTAAAGTGATAGGATATGTTAAGCAGCAGGTGAATCTGTTCTTGAAGATCATGTGCTGAAACAAGGAAAAATGGGCAAGCACAAGGATCTGGGCAACTTTGACAAGGGCCAAGCTATGATGGCTGGATGACTGGGCCAGAGCATCTCCAAAATGGCATGTCTTGTGGGGTGTTCCTGGTATGCAATGGTTAGTACTCAGTGATGCACATAGGGAGAGAAGGCTAGCTCATCTGGTCCAGTCCCACAGAAAATCTACTCTAGTACAAATTACTGAAAGGAAGAGGAAGGTGTCAGAACACACAGTGTATCGCAGTTTGCTCTGTATGGGGCTGCGTAGCCACAGACTAGTCGGAGTGCTCATTGCTGACCCCTTTCCACTACCAAAAGCACCTACAATGGGCGTGTGAGTGTCAGCACTGGACTATGGAGCAATGGAAAGAGATGGCCTAGAGATATGAATAATATTTCCTTTTAGATCATGTGGATGGACAGGTGCATCTTTGTTACTTACCTAAGAAAGAGATGGCAGCAGGATGCACTATGGGAAGAAGACAAGCAAACAGAGGCAGTGTGATGTTCTGGACAATGTTTAATGGGGGAAACCTTGGGTTCTACCATTCATGTGGATGTTACTTTTACATGGACCACCTGCATAAAGACTGTTGCAGACCACGTACACTGTTTATGGTAACAGTATTCCTTGATGGCAGTGTGGCCCCTTTCAGCAGGATAATGCGCCCTGCCATTATGCAAAAATTATTCGGGAATTGTTTGAGAAACATGACAAAGAATTCAAGGTGATGACCTGGCCTTCAAATCCCCCAAATCTCAGTCCAACTTCAAAAAATGTTCTAAAGCAATAAAAAACATTTAAACCATTACATTCCTTGACCTCTAAGACAAGAATATCACTAATATTTTTGAGACAATGGAAAAGGCTGAAAAAAAAAAGGTCCAAAGTATGACAAATTTAGTGTAACCAATCAATTTAGCAAGGAGGGCAGGAAAAGTGGAGAACCCAAAAAGACATGGGGAGACCTTGCATACTCCACCGGGCCAGCATTCAAAACCTGTCTTTTGGAGCTGTGAGGCAGCAGTGCTAACTGCTACCCTGCCGTATTACCTGCCAGACAATTACAACATCTATTAAGGAGCTTGATTTTTACAAAAAAATCTTTTTAGTATTCAGCAGAAGCGTGTTAAGAAATGCCACTGGGCCTCCTTCATAATGACAACACTGCGCCTTTATAATGCCTCCTGTGGCTAATCTCATATCTTTTGGCAAGTTTTTTTCTTAATTTTTGTAATTTTTGTTTGTGTTTGAGGGTCTTTTGTTGTTGTTGTGTGCTTTAATATTTTTGTATTTCTTCTATAAAAGATGAATTTCTTCTTGGGAAAAATAAAGAATTATATAAAGAATTTACCTATCTATTTATCTAATATAAAAAACAACACTATAAGATGTTTTTATATAAAACATTAAAGTTTCTCTCAAGTAAAAAAAAATCAACTATTTACCTTGTCTTATAAATTCACATTTTTATCAATTGCTTTTGAATGTTTAATTAAATATATTAAAATAGGATGCATGCAGGATAAAGAATGATATTGATTTGGATTATTATGGCTTTTAAATTTTCAGCTCTTGGGTAAGCCTTGCTGTTAAAACCAAAGTAATCATTCTTAAGCGACATTTTAGAAACACGTTAATACTAAAAAAAGAAGTCCTGAAGAGATGATATAACACAGTGCGCATTAAACGGACGACTTTTCAGACGCTTCACTTTGACTTGCAGGGCTGTGAATGAGCCTAATAAAGAGACAGAATCTCATTGGCTTGGGCTCAATCCTCTTTAACCCTATTAACCTCACACCTTCTGGGCTCTGTGGGTCATGTGGCTTATGTTATCTTCTGTAATTCCTCAAAGCTTTGCCTGTAAGGATTGGGAGTTTCATCAGATAAAGGTATTATGCAGAATTGTTTTTTTTTTTTTTTACAGTGGTGCTTAAAAGTTTGTGAACCGTTTAGAATGTTCTATATTTCTTCATAAATATGACCTAAAACATCATCAGATTTTCACTCAAGTCCTAAAAGTAGAGAAAGAGAAACCAGTTAAACAAATGTGATAAAAATATTATACTTGGTCATTTATTTATTAAGGAAAATGATCGAATATTACATATTTGTGAGTGGCTAAAGTATGTGAACTTTTGCTTTCGGTATCTGGTGTCACCCCCCCCTTTGCAGCAATAACTGCAACTAAATGTTTCCGATAACTTTTGATCATTCCTGCACACCGGCTTGGAGGAATTTTAGCCCACTCCTCCGTACAAAAAAGCTTCAACTCTGGGATGTTGGTGGGTTTCCTCACATGAACTGCTCGCTTCAGGTCCTTCCACAACATTTCGATTGGATTAAGGTCAGGACTTTGACTTGGCCATTCAAAAACATTAACTTTATTCTTCTTCAACCATTCTTTGGTAGAACGACTTGTGTGCTTAGGGTCGTTGTCTTGCTGCATGACCCACATTCACTTAAGATTCAGTTCATGGACAGATGTCCTGACATTTTTTTCTTTAGAATTCTCTGATATAATTCAGAATTCATTGTTCCATCAATGAAGGCAAGCCGTCCTGGCCCAGATGCAGCAAAACAGGCCCAAACCATGATACTACCACCACCATGCTTCACAGATGGGATAAGGTTCTTATGCTGGAATGCAGTGCTTTCCTTTCTCCCAACATATCGCTTTTCATTTAAACCAAAAAGTTCTATTTGGTCTCATCCGTCCACAAAACATTCTTCCAATAGCCTTCTGGTTTGTCCACGTGATCTTTAGCAAACTGCAGACGAGCAGCAATTTTTTTTGGAGAGCAGTGGCTTTCTCCTTGCAACCCTGCCATGCACACCATTGTTGTTCAGTGTTCTCCTGAAGGTGGACTCATGAACATGAACATTAGCTAATGTGAGAGAGGCCTTCAGTTGCTTAGAAGTTACCCTGGGGTCCTTTGTGACCTTGCCGACTATTACAGGCCTTGCTCTTGGAGTGATCTTTGTTGGTTGACCACTCTTGGGGACGGTAACAATGGTCTTGAATTTCCTCCATTTGTACACAGTCTGTCTGACTGTGGATTGGTGGAGTCCAAACTCTTTAGAGATGATTTTGTAACCTTTTCCAGCCCGATGAGCATCAACAACTCTTTATTTGAGGTCCTCAGAAATCTCCTTTGTTCGTGCCATGATACACTTCCACAAACGTGTTGTGAAGAGCAGACTTTGATAGATCTCTGTTCTTTAAATAACACGGTGACCACTCACACCTGATTGTAATCCCATTGATTGAAAACACCTGACTTCACCTTTCACCTTCAAACTAACGTCTAATCCTAGTGGTTCACATACTTTTGCCACTCACAAATATGTAATATTCGATCATTTTCCTTAATAAATAAATGACCAAGTATAATATTTTTGTCTCATTTGTTTAACTGGTTTCTCTTTATCTACTTTTAGGACTTGAGTGAAAATCTGATGATGTTTTAGGTCGTATTTATGCAGAAATATAGAAAATTCTAAAGAGTTGACAAACTTTCAAGCACCACTATAAATAAGCAGATTTCTTTATTTTTTAATTAAATAAGAATTTGTCCATGTAACAAAGAAGTATTTGTTTGATGTTAAATAAACCACAGAGCATTTCATAAATATTTTACTGGTAATCACTCAAAATAGAAACTTACAGCTTACATACACTGAAATCAATCAGTAGGAATCACAAATTGTAACCTGGTACTTAAATGTTGGACCATGTAGTTTTGTCACTAAAAAGAATGACTTTACTTATGTAGTGAAAGCAGAGAGGTTCAAATAACCATCTACATTTTCATGTTACGTTAGTTGAAAGGAAACAATTTGATCAATGGTTTTAGAGAGAAAATACAAAAAGTAAGGAAATCATTACGGGGATGCACTCAGTCACCGCTGGTTGATACATTTTAACTTACGGTATTGTGAGTATATAGAAGATGTTAAATTTGGTTTTTATTTTCATTTTCTTTCCCGGTTGAGTATGCAGATTAGCTTCTACTTTAAATATGTTAATTTGGGAAAATTTGGTAATAATATTTCACCTTGTCAAGGACACCGAGCATGGGCTGGCATTCCGGCCAGAATGGTTTAAGGTTCCTGACCTGATCAGGAGGCCAGTTTAATGAAGGGAGTGGGGGAGACCACTCACATAGACTATTTGCTCCCCCAATACAATAGGTGTCAGTCTCCCTGGGCTACGGTGCCTGCATGGAAACCAGCGGGGCAGGCTGGGAATTGAAGTCCAATGAGACAGCCCTGCTGGGTTCCATGGATTCCACCAGGGGGAGCTGAAGGGACAGACAATCCTTACTTTAAAGAACTTCTGCCTTACCTGGAAGTGATTCTGATGTGCAGCATGGACCATCATAGGGGAAAGGAGCATGTGAAAATGATCGATTTTGGATGAAGTATTCCTATAATTAGGCAAGTTGGTTATTTCCCAGTTTGTGTGTTTTGGTGTCAGTCCAGAAATTAGAAAAATAGATTTATAAAATTGACAAAATCTTTTCAGAAAAGTTTACAAGTTTATTAAAAATCAAAAACTGAACTCTCTCATTTCAATATATATTCAGACCCTTCGCTATGGCACACCAAACTGTGCTGAGCTGTTTGCTTTAATGGACCTTGAGATGTGTCTGCAACTTAAATGGAGTCCAGCAGTGGCAAATTGAATGGACTGGACATTGTTTAGAAAGGTGCATACCTTGTATATGTGAGGTCCCACAATTCACACAGCATATCTGGCTGAAAACAAGCACTGAAGTCCATGGACCTTCTTGTAGACCTCTGCAATCAAATTGTGGTGAGTCATAGATCAGGGCAAGGGGAAAAAACCATTTCTGAGGCTTTGAGTGTTCTCAGGATCAAAGTCGTGTCAGCAGATGTAGAATAGAAGAGGTTTGGAACCAGCAGGACTCTTACTAGCATAGACTGTTCTGGAAAAACTAAGTAACTGGCTAAGAGGAGCCTTGATGGACTCACAGATGGGCTTAAAGTGGAGAACGACAAACAAACTGTCATTGCTTTTACTTCACTATTAGCATGCAGACTTATCTTGCTCAACTGGAAGAATCCCAGTCCACCTATTATAAGTCCGTGAGTACAGTGCAGTACAGTGTTCTATATTATTTGAAATTGGAAAAAAATCTAATTCTCAATTAGAGTATCTGTTCAAAACTTTTTTTAAAACCCGACAGGATCTAATCAATAACATTTTAGAATAAGCACTTATATTGGGGAGAAAGATTCTCTTCCCTCTTTTCTGCTCTTAAAGTTTTATTCTGGCTGTTGGCCTTCCTTACTTGCTTTTAATAATTTCAGTAAAAAGAGGGGAGGTAAAAATCCCAATATTCACTCTAACATAGCTTCAGAAGTCGCTCTGCTGAGATGGGAGAACCTATTGGAAGGATGACCATATGAGCAATACTCCATTGATCAGGCTTTTATGATGGATGGAAGGAATATGACGGACTCTGAGAGCAACAGGAATTAAGATTCTCTGGTCTGATGAGACAAACATTATACTCTATGGTAAAATTCCTAACACTAAATTTGGAAAGCACCAGGCACTGCTCCTTACCTGCCTAATGCCATCCCTGCATGGTGGTGGCAGCATCAATCAATGGGGATACTACTTAGTGGCAGGCACAGGGAGACTAGTCAAAATTGAGGGAAGGATGAATGTAGAAATAATAAAGAGAGGTCCTTGAATACAACCTGCTTCAGAATGTACGTGTTTGTGACCTCAGACTGAGTGATGGCTCGCCTTTCAGCATGACAATGATCTGAAACATGCAACCAAGACAACACTGAAGTTGCTTCAGGACACATCTCTGACTCTTCTTAAGAGGCCCAGCCACAGCCCAGACCTAAGTCCCATAGAACATATGTGGAGAGACCAGAAGATGGCAGTATACAGATGCTTCTCATCCAATCTAATGGTGCTTGACAGGATCTGCCAGCAAGAATGGGATACACTGCAAAAATCTTACCAAAAAGATTTACAGCTGTAATTAGGGCGAAAGGGTCTGAATACCACTGTGAATTATGGGACCTTTTATGTGTGCCTTTCTAAAAGACGTCCAATCAATTCAGTTTGCCACAGGTGAACTCCTGTCGGGTTCCAGACACATCTCAAGGAAAATTAAAGCAAACAGGTCCACACCTTAACTCAACTTAGAGTGCCACAGCAAAGGGGCTGAATGTTTATTTAAATAGCAGATTTCAGTTTTTGATTTTTAATAAATAACCTTTCTGAAAATATGTTGGCACTTTCTCGTTAGGGGTTACTGAATATATATTAATAGGAAAAATGGGGAATTAATCCATTTAAAATTAAATCTACAACACAATTAATTGTGCAGAAAGTGAAGGGGTCTGAATACTTTCTGAATCTGCTGTATATTCGAGTTACTAATGGCTCTTAAGACATTTAAAAGTATGTATCATCTTTGAGTCACTAGCTTATGTGTTATTGAAGACTGCACTGCTCACATTCATTCTGTTGCTAAACTGCAGTACTGATTCAAAACACTAAGCCATAGTGCTCATTCTAAAAGGTGCCATACAATATAAAATTAAATTATCCTAGGATAATGGGCAGTAGGCTGGCACAGTGATTAGTACTGTTGCTTTACATCTCTGGTGTACAGGGTTCACCTCCTGGCTCAGTCAAACTGTTTGGAATTTGCAAGTTCTCCCAGTGTTTCTCTGATGCACCCCGAAGACGGCATGTTAAGTTAACTTGTGTCACGCATTCACGCTTGAGGATCTCCCGAAGGGCTCAGTTAATTCCAATGTTACAAGAAAGAGGGGCACACCTGCTAACCATATCTCTGGTTTCCTCTACAGCGTAGAGTCATCACTAGGAAACAACACCTGACCCTGGTCCCACCAAACATTGGAGGCATCACCCCTTGTGACAGTCTGGGTCAGCTCCATGCTCTCTGTTGCATTTGAGAGCTTCTTGAACGTGAACCATCGATAGTTATGAACCGAGATGAGCCGGACAAATGACAACACACACATGCAGCAAGGTATAGGGGCAAAAAGTGACAAGAGCTTAAAAGTAATTCAAAACAAAATGAAAATAGTGCAGTGATTCAAGTCCATAAATAAATAATCCATACAAATCAGTGAAAATCTGTGGAGTTGAAAAAGTTGAAATAAATAATCTATTAAAATGAGGTTAAAAATCCAGGAAGTAGGCAACACAGATGCACCCAGGTGCATCTTTTCTAAAATCAATATCTCATCTGCTTACCCCACATGGGACATGGCAGCAGATGAGGCACCCAACTGACATGCACAGCCAACCTTTAAAATCCAGGCTCGGGTCCGTGCTGCTGTCTGAGACCCCTGGCATGGTGCCGCGCCCCACCTCATCTCGCTCCTTCCATCTCCCACTGCCACTGCTTCGACTTATGCTGGAGCGAGCATCAGGTCACTCCAGCTACCCTACAAAATACTCAGCTGAGTGGCCTTTTCAGCCTTACACATCTCCGAAGGACTTTCCTCCCGGCTGCCTGCTTCCTCTCCTCCGCACCCTGGCATCTCCTAATCCTGCCTTCGTTTCCATCATCCATCCATTTTAACCCTGTCTCTCTTTTTCATTGTTCTTTTAATTTTCCTCGTTCAGTTTCTTCTCTCTATCTTTCTTTCTGACTCTGTTTACTCTCTCAGCCGTGCAGGCTCCTCTTATATTGGCCTGTTTGGATGCAGATGTGACCCTCCTCTCGTGCTGAGGCATGAATGAGGCACCTGACTGATCTGCTTGCTTTCACACGAGTGTGCAATCAGCCGAGCACCACAATCAACCCTTGAGCAGTGCTGTCAGGTACACACCTGCGCTCATTCTGAGCCTCCACACTATCGGGACCTGATTATTTATTTAACATCTGCTCTACACCATGGACCACTTATCACACCCCTGGCAGGAGAAAGCAGATATAAATGGGGGTCATTACAGATTATGGTCGTCATTTGGACCCAGAAAAGAAAGAGAGACAGAGATGGAACATGTGTACTACAAGAAGTATGTGTACTATTTATGTTCTGCTGCCTGTTTTATTCTGTTCACAACTAAACAGGGAATCGTTGGGTTGGCACTCCAACAATTCTTACATCTCAGCCGTCCTTCAGTTCACAATGGCAACTTTAAATTCTGTTTACGTGTGTGTGTGTGTGAGAGAGAGACAGAGGGATAGATAGTCCTCTATATGAAGGACTGACACCCCATCTATGGCTGCTTTTTTCTTACATCCAATTCTGCTAGGTTGAGCTCTGGAAATCTCTGCAAACCAGCACTGATAATGGATGAATAGAATTTATTTAAAAGCACATCAACTTGCACAACATTCATAATGTATACAACATACAGAATTTCTTGTCTGTTTCTAAGAAATACTTAATTATTCTGGCTACCATAAACACTTTTCTTTTTGACATTTAGAAACATGTCCAAATTTAATGTTAATGTTGTCTTTGTTTTTATCAAAGACACAAGGCTTGCCTGCTATATCTTATAATCTATCGCATGGGAAAAGCTGAAAAGAAAAGAAGACAACATTCTTCTAAGCATCTTGTGATTAAGAGTTGATGATCTCAAATGGCCTACAAGGTGCTGTTTGAAAAAAATAATGACCATTTTATTGTGCAATAGATAAAAAAGCGCACTTTCCAAAAAGCTGAAAAAATAAATAGTTGTTAAAACATGCTAAAAATGCTCAATAAATATTAAAAAATTGTGAAAATGGCACCCAACCAAATTTTCATTCTATCTCTCCCTAATAAGCGTTCATTTAATTCCGCTTTAGGTTGTGTTTTGCCTTCCTTCTCCCTAAGGCTCAGAGGTTAGTGAAGCTTTCTGTCACAGCTGAATTCCAGCCCACCTGCCCCAGAAAAAAAACAGATTAGGTCCATAAGCAACCCTGGACGTCCTCTGATTAGCTCCAATTTTTTCTCTCTCACCTGTCTACATTCTCGATGTGAGACCTGGTTACCTATTCCCCTGTCACTCGTACCGTGCACCTTTAAACTTGTGAGCTAACAGCATGCAAAGGCTCTCTCGTCTGCTCACGAGATGGCGCTGGTTTACACTCCCATATACCTACTGACTCCTGCAGGCTGCTCCCTATGTTCAATCAAATGCACCTCCTCAGCTGGAAATCAAAGCTGCAAAAATGTGCAGTTCCTAAAACTTTACCACACTTTCCTGTTTTCCCACATCCAAACCAGTGGCAGCAAGTAAGTGACTCCGAAAGAAACAGACAGATAGCTGATGATACACCCCAAGGGCCCTTTGAGGAGAGACTCCCACAATGCTGTCCAAAATCCTCCAAAGTCGTGCCACCATGGGACTGCTGACATCATCCTATATCCCTTTATGTGCACCTGAAAGGATGCAGGTATGTGCCGTTTCTCTATTGTTTATTTTTAATGCTGAGGATTAATATGGCAGAGTTAATTATATTCAGCAGGATATCTCTGGGAGAAACTATACTGTCCCGCAGAAAGCTGTTGAGGGCACATATAAAACTAAACTGTTGTGAAGGGAATTGCATCTTCATATAGTCCCAGACTAAGATAAACAGGATTATGTTACACCATTAAGACAGCCATTTAGTGGCTATAGTGGGCTTAATGATGCAGGCTACTATAGGGAGATCATAACTGATAACTAGAAGTAATTCCAAGGCTCACCTAAAAGTGACCATGTTTTGAGGTTCATAACTACTTTGAGTTGAAACTGTATGCAGTCTAGAGGCAGAGGGGGAAGAGCTGAAGTGAAGGCTTGCTGCTGGGTGGAAGACGGGCTAGGCTTTCAATACCAAAGAGGAAGCGAGAGATGAGAGAGTTTGGTTTGGAGTACTCACCACACCTCATAGACAGGGGTAAAAGATAATAACATTGTGAAGGATATGTTGTGGCACTTTGTTAAAAGATTTTTCCTAAACCCAGTCAGAAAGTGTGGCAGCATCTCACAGGCACACATACTCAAACATACCCACACACACACACACACACACACACACACTGAGCTCTGTGTCATGGGGGATAAGCCAGAACAGAGACGACCTGCTGTGACAAAATGATAACTAAATGTTCATAACCAGCCAAGGAACTTATTCATCTTGAACACAAGAATTGAAAAATCAGAATTCATAAGCTGTGTGACTTTTTCTATCAGAAAGAAAATGATCTATCAAAGCCAAGAGGTAGAACTGATAAGTTAAACTAAGATTTTATAATGTTACGTTTGTGATGTTTGTTATTGTTCGTGTCTCTCTCTCTCTCTCTCTCTATATATATATATATATAGTAACAGACTGCCAGCAACTCAACCCAGCTGGGACGCCCAAAGACTGGAAGGATGTGGGAAGGCAGCTACTTTGGGACACTGCCTCACCCAAGATGCTAGATGGCAGCTTCCCTGGACTGTAGCGGTGCCCCGGATTTCTGCAGGGCATCATGGGACATGGAGTTCACTATCACAGCCCTGCTGGATAATGTGGGTGCTGCCAAGGGATGCTGTAGGAGGACAAAGATAGGAGACGAGGTTGTCGCTTAGCCCCGGAAGTACTAGTAGGTCACGTGAACGGATGTCCAGACGTACTTCCGGACTGGTTAAAAACTTGAGTTCTCCATCTGACCCGGAAGTGCTGGCAGGTCATGTGGACGGAAGAGCAGAAGCGCTTCCGGGTCAGTAGTTATATAAGGGTTACTAAAAAAACCAGCAAACGAGCCTGAGTCGGGAGAAGGTGGACAACACTTGCTGGAGATGCGAAGGAGGAGAAAAGAGAGAGAAGATTTGTGGTTATTGTGCTTTGTGCTTTATTTACCTGTTTATAGTGGCTGTGGTACTTGGAGGGCACTGTAAGAACAAAGAAAGTGAATTAAAATACTTCTTGGTACTTTTACCTTGTGTCTTGCATTTAAGAAGCAACAGTGACTCCTACTGTCCTTGTATATATATCTATAGGACTAATCGCAATCGAAGCAGATAATACACATACTGTACAGTATCTATAAAATAAAGCAAATAGTACACAACATGTGTTTCGCAACTGAGAGGGTGTGGTAACCACCCAAATAATCAGACTTATGGATATAATACTCCAATCTTCACCTTGTCAAGTAAGCAAACCAGCTGGCGTAGCGCAATGTCTGAGGCTCTGACATCCAAGGTTCGATCCAACAAGGGGAAGCAAAGGTGTGTATGCCTGATGAGCCCCAATTAGGGAAAAACACGTGTTGTGTACTCTTTGTATTATTTTACAGGTACTGTATAGTATATGTATATTTTTGAATATATATGTCTTCTATTATCCTTATGTTATAAATAAATGGTATTTTTGTGTGTCAACACAATAGAGAAAGTGAAAGTGTTAATGTAGACTTTTCACTAATTTATGCACATTGTTCATTAATTGTACAGATCCATTCATATTTCTGGCATCTCGGCCAAAAGGTGGAACAGAAATCCCAGACCCCATTACCTGCATTCATTTGCCGTCCTTGGGGTGAACAAGTTAAATCACTCTCCTTTCTACAGCAGCCATGTGTAAAACCTTTACACATGAATGTTGTTGATGTCACAACCGGATCAGTACTCTGGCCAGATTTTCACATAGCGTGCATTAAAAAATAAAAAAGAGAATATTATGAGTACTGAGAGTGGATAGATAATGCTGATCCCTGAGTGCTATGCATGCAAATTAGCCATGTGCCCAGCTATGATCTCAAAACAAGCCTTAAAGGAGCCCTACCTGTTACCTCATTGGAAAACACAGGAGACTCTGTTAAACAAGAATAATAACGAAAGATTATTTACTATTTACAAAGTGTTTCTTTCTTCTTCACACAAAGCATCTGCACAGTCACATGGGAAACAAAAACAACAATAGAGTTGTGCCCGGAGCTGTGACTCTAAACAGTGGAAGAAGTCATTGCCATGCCAAGGTGTGCTCCAAGGTTGAAGCTCTGTTATATTTTTTTTACATATTACTAGATTGTGTTCATTTGCTGTTTTCTGTTTGTGCCTCACATTTTTGGTCACAGTAATCCTTGTAGCATAGCTGGCAATGCTTCACTCACCTTCAAGGACCATTGCACCATTATAATCCACTCTAAACTGGTTTAAAATCGTGCTTTCCCATTGACTTCTATATATTTCATAGAATTCATTTCCTTTATTTCATCAGACTCGCGGCAAAGCAAACTGGTTGTCAGGGTTCGTTCATCACCGATAATCACCATGTGCACTCCCTATTTGAGAGAAGATGTAACAAAATAAATAATGCAGCAGAACAGAAAAAGATGAAGGTTTTTTAGCTTGCTCAATGCATGAAATTAAACTTGGTGGTCACTTCAGATTGGTTTCTAGGAGATTTCTCTCCCATCAGTGCGCACAAGCAAGGCATTGTATTGATTGTTAAGTAGGCAGTTGAAACTTTATGGAGAGCATTAGATACGCATGTCTGGTGAAAAAGAGGTAAGGATTAGGCTAGTAAATGCATAGTCACCTCAGATGCTGTACTTATTAACAGCGTTTTTAAATAAATATAAATGACAAAAACTCACATTTCACTTTGTTAATGAGGGTTACAGGCTCATGAAAAGTGAAGACAGTTAGTTAAAAACTTTATGCCCTTTAGCTATACCATAGTACTGTCATATGACCATAAAATACAATACTAGAGCTATTTTTTAGGTGTAGGGAAGAACATAAGTTCTAGCAGGCATTAATTAGTTTGTCGTGCATCGGTCTCAATCCAGACTGAACTGGTGTAGCCTTCGGGGGGAGTCTTCAGTGTAGAAAACTCAAGCATAGACTCTGGGCATTTATCCACGGTCATGTGATTAATTCTGCATTACGTCAGTAGCTGCTGTTTCTGAAAAAAACCATAGGTTTGCATTCAAGCTTGAAGAGACGCTATTTTGGTTTTTAAGGAGCATAATTGATATTTGTTTCTTCCAGACCATAAGACAGAACTAACTGTAGTGTCAGCATTGTGCAGCTTATGCAGGGGCAGCAGTAGTACATTTAATGGAACAGCCTTTGCCTGACACAGGTTGTGTGATACCAGAAGGTCTTGAAAGATTTAAAAAATATATAAAAACAATACTTTGAATGAATCCTTCAGTACATTTTCCTTTATGCAGCAACAAAGAAGAGAAAACAGTCCTGGTGACAAATGCCACAAGGCAGAGATCAGACCTGGATGGAATGACAGTTTATTGCACAACACACATTTAAACACACATGCACACTTACATTATCCCATGTAGGATGACTCTGCGCCTTGTGTCTATTGCAATCAAGCTAAGCTCACACTCTTTCTGAGCAATGAGTGTGTTACATATGTAAGAAATGTTGCATTAAAGCATATTTCTCACATGAACATTAGTAAAAGAGAAAAGCGGAGAGCAAACACATTGTTAATAAAACAATAACCATTCAAATCAAGGAACAGATTCCAAAGGTGTAAGTCTAAGTGCTTAGTGTAAGCTGTTTCTTAATTGTATTTGAAGAAATTAACATTGTATACAATCAAGTCAAACTTATACCTCAAATGACTTCATAGTCAGACTACAAAAATAGATGAAAAAAATGAGAAAGTTAAAAGATAAAAGAAATCAGGAACAAAAAGTGACAAAACTTAATAGAACTGAACTGAACACCACAGCCACCAGAGAGAAAGAGAGGAGAGCAAATAGCATGGGCAAAAAAATTATTCGAAAAAAAAGAAGAGAAAATGTTCTTTTCCCCAACATAAATGCTTATTTAAAATTGTATTAATTTAATCTTGCCCTATTTAAGAAATGCTTTGAACAAATCCTGAGAATCTGATTTTTTTCCAATTTCAAATAATATAGAATGTCAGTTACTCACTGACTTACTGTATAACAGGTGGAATGGGACTCTTCCAGCTGAGCAAGATAAGTTTATGTACTAGAAGAGCAGTGTAGGTAATTACAATAAATTTGTCCTTCTCCTCTTTAAGCTCATCTGGGAGTACATCGAGGCCCTTCTTGGCCAGTTACTTAGTTTTTGCCGGACAGTCAGCGCTAGTAAGAGTCCTGCTGCTTCCAAACTTCTTCTGTTCTACAACTACTGACACCATGGCTGTCTGATATGCATTGAAAGATTTTTGTCCAAAATTATGTTAATTTGGTGCACGCCCAAAACATGAGTTCTAGTGAGACTGGAGCTAGACTGCAACGTTCGCAGGTTGGATCTTGCCCTGGACACGTTTTGGACAATTTTTAATGAGATATATGTGTTCAATAAAGGATTTTAAGTTGAATGATTGAATGCATTGCACACATTGAGCTAGAGGGTATTCTATACATGGCTGTCTTCCATCCCTTTTCAGAAATATTAAGTGAAAGATCCTTTCCTTACTATACACAAGGATCTTTAAAAATCATATTCTTTGAGATGTTTTTATACATTGTTGAGACACTGTCTTCAGTACTGATCAGTATTTCATCTGGTATAGAAATGGGAGGGAGGTGTGGAAAATTGGGTAGGTTTCTTTTAGCAAAATGTCTGATTTGAAAGTAGTGGAAAAATTGTGTTGCTGGGAAGTTAAATTTCAAGCGTAATTGTTTGTAAGATGCAAAAACGTTATCTATATACACTTTCCTAAGTGTTTTAATCCTGGATGCTTTCCTGGGGATTTGTTTTTGCCTTGCGCCCTGTGCTGGCTGAGATTGGCTCCAGCAGACTCCCGTGACCCTGTGTTAGGTTATAGAGGGTTGGAAAGTGACTGACTGACTGTTTTTTATTTTTCTTCACCTTGTGGGAAACACCTTCCTCGTTTCCCACAGGCACAACACAGTCCAAAGCACCAAACAAAATACTTTTCTTTTCTCCTCAACTCTTCTTCACGGGCCGGTTCTCTCCAGGATGGGGAGACAATGTCATCTGAAAAGACATAATCAACAACAGATCGGGAAGTGCTGTACCGACATCTATGTATTTTCAACATCCTCCATGGGCAACACCACCAGCTGTAGTCAAGGTGATTGCACTCATAGCAACGCCGCTCCTCTCCGGTAGGATGGAAATCCCTGCTCCGATGTCTGCTCAGCTGAGGTCAGCTTGTATCTCTGCCCCTTCACAGCAAAGCCCTCCACTTCCTCTTAGCAGAAGGGCTCATGCTGCACTGTTAGGGGTCCCTGTCTTCGTCTTCCGGTTCCTCCTCTTGTTTCAGGGTGCAAAAACAGTCTGATCCTCCCTATGGCATAAGAAGAGACCCCGTGCCGTCTGCACCTCTGTGGACGTCTGTGTAACCGCCACCGGCACTTGGGGCGGAGAACTTTAGAAGCTCACACACCTCTGTCAGTCCCACCCCCACTGTGTAATCGGTCATCACAGCTGGATCCTGTGTAGGGGTTGTGGCTACTTGGCAACCAGAACTGACAGATACTGGCGCTGTTTGGCCCTGCACCTCCCTTTCTTTTACGGTATAGGTGACACCTACCTATACTGCCTCATTTTTCAGGCCGGAGAGTCCAACGCTGTGCCACTTTAGCCAATCCTGTGCTGCTTTCAAAGGTGCACCAACCTTCTTCTCCAGCCTTTCAATGGTCTGCTGCAGCAAACCCAGGACCTGTAACAATGAAATGACAGTGAAATGATTGAATTTTATCTGAAAGTAATTGAGAAATTTTTAGGCCTGAAGGAAAGGAGAGCAAAATTTATGTTCAAGGAAATATAGGTATCCTGATTGTAAAAGCAGAATAAGATTTAGGTTGGACTTGTCCTGAGGGTGTATCACAAAACAGGTTGGGGGCATTATGTTTTAAGATGTGGGGGTCTACAGATCTTACAATGTGAATTTTTGCCCAGGTGAGGTAAGCCTGGCAAACTTGCGTATGTCTGGGCAGGCTGGCAACAAGCATAGAAGAAAATCAGGGTGGAAATTATTCTGTGAGTGTGGTAAATGATAAACTGACTTCAGAAAAAATCAGAAGACTAGTGATTGTATGATGTGGATTTATGGAATACGGTGGAAATGGCCAAGGGCTGGAACTCTGTTAGCAGAGGAAGAATGGGATTTGGATTGGACTTATGGTATACATGTGTTATAGGAAAGAAGTGCATGTTATTGGAACATTACGGAGGAGGCAGAGTGGACATTATGGTGTGGGCTTTGGAAGAATGGGGAGCTGGGCAAGTTGGCAGACGACTGGGCAATTTGGAGACAGGTGTAGTATAAAATTTGATTGGCAGGTGCCCCTGTTCTTTTCCACATCTATAGGGCAAGTTATGGGAAGACTAAAGAAACTGTGGATGTCACAGACTTAAGTTTTGGAGAACAGTAGAAATGTGAACGCTGGTATCAGATTGGGCATCATGGTGGAAAGGGTATAATGCATAATGTTCTATGGGTCTGGTATTGGAAAGGCCAAGATGTGCATTGCCACTATGATGAGGACCACAAGAGCATGTGGAATGACTAGATAGATAGATAGATAGATAGATAGATAGATAGATAGATAGACAGATAGCTATCAAAGGCACTATATAATAAATGGATGTGAAAGGCACTATATAATAGGTAGATAGATGTGAAAAGGTTTATATAATAGATAAGTACTGCTTCAGTGTGTCCCCCAAAAAACTGCACCCCCATCCAAATTTTTTCACAGGCCACCAATGTAGGAAAGATATGAAATAATCTGTCCTCTTAAAAATGCCTTCAGAGTTTCCCAGACCATTCCTGCAGATGCATTTGTCTCTAAAAATAATCAATTTGTTTGGAGGTGAATTCTGTAAAGCTTACATCTGCTAATGACAGCTACAGAATGAGTGTGTAAGGAGGCATAATAGGAGATAACAATAGTGTCATAATTACAAATTTGATATTGGCTAATAAATTATTATTGATGAAGAAATAATCAGTTCTTGAATAACTATAATGTACTGGTGAGAAGGAAAATTCTCTTGAATGCGGATATAACAATCTCCATGGGTTTGATAGGTTATGATCCGTTACATATTATGTGACTGTCTTCGTGGTATTAGATGTTAGCACCACTGTAGTTGATGATCTATCCAGGTCTGGGTTTAAAACACAACTTCAAATCTCCAGCCATTATAAATTTTATGAGTGCTCATATTGTGAATTGAAGCAAAAATGTTTTGGATAAAATCTCTATCATCTGCATTAGATTCATACATATTTAGCAAAATTACTTTTAGATTTTAATAATTTACCCATCAACATGACATAGCACCCTTCATGATCAAATACTATAATGCTACAAATAGGATTGTTTTATGTATTAAGATTCCCACACTTCCAATTTTCTTTGTAAAGCTGGAGTAAAAAATTTGTCAGATCTAATCTCTTTGCAATTGAAACTGGCCCTTACTTGTTAAGCAAGTCTTCTGCAAAAAATAATATTTCAGCATCTAGGCCTGTTGGGTCGAAGAATGCTTTTTTCTCTTTAGATCGTAATTGAAATCTTTGACATTCCAGCTTACAAAGTTCACTCTATGCTCATAGAGGCACTGCTTCTGAACTTTTGAGGACAATATTGTAATCTTAATTAAAGGTAGTGTGTTGTTTCATAAATTAGCTTTAACCTTGATTTCATAAATAATGTCAGTTATTATGTCTAAGGAGCTTATTGTTATGATGACACTTACACTACCATGCCTTCATAAGTATACAGTATTTTCCTTTCTTGGAATAACTGCTGAACTGTGTGCTCTCAAATAATAACAAGAACTAGCAAACAACTCAATTTTGTTGGCTTAGCTGATAATCCTATCAAAATACTTTACATCTACTGAAAGACAGAGTAGCGAACCTCTGTTAATTCATCCATCCATCCATTGTCCAACCCGCTATATCCTAACTACAGGTTTACAGGGGTCTGCTGGAGCCAATCCCAGCCAACACAGGGTGCAAGGAAGGAAACAAACCCCAGGCAGGGCGCCAGCCCACCGCAGGGTACACACACCCACACACACACCAAGCACACACTAGGGACAAATTAGGATCGCCAATACACCTTACCTGCATGTCTTTGGACTGTGGGAGGAAACCGGAGCACCCGGAGGAAACCCACACAGACACGGGGAGAACATGCAAACTTCATGCAGGGAGGACCTAGGAAGAGAACCTGGGTCTCCTAACTGCAAGGCTGCAGCTCTACCCACTTCGACAACGTGCCACCCTCCTCTGTTAATTAGATGGGTAATTATCTGTTATCTGATCTTCAAGTTAGTGAGCAATGGAAAGACTGCCATTAGAATGAACCTCAATATCTCTGACTTTTGTAATGCATTTAGGCAGTCAGATGTTCGGGGAAATCATATGGAGTGCAGAGATATTTTTATAAGGTTGTATATTTGGCCCTTCACATAAAGATTTCAGGGGGCTTAACCCCCTTCCATCATCCTCTGGATCTAAGCTCAGTCCTTTGCCCATTTTCCCAATTTTCTCTTGTTCATTACTGATACAGCCAAATATGGTCATCAGCATTGTTTTATCATGAAAGGATCTTAAGGTGACCCAATTTTCACCTGAACAGAATGTCCTAAATCCCCACAGCAGCCCTCTGTCACAAACCAAAACAAGAAAGAGGGGATTATGCAATGGAGGAGAGAATGTTACACTTTTATTAATGCATTATAGACAAGTCAAGATTTCTAATGTGCTAAAACAGTAGCAAAGTCATGAGTGTGACAAATCATACCAGATACCAGTGCTTCATTCAATATGCCTAGATTAATGAATGACTCTTCATCTTAGTAAGCTTAGTGGTCTCTGATCCGGCATGCTCTCTGGATTGATGGAATTATACAGACTTTGAGTTTCTCTTTTAGCCTGAATTATTGTCAGTCTTGTGCTTGCTTGATGTAACTCTTGGACCATAGGGAGGCTGTAGTGTAGGATTGACTCCTCAGTCATGTTCAGGCCTCATGCCCTTTGACAATTCTGTTTAGGCATGATTTATTGATTTATGTTCTAACAACTCACCTTTTACTGTAGCCCTTAGGTTAGTCAAACATGTTTTTTGTGCTTAGCTCTTAATTCTCTGGTATTCTCTGAGGTCAACAGGGATACTTAGGAGAACATTTTTTTTAGATCTTACCTGTACTATTTCTGACCTGGTATGAGGTAAGTAGAACAGCTTTTACAAGGACATTCTCACAAATGTTTCTAAAACTTTTTCTATGTACATGCTTTATCATAATATTTAAACAGAATAATAAATAACAAAATAAATGTGGTAATGCAAGATTACCTTGAAAAAAAATGTATAAAACTTGGAAAACACTAAACTGCTAAAATGGATGAAGTCAGGTAATAAGGTTAATAAATGATGGACTGAGGCTGAGGTGGAGTTACATTCAAATTGAATGTTCCTATATTTCTTCATCCATCCATTCATTTTCTAATTCGTGTATTCACTTCAGGATTGTGGGGAACTGCTGCCTGTTCTGGCAGCAAAGTTAGTTAGCCACCAACTTCGGATGGGGCAGCAGTCCATCACTGGGCCCACTCCTATGCAAAGGACAGTTTAGAGTTGCCCTTCTACCTAAGCCAAAAAGATAGTCCTAATTTACAGGAGCATACTCCTCAGGACAGTTAGCGTAACTCATAAAACTTTGCTTTGTGTTGTCCAGAGGTTGAAACAGCCACATAAATGGTTTTCTCTCAATTTCATATTTCAGTAGGGAAGAGAGCTTTGATATATGTTTTCTTGATAGTCCTTATTTAATATATTCTTGTCTCTACGTTAAGACTATGCTATCCTACCAAAACAAATGAGGCATCCTTCAGTTGACGTGTTAAAGTTTACAACTATTACTTAAGAATTCTGGTTACATTTCATCATCAATCCAATCATGAGATCATAGAGCCCCTGGAGATTAAGTTTTTGGAGTGTCCAAACAGTTATGGACCATTCAGTTTTCAACATTACCTTGAAGAACAGCACAACATACATCTTAAGAGAAAAGATGTGCAAGGAAGAGCAGGTGAAAGCTTGGTGTGAAATGTTCTAAATATCATGTGACAATCACGTGGCAAGCTAAGCCTGATCATGCAGAAGACAACCAATTACTTTGCCCTTGGTTTACTGTTTACCTGACACAGCAGAGCTATGAAGTTGTCTTTGTGCTACTGCCATTAGAGAAGGCAAATCAGCAGTGACCCCAGTCACAATAGTATATGTATTTTTCCCATATTCATTATAGCACAATTAACATTATAACAAAATATTTTCATAGTCCCATGAATTTTTTTTATAATTTGATTCCACCTGTACTCACATTCACGTTATTCCAACTGGTCACCTACTAGAATTCAAAAGAATGAGCTTTCCAGTAAAACTACACTTTGTAACGACCATTGACAAAAGCCAAGCCAAAAAAAAAGGCAGAAATCTGCAGAAATATTTTACTCATGAACAACTGTGTATAGCATGTTCAACAGTAAGCATTAATACAGGGTGAGGCAGAAAGGACGAAAGTCTTTGAAATGGCTAGAACTCACTACTAGGTGGAGTGACAGATGTGCGGTAGGTGGCGTTAGGTTCGCGAAGTCTTAGCATTTTTTTATTTTCTTTTTAATTGAAGCCATGGAGCAATGGACAATAGAACACCGAGTTTTTGCGTACGACTGTTTTGTCAAGAACAACTAATCTATTACCGCAGTTCAGCGTGAGTTTCGCTGCCATTTCAATATCCACAGAAATAAAGCTGTGCCCGCTCATAACACTATCCTACATTGGATTAAAGCACTTCATACACGAGGTACACTAATGAACAAAAGACCGCCGGGGGCTACACGAACGGCACGTACCCCTGAAAATGTGGAAAGCGTACGACTAGCCCTGCTGCTCAGTCCAAGTCAATCTGCTAGGAAGCATTCTTCTGAACTTGGCATCAGTAATTGTTCGGTAAGGCGTATTTTTCATTTAGACCTGCATTTCCATCCCTACAAATTGTCAAATGCAATTTCAATATGAACTCAAATCATTACTTATTATTTAACTGACACCTTTACCCAGGGTGACTTATAACATTTCAGATACGATTATTTATATTTCATTTGTTTTTATAGTAGGAAGTTGAAGTGGCGTCCTCATGGTCACTCAGCGTCAGTAGAAGGATTTGAACCCACAACCACAGGCCTTGAAGTGCTAGGCCACAAGTCTTAACCACTACACCACACTACCTACCAGTGATTTTAACCCTTGGTAAAAAAAACAAAACAAAAAAACAAATAGTGCCTACAGAAAAGCACTTAGTTAGTTAACATAGTACTTCTCATACACCCAGTTACCCACTGGAACTATAGCGGAGGCCCATTAGCTTACGAAATATTCCAGGGGAAGACTGTTAACACAGCTAGTTTCCCTCTATATATACAATCATACAGTCTTACTTTCATGTGTTCATACGTTCAGAAAACTGTATGGCAATGTCCTGTTTGAAAGCAAATCTAACAGTTTGTGGTTCTATTAGAGAGTCTACGCACTTAACTGACTAATTAACATTCTGTTATTACAGATATAGCTGAGAAAATTCTATTACATGTTATCTTACAGGGGGTACAATATTACACTGATATCTAAGCAACTTTGTGAAACTGAAGTTCTATTTAAATTAAGCAAACAATGCAGATGTTAACATTATCTTTCTTACTTGCACTTTCTACTAAAAAACTACCATTACAGAACAATATGTTAAACAAATGTTAAACTTATGTTTGGGCCAAGGCCAAAACCAAAAGGAACACAAAATGCCTCTCCATGTATAATTTTACAACAGCAAATCAGATTTGTTTAAGTAACACAAAGTACTATCAACCTTTCAATGTACAGCATGTGCAAAATAAATTATACTTCTGAGGCCACGGATCTTCCCGAGGCTTTGCTATCTCTAGATTCAGAGAAAAAAAAAATACTGATATAGTCAATACCTGCTTATTAGACTATAAAAACTAAATCTGAGCCCAATTTATGTTACGTAGATTAAATTATCATATTGTACTAAAGCCCCAAGCATCTATGCAGTGGATTCAGAAAATATTCAGACCCCTTCACTTTCTGCACACTTTATTGTGTTGTAGATTTAATTTTAGATAAATTAGATTGCCATATTTACTCTTTAATCTCTACTCAGTAACCCATAATGTCAAAGTGAAAACATTTTTTCTGAAAGGTTTGCAAATTTATAAAAAAAAATAGAAAACTGAAATCAATATGATTAAATTGGAAGTTAGAGTTTCAAGAGCAATATGTGACACATATTGTCCCAAAAGAGGAGAAGCTAGTGGAGCAAGATCACAAGACTACTGTGAAATAAAGGAAAAGGTTTATAGGAGGATTTACGATAGAAGGAAGAGTGTGTACAGTCTTCATTAATGCAGAAAAGGAGCAAAACAAAGAAACAAAAAAAAGACAGTGTGAAGGAATCGAGTCAGATAAAGAGTTGCAAGTAAAAGAAAAAGGATGAACTGGGAAGATGAATTTGAGGCTGAAGAGACTGACGTGTCATAAGACTTGAACTGTCAAACAGATCACCCAAAAAGCTGAATCCATGGTGCTGCCAGAGAGGAAACCTGCACACCCTACCACCAATTAATAATAATAATTCTTTGCATTTATATAGCGCTTTTCTCACTACTCAAAGCGCTCAGCAATTGCAGGTTAAGGGCCTTGCTCAAGGGCCCAACAGAGCAGCATCCCTATTGGCATTTACAGGATTTGAACCGGCAACCTTCCGATTCCAGTGCAGATCCCTAGCCTCAGAGCCACCACTCCACCTAATTGACAGAGAGTCTCGGTGGAGCCAGATGACTGGAGACATCTGTGAGTGAATTCTGCTTAAAACTGGGTGGAAATAGTTAGACGGCTCAATGAGTGTCACAATTTTAAACCAATCAAACACCTTATGAATTTGGCGCTGAAATTGGGGCAGTGATTTTGAACAGCAAAGATCAGAGGTGCTCTCGATAACCTGGTCCGACAGACAGCAACCTTCTGTTTATGATGAACCATCTACAGTCTAAAGGTCTCCTAAAAATATATATATAAATGTGTGTTGCATGTGCACAGAGCACATTGCAAATTTTAAAAGTAAACATAACATATTGCAAGCAGTACACCTTCTGTTATAATATGAGATTATACATTGGCATTCAAAGACATTAATAGACGAGTGGAAAGCATGAACGATACCTTGTCTCAGATGCTGTGTGTTATCCCTGTTGTTCACCATTATTTCGATAGTGTAAGACTCGATGTAAGCTTGAAAGAATTGTCAGCTGTGTTTGTGAAAATATGAACTGAAGTAAAGAATGTGTCACACTCCGTCAAAAGGACTGCTGTAAAGAGAGCTGATAACGAAGAGCCATAAGAGATGCATAGTTCTGTACTCAAAACACTCAAACAAATCTGCCTGACAACACCAGTAGATGCACAGATGAGGCTGCACAACATTCGCCTTCTTTGTCTAAATGAATAACTTAAGAAATTTAACGAGACTGTCTAATTGGAAATATAAACATGCCATGACAAAATGGTCACAGCGTTTTAACACTTTGTAAATCCCTAGACCACCATGCTTATCTAAACTTTATTTACTGCTGTTATATCACATAGTGAAGCAGTGGTTTAAGGATGTGTGTGTCTGTCTGTAACAGCAATTTTAGCCTTTTTTTTTTTTCTCTTAGCATCAAATCTTTTGTTTAGTATCTTTTGCTGTCTTCCTGAAATGCCCCCTACGGTGGTTTAAAATGCATAGACCGGAGAAACTTGGGGATGGTGTTTTAGGAAGAAGCCCTGTGATTATAGTCTTTGCAGGACAGGATTTCTCCACTGCTCACTACACACTTTTTAACAGGTTGACCTCAGACGTCTGTTCTCGTTTGAGAATCACGCCTGGCCCCGTTAGATTAACTGACAGACAACTCTGTTTATAACTAAAGGAACAAACACATTGTCACAGAAAAAGGTAAAGTTAGAATAGGTATTTATGACAAGAAATATCCATCCTTACCAGCTACCTGGAGTAATAAAGTTTTTATTAATTTTTACCAGAAAATAATTGCAAAGAACCATTTAAAAAAAAAGGATTTTGGAAAGAGACAGCCAGTGTGTCAAGATAAGGTAATGTGACATGATTTACATTTACAAGATGCAAAAGTGGTAAAAAGAAAGCACACTGTAGCAGTTTGAGTGAAAAATAAACCCAGAGAGTCTACATAATTACCATTTAACTCCGGGGTTTGGTTAAGAACCGCAAATGTGGGGTGACCAAGCAGAGCTGGATATTTCATAAATCACCTCGTGCGGCATAACTGCATGCCATTGTGTCCCAGTGATTGAGTGAATGCATCATGCTTCATAATTTATAGATTTAATTGAAAAAGACGATGCCAGGTAGTTACCAGAATTAGTTCTACAAGATGAATAGTAGAAAATAAAAGAACTTGAGAGCTGTCACAAGGTGACTTAAACAGACAAAAGCGTTTATCCTTCAAATTATTGTTAATGTGTGACGCAGATTCCATTAAGGGCAGGTTTTAAATGATCTAATTCTGACTGAGTCCATGAATAGCACGGGCTGGTGAGCTACAATATAGCTTGTCATTACTAATATAGTTTTGGTTTTTAGCAAATTTTAGGTAATGAGTGCTAACTGTTAAAAGTGTAAAGGGCTGCATATTTGTTGTATTCACATATAATACTCTATTCTTTTTTTTATTTCATAAACTACTGAAAAGTAAAACACACAGTCAAGGCCCAAATAAACATATTTGGTTCTAATCATCTACTAGACATAAAGGAGGTAATGATCAAACACAGATTGAAAAATGATGCAGCAGAAACGTAATTTTTGTTTCATTCCAAATCTTTTCAGGGACTTGCAAACTGATTTATGCTATCATCTGCTTCTGCTGAGTGCCTTGTATTTGGATTGATGTTCAGAGCATATGCTTTGACTACCAGATGATCTTTCTTGAAATGTGCTCTAGTAAGTAAGAAAGGAAAATATAAAATCAAAATGTAAAAAAAAAAAAAAAAAAAAAAAACGCCCTCTCCAGGGCTGCACTTGTTTTGCACATTGTGCTGCCAGGATAGACTCCGACCCCAAGCGACCTAGAACTGAATTAAACAGGTTTGAGTGGGTTTTCTTTAGAGGGTGGTGTTAAACTGGACAAGGCAGGAAGAAAAACTGGACAGGAAGCCTCACACACACACACACGTATACACTCGTGTCATGTCTGTAGGACACATTAGGGCTGAAAACCATGTGGACAGTGACTGGGTCAGACCTCTTTGAGCTAGGAGGTAGCAGTGCCAGCCATTTTGCCACCACGTTTTCCATATACGCTTATAATCATGACAATGATGTGGTCTTTGTTGTAGTACTTTAGTTGTAATACTATAAGGAAAAATCTATAATGGGTATACATTGAAAAAATTGTTCGGATTATTTCATGTTATTGTTTGGGGTCAAAATTCAAAAATGAAATTTTTTTCCACCAATACTTTTTTTTCAGCAAACCCATTGTTTATCTGTCAATTATATTTATTTATTTTTTATTTTTTGTTTTGCTCCCTCCCCATCCATAACCTATCGTGTATAGGGGAGAAGCAAAAAAATTCTGATTTCTGGTTTTCGATGGATCTTGGGTCCTGGTCCACAGTGCTGGATTAATCATATAGGCAAAGTAAGCACATGCTTTGGGCATCATGGGTAAAGGGGACACAACAATAATTTTTCATGGCCGATTTTATCACATAAATTATTAAATTAATTAAATTTAAAGCCATTTGCAAAATTTAATGAATAATGCCTCCCTGTACCTTCCTATGCCGTCACTGTTCGTAGATGGCGCCTTACACAGTGCGTTCTGCATACTGGTGCCATCTAAGATGAGGAATTCCCATTTCATGGTGATTCCCTTAAACGCCATGTTATGTCAAAATATTGTGAAAATAATTCAATTCAAAACAATATGTTTTTATATTTTTAAATAATAGTTGATTAAAAATTATTATTACGTAATTGTTGTGTTTCGTGAATTATCTGTTATTTAACTTAAAATAAATTTCTAGTGCGTAGAAAGCGTTATTTTCTGTTTTAAGCAAAAACAAAAAATCGCCCCAGTTTGAGGAAAAAATATTCTGGTAAGTCTATTTAATTCTATTCTTGGATATTTTTAAATTCATTTACATTATGTAAAAGTGAAAATCTTACAGCTGATTACTATTGGATAAAATTGTTTATAACTTTTTTACTAATAAAGATTTATTAACAAAATTTTCACTAAATATTCTTCAAATCTTGTACTAAGAATATGTGTAAATAGATTTGCTAAATTGACACAAAAGCCATAAATAAATTAAATAATCAAAATGGTAAATCTACAGTTTTCATGTCAAAATGTTTTAATTTTGAATTTTCGATAATAAAATAAAATGTTATTTTCTAGTTTGTTATTGTTTTAATATTTTGAATTACTAGTGTAAGGCGGCACCAAAATTATTTAGTGCTTAGGGCATCTAAGGGTCTTAATACGGCCCTGTTCTGACACCAAAAACACTGATATCTCGATGATGGGTGTATATCTGTCTGTGTTTGGGTGTGTCTGTGTGTCACAGTTTCTTGAGGATGGTCTAGAGCTAAAACTGTTGGATGGAAAAATACCAAACATAAGCCTGTTATGAGATGACGATGTGCTCATCAGTTTCTGAGCCAAATCTTGTAAAAGAAAGAGGCACTCAAGTCGAACCCTCAAATACCATAATTCTGTAATTAATTATGAGTTCTTCTTGTCAACTGTCATCATAATGACCTATTTTATGATCAGAATGATCATCATCATAGCAGTAAATAATTACTTAAATGTTATAGAATAGTTTGGGTAACTTGGTTCCTAGGGTGTAAAGCCTACTGACACTCATGTGTGAATTGTTTTCACACTGTAATCAATTAAATGTCAATATTTTACATTAACGATAATTTGTTAGAATTTAATATTTTATAATATTAAAATCTATGTTTACAGCAAAATGTTTCTTTTTTTATTTTTTAAGTGGCAACCTGAAAGTTCTGTGTATCTTACTGGGTCAGCAGTCAGAGTATGCCAGACTCCCATGTCTTCTCTGTGAGTGGGACAACAGAGCTGGGAACTGACTTTGAGATTCAGAAGGAACGACCAGCTAAACAAAAGCTACAGCTTGGTGTCAAAAACATCATGAGACATCCAGATAAAGTGTTGCTCCTACTGCTTCATACTAAGCTTGGTTTAATGATGTGCTTTGGCAAGGTTCTATCACAGAATGGAGCTTGTTTGATGTGTCTGGGCCAAATGGTTCAGGAGTTGGCTGAGGATAAACTGAAAGAGGGTATTTTTGCTGGACCTGATTAGAAAACTGATTTATAATGCAGAATTTAATGGTGTGGTGAATGACCCGTATTAAAATGTTTGAGCATCATTCAAAGTAATTGTTAAAGTTTTTAAGTAATAATAAAGATCCAGATTTTAAAGAAATGTATTGGTCATTGCAACATGACTCTCAAAGTTCACTTTTTGGATTTGCATTTGGGATTTTTCCCTGAAAGGCACTGAGTGAAGAGCAGGGTGAAAGATTCCATCAGGATATCAAGGACATGGCAAGAAGGTACCAGGGACATTGAGGTGTCAGTACAATGGCGGACTGCTGCTAGATGATTAATAGGGACACACAAAAAAAAAGTGGACACACAACAGACCACATAATGAATTCTCGGATCTAATAAACTAAGAGGTGACAAAAACAGGAGATGTTACATGTAAGTACACCTGTGAAATTTTCACATCCACATGTCTGGGGCAAAAAACAGATGATCTTGTTTTGTTTTGTCTCATTTGGTTTTTTTTCCTTCGTTTTTCTATTTTGCCTTTGTTTTCTGTATCATTTTGAAGTAAATGGTTGGGTTTGTTGTGTTATTATTTGATTGAGTATCATGTCATTAAAAAGTTCTGGTATTCAGAATAATATCCATATAAAAAAACAGATGATTAATTTAGTATAAACAGTACGCACAAATTCTTCCCTATAATTTATTCTTGGAAATTTCATTTCTTTGTTTTTAAGCCAACATCTTACTTTTAGCTGACAGTTCCAGGAGTTTGTCAAAATTGATCAGCTGGCACTTTGAGGTCCTTGGCTCAAGCTTCATCCAGTTCATCATATAGGTGGGTAGATAAATGATTCTACTTTAAGAAGTTATGAAAGTATGCAGTTAATGTGAACGTCTGGCTATTAAAAAAAAGACCACATAGCTTTCAGCGGCATACGATACCTAGTAGAAGTACAGCTGCTTAAAATATTTCTGTGAGTAAACAGAACATAATAGACTTCAAAAGAAACAGGAGAATACAAACCACTCTTTGCAGCTTTTGTAGTTAGGCACAGGCTCCCATGCTATCTGTCTTATCATTTTACTTTTAATAGCAGCATTTGTCAAGTTATAAAAGAGAAAAGTGATTATTTTCAAATATGATATTAGGGCCTTCAGATTTATTCTGCTACCTTCCAACTCTTTGCTGTGTTGTTTCACATTTTGTATAAGAAAGCTGTAAAAACATCCATGACCACTAGCATAAGGAAAATCGGTTTATTTTGAGGTTTTATTATTTCAGGTAAATATAAAAAAGAATGAAATACATATATTCATCTAGTTTACTACATTGATGGTCTTTTGGCATAAAGTAGAAATATGAAAAAGGACATTTTTTACCAAAATAAATCAGCATCCAGATTCCTCAGATTGTACTCAGTTTTAAAGCAGTAAACTAAAACTCACCCGTCTTCCCATTTCCAGTTCTTCTCCAATATAACCTTCTAAGGCAGTTGGGAGCCTCTCAAATCTTGACTACCTTAAAGATGGCTCACTTATTCCTTCACGGCTTTATGTGTTTTGAGGTAACATTGGCCATCTCCATCTTTGTTCACCAACTTCAACACGTGCTCAGGAGAATCATTCCTCACTGGTAAGAATCCATTACGATTCTGACTGCACCCTGCACTACACAGGGTTGTGAAGTTGGCTCAGAATTTCACTGTCACGTAGCTCTGTTCTGTTCAAGATGTGCAATGATTTCAGAAAGTATTCAGGCCCTTCACTTTTTTCACATTTTCCCAAGCCTTATGCTTAAATTGTATAAATTATTTGTTTCCCTTTAATACAACACTTATTACCCTAGAATGGAGGTCTGCTTATAATTTCAAGTGCTGAGCTTAAAAGAAGGTGTGAGGCGGCCTTTTACTGTTAGGCACCTAAAATCTGGAATATTTTACCAATAGAAATTTGCCAGGCTAATACTGTGGAACATTTTTAAAAAACTGCTAAATACCCATTATTTTAATTTTGCTTTTTCGTAGCTACATTTCATTTGTATTCCTAATAGACTATGGGGATAGAATTATAGTATTCTTCAGGGATCCACAATCTGTACTAATCTCTACTATCCTCCACCATCTTTTCCAGTTCTTCTATCATGGTGATCTGTGCCACCACCACCTGATCAAGGCACCATGCAGCCCAATGTGTTGATGGATTGAAGGCGGGTGTCCACGAGACCAACAACATCAAATACAATCATGTGAAACCTGAAACCAAAGAGAACTGATTTAGGAACATTGTTGGGCAGAATGCCCTGTGGGAGCTAATTGGTCTTCTGACCTTGAAACCCCTGCAGATTTTGTTTTTCTCCAGCCTAACTGGAGTTCTCTTTGTTTTTTTCTGTCCTTCTGGTCATTTGACCTTACCTTTTTTTGTTGTTACTTATTGTTATTATTGCCTATTCTTAATCGTTTTTGCGCTACATTGTTCTATGAAAATGTGCTATATAAATAAATGTTGTTGTTGTAGTAGAATGACAAAGTAAAAATAAGATTTGAGGAATTTATACAAATGTATTACAAATAAAACACATAAGTATTCAGACCCTTTACTCGTTATTTCGTTGAAGCTCCTTGGGCAATGATTACAAACCGGAGTCCTCTCTTCAGATCCTGTCAAGCTCTGTCAGGTTGGATGGAGACCATCGGCAGACAGCTATTTTCAGGATTCTCCAGAGATGTTTGATTGGGTTCAACAACAACAACAACAACATTTATTTATATAGCACATATTCATACAAACAGTAGCTCAAAGTGCTTTACATAGTAAAGAATAGAAAAATAAAAAACACAATACGAAAACAAAATAAATCAACATTAATTAACATCGAATAAGAGTAAGGTCCAATGGCCAGGGGGGACAGAAAAAACAAAAAAAAAAAAAACTCCAGACGGCTGGAGAAAAAAATAATAAAATCTGTAGGGATTCCAGACCACGAGACCGCCCAGTCCCCTCTGGGCATTCTACCTAACATAAATGAAACAGTCCTCTTTGGATTTAGGGTTCTCACGGAAAGGCTTGATGATGATGGTCACGTAGAATTCTGCCTTTTAGTCCATCCATCATTGTTGGAGCATCATGAAGCTTTGAGTAGGTGGAGGTGGCGCAGGCCACCACCACAAACAAACCAGAAAAAGAAACAGAAAAGAGAGTAGGGGTCAGTACGGATTTTAGAGCTACCCTGAATAGTTATTATGAGGAAATTGAACATACAGAGTATCAGGATTAAGTTAAATTAAGTTAAATTGAAGTTATAGAAAGGCCATGTTAAAGTAATATGTTTTCAGCAGTGTTTTAAAGTGCTCTACTGTATTAGCCTGGCGAATTCCTATTGGCAGGCTATTCCAGATTTTAGGTGCATAGCAGCAGAAGGCCGCCTCACCACTTCTTTTAAGTTGTTTTCTTGGAATTCTAAGGAGACACTCATTTGAGGATCTGAGGTTACGATTTGGAATATAAGGTGTCAGACACTCCGATATATAAGAAGGGGCGAGATTATTTAAGGCTTTATAAACCATAAGCAGAATTTTAAAGTCAATCCTGAATGACACAGGTAACCAGTGTAGTGACATCAGAACTGGAGAAATGTGTTCGGATTTTCTTTTCCTAGTTAGGATTCTAGCAGCTGCATTCTGCATTAGTTGCAAACGATTTATGTCTTTCTTGGGTAGTCCTGAGAGGAGTGCGTTACAGTAATCTAGTCGACTGAAAACAAACGCGTGAACTAATTTCTCAGCATCTTTCAGTGATATAAGAGGTCTAACTTTACTTATGTTTCTTAAGTGAAAAAATGCTGTCTTAGTGATCTGATTAATATGCGATTTAAAATTCAGATTACAGTCAACAATTACCCCTAAGCTTTTTACCTCCGTCTTGACTTTTAATCCTAATGTATCCAGTTTATTTCTAATAGCCTCATTGTATCCAAGTCTGAACTTTGGCTGGGAACAATCCAAAAGTTGTTCCTAAGCCACTCCTGTGTTGCCTGCTTTGTTTCCTAGGATCGAAGCTAAACTTTCAGTGCTCTAGAACAGGCCTTCATTAAAGATATCTGTGTACTTTGCACCATTCAACTTTCCCTCAACCTTGACTAGTCTCCCAGTTCCTGCCGCTAAAAAATAAAACTCCACAGCATGATACTGCCACTACCATGAAGATTCCCTGAATTTTTCTTTAGATTCATTGTTCCATTTTTTCCAGTTGGGACTCAGTAATCTCAAAAATTTGAAAGTTTCCAGTCAACTCCACTGATGCTGAACAGAATGCAGATTTGTTGGTGCTTTGTGAAGCTCACATTGAGATTATTTGTTTAGGTGATTGTATTATCGTGGTATTTCCCTCTGCTTACCCTTTACCTAGAGGTAAGTGTACCCATCAAATTCGTTACCGGGTTGACCTACTGTTGCACCTGAAGATTAACACACACATACATAGCTATACGCATACACACAGAAACTCGACAGTGCCCTAATGAATGACAAACACACAGCTGGTTAATCACTAGTACTTTAAATCACACAAGTGCCTTATGGAATAACACAACTTGTCACTCTCGTAGGACTTCATGAGACTTACAGTATATACACACAGATCCCAATCACAACAGTGCCCCATGAATGACACATACACAGCTAGTTAAACTCTAGCACTTTAAACCACACAAGTGCCTTAGGAATAACACAGCCTGTCACTCTCTCAGCACTTCAAGGCACTTACTTATTATTCTATTATTTTCTAGTCTTTAGAAAAAGCTCACAAAAATTTAAAGATGACAAGGTTGAATGTCGCAGGCGGCATGTGATCTAGTGCTCGTAATTGTTCATGAGATGTTTTTCTTATGATCAGATGGAAACGGCCGCATGTTGACATTGCCCTCTTCTGACGTCACTCTGTTCCCTTCTCCTGATGTCTTTGTCCTTTCTTCTTCCTCCCTCCTGTATCGCTCTTCAGACGAGGCATATTTATTATAAAATTCTACCGGGGGGTTTTGCAAGATGTGATTGTTAGATATTCTGATTGGCTGGCTGTCAATATGATGAATGAATTCGCTGTCCATTTTCCCAAACAATAAAACTTTTTTGATGTTGCTTAATACCTCTTCCTTTCCCAGGCTTTAAAATAATCTAGCTACTTGATGTCCCAGATGCCCAGGTTATAAACTAATCAATAGTCTTAGGCACCAGCATATCTTCCTTTCTTTGTTGGAACAACTGTTTTAAAAGTGAGGTACAACTGGGAAGAGGATATGCCTTGATGTGTGCTGAATTTAGTTCATCTGTTTTTTTGTCTTGAACAAAATATAATGGAAATATAAATAAAAATTTACAGATTTTGAACCCCACCACAGTGATATTCAAGGGCAGGTTACGTATTGTTGCTGAACTGCTTTGTCACATCTGCCTATGCCTCTTTCTATATATGTACAATTTTATCATTGGCAACTGAGATAATATGAATATTTTTCAGTTTGGGACTGAGGCAGTGTTTGAAATATGCATTAGTGAGATTTCACAACCTACCTTTACTTATCTCTTGTGATCTTTCCATTACGGAATCCTTTAACCAGAAGAAGACAGAATGTAAAGTTACAAGTCCACCTTGAAGATTGTAACAGTGTTGATGGTAGTGCTGGAATTAATAAACACATTTCCTAATATACATACAGTGAATTCAGAAAGTATTTAGACCCCTTCACTTTTTCACATTTTGCTCTTTTGCAGCCTTTTGCTAAAATCATTTAAATTCATTTTGCCCCACATCAAGCAACACTTAATACCAAAGAATGACAAAGTGAGAACATGATTTTAATTAGATGTTTCTCCTGTGGTCAACTCAGTTCCTTGGACATGATTAGTAACGTAACATCATTAGTAACGTAGAAGGTGTTACAGTGGATAATGTGGATCAGAGTAAAAATCAAGCCATGAGGCAGAAGAAAATACCTACAGAGCTTAGAGACAGGATTTTGTCGATGCACAGACCTGGGGAAGACTACAGGAAAATCCTGCAGCACTGAAGGTGTATCAGATCACAGTGACCTTGTTAATTCTTAAATGGATGAAGTCTGGAACGACCATGACTCTTCCTAGATCTGGACACCCAGCCTAACTGAGCAATCATGGGAGAAGCGCCTTGGTAAGAGAGGTGACCAGAAACCCAATGGCCACAATGGTTGAGCTCCAGAGGACTTGTGTGTAGATGGAAAAAACTTTCAGAAGGAAGACCATCACTATAACACTCCACTGATGTGAGCTTTATGACAGAGTGGGCAAACAGAAGCCTTTTTGTAGTAGAAGACAAATGAACACAATTGAAGTTTGCTAAAAAGACACTTAAAGGACTGTCCATCTAACCAATTTCCAACCCACTATATCCTAACTACAGGGTCACTGGAGTCTGCTGGAGCCAATCCCAGCCAACACAGGGCGCAAGGCAGGAAACAAACCCTGGGCAGGGCGCCAGCCCACCACAGCTTAAAGGACTGTAAGAAACAAAATTTTCTAGTCTAATGAAACCAAAATTAGCATAACGTCTGGAGAAAGTCAGGTACCGCTCATCACCTAGGCAGTACTATTCCAACAGTGAAGAATGATCATGCTGTGGAGTTGCTTTCCAGTAGTGGGGACAGAGAAACTAGTCAGGGTTACAGGAAAACTGAGTAGAACAAAGTACAGAGATCTCTTTAATGAAAACCTGCACCAGCACACTCTGAACATCAGACTGAATCTAAAGTTCACCATCCAGCAGGACAATTGCCATAAGCAGAAAGAAAAGACAACACAGGAGTGGCTTAAGGTCAACTCTGTGAATGTTCTTGAGCGGCCTAGTCAGAGACCAGACTTGAACCCAATCTGACATTTCTGGAGAGACCTGAAAATAACTGTCCACCGACAATCACCATCCAACCTGGCAAAACTTCCGTGGATTTGCAGAGAAGAATGGCAGAAAATCCTTAAATCCAGGTTTGTGAAGCTTGTTG
Organism: Polypterus bichir lapradei; assembly: GCA_026402145.1. Taxonomy (NCBI): domain Eukaryota; kingdom Metazoa; phylum Chordata; class Cladistia; order Polypteriformes; family Polypteridae; genus Polypterus; species Polypterus bichir. Next base: position 66,417,816 of record JANRMT010062819.1, read on the forward strand.
CAACTTCAGCCAAAGGTGCTTCAATGACGTTTTGAGTACAGGGACTGAACACTTGTGTTAATGGGACATTTCACAGTGTTTTTTTTTTTAATATATTTACAAAATCTTGCTTTTGCTTTGTCACCTTTATGTTTTGAGTGGTTGCTTGATGTTAGAAAGAAATTAATTGAAATGACTTTAGGACAAGACTGCAACATAACAAACTGTGAAATAAGTGGAGGGGTCTGAATATTTTCTAGGTCACTTCCAGAGGTGATGAAGGTCAGTGATCAGGGCAAGATTGATGGCATTATATACTGACTTTTATAATCTGAAACACATCTTGAGCAGCCAGCCTGGCAGAGAATGCCTAATATGAGCCTTCTGAAGAGGTCTCAAAAGTGAGTGAGTTTCCTTTGTTTTTTGTTTTGTTTTTTTTTTTACAGATATGGACAGTAACATTGTAATGTATTGCATTAAACTACATGTTGCATGATGCCAGTAGGTGGCACCAAGCAATTGATATGTGGTGCACACTAGAGAGTTTTGGTAATGCAATAAAGAAGTGAGTGGTCGGATACTCCGCACCTGTACGAAAAAAGTATGTGTCGGTGTGACTTGGTGTGTGCTTGTGAAATTAAGTAGCATGCAACATAACAAAACATGTTGATAATGTCTATGAAAATGGAGGTTAATGATGTCTAGATACTGTATCCATCACAGTTATGTAGACACCTTCACACACTCACACCAAGTCACCATAAACTTAAATGAAGCTAAGATCAGGATATCCAGAGGAAAGCCCACACAGACATGGGGAAACTCCACGTGATTTGAATGAAAGACTCTCAGAATGTGAGTTGGAGTGCTACACACATTGCCACCATGCTGTTTTTAGAATTCCAGCCTTTGTATATTATAATGGAAAAGCACCATTATTGATTGAGTCATTATACCACTGAATATGAAAAGAAATCCAATGTGCAAAGGCAGTTTCCTGAAACACTGAAGATGATCACTTTCTACTTTTCATAATTTTGTTAGGGTTTTCCCAGTGGTTTACTGTGGCGGTCTGTTTGTGAACATAGCAAAGCAATCTGTCACTTCCGCTAATCCTGCCTATTTGTCTTACAGATAAGTGATATCCTTACTTGATTAGAAATGGGAATCCCAGCTCATTCAAGACAAGCGGCTTCCCCTTAACACTCCCTTGACGGCACACCATATTGATGTTTTGCTAACTCTTTGTGACAGAAGGCGATCATTTTTCAAGGAACTTCTGCTTTTTCAAGGTGTAAATTATTTCCTTACCTCATAAGAGAATCAACAATTTGTGTATTTTGGAGTGGTGAGAAATGAGAGTATAAATCTAAATGGATACAAATAAAGCGTTGCTGATGTAACAGACAAGCCGTTTAGTTAAAGTGAATGAACAGGTTTCCAGTTCAGCATTGTTGTGCTGTTGACAAATGAATGCTTAGTTGGTTTGAAAATAACATTAAAACATGTGGGTGGTATGATGAAGCAGTGATTTGCACCGCAGCCTCACAAATCCAGGGACTCCATACTCAGATCCTGTGCCCGGCCAATGTCTGCGTGGAGGATGCAATGTTTTCTTCTGTGTGGGTGTAGGTGTGTGTGTGTGTGCGTGTGTGTTGGGAGGGTTCTGCTTAGTCTGGATAGTTTTAAACTTACCTGTAAGGAAAAACCCTGCTCTGCCTCTGTGGGGTCTTACACTATGATAATGTATTAAGCTTAGTGGCAAAAAGTAAAATGGAGCAAGAAACAGAAGTGATTACAAAGGGATAAACAAAAGTAGGTCATTTCAACATGCAAAAGGGCAAATCCTGAACAAGCAAAGTCTGGTGTCCATTCATTTAGTGCCACAAATTGTAGCCAGAAATGGAAGCGAAAAGTTGTGACTAACTTAGACGTCTTTCCGAAAAAGCCCCAACCCTTCATACAGTGTTTGTTTATAAAAAATAAATCCATAAATTTCAAGGTTGTGCTTACAGTGCCACCATCTTAAAGCAATACCCCACACAAGAATGATATTTTTTATGTGTTAATTACGCCACATACTTTGTAGTGATAGCTGAAAAAAAATTTTAATCTCAAGTTTTCTTGCAGAATAGAAAGAAAAAATGTATGATATAATATAATCCAATGGTAACCAATGCTATACAATGACGATGTAAAAACATTCATAGAAAAGAGAAAAAAAAATCTCATGTTACTCATGTCGCATAATCCACATGTCAGTTATTCAGCTGAATGCTCAAACCGTGCACAACACATGCATTTTGTTGTGCCCATGGTCACCCTGCACTGGCGGCAAAGGCTGCTCTGCAAAATGGTGGGTTTAAAAAAGATATCACATCTACCTTATTCTCCACATCCAGCCCAGAGTGACTACTACTAGCGATGAGCGAAATGATTCACATGAAATCGAATATGCAGTGAAAGTCCATAGTTTTATATGCAAAAAAAATTTGCAAAGCCAATTAAACTTTGCCTTCAGTGAACTCTGTGCCATTTACACAAGAAGAAAGGTGTTAAGTACTGTCTGGAAGCATTTCATTCTGCATTCATTGTTCTGTCGTCTAATCTTATATATACAGGTAGTCCCCAGGTTACGGACATCCGACGTATGACTTACGAACGGGGTCGCAGCTGTAGCACATGAACCTCAGTAACTGCCGCTCCGTCATCTTTGGCCTGGGGACGCTGCAAGCGGTCGTTGGATGGAGGCTGGAGGGGGGCGATTTCGCTGCTCGCGCAGTGTAGTGTCCCTCGGATGGCTCTCGCCGGCAAGCAGTTTCACTGCCCGCCCACCACACACGTTCGTTGCCCCATTCGTTCTCAGTGGGCGGCTGGTGATGCTGCAAGCGGTGACCCGGTTGTGGCTGAACAGAGGCCATTGAGGGTGAATGGGGTGGCGGGGGGTAGCATTGTAGTGTGCCTCGGATGGCTGCCTGTTGAATGGGGGTGGTGGTGGGTGATTCACTACATGCCTTTGGCTGCACCGTGTTCGTTCTCGGTGGGCGGATGCTGCACGCAGCATACTGTAGTAGAGGTGACTGTGAGGTGGGCTGGTGATGAACCGCCCGTCGATGCCCCCATTCATTCTCAATAGTAAGCCTGCTTGTACTGTTACATACATAGCAGGAAGATGTCTCTTGTCAGTACATCAGACGTGTTGACGAGGGGTGCCTTCCTGCTGTGATAGCGTGTATAGCGCTGTGCAGAAGAGCTCATCTTAACCTTTTGTCTTCACCCTTCAACAATGTCTGATGCAAGTGCTGGAGATACAGTTAATGAAGAGAAAAACTATCACCATTGAAAATAAAGTAGAAATAATACAAACAACAACAACAACATTTATTTATATAGCACATTTTCATACAAACAGTAGCTCAAAGTGCTTTACATAATAAAGAATAGAAAAATAAAAGACACAATAAGAAAACAAAATAAATCAACATTAATTAACATCGAATAAGAGTAAGGTCCAATGGCCAGGGGGGACAGAAAAAACAAAAAAAAAAACTCCAGACGGCTGGAGAAAAAAAATAAAATCTGTAGGGATTCCAGACCATGAGACCGCCCAGTCCCCTCTGGGCATTCTACCTAACATAAATGAAACAGTCCTCTTTGGATTTTGGGTTCTCACGGAAGGGCTTGATGATGATGGTCACAAAGAATTCTGCCTTTTAATCCATCCATCATTGTTGGAGCATCATGAAGCTTTGAGTAGGTGGAGGTGGCGCAGGCCACCACCACAAAGAAACCGGAAAAAGAAACAGAAAAGAGAGTAGGGGTCAGTACGGATTTTAGAGCCACCCTGAATAGTTATTATGAGGAAATTGAACATATAGAGTATCAGGATTAAGTTAAATTAAATTAAATTGAAGTTATAGAAAGGCCATGTTAAAGTAATATGTTTTCAGCAGTGTTTTAAAGTACTCTACTGTATTAGCCTGGCGAGTTCCTATTGGCAGGCTATTCCAGATTTTAGGTGCATAGCAGCAGAAGGCCGCCTCACCACTTCTTTTAAGTTTTGTTCTTGGAATTCTAAGGAGACACTCATTTGAGGATCTGAGGTTACGATTTGGAATATAAGGTGTCAGACATTCCGATATATAAGATGGGGCGAGATTATTTAAGGCTTTATAAACCATAAGCAGAATTTTAAAGTCAAAGGTCAGAGAGAGGTGAAACTCCATCATTCATTGGCAGAGCACTTGGTTACAGTCAGTCAACAATAGCATTTATTAAAATAATGTACCTGTTCCGACTTACATACAAATTCAACTTAAGTACAAACCTACAGTCCCTATCTCGTACGTAACCCGGGGACTGCCTGTAAATGTCTACGCATGGAAGTGTGTGTTTCTGTCTGTCCGGTCCGGAAGTGAGAGGTTGAGTCGGGATAAGGGCTCCACCTCCGAGGAAACAGAAAATTCGCTTAGCTGCTAATACACAAGCAAAATTAAACCTCCGAAGAAAGACAAACTCGCTTAGCCGCTAACATCGGCAAAACGGTATCCCTTTTACGTTTGCACCAGCAATGCAAGAATGTCGGCAAAATGAATCCTCCTAGGAGATAGACGCCCAGAGTAGTTCCTTTCAATTATCTGACATCTCTACATTTCAATTTTTTTTCTGACAATTTCAATAGTTTCTAGGACCCCGGGCTTTTTACAGCACTGGCTCACACAGCTAGTATTTAAATAAAGACCTCTAGTGAAAAAGAAATCACCTGTTCTGTTATCAGTAGACATTTTGTTTAACTGTCAGCCGTGTGTGTTGTGGGTGTTCTGCTGGTAGAATCTTGGCGATTTCTGTCCTAAAGATGCACTGGAGGCAGAAAAGAAAAACTTGAAGTTCCACCCTGCTTGGAGTGAGCATACAATCAGGCTCACCATAGGAAAATGCCGGCATGGTGAGGGGCAAGAAGCTTTCAAAGATGTTAGTTTTCCTGTGGAGAAAACACGGTAATGTGCATGATGTTGCATTTTTGTGTGTCTTTGGGTAGAAACTATGTGTTACCCTCCCTGGCCTGGTGAGTGTCAGGGA
>JANRMT010062819.1:66423273-66447821 GCA_026402145.1 Polypterus bichir lapradei
TGTAGTTACAAACAAAGAGGCACAAACTTTAGCTTGCGTTCCGTTTGCCTGCAGGATTTAATCTTATTTTTCATAACCGCAAACACAAAATAAATATTCCAGATTTAACACAATATGTCCATAGTTTATGTGACTATAACTGTAACAACTCATGTTACAGTCTTTATAACATATTTTCAAGTACTGTATTATCAATAATACAGAACACATTTAACTCCATAGAAAATAACACTTATAAAATTATCCAGCTAACATCTTTGTTTTTTTTCTTTAAAACCCTATGATTGAAAACTTATCAATTATCAAACTGCTCATATTCAACAACCACATAAACATACCGCAATACATTGACATAAACCAAGACAAGATGTGTTTCAGCCCTTTAACGCGTCTGGCGCTTAATGTGAAAACAACCCTTGTGGCTTTCGCTCTTCCGGGTATAGGCTAAACATCTTATTTTCATCGGATTACACAAAAAATACTTAACTCCCAGTTTTGCACGTTACATACACAGCTTCACGACACTCTTATGTCTTACTTGGGAGTATTACATCTTGTTTGGAGGAATATTAACCCACCTGTAGTTACAAACAAAGAGGCACAAACTTTAGCTTGCATTCCGTTTGGCTGCAGGATTTAATCTCCCGCGCTTGCCTCTGTGGTGTTTTAGGGTTCCTCCCTAGCGATAGTGCCATCTAGTGAACTGTTTGGGTATTTTACTTGACACAGTGTTCAGCAGTGCACCAAGCACTATGAATTTGACCTTCAAAACGCTAGAAAATATTAGCAAAAAAATAAAAAATATTGGGCTGTCTTATTTTATGCACATACATTTTTAACCTTTTACACTCTCCCCTGTTTTTTTAATTTTTGAATGTCTCTTGACATTTGTCTGTACTCTAAGGAATGTGAAAGAGTCATGTTAATATGCCTGGGTTAAGCAGTTATAGTCATAGGGATATATTTGTGTGATGTATGGTAGTGGAACACCTATAAGAAAACTTGGGAGAGGGTGGTTTAACAGAAGAGAGTTCACCCCAGCATTCCACTTCTGATAAAATGGCTGTCCTAGTGTATTATAAGTGAACATCTCTCTCGGCCTTACTGTCCGTTGAGATCTTCTGACCGTTTCTGTCTCAACTTGGTTTTCATCCTCTTCTGCTTCTGGGCCCTCTTGTGCTCTCTCTTCTTCATCCATTTGATGTTCATCCTCCACAACAGAATCCTCTCCCAACTGGTCCTGTGCTTGTGGTGCATTCCCCACGTAATCCTGTGTTTTAGTTTCATCATTGAACAAGGAGTGAAACTCACGGGCTGTGGCTTTCAGTTTCGACTCAGTCAGAGGAGGTTGCACAGATTGGTGATGTTCTGTCTGTTGAGGTCTCACCAACCTATAGCATGGAATCTGGCTACAGAAGTTGTGGTGATAAGTGTACTCTTCATCAGAACTGTCTGTGTTTGGTTCCTGCATGTTGGTAATAGACTGTTTCTCTCTTTTTAAGTTTTGTTTCCTTTTCTGACACTGTGCTGGGTGTGCTTCTTCCAGTGGCAGGTCATTAACTGGCAGCAGTAGATTCCTGTGAAGCACATGCAGTGTTTTGGAACCTTTCTCAGGCTGTACTTTGTAAACTGGTCCGTCATCAACTCTCTCCATAACACGGTACACTATTTGCTCCCAGTAAGCCCGCAGTTTGCCAGGTCCACCTCTCTCTGTCATGTTTTTCACCAGCACTCGGTCACCTGGCTGAAGAACGGCACCCCTGACAGCTCGATCATATTGGCTTTTCCCTTTAGCTGAGGATTTCTTGCTGTTGTTTGTTGCAATTTCATATGCAGTATGCATCCTCTTTGCCCATTTCTGTGCATAAGTCTGTTGGTCAGTTGTCTCAGAATTTCTTTTGGACGGGAACAGTAGATCAACAGGTAAGTGTGGAGGTCGACCATATAAGAGGAAAAATGGAGAAAACCCGGTGGCTTCATGCCGTGTGCAGTTGTAGGCATGCACAACATGAGGTAGATAATCTTTCCACTGGCTCTTTTTTTCCTCTTCCAGGGTGCGCAGCATCTGAAGGAGTGTGCGGTTCAATCTCTCCACGGGGTTACCTTGTGGATGGTATGACGTGGTGCGTGAATGACCAATACCAGCCAGCTGCTCCAACCTGCTGAACAAACTGTTCTCAAACTCCTTTCCCTGGTCATGGTGGAGTTTCTGAGGATATCCAAAACGAGGGATGAAATCCTGGAAGATCTTATCTGCAGTTGTCTTCCCTGATTTGTTCCTTGTTGGGTACGCTTGAGCAAAGCGTGTGAAGTGGTCGATAAGAACAAGGATGTACTCATAACCTTGACTTTGCTCAAGGTGGAGGTAGTCAATGCATATCAGCTCAAATGGACTGCTGGTGGAGATGTGTCCCAAAGGAGCTCTCTGTGGAAGATTGGGACGTTTCTGTTTAATACAGGCACATCTTTTATTAACATAGTCCTCTATCTCTTGCTGCAGGTTGGGCCAATAGAACCTCTCTCGTGCAAGATGAACTACTTTCTCTGAGCCAACATGGTCCATGTCATTGTGCAGGGTTTTGAGCACCATGGGTTTCAGTTTCTCAGGAAGGACAAGCAGCCTGTGTTGTTCAGTCTGTCGATAGAGGATCCCATCATCCACCTCTAGTTTTTTCCATTCATATAGCAGTCTCTTTGTCTCTTTCCTCATGTTTCTCTTTTCTTTTCCATTAGAAATCCAGTTTTGAAGTTTCAATTGGACAACTTCTTTGATGGCTGGATCTTCTTGTTGTGCGGCTCTGATGTTTTCAGGTGTGACACTGGAAATGCTATCAAGTGTCACAGTATCTGCATTCTCACCATCCAGATGCAAAGCTGCCACCCAAGGCACATCATTCTCTTGAGCTGCTTTGCTCCCTTGCCATACTGCGGACACAACCTCTGGTGGTGCACTTTCTGTGTGTTCTTTGATTCTGTCCTGAAGTTTCACAGGGCACCTTGACAGTGTATCAGCGTCTGCGTTCATCTTCCCTGGCCGGTATTTGATATCAAAGTGAAAGTCGGCCAGTTCGCCAACCCACCTGTATCCAACAGCATTTAGGCGTGCAGTACTCAGGACATAAGTCAATGGGTTGTTATCTGTGTATACTGTAAATGTTGGAGCGTAGTACAAATAGTCCCGAAACTTATCACAGATAGCCCATTTGAGTGCCAAGAACTCGAGTTTACCAGAATGAAGGTGGTAATTTTTCTCAGCAGGTGTCAAAGTTCTTGAGCCATACCCAATCACGCGTAATTTGTTGTCCTGATGTTGGTATAACACTGCTCCCAAACCATCGTTGGATGCATCTGTGTGCAGTACAAATGGAAAGTCAAAGTTTGGATAGGCTAGAATAAGGGGATTAATCAGCATGTCCACTAGCTGGGCTACTACACCCCTGTGCTCAGCTGTCCACGTAATGGATGTCTTTGATGGCAATTGGCCTTTATCTCCCTTCCTAATTCTGCCTTTTCTTTTGCATGGCTGGTGGCGAGTGTTACTTTTTCTCGTGTCAACAGGTGTTTGCAGCAGTTTAAACAGTGGCCGCGCCACCCGAGAGAAGTCTTGGATGAAGGAGCGATAATATCCAAGAAACCCCAGCAAGGACTTGACATCTCCAACTGTACAAGGCTCTTTGGCTTTCAGTGCCAACACCACTTCCAGGTCCTGGGGGTCGATCTTTACTCCCTCTCCAGACACCAGTCGGCCGAGGTAGCGAACCTCTCTTTTAAACAACTCACACTTGGTGGGTCTTAGTTTAATGCCGTGATTCCTCATGCGACTGAGGACTAGTCTGAGATGGTTTACATGATCCTCAAAGGATATTGAGTAACACAGTATGTCATCAAAATATGGAGCGCAGCACTCGTCTCTAATACCTTCCAGCACGCTCTCCATGCACCTCTGAAATGCTGCGGGTGCATTTGTCAAACCAAAAGGAATCCGTATCCATTCATATAGTCCCCACGGTGTGCTGAAGGCTGTGAGGTGTCTGGATTCCTTGCTCACAAATCCTTGATGGTACGCACTTCCTTGGTCCAGTATGGAGAACCATGTACTGCCCCCCAAACTGTCAAGAAGGTCTTGGATTCGTGGTAGGGGATGACGATCTGGGATGGTCTTTCTATTCAGCCCTCGGAAATCCATGCACAGTCGTAGAGTCTGGTCCTTTTTGCGGACACACACAACTGGTGAGGAATATGGAGACACAGACTGGCAGATCCAGCCTCTGTCCAGGAGGTTCTGTACATACTCTTTGACCTCCCTATACAGAGGCCTGGGGACAGAGTTATAGCACTTTTGGACAGGGTTGTTATCCACTACATTGATCTTAAGTTGTAAGTTGGGGATACAACCTATGTCCCCCTCCCCTTTTGAAAACACATCTGACTCCTCAAAAAGCATCTGACGCACGATATCCTGCTGCTGCTGGTCAAGATGTTCTAAATCCACAGAAGGATGCCATCTTTCTTTTGTGTGTGTCTCTGTGCAGCTATTTATACTCTCACTAGTTGTGCTGGCTTGGCTGGCATGCGTGGCGCACAGGTTGGTATTACTGTTTGACTTAACTGGTTGATGAGAAGGTGAACTCCATTTTACTGGCCTGCTGTCAATAATTGTCTGTATGCAGCCCAATAATATTCTTGGAGGCAGAAAAATGTCATGTTTGGTAGAGTTGTGGACTGGGATTTTTACAGTTTTTGAGGCGCCTATTGGTATATCCACTAGGGCAGGGAACAGTTCTAAACCTTCTGATAAGTCACCTTTTAAGGTTGGTTCAAATAACATTGTCCCTCCCTCTGTCCAGGATCTGGTAAAACACCTAACCTCACATATTTGACCACATGAAACAGTGAGACCCCTCTTTCCTACTCTGATGTTATCGGTTAGAGGATTTCCTTTGACCAGACTCTCACTGATTACAGAGACTATGGTTTCTGCTGTGTCTCTATGAAGTTTTAATGCTTCTGCCAATAGGTCACTTAAACTGACACTTCCAGGATTTTCAAGGCTCTCTAAGATGATTTCCTCAATTACATTGAACCCTAGCAATAACCCACTTACACAGCTCTGACTCACTAGCATGGGTACCTGTATGGCTACTTGACCATGTTTTGCACTTTTGATTTCCACCAGTATTTCAATCCATCCCACAAAAGGTACATCAGTCCCATTAGCTGCTGTGATTCTGAAAGGATCATCAGGCAAGAGATCTTCAAGTGACTTAATTGTGACATCTGGTAAATGTTTATCTAACCAGGATTTTGCCAATATAGTTACCTGAGCGCCACTGTCCAATAACATATCTGTTTAGACACCATTAAGATAACAGGTAAGCATGCACCTTCTGCCTATCAGCTTGGCTACACGCTTTCCTCTTCTCACTCTGTGTCTTAGTGGTGGCTGGCTATTGGCTGGAGCCTTTTTTTCATAGCTGGGTACAGTGACAGGGGACTCTGGCTCTGGCGTGATCACTGGTAGTCCCTCCCCAGTGACCTTCTCATGTTTCCCGCTGGTTTATTTTTTGACAGACAGCCGACAGCTCTGTGACCTTCCTGGCCACATCTGAAGCAATGGGTGCAGTTAGCAGTCCCTTGACTTACACATAGCTTGCATTTCCCCTTTGTGCCTGACTTGGGTGGTTGCACAGTACTTAAGGAGTTGGCCTGTGTGGACTCTGGGCTACCTGCAACAGGGGTGAGAGCCTTCTCGATGGTTTTAGCTAAGGCTGAGACATGCACTGTCAGTTCCTGCAGGGCTGTGCGTTGTGCCTGTACTTCAGCCTGTGTTTGAAGAATGCTGGCCTGCACTTCAGTGGAAGGCTGGCCTGCACGTGGTGTCTCCCCTTGCTGTGCGGAACTGATGGTGGCTGTTTTTGTCTTATGTGTCTGACCTAGGCGTGCCTGCCTCTCAACTTCTTCAGTAACTGCCCCAGTTATTATCTCTAAGATGAAATCATCAGTCACACTCATGTTTGAAATGACAGATTTCAAGTCTTGCCTTATGTAAGCATATTTCTCACTGATTCCCTGATACAACGAATGAAGGAATATTCTTTGAACCAGCTTTTCATCATATTGAAACCCTGAACTGCTTTGTTGGGAAGCGAACAATACACGCTGTTTCAATCCCATTAAATGGTACATGAACTGTTGTGGGCTTTCCTTGTCCTGTTGTTTTGCATTACTGAGCTCCTGAAATAGTTCGGCACTACTCTTGTCTCTTAAGTGTGCTCTGAGAAAACGCTTGAGCTCAGCTACAGTTAACCCATGTTTGATCATCAACATGTCTTTAAAGGTACCAGGTTTGATTATTTTTAAAACAGTTCGTATGACCTCTGCTTCTGTAAACCCCTCAGCTAGCCCTTCATCCATCTGCCTGCACAGGGTGCTATAGTTAACATCAGAGTCAGAAATCTGCCCACTGTGTATTTTAAATTCTCTACGAGGCAATAAGGCAGCAACATCTGACAACTTAATCACATCAGTTACCTGGTTGGCTACAACAGATGATCTGTCTGCCCTAGCATTCACTATTGAAGGAGTTGCTGATGATTCAGCCTCTGCCATTAATGTACATTCCACATCTACAGCCTCTGGAGGTCGTTGCAGTTCTGTGATGAGGTCATTGAAGGCTAACAGGCGGCTCATGCCTTGGTCCTCTTCACTTTCCAGCTTGTCACTTTTCAAAAAGTCCACAATGAAGTCGTAGAGTTCCACCTCTGTTGCATCATCCCCTGGCAAGTCTTCCTGTACCTCATTTTTGATCGATGCTGCAAGTTTGTGGAGCACATCTGTTTTGGCGGAGTTGATCAGCTGATGGAGCTGCCTCTGGATCCCACGTCGTAATCCTAATACAGCAGACATCTCCTCACCACTGGAATCTGTGGTATAACACGTTAGCCCAGGAACTTGAAGTCAGGTTCAGTTATTCGTGATTAGCTCCCCTTAGGAAATGGAGCTAATCCCGGACGAGCCCCCAAAATTGTTACCCTCCCTGGCCTGGTGAGTGTCAGGGAGAAGTGTATTCCTAAACCCTGTAGTTACAAACAAAGAGGCACAAACTTTAGCTTGCGTTCCGTTTGCCTGCAGGATTTAATCTTATTTTTCATAACCGCAAACACAAAATAAATATTCCAGATTTAACACAATATGTCCATAGTTTATGTGACTATAACTGTAACAACTCATGTTACAGTCTTTATAACATATTTTCAAGTACTGTATTATCAATAATACAGAACACATTTAACTCCATAGAAAATAACACTTATAAAATTATCCAGCTAACATCTTTGTTTTTTTCTTTAAAACCCTATGATTGAAAACTTATCAATTATCAAACTGCTCATATTCAACAACCACATAAACATACCGCAATACATTGACATAAACCAAGACAAGATGTGTTTCAGCCCTTTAACGCGTCTGGCGCTTAATGTGAAAACAACCCTTGTGGCTTTCGCTCCTCCGGGTATAGGCTAAACATCTTATTTTCATCGGATTACACAAAAAATACTTAACTCCCAGTTTTGCACGTTACATGCACAGCTTCACGACACTGTTATGTCTTACTTGGGAGAATTACATCTTGTTTGGAGGAATATTAACCCACCTGTAGTTACAAACAAAGAGGCACAAACTTTAGCTTGCGTTCCGTTTGGCTGCAGGATTTAATCTCCCGCGCTTGCCTCTGTGGTGTTTTAGGGTTCCTCCCTAGCGATAGTGCCATCTAGTGAACTGTTTGGGTATTTTACTTGACACAGTGTTCAGCAGCGCACCAAGCACTATGAATTTGACCTTCAAAACGCTAGAAAATATTAGCAAAAAAATAAAAAATATTGGAGTGTCTTATTTTATGCACATACATTTTTAACCTTTTACATATGCAACATGTTACATTTGTTTTAAAAGCATACTGCAATCTCCCACTGTAATGTGAATGAGTGACCTAAATAGAATTGACTTTATTGGCGTGCAGGTGTTACCCTGCATTACAAAGCTGTGAAAATGAACATCACAGGTAAATATGGACGTGAGAATGAGGCTCTAGGAGCACTATTCTGTATTTTCCAACCCAAAAAACCTTTAAAACTCTGAGTTTTGAATGTCATAATTGTGAAATCACCCACAAAATGAATTTTAAAGTTAATTTTGTGAAAAAAGTTTCGCTCATCACTAACTACCACCTATTCCCAATCTGAAAGGCCACCTCCAGCGGCTGCAGTATGCCAGTAATGAAGATCTGTTTTCTCAGAAAATCATCCCGCATATATTAGTGTTAAATAAGGAACCTTCTTGGGTTTTACTAGTGTTTCCCTAAAAATATAAAATTCAAAACTGTTTGACCATTCCTTGTATACAAGGTAAGAGGGTGAAAGGGGAAAGGTTTTCCTGAACCTTTAGTCCCAGTTTGGGGATGGAGGGGCCTTCATGATCACTACAGCCCATACTCTTTTGTCTCATGATAGGCTGTTGGTTATAAAATCTTGAAGGGGGAAATTTATCGAATATGAATTAGACAAACAAACATGTATTTTTTTCTCAAGAAACACTGCAAGTGAGTCCAATATATGTTTTCTGTATTCATATCCACCCTGATAATATTTTTATTTGATTTAATCACCAACATCTTAGCCCAACAAAAAATTCACAAGTCGACTATTTGGGAGTAAACAAATCAGCGACATACTGTGAAGAACAAGATTCCCCATTCCTGGTTGACTCCTGTTTGCCCCTTTATGCTGCCAGGATAGACTTCAGTGATTCCCACAAATCTGCAAAGGAATAAACAGTATGGAAAAAAAAGTAATTTCTGCTTCCTTTGTAGTAGTAATGAGGACAGTTTATCTTTATAGATTATGATTAAACTCCTCTGCACTAGCACAGTGAGTGCTGACCTACAGTATAATCATCCTATTACAGCGAAACTTTCAAATTCTATTACAATTAATATTAAACTGTCAGTCTACATGCCGTAGTCCTAACAGAGAGTCTGGAAGAAAAAAAATCTAAAAGTCAATAAATAAAAGACAGAGTAGGAGTTGAAGAATGAAGTAATAATATAATGTTAACATCTTGACAGTCGATAAAATGGCAACAATAAGACAGTCAATTTGCAAGGCGTCTTGAATTTAGCTTAAAAATAAATTAAGTGCTTCTCAAAATCATCTGTCTCTAAAGGAATATAGACTATCAGGATTCCAAATATAGTAACAATGAATAAGTGATTTCAATAGCATGACGAAAATCTAAAAGTGTACTATTATTAATGAAGTTAGATTAGAAGAATACTATTAAAGATGAATTTAGTTTTGCTAAACTTGTCTGTGTCTTGACTGTGAACAAATTAAAGATCTTTTTTTAAACTCTTTGAAAAGAACTTGCAATAATTGTGATAATAATTTAAGACTCTCTGCTTTATGAATAACGCAGCCTATTACGTGATATTTGTCACCTCTGAATACATCACTACAATAAAAATACAGAGCAATTCGATGAATCATAATCATCCAGCCTAAAAGTTCAAAGCATATTCAATTGCATTCAGGCAACGTGACACAATTACTTTAACAGAAAAAGTGAACACTACGCAGCTATTGGAAGGGAAGATGCACATGTTGCCAAGCTGATAACCACAAACTATGAGAGTCCAGCAGTGGACCTTTTTCATGGCCTCCTTTGGCTCCAACATTGTAAGGTCAATAAAGCACAGAAAAATAAACTTCCATTCCAAACGCCAAAAATGATGGTCGGAAAATTACTGCTTGTGTCCATATGAATATCTTTTAAAAAATTAATAAAACAGAGCCAATCTTCTCTGTTTCAATCTGGCACCTACTTGTTGTAAACGTAGAGTCTGCATATGCTCCCCTCTTCTGCAAGCATGTTTGTTATCTGGGTACTTCCATTTTCCTCTCACAGCACCAAAGATGTGCTGGTTATGTTGGTGGATCTAAACTGACCCAGTGTGAGTGTGAATATACATGTGAGTGTGAGTGGGACCTACTATGGACTGGCACCTTACCCAGGTTTGAGTCATGCCTTGCACCCAACACTGCCCTGGTAGGTCTTAGCTGTACTGCCTACAAGGAGGAGCATGACAGATCTATGTAGATTAAAAAAAGGACCAGGAGATAAAGAAAAAATATCTATAAAGCAGCAGGAGTCAAAATCAGTTAAGTCTATAATCTTTTGCCAAAACCAAAACGCTAGACACTAATCAAAGTCAAAAAGTGAATTGCAAGAAGTCTGAACCTTAAGAAAGCTAATATTGCACATAAAGTTTTTCTTGTTCAGAATCCACAATCTCGGACGCTGCATAAAGCTGATATCACATTACATGACTGGGCCATTACTTCATTGCATGGCCTTTTCACCCCTTCTGACTCATATGGGGATAATTTAGAGTAATCGGTTAACCAAATCTTTGGGGATTTGAAATTAAAACTTAATTATATTGCAAATAAATCGATCACAGTATCAACAAAATGTTTTCGATGAGTGTCAAAACTGGTGATTTCCAGAATATTACTAAACAAAATCAAACTAATTTTTAGCAACAGTTTCAGAATAGGTTGCTAGAAAGATGGTCAAACTTTTGAGTAATTACTATGTAATATAGAGAAACACCTCAGCTGCTATTGAAAGAAGGAAGGAGACCACCAATGGACATCTATCTCAGGTCTCTCCAGAGATGTTCAATTGGGTTCTAGTCTGGTTCTGGCTGGGCCACTCAAGACCATGCACAAGGTTATCCTTAAGCCACTTCTGTGTTTTCTTTGCTTAGGCTCATTGATCTGTTGGAAAGAGAAACCTAAGCCCAGTCTGAGGTCCAAAGAACACTGAAGCAGGATGTCATTAGGGATATCCCTGTACTTTGCTCCATTCAGCTGTCTCTCATCTCACTGGTCTTCCATTCCCTGCCACTGAAAAACAAACCCACAGAGAGATGCTGCCACCATCATACTTCACCATTGGAATGGTATTACACAGGTGATCAGCACTGCCTGGTTTCCTCCAGAAAAGATACTTAGAACTGGAGTCAAACACTTCAGTCTTGGTTTAATCAGACCATCGAATCTTGTTTCTCATAGTCTCAGAGTCCTTTAGGTACCTTATTTGAAAACACTAAGTTGGTTTTCATGTGTCATTTGCCCATTCTGCCATTAAGCCAGGAATAGCGGGGTGTTGCTGTGTTCTTGATTACCTGTCTTACGAAGGCC
This sequence comes from Polypterus bichir lapradei, assembly GCA_026402145.1. NCBI lineage: Eukaryota > Metazoa > Chordata > Cladistia > Polypteriformes > Polypteridae > Polypterus > Polypterus bichir. The sequence goes on from JANRMT010062819.1 coordinate 66,434,538, forward strand.
CTTCTCCTCATATTATTCAATTTGTCCAGGCAGTTAGCAGTAGGAAGATCCATGGTTGTTCCAAACATCTTCCATTTAAGAATTATGGGGCCACTGTGCTCAATGGAATCCCCAAAGATTTAGAAATTCTTTTGTTGCTTTTCCAGAAATGTACCTCAACACAATCCTGTCTTTAAGCTCTTCAGCCAGTTCTTACAATCTCATGTCTTGGGTTTTACCCTGATACATTTCACTCTGGCTGGTTCGTTGGTTTACACCCAAATGTCTTGTATAAAATAAAACTCTATTGTATTGTTTTCTGGTTCTTCTTCTTATACCCTTCTGGTTGAGCCACCATCCTTGAAATTTCTGTGCATGTAACAACTGTCCATTCTGATTGTTCACAGGACATCTGCTGACTTCTTAGTCATCTCTTAGTCGTCTTTCAGTATTCAGTAAACCAAGACTGGGCCTGTTAAAGCCCATTGCGGCACTTCTTGTGTGATTTTGGGCTATACAAAAATAAGTTGTATTGTATTGTATTTCAGTACAATTTGTTGTTCACTTGATCTTTAGCTGGTTTTCTGATATACCTGAACAGGTTTCTGACATTTATTGACCCTTTATGCTATTTCTTTAAGGTGAAGGCTATAATTTAACATGGAAAGAATATCACAACACTTTATCCTAAATGACTATGTGACCCCTAAGTCTAATTTTTCTTTCACATCACTGACCTTGAACTAGTCTAAAATGATACCCCACATGCTTATGTTTGACATTTATCATTTTTAACCTTCTAGTAGTGGCTCTTAGATTGCTAGGTTTATCGATAAAGAATCAAAACTACTATCATATTCGTTATCAGCAACCTCGAAATAGCAATGAACAACACTTCCAATCAACAATTATTCAAAGTTTTGTAAAAAGGAGTAAATTTGTCCCCTCATATCCAATTAGGGGTTGAACACCTGAGGTTGGCTGATGTGGCAGTCCCAAAATATTCTGATCATTTTTACTTCAGACACCAGTTGGTTTACTCTTTTTCAACAGGGTATAATTTCCTGCACAAAAATGTCTAAAAAATGAGGAATTTTCATGTCTAGAGGGCCAAAAACAGGGGGACTCAACATCAAGATAAGTCCAGCAATGCATCATATGTGGGGATTTTTAAATGCTGGTGAGTCAGGAGATGCTGGACAAAAAAGATGAAGTGATTTCACTACTTCTAACAGTTTGGAGGTCTAATCCAAAACACTTTACACTCTTTTCAGTGCTACCAAATGATTGGCAGATCACTAAGCCAAAAGACAACCCTTAGCATCAGCTTGGACATTTTACATTTCTTTGCGTATTTCTCAACCAGTCCTTGCAGATGCTCATTGGGCTCTTCCAATAAGAATGCACATTGCACCATCAGCTATCCAATGTATCTTATCTCAGTAAGAAATTAATATAACTATCTCATACACATTCTTGGATGGATGCATGCTGGTGTGTCAGCATGCACAGTTCCTTCTATCCACTTCCCACTGCCTTTCTCAGCTATTCTGTGTGGGCACTTTCTTACCAGTCGTTGTTTATGCTCCCTCCTCTGTATTGGAAGACTACTGCTGGGAAAATAGTCCTGTTTTACCCAGAGACGTCTGTGTGCTTGTAGGCCTTCAAGCCTCACATACGATTTGGGCGAATCTTTGCAGAAGTACATTTTCATGCAACTATGGGGCCACTTCCTAGGAAGTTCAATTCACTCCATAGTTTCTTTTTTACAGTTAAGTGCTCTCTTAACAGTTGACAAATGGGTTCTCAGGCTAAAAACAATTAAACAAAGTACTGTGTATTGAAAACCGTTATCTCTGCGATACGTCCTGTTGCAGGATAGCAAAATTTCTGATTCAACAAGTGGATTTTTTCATCATTACATCGTTTCATGTAATCAAGGTGCAGGACAAGCAAAAGCCCATCATCTTTAATTCCCCACAGATATTCCACTTTAATTTGTCATTCTGAATGTTTTCTAAAAGTAACTCATATGAATTTTTTATGTTAATATCATGTACGCCCTGCGGTGGGCTGGCACCCTGCCCGGGGTTTGTTTCCTGCCTTGCGTACTGTGTTGGCTGGGATTGGCTCCAGCAGACCCCCGTGACCCTGTGGTTAGGATATAGCGGGTTGGATAATGGATGAATGGATATCATGTGCTGTTGTTACAGAAGGAAATTTATTTCCGTTATGGAGAATGACAGCTTTCAAGGTGACTTTTGAATTGTCAGTGAATGACTGCCACTCATCCATGTTATGTTCATGGCCATAACTGAATTAAAAAATAGTAATGTAGTAGTGAATAATATTTAAACAAATCTATATTTATATATTTTATTCTATGATGATACTAAATAAAATTGTGAAAGTGGTGTCACAGGAAACTTAAATCTGATTTCATATTTGGATTTAGCATTACAAAGTATGCTTAGAACACCCATTACCATTCTTGGGACAAAATTGGTGTTGACCAGTGTAATAAGATGGTTTGGATACTATGTAGTGAGAACTCCCACTGGGAATAAGGTCAGACATACAACACACTTATGGGGTAATATCTTTTAGCAAGCTTGTGAGCACCTAGGGAATTCTCCAGTGGAAGTAGAAAACTGGGGATTCAATGGCCAGGTCTGCTCAGCTTGCCATGCTGCCACTGACAAGAATAAGGTAGTGAGGTGTAGTGGCCAATGCGTTAGACTTTAAACGGCAAGTTTTCTGTATCAGTTCCTCTCCCTATCTCATTGTGTGATCCTGATGATGTCAATTAACATGTCTATTCTCCAAATGTAAAAAAAAATATCTATAAAACTTTGAAATGCATCCTGATTTTGTAAAATAATAGCAAGTCACTTTGGGTGAAATTAATAAGTGAGTTGAATGACACCAACAGTGACGCAAACTCCTGTCTTTATTAGTTAAACTGTAGATAAAGTGTAGAAGTGTATACCTTTAAGAGGGAAATTTTTCTGCCTGAAGGCTGGAAGAGGACCAGGTGATGAAGATAAAGTCAAAACATAAACAAGTCGAAACTGAGGGAACAAACCCTACTGCAACAAAGCCTAACTGCCAATCAGAAACCAGAGTCTGAGGGAAACCGAAAAATTTTCAAATCAGAAATTCGAAGGGGAAATTCACCCTACATTCGTTTGACGTTTTTATCCAAACTACGGATACTAATGAATCGTCGTGTCAGTATTTAAAGAATCTTGCTGATAACGTAAGACGTGACACTTTCCAAAACTACATTCCCTGGCAACCTGAAGCAGCGTCTCATCAACAGGAATAATAACATGGTGGTGTCGATATGCCAAAGCAAAACAGCCTTGTGGCACTGTGAAATAAATAATTACTATGATTAGGAGACAGTATACTGCAAAAGTAACTGCACAGAAATGTTCCAAACATAATGAAACCCATATTCCCACATATAGGTTTCCTTGGAAAAATGTATTCTAAGAGAAATAAATTTTCAAAGAGAATATTTTATAACAGGGCGGCACCACCGCTCACAGTAAGGAGACCCGAGTTCGCTTCCCGGGTCCTCCCTGCGTGGAGTTTGCATGTTCTCCCCGTGTCTGCCTTGGTTTCCTCCCAAAGTCCAAAGCCACGCAGGTTAGGTGCATTGGCCATCCTAAATTGTCCCTAGTGTGCGTGCCCTGTTGTGGGCTGGCGCCCTGCCTGGGGTTTGTTGCCTGCGTTGCACCCTATGTTGGCTGGGATTGGCTCCAGCAGACCCCCGTGACCCTGTAGTTAGGATATAGCGGGTTGGATAATGGGTGGATGGGTATCTTATAACAGAAAAGGGATGACATTTATTCTCAAAACATACTTGTAATTTTACAGATGTTTACCCCTGGTTTTATCATCCATAAGGTGGACTCTTTCAAATTGTTAATGCTTGTCCATAATTGAACTTTGCCCTAAATTCATTTTTCAGGGAACAGCTGGAATCAACCACAGCAATTTGACGTTGTGCATCAGATTTTGATTTCTGCTAATTCATAGAATATAAAATGTGCAGCTCATATGTCTGTATTTTCTAAAAGTTGCACTCCATTAAAATGACTAAAATAATGGTACTGATTGCACAAGATTGAAAAAGCAGCAATCAAATCTCCTAAAATTCAGGTTAGAACTTAAGTGAGAGGTGGGGATGGATTTTCTGGTAATGCTGTAATGATTATTTAAAGGACGTAGCCACAGCTGTGTGATGGGAGCTCTGCTCTTCAATACACACAGACATGCTATGCGCAGTACATAATATGTCTCTGTCAAGAGCTTACTACTCTTGAAATTTTTGACTCCACGCATGGCAAGTTATTGTTCACAGGTGCGTTTGTTTTTTTTGGTATTTTAGTTTTAAATATGCTTTTCATTTTCCTAACGGCTTTGAAAGGTTTTTGCTGTTGCTTAGTTATATGTTGATATAACACAACAAAATATAAATGCACTCTTTTGTTCTTTTTTCATTATTTTGTAATCCAGTTATATGTTCATTGCCACATTTTAAGTGATATGCTAAAAAAGTTTCTGAATTTCTGTAGATTATGTCATATTTAGGCAGTGCTGTGCAGTTACAGTATGTCCATATGAGTTTGCACTTTCTTCTTTCCACATCCCAAACACTTGTGTGTTAGAAGAGTGGGAGACTATTATCCATGAAATTGTCCATGGTGGGTTCCTTCTTTGTGCTAAATGAAGCTGCACTCCAGCTCCCAAAGATCCTGTAGTGCAAGGGCGGACAAACATTTCTGGTGGCGAGCCAATTTATCAATAATGACTTGTACAATGGGCAATATAAAACCTACAGTAGGCATGACTTTGAACCCAGACAATCTAACATACTTTAATGGCTGACAATTACTGTAAAAACAGTTGCTCCAAAACTGGTTTATTTATAAAACTTTTTATTAAAATGTATGCAGCAGGACTGTGTCCTTTCTTGATGCAGAACAGACTAGAGCCGATACCCATCCCTTTTGTAACCATGGTGGAAATAATCAGACAAGAGGAATATGGTACATAAAGAGGTATATGTGTTTAACTTGCTTTAAAATGTAATTTCCGTCCCAAAACATACAATGCAAAATTCATTTATACATACATATTTAGGCTGGAGAGAAGCCAATGGAACGTACGGTCATTATTCAGTCTTCAGTGGGGCATGATGACAACTGTATGACCCGGCCTGGCAAGTTGGGGAGAAGCATTTGGCCAGCTTCTGGCTCTGTAATGGATCCTCTTCATTATAAACACTCACATTTTTAAATATTTGCCAGGTATGGGCAACTTCCAACAGAGCCGTCCATGTTATTTTTGTTCTATGCCCAAATAACACCTTCCACCGTTCTCATGGTTTCTACATACAGTAGCCATTGGTTACTCTGGCGTTATGCTGATTCAGCAAACGTCAGCATTTTAAAACTGCCTGTCTGGATGTGTCTGTCCATTTTCCTAGCCAGTTTCATCCTGTCACTGGTGTGTGTGGCTTCAACTTTGAAATAAAGTAATATCCATCCATCCATTATCCAACCCGCTATAGCCTATCTAATGGGTCACGGGGGGTCTTCTGGAGCCAATCCCAGCCAACACAGAGCACAAGGCAAATAAAGTAATAATCCTTTATAAAATAATGTGTTTGTAATGAACCTTTCAGGTCACAGTGCTACACGTAAAACCTTTGCCTACATGAAACTATGAAGTTATTTTATTTTTAGCTTGTCGTTAGAACAGAAAAAAGTTCCAAAGCTATGGAAACAGGCCACAGTAATTCCAGTAGCTAAAAACAAAGCCCCAGAAGCCGTCAATGTCTTCAGACCAATGGCTCTAATATCACTGGTTATAAAATAATTTGAAAAACTTACAAAGAGGAAGGTAACTGAGAAAACTCAGGCTTTATTAGATCCACTTCAGTTTGCCCACCAGTCTAAAAGACAGACAGAAGAAGCCATTGCCACTTTGCTTCATCTCTTGTGTAGACATTTAGAGGGCATCAAGACAGCTTTTAATGCCATTCTGCCCCACCTTTTCACAGAGAGACTTATTAAAGATTTTAATTTGGATTTCAGTTTAGTAGAGTGGCTGACTGACTTTTTAATGGGCAGAATTCAAAAAGTGAAAGACAATGGCCATGGTCTGCCATGCTGTCCTCATTCCCTGGGTCCAGCCACGAGTGTGTTCTTTCACCTCTTTAATGCATCCTCTACATTAATGGTTGTCACAGTAAGATGGAAAACAGATTCATCTTAAAATTTACTGATGACTCTGCGATTATAAGCCTACTGAATGAAAATGAAACCACTTATGGTGCAGTGGTAGTCGATCGTGTTGACTGGTGTGATGAGTTCAAATCATCAAAGACCAGTTAGTGGGGACTATGATAGCTATACGTATCAGGGGACAAATCATAGTCTCAATGCTAACTTTTAATGACAATACAGTAGCTGCCTGCAGAAAGGTACAACAGTGACTTCAATGTCTAAGGAAGTTGAGTACTTTTAGAGAGAATCCTACCATCATGTCACTCTTTTCCAAATCTTGTATTGAGTCTGTCTTTACTTCTGTTCTGTTGGCCTGGTTTGGAAACCTTAATGTCAGCAAACAAAAATAAATTAATCAAATTATGAAGTGGAGCAGCAAAATCACAAGATCTCAACAGTCAAACCGAAAAGACCAAGTGTTACAGAAAGCAACCAGTTCAAATATTCCTGCATTCCAGCTGCTATTAATCTTCTAAATAAGTTCAATTTTAATAAACAGTCTTAAGTCATACGATAAACAGTATTTACACAATCTTCAGTCAAGTCTAAATGTTGGTTTAATTATTATGTCTAAGATGTTTAATGCTTCATCATCAACACTGTGCTCACTGCTATATTTTATTTATTTGTACTAAGTTTATGTTTGATGGCTGTGTTCTTTGCTAATGAGTTTTTAATGGTATGTTGCGGTCTCTCTGTAAAAACCTGCTGACAAACCAAATTTACCTCCTGGCACAATAAAATTGAGTTGAAATGAACTGAGCAATGCTCACTTACTATTAAGGGAGTGATTTTAAAACAAAGTGATCTATCTCACTGTGATGTTGTTGTAGTGGTTAACATGAAACTGTTTGCTTCTGTTCAAACAGATAATAGCAAATGAAATGTTAGGCATAAGAAAAAAAATGATCAGTTAATTGCAGAAATTTGTATTTGTAAGTATACTTCTCCCTGCAACAAAATTTCTATGTAAGATTATTCAGCTTAATTTAAGAAATCTCATCAGGTAAATTTTGCTTACTCCATTGGCAGATTTTTTTTTTTTTGCTACATCAAATTAAAACATCTCCTGGTCGAAGTTTATTTTTTCTTTCTTATTTTTGCATATTCATTTATGGCAGTGCATATTTGATTATAGTCATTTTCATTTGTGAGAGGAACTGTACGTGCCACTAAATAATGATGCCATGAACACAGAAGGTTTGCAACACCTTGGGATGAAAGCCTAAGTACTGTACAGTTAGTAGAAAACAAATAAAAATAGCAAAATATGTCTTTTGGTATCTAAAGTAGTGAAAGTGAGATTTAGACTCACCACCAAGGATGGCAGTTACACATCTGGTGCAGACCACACCTGCGTCTAAACACAGTTCCTTGAAATCGGAAAAACAGGTTTGCCGACACATTTTGCTTTATTATACCCCCAAGGGCTGATAACCAAGTTCCTTTCTCCGCTAGGCCAATGGAGGTGAGGGAGAGAGCACACACCCAATAGGAAGGCTACAGTGACAGTCATATCTGGATGACATCTGAAGGAATTACTGGAAGAAGGAACATAGTCCTGGGTATAAGTGAAATGAGGCTGTGAAGGTTGGCAAATGTATGAATAGGCAAACGAGAGTAGCAATATTGGTCTGTCATGCAACTGTGGGCCCACATTAAAAAGAACCTGCACAGTTTATGTTTTAAAGAGAGGCGTCCCCAAAACCACCTAAAAAGGATGGACTGTTTCTTCCTGGACTCTCCATTCAGAATATAGAAATATTTTTGTTATATTAAAAAAGTTTAATTACTCGTTCACACTGAAAACTATAATAGTATTGTTTTTCTCCATGGATGTTTTTCACTTTGTTTGACTTGTACAGCACTAGTTGCCATTAGTTTCTATTATATAAAAACTTTGTTCTGTTGTTTTTCTTGAAAACATGAAATAAAATGTTTTTTAGCCATCACTACAAACTACATGAGGAAAGTAACATATAAAAAATATTTTTGGGTAGAGTATTCCATTAATAAGATATTTTGTATACATCACTTTAACATTTTGTATACTTCAATTTTGTTTTTGTTCCTTGGCAATAGTAAAAACTCTTCTTTATTGGTGTTTGCCTTTTTACTCTTCAAGCAGAGTTCAATATTCAATAGCATTTTCTGTATGCTTCAGAAAACCCAAAACAGAAGAGACGACTAAATTGGTTGTCTTCACCAGTTGACTTTTACAAGCTGAAGGGGACTACAGTGGCATTGCAACACTGTTACATGCTCATACATATGTTCATGGTGGAAAAGCCTGTTGAGAACTTGTCACTTATTTAATACCTTGATGAACTGTGAGTGATATGACCCAACCAGAAAGAAAATGGGTTAAAGTATGGCATAAAGAGGAAAACCTCATAAAGTGAATGTATACAACAGTGAATTAATTCACTGCAATAGGGGTTTACCATTCTTTGCAAACAAGATCTTTATTTCTTAGTTTTTTGCTGTTTCCTAAGTGCCTACTGATAGGCTGAAATTTACTCTAAATTATTTCATTTAGATTTACATGATAGCTTCAGCATGTGAAATATTTCAATTTCAATTTAATGTGCAACACTAATTCTCTTTTTAAATTGTAAATATATTTTAACTTGGAACAGATAATGTTCCTGGAAGCTACAAAATAAGATATTATTTGTGTAGCTAAAGTTGCTCTAGTAACTCGAGTCCCAAATATTTAAAGAATTATGCTTTTCTCTCTTTGTGGACTTTATCACTTGAAGTTAGTAACTTGTTTAAAAGTCACAAGCAATAATTCTTCAGAAGTTGCAATATCCTTAGTTTGTGTCTTTTAAAAATATCTTGTTTCAGGTGCTTGTGGGCTGTCGGTGGGCGGCAGACAATTTACTAACTTGTCTCTTGATACTTTGAAACTCGTCAGAAAACAGAAATAGGAAATCCTCAGTTCAAAGACTGTGAAATATAATCTCCACCAGGGAATAAAAATGATACTGATTGATTATGAGAGGCAGCCCAGACAGCTCATGTACATTCTTTATCTATTTAGAATGTTATTGCTCTGTGGGCTGATGTTCAAATTAGACAAAGATATCGTCCATTCAGTAAACAATCAGAAAAGTGCACCAAAAGTCTGCTGACAGAAGAAAAAGTTCCCTTGTATATACAGTAGGGCGGCTTGGTGGCGCTGCTGCCTCACAGTTAGGAGACCCGGGTTCGCTTCCCGGGTCCTCCCTGAGTGGAGTTTGCATGTTCTCCCCGTGTCTGCATATGTTTCCTCCCACAGTCCAAAGGCATGCAGGTTAGGTGCATTGGCGATTCTAAATTGTCCCTAGAGTGTGCTTTGTGGGTGTGTGTGAGCACGCCCTGCGGGCTGGCACCCTGCCCGGGGTTTGTTTCCTGCTTTGTGCCTGGGATTGGCTCCAGCAGACCCCCGTGACCCTTTAGTTAGGATATGGTGGGTTGGATAATGGATGGTATATACAGTACACTGCACACATGGTAACAGAAATGGACGAGGTGTACCGCTATACTGTGTGTTATACTCAAGATATGAACAGAGAAGGCATGAACACGTACAGTATGAACTACTGAGGATTAATCAGCCTCCATTTCTCTTTAGCAAAATGAGACAAATACACTAATATGATACACAAATATGATACACTATTCAAAGATGATATGAGGGTCAAATAGATAAGCCAGACATTTCAAAAACTGAAAAATCAGAATCAGAGGAATCAGAAGGTCCAAGTCAAATGTCTACATCCTTGCTCAGGTTGTCTCAAGATCAGTGTTGGCCACTGCCTTTGTAGACTTTTTTTTTGTAATCAATTTTTATTGATGTCAAACAAGTAGTAAAGTAACAAAAAAGATGAGATTTTCATATTGAAATTTTGAAGAAAAAAAATAAAATAAAATATACCCCCATTGGTGTCCACCCAAAACCCACCCCACCCTAGAGCTATTTAAGAAAGTCGATTCTAATTGAGGACTGATGGTACACACGGTCACTGACAGGGCCCAGAGGCCCACACAGCCGACTGAGGAAAGAAATCTAATAGAAAAGTGTCAGATTGAAATCACAGGTTTGCAGTCAGCCATGACTTGATCAGGGAGATATTATTTTCCAATTTACTGATAGTATTCACAGGTACCCCAATTAATCCACGCTGCTGACAGTTCTAATAATGCCAGATTGTAAATAGAGCAATTCCAGAATGAGAAAGAGACAGATATAGGATTTTTTCCATTGGGAGACATTGTGTCATGCGTTGATTGTGAAGGGAAAGAGAGAGAGGAGAGAAATCTAACAGACGTAGAATGAAAGGAGAGCAAGGAATAGAGATAGATAAGATGGAGGAAAGGGCCTTAGCAATTGATGCCCAAAGAGCCTTTGTAGACTTTTTCTATATCGTAGTGATTAAAATAATTGAAGTTTTAAAATAGTTTTTTGAAAATATATAAACACAACAAAGTAAAAATGTAAGAAACACTTGGAAAGCACAATATGAAAAAACGATCATTGATATTATAGGAGTAGAGTCTGATTGAGTCCTTAAATTAACATCGTGAAATTAAAGGCAGAGAAAACCCAAAAAAGAGTTGGGCTACAACTGTGGGAAAACAAAAATTAATGAATGACAATGTTTTATTTGTGGGAAATGATGAGAATAGGGAAATAGGTGATGGTCTTGAGTTATTCTCTGAAACCGCTCTTCACCCTGGATGGTCATCACATTACCTGATGATAACAACAGAACTGTCAGGAATCATAAAAAACATCTTGTGCTTGTTTGGCATGCCGAGGCACTGCCAATAACGAGGGTGAGTTGGGGCACCTAAGTGATCCCCATTGAATGGCCGGTTGGTAAGAAAAAAACTTTCTGAAAAGGAGCGCTCTTTTAATGACATCATTGAGCGCCTGGTCACAACTGATAACATTGTTCCAGATCAGGTGGGTTGTTTGGAGGCAAAGGCTGAAGAAGCAGGAAGATGGGCAGAAGTGATATTGGTGTCCCTCAGATAAGACCCCCTCCACTCGACAGCAACTAGAAATCGGGTTACAGCAGGTGTTACATTTAAATCCTTCTACAAATTTTTAAAAAACCCTATCCTTACAAAACATGCCCTAAGCTTGCATCTCTGACATTTATTACTATTTTTATTCTTGTGAAGGGCACATCATCGTGTCACTAGTTTGGACATTCACTTTTGGTTTAAAGCATTGCTGTTTTCTGATTCAAATTATGGGAACAACTATATTGTTGATTAATAATAGTGCCGTTGCTGATCACATACATCATGTGGCTGCATAAGATGTCACCTCTGTGAACATATTTAAAATGCCATCATAGTTGATGTGGCATCCAAATTCGGACAAATTTCTATCAAAAACAAAATTCTTAAATTTCTTACATTCTGTTTTTTCTCTTTTCATTCCTGAACTCCTGGCTTTGTGTTTGACCTTGTGTTTGCTTAATGAATTTTAATGTTTTGACAACTACTTTTTCTCAACTTCTGCCTGTTTCCTGACAATGTCTTATCCTTGTCCCTTTTGATATTTTGAATTCTCTCATCTTGATAAGTAACCATTTATACCTTATTATTAAAATGCTTTACAAAATCCTTATCAATATTTTCTTTGGGTTCATCCTGGTGGGTAGATCTAAGTCAGGGTGATAGTTTGTCCTCTAGAATTGCAACCTTCTAGCTATGAAGAAGGAAGAAAAAAGACCACCTAGAGATATTACACTTCAATCCTTCTTTCTTCCCTTAAAATAAGCAGTGGGATTATCATACAATTCACCTGTCAAAATCAAGCAAAATGATTAACATAACTAAAACCTTTAATGTCCCTAATTACGCTGTACTTACCATGTAATTACCTTTATAATTACAGTGTAACTACTGTATATACTTATGTATAAGTCAGATCTTGAAACCTGAAAAATCGATCATAAAATCAGACAAAAAATCGATCATAAAATCAGACCCTGACTTGTACGCCTGTTCAAAAATGCGACACTTATTTTTTTTTTTTTACATCTTCTTGCCTCTTCCAATCTCACATCAGTTTCTCAGACACATCGAATTTTGTTGCAGCAGTGCAGTTACCAATTTTTTTCACTACTTCAATAATGTTTAATTTAAAACCAGCTTCATATTTTCTTCTGATCGAACGCTCCATCATAGATAAGGGATGTTCTTACGATAAAAGTGTATGAGGGTGTGAAATACAAAAAGCACAAATTAGTGCAAACATTGCTTCGGAATTGTTTGGGTATTACTGTGAGTACATGTACTGTAGGCACAATAGAGAGAGAGAGAGACGTTAGGAGCACCCACTGATACACGCCCACATTGAAAAAAAAGGCAGTGTGCTCTGTAGTTACTCTCTCAGGTGGTCGTTAGCATATCATAATCTCTTGGACCAATAGCATGAGTTTTCTGCATTCGACTTATACAACAAACATTATAAAATACCAGAAATTATATGGTAAAATCAAGTCCTAACTTATTCGCAACGAGAAGTTATCCACGAGTATATACGGTAGGTGTAATTACGTTGTATTTATTGTGTAATACAATGTAATGCTGTTGTCAAGCACTTAATTGTAATTGTTATTCCACAATTTATATACATAAGTGATTATATAAATTGCGGAATAATAATTACAACTGAGTACTTAATTACAGTTTTACACTGTATCACACAGTAAGTACAAGGCAAGTACCTAATAATAATGTACCTAATAAAATGTATTATTATTTCATTATTAAGTACGTAGTTACTCTGAAATTATACAGGTAATTACATGGTAACTACAGTGTAATTAGGGACACCTAAAATAAAAAGGGATACCGATAAATGAAACACTATGGGATTTTTATAAAGGGAAAAACAATTAGGAAATCTCTATGACAATGGGGTTTGTGCATGAAATTATTTTACAGTCTGTTATGGTGTATAAAATCTGTACATTTTGGTTTCCATTATATTTTG
>JANRMT010062819.1:66447831-66487121 GCA_026402145.1 Polypterus bichir lapradei
TAGTCAAGAGTGCTGAGTCTTTGTATGTTTAAATGTATTCTTGTAGACCAAAAGTAATATTTAGGTCTGAGATATCACTAAAACATCGTATTGTTGTTTGTGCCGAAAATAAGTAAGTCTCTTGAAGTGCTGAATGACAGGCTGTTATTCCTATAGCACTTGTGTGGTTTAAAGTGCTAAGGGTTAATCAGCGTGTGTGTGTGTCATTCATGGGGCACTGTTGTGGTTAGGGTCTGTGTGTGTGTTTATCTATGTGTGTGTGTGTGTTCATCTTAAAGTGCAACAGTAGACCAACCCGATAACGAACTTGACGAGAACACTTACCCTTGAGGAAACAGGTAAAGGGCAAGTAGAGGGAATAATAATACACAGTCTTTACCACAGTTAAGTACAATTAGTGTTGACAAAGTGCCATCTGTATTTTCCACAGGTGTTTTTTATGTGAAAGGGTTATATAAAATCATGAATATATTAAAAGTATGTATGTATTGTATATTGAAGGTTTATGTATATAAAAGTAGTAACACAGAAGTCCACAAATAACACTTCAGACAATAACCAGGAAACCCCTTTTAATGAAACAACACAAAAAGTAAAATAAGTGCACAAGGGCCTAGAAAAAGTTCAACAACAACAACCCAAAAATTGAATTTGTCCATAGGAAAGATTTGTCGCAAGAGCTCCATCCTCAATGAAGCTCATGTCTGAAATGAGACTCCTTCTACTGGGGGCCGTCCAGTTTTATGGCACCCCATCTAGATAACGTGGGGTCTGCTCTGGGTGTTGTGGGAAGGGTTAGGTGCCCTCACTGGGTGTCTTTTCGGACCTGTGGATGGAAGTGAAGAAACCATTACTGTTAGTGCCAACTCTCATGTAGTGGAACTGCTTACTTCAGCTGTTGGTCCCCAAGCCACCACTGTAAGAAAAACAGCCCCATTTAATGAAAAGGAGACATGGGTTCCACAATGAATGCCGACATCCAGTGGGTATTTTTCATATAACTTGTCCGAGGCATAGAAGACAGGACTTCTAGGGGTAGGATGGTGTAAATGATTTGAGTCTTGGACTTGATTGGTCCTTTGAGCAAAAGACAAGATTGCTTCATAGCCTGTCATGGCCTTCATAGCCATTTCCTACTTGCATGTCTCTAACTACATATACATGTTGTTGTGTACAGCTAGGGACCCTGCCTGCATGGGATGCCAGTTGAAGGGAAGGACAGAGGGATAGAGAGTTTTCAGGGACACTAGAGGGCATGCTAGTGGGATGCTGGAGCACCACAGATTCCAGCACGCCACGCTGGAAGTTTGCAGCAGTTTCTGTGGGTTTCTGCTGTTTCTGCTGGGTTCTGTGGCAGCTGCCAGTGAGAGCTGCAGAGCCCCACTTTGGGCTTTTACCACACTTGGGAGTGATTGCAGACCTCCCTAACAAGCCACCTGGAACACTCCCAAGTGCGGCTTAAAAGGAGCCAACTGCCACTAATGCAGGAGCATGAGTCAGGAGGGAGAGGACATCACTTGAAGAGTAGTGGAGGAACAGAGAAAGAGAGAGATAAAAGGAAGAAGAAGAAAAGAAAAGGCTGTGATACAGTGCATCCAGACTCCGGGTACATGTGATTTCTCAGTTTTTTTATTTTTAATAAATTTGCAAAAACCTCAAGTAAACTTTTTTCATGTTGTTATTATGGGGTGTTGTGTGTAGAATTCTGAGGAAAAAAATGAATTTAATCCATTTTGGAATAAGGCTGTAACATAACAAAATGTGGAAAAAGTGATGCGCTGTGAATACTTTGCGGATGCACTGCATGTGCTTTATTGGTACTTTTTGTACTGTGCTGCTGTGGGGAGCAAGGGGGAAGCATTTCCTCACTTAATAAACGTGCTGAATTTGTGCGTGGTGTCTGCCTATGCCTGGTTTGGGTGGCTGGTGCTCCCCCTGCAGGCCACAATGTATATGTGTATACCTACATAATTATGTGTACAGTATATGTATTAAAGTAGGGCGGCACGGTGGCGCAGTGGTACCGCTGCTGCCTCGCAGTTAGGAGACCCGGGTCCTCCCTGCGTGGAGTTTGCATGTTCTCCCCGTGTCTGCGTGGGTTTCCTCCGGGTACTTCGGTTTCCCCCCACAGTCCAAAGACATGCAGGTTAGGTGGATTGGCGATTCTAAATTGGCCCTAGTGTGTGCTTGGTGTGTGGATGTGGGTGTGTGTGTCTTGCGGTGGGTTGGCGCCCTGCACGGGATTGGTTTCTGCCTTGTGCCCTGTGTTGGCTGGGATTGGCTCCCTGTGTTCAGATTCAACGGGTTAGAGAATGGATGGATGGATGGATGTATTAAAGTATGTATGTGTGTTAAACGTCTATAATAAATCAATGATGCTTTCTTTTTAATAAGACATAATTCTAGAATTGTTTTCTTTGCTCAATGTTTTTGTCATCATGCTTGTTCAATGTACAGCTCTGTAGCGTACATGAAAACTGAATATCTTTCACATTATTATATCTCTAAAACCAAGGTTTTTTTGTATATGGTCTCATTTTATGGAATATGTTTTATCACTTGGAAATAATTCATTCAAATGAGTCTTTAGGATAAAAAAACTGTTATGATCAAACAGTGCAATTTTTAAAGAACGAGGGACGTTCAAAAAGTTTCCACACTTTTTTTTTTAACTCTGTTTATTAATGTAGAGAAGAGCCAAGCAAAATGACACCTTTTATTGGCTAACTAAAAAGATTACAATATGCAAGCTTTCGAGGCAACTCAGGCCCCTTCTTCAGGCAAGATGTAATACAGAAACTGAAGTTTCCTGTGTTTATATCCACACACTAGGACAAGAAACAACAATGGTAAATCTTTAAAGGAAATCATCTCAGGAATTGGCTCCCTTACAGAAAAGGTTTCAGGCTGGGTGGAACACATTCTTAAACCCCTCGCCCGCAACACAACCAGCTACATCCAGGACACCACTGACTTCTTAAAAAAACTGTCTGCTTTAGGCCCCTTACCTGAGGGAACCTTACTGGCCACAATGGATGTTGAGGCTCTGTACACAAACATCCCCCACGATGATGGCATATTGGCATGTGAAACGTACCTCAGACAACATGATTTACCCACAAAGTCAGTAATAGAAATGATAAAATTCACTCTGACACATAATCTATTCTCTTTTGGACAAGATTGCTACTTACAACAAATGGGGACTGCAATGGGCTGTCGTTTTGCACCTCACTATGCAAACCTATTTATGGCAAAATTGGAGGAAGATTTCATGACAATGTGCATCATAAAACCAATGTTATATCTCCGTTACATAGATGACATCTTCATAATCTGGACTGCCAGTGAGAAGGACCTCCTCCATTTTCATAATGAATATAATTCTTTTCACCCCAACATAAAGCTGAAGCTGAATTACTCAAAAACAGAAGTCAGCTTCCTTGACACCACTGTTCAACTAAAAAACAACACCCTTGTAACTTCTGTTTTTCACAAACCAACAGACAGACGAACCTACCTAAGAAGTGACAGCTTCCACCCCAAGCATATAAGGCACTCCATTATTTTTAGCCAAGCAATTCGATACAATCATATTTGCTCAGACCCGATAGACCGTGATCAACAACTGCAGGAGCTCAGACAAGATTTCATCAAACAAGGTTATACCCCCAAAACAACAGACACTCAAATAAGAAGAGCCACTGCCATACCCAGAGACAACCTTCTGGAATATAAAAACAAAGACAACAAGAACCGCATCCCCCTTGTTGTCACCTACAACCCACATCTTGAAACACTTCGAAAAATTATAAAAGAACTTCAGCCAATGCTAAACAGCGACCAAACACTGAAAAATGTATTTCCTGAACCTCCCCTCCTGGCATACAGACAACCACCAAACCTTCAGCAACTTATTGTCCGAAGCTCCCTAAATGAAACGACAGCAAATGGCACATCTCCCTGCCTACAGAAAAGATGTAAAACGTGTGCCCACATCTACAATACAGACCGTATAGTTATACCACACTGCCGACTTGAACATCACATAAAGGGATCATTTTCCTGCAGATCATCCAATGTTGTCTACCTAATTCTCTGCATGAAATGTCCTGACACTGCACTCTATGTGGGAGAAACTGGACAAACACTCCGTCAGAGAATGAATTTGCACAGATTCCACATTAAACATGGCAACACAGATGTTCCTGTAGCGGCCCACTTCAACAGCCATGGACACTGTGAGAGGGACTTTAAAGTCACAGTGCTTATGGGCAACTTCAAAACACAGCAAGAGAGAAAAGAATGGGAAGTTAAGCTCATGTTAAAATTTAATACATTACAGCATGGCTTGAATAGAGACAAGAGTTTTATGGCCAGGTATGAGGACTGTTTGCATCTCTCAGACTGACACAGATAACCTGTCTACAGACCCATATTGTTTTGAAAAACTCATCACAGACTTCAAAGGACTTTGTTGGACAGTTATCTTATCCAAAAATCTCTTGACCATACATCGTTTTTCTCTCTCTTGTTAAATTAATCTTAGCCTGAGTGAACCTATTAATTTTTTACATTTAAGATTTTTCCTTTAAAGATTTACCATTGTTGTTTCTTGTCCTAGTGTGTGGATATAAACACAGGAAACTTCAGTTTCTGTATTACATCTTGCCTGAAGAAGGGGCCTGAGTTGCCTCGAAAGCTTGCATATTGTAATCTTTTTAGTTAGCCAATAAAAGGTGTCATTTTGCTTGGCTCTTCTCTACATTCGTAATGGCTAACACGGTACAACACCCTAATACTCTGTTTATTAAGAATTTCATAAACACATCACTTTCCTACATAGTCACCTTCCTCTCAGACACGACCAATTACTACTCCTCCCACCTTCTCTGTTTCCAATGAAAATTTAAAAGTGTGGAAACTTCTTGAACGTCCCTCATAAGTAAAGCAGTAAATAGCTAAGCATTTCAAGAGATGATTTTTTTTTTGTATACCAGGGTTTTTCATACTTTGCCTATATTCTCTGTGCATCAATGAGATAATACATAAACATCCTCAAGATTAAATGCAAAATTAAACTATGTAGACTTAGTTTACATAGTTGAACCTAAATGATAATGAAGGAGACTAAAATAACAATAATAAAAGGGGAGTTTATTAACTAAAAGAAGAAGAACAGAATAGAACAGGGTATAGATCAGAGTACAACAGGTAGCTTTACAGGGAGCCCTGGAATATGTAGTTCAAGATAGCCGGGGATTCCTATTAAAGTACTGAGAATCCTTCATGCTGCTGGGTCACAGTGTGCATCCATATCACATTATGGCTGAGCTCCACCAGCACAAGCTGTCTGTGGCTCACCATGGATTGTATGTGGTAGCCCAAACCTACTTCACCTAGGATGACTTAGGATCACTTAGGGTCCCAATAAAAAAAAGAAAAAGATCGTTTCTATGCTATTGTGTGGCTGGTTCACTTAACCACCATCATATACATGCAGCTTCTGTCCCTTGTGGCCTTCATTCCCCCCTCCCGCCAGTTGTGCCCCTGATGGTCTGTGGAATGAGAGGACCCTTTGATCCCTGGCTTCCAGATACATCTGGATAGTACTTGCAGAGCATCCTGGGTGAAGTAAGAAAGCCCTCGAGTTTTCCATAAGCAGCTCCCTATATAACTGTCCCAGGTATTCCTTCACTTCCAGGTTTGGGCTACCACATACAATCCATGGTGAGCCACAGACAGCTTGTGCTGGTGGAGCTCAGCCATAATGTGATGTGGATGCACACTGTGACCCAGCAGCATGAAGGATTCTCAGTACTTTAATAGGAATCCCCGACTATCTTGAACTACATATTCCAGGGCTCCCTGTAAAGCTACCTGTTGTTCTTATGTATTATATACAGTAAATATAAATAGTATAACTCTAGTGGATCTGTTCTTTCTGAGTAGAAAAATAAAGGGGGGTTGTGTGCACTGTGTACATGTTATTCCAGGCTGCAATTTATTATAATACCAGAATTTGGCAGAAGTTGATGTGCTGCATAGCCCAGAAGACAGAAGAACAAAGCAAAACATTAGGCCGTCACTGACCATTAAAACCAAAGCAGACATAACACTTCATGTGCAATAAAGTGATAAAACACTACATCTCCTCCAACTGGCATTTTGCCATCTTGATGCTGTCCTCAGAAAAGGTAACAAAAATACTGTTATGGTATATATTATACTACGGATTCACTACTTGATTTAATAACTTGTCAGTACGATCGATTAGGCGTATTTATTTTTTCTGATAACCTCTTTAACTTATTAAAAATCATTAAAATATAAAATATACTGTTGGCATTATTTGAACATAGTTCCCTGACCCAGAGTAAAGTCAGAAAAATGGATGAAAGATAGATTACTTAACAGCTTTAAAAAAATACATTATTTTTAAAATAAGCAATTTTAATCAAGGTAAACCTTTCATTAGTTTTGTTAATAGATAAAAATAATCTGTCATGCAGTGGAGTTCTTTTTTTTCTTCCGATTCTGAGGAGTCAGTACAAGTGATTTGGTCGTGTAGGTAAGATGTCTTCTGAGTGCCTGACGCAGAAGGTGTACCTGGCATTGCCCACTGAGCTGCAGACCCAGAACACACTGGAGGGATCATACTGTGTCTCCTGATCGGCAGGAAAACATCTGGCAATTCCACCAGAGAAGCTAGAGGGTTAGTCTGGTTAGTCCAGCTTGGTGTAAGGGCACCACAGACCACACCAGTATATGTGAAAAGGAAATGGTTATAAAATATTGTGAATTCATTTTTAAGAAGCACCTAGGGGGGAACATTTTAACAGAGGTTATCCTGACATACATTTTCATATAGACCCTCACTGGGGAATGAGAAAAAAGGAAATTATGATTATGGGAATTATTTGTGTTACCCTGAGGCTTTGTCTTAGCAGAATCTGTGTATTTGTTCAAGTTTAAGTAAATATAAAGGAACTCATGCTAGATCATGTAAATGGGAGACTGATGGTGGTACCATCCATGAAGAAACAGGATTGTAAAATTTGAAGGAGAAGTTTTTTAAACCTTCTGTTTCCCCCACAAACTCTTTTGCCCATAATTTCTATAACCACCCACTGGGAGTGGTCTTTTGTTTGAATATTTTTGAAATCTCATGAATATGAGCCTGGAAAAAACACATCATAAAATGAAATTTTCTCCTAATTAGTGTGTGGCATTATTTTTAATGTTTAGATATCAGTGAAAATGGAATACAATCATTAACCAGATTAAACCTCACCAGTCTTTATGCCCTCCTCAGAGGTAAGGAAGAATGGGAGGGATTTTCTGCAAAAATGAAAATAAAAATTATAAAATGAAAATGCAATCTATCTTGTGCAATTTCATTTTCAAAGTCTGTATGCAAAAATGCTGCAAAAATAAAAATGAAATAATCCTCCTCCAGCACTTCACAATGCCAGTCAGTGTCTTCTTCTCCTCAATTACCGTGAGACAAGTTCAGTTTTTAAATCCCAAATTGTGCAGTTTTCAGATTAAAACAGAAGACAAAATCTTAAATGTTCCATAAACAAATGTCCATAAATGGTGGCAAATTTGGATGCCATCATGAAAAATCCCCTCTATAAGGCAATCTCTGTTAGAGCAGTCTTAGCCACAGGCTCATTCCTCCATGGTGTGCTAAGAAGTGCCTCTGGCCGTCATTTCTGCCTGCTGCTGTCAGGCAGTTCAATGCTTCCTCCCGCATTTGGAAGTGCATTTTGAAATTTTTGCACAATATTTATTTATTTGTTTGTTTGTTTATTTATTTATTTTATTTACTTGTCATTGGATTGATTGATTTGCTGTATTATCTGTCCTGTGAGTCTGTATTCTTCTTTTTTCATGTTTCTGCTGCTGCATGCGTCTGAATTTCCCTTTAGGATTATTAAAGTTTATCTAATCTAATCTAAATATTATTATTACTTTAAATAATTCAATTTTTATTTTTATTATTTAAATATTCATCTATTTAATAGTCTTACAGTGTAACATGAATTAGGTAAAACCAGGCACGAAATGTAACAAGGACAGGCCATCAGTGTCAGCTCATTTACAAAGCAAAGCTTGCAGGCTACACTAGATGACCTAAATTGGAGGCCTAAATTTAGATGCATTTCCCCCCGAAGCAACGATACTACAACAAGTCACAAAATAAAGTCATTACCCATCCTGCCAAGCAGATATTGACCTTGTACAGAGTATGAGCTGCACAGGGCAGTTGCACATTTCATACAAACATTCTTGCTTGGGAATCTTTGCATGTAAAATGCTGGCCTTCCAAAACAACAACAACAACATTTATTTATATAGCACATTTTCATACAAAAAAATGTAGCTCAAAGTGCTTTACAAAATGAAGAACAGAAAAATAAAAGACACAGTAAAAATAAAATAAGTCAACATTAATTAACATAGAATAAGAGTAAGGTCCGATGGCCAGGGAGGACAGAAAAAAAAAAAAACTCCAGACGGCTGGAGAAAAAAAAAAAAAATCTGAAGGGATTCCAGACCATGAGACCACCCAGTCCCCTCTGGGCAATCTACCTAACATAAATGAAACAGTCCTCTTTGTATTTAGGGTTCTCACGGAAGGATTTGAAAATGATCTTTAATACCTCTTAGCTGGATATTGTGGGTGGACTGATAATCCTTCCTCATGTATTATGTATACACATGTATTATGTAGGGTGGCGCAGTGGTAGTGCTGCTGCCTCGCAGTTAGGAAACCCGGGTTCACTTCCTGGGTCCTCCCTGCGTGGAGTTTGCATGTTCTCCCTGTGTCTGCGTGGGTTTCCTCTGGGCACTCCGGTTTCCTCCCACAGTCCAAAGACATGCAGGTTAGGTGGATTGGCGATTCTAAATTGGCCGTAGTGTGTGCTTGGTGTTTGTGTGTGTCCTGCGTTGGGTTGGCACCCTGCCTGGGATTGGTTCCTGCCTTGTGCCCTGTGTTGGCTGGGATTGGCTCCAGCAGACCACCGTGACCCTGTATTCGGATTCAGCGGGTTGGATAATGGATGTATTATGTATAGAGGCATGAATTTCTGGTATACTTGACGTGAAGTATAGTGTTTTTCTGGCTTGTCAGATACTAATAATAATAATAATAATACATTTTATTTATATAGCACCTTTCTCATGCTCAAGGCACTTACAGAATATAAGAAAGAACGGCAGGGTATACAGTATATAGCATTGTACAAACCAAATAAATAAATAAAGAAGATTACGACAGTGAATTCAGAGAAAAAAAGCCTAACAGACAACATAATTGATGGTCTCGCACACACACATACAGGTTACATGAGCATCTTGACAGAGAGGTAAACTGAGAGAGGGGTAATAAAGTCAGGTAGAACTAAAAGCCTTCCTGAGCAGATGAGCTTTGAGTTGTTTTTTAAAAGAATTCATGGAGTCAGCTGACCTGATTAATTTCGGTAGGTCTGGGCGCTATACAGCTGAAGGCCCTGTCACCCATGGAGTGTAGATTATTGTGGGGCACAACAAGATTACAAGAATCAGAGGACCTTAGTGGAAGGACAGGCACATAGTGATGGAGGAAGGCACTGATGTAGTTTGCCGTGAGGTTATTTAAGGCTTTGTAGGTTATTAGTAGGATTTTATATTCGATTCTGTAAGACACAGAGAGCCAGTGAAGACGGAGCAGGATGGGTGTGATGTGCTCGCTGCTGCTGGTTCGAGTAAAGACTCTTGCAGCTGAGTTTTGAATAAGCTGGAGCTGTGATATAAGATTAGAAGGGGCACAGAGAATTTATTAATTTAGGTATGTTTACAAGCCTTAAATTTAACGCCGTTTGGCTTGCTCTCTCTCTCAGGGGTGGGGATCGATCTGTTCTTAATCTTTCTCTTTGTAAAAACTTGATTGCTTTGTATGGATTGTAATAAAATTAATAAAAATAAAAAAAAAATAAAAAAAAGAAGGGGCACCTGCCAACAGCGAGTTACAATAATCGATGCAGGATGTGATAAAAGCATGGACACGTTTCTCAGCATTAGAAAAGGAGAGGAAGGAGCGAACACGGGATATGTTACGAAGGTGAAAGTAAGAAAGTTTATTAATGTGATTTATGTGGGCGGAATAAGAGAGGGAGGAATCAAAAATGACACCAAGATTCTTTGCAGTAGAGGCAGGTCTGATGAGATCACCGCCAAGATGGACTGGGAAGAAGCAGATGATAATCATAGCTAAAAAAGAAGCAGTGGTCGCACATACAAGTTTCAATATCATATGGCTATAGAGGGCCTCTAACACTTAAAATCAGGTACACAAGAATGATCAGGGTGCTATATAGTAGCTTGGAGGGAATACAGAAACACATATGCTCATATTGTCTAATGAGTATAGCTATAGCCACATCATGTAATTAATAAATTATAAAATTAACACTAGAAGCACCACGGCCATGTTTTTCAATCTTTAATTATTTCTTCAGTGTGCGCGTCCTTGACTTTTCCTATATTGCTGCATTGTGAATGGTCATTTTGTTCATTATCATCATCATCATCATCTTCGGGTGGCTACCCATTTTGACTGTCCACCAAAAGACAGACTTCTAAAGTCGAGAACAATTATCTGCCATTTCCCTCAGTCTTATGCATTTCATCTGATTTCGTTTGGGGGCAGCCGGACTGTTTTGATAGTGGTGTTGGTGTTGTGTTGCCAGTACAATTTTATTGGGTGTCCTTGTTTAGGTACTTAGATTCTCTCTATTTTCTGAGGAGTCCTTTTGAGTCTTATGGCAGCATACGTCCTACCTATGTGAGTTGTCTTTTAATGATGATTTTCAAGGCTGCTTCTTGGTTAAGTTTTTTGTAAATTGCGTTGTTTGCGATGCAGTCAGTGTACTTTGTTCCAAGAATGACTCTTTAGCAATTTGTTGAAGCTGGCAGGCATTCTTTTGATTTGATTGTTACATGTCCATGTTTCAGTGCTATATAGACGGTTGCTCAGGAACGAAGTTTTGAACATTTGGATATTTAGTTCTCTTGATATGTACTTACTTTGCCAGATACTTTTGAGCTTTCAGGCTGTCCTTGCTTGGGCTTTTTGAACTCTAACATCAATGAGAGAACTGGCAACCATTGATCCCAGTTATTTGAAGTCATTTACAGATTTGTTCTCCTTTAATTGTTAAAGGGAGCAGTGGTCGGTACTCAGGACTTGATTAGATTAGAAATACTTTAGTTGTCCTGAAGAAAGTAATAGACACTTCTGAAAATTGTCAGTACTGTAGTCATTTCTACTGTATTAGGTAAAACGCAACTATAAACTCACCTGAAAGGACATCACAATGTTTTTTATTCAACTTTGAATACAAAGTACAAGTATGAGTATATAAACATGATGTGTATTATCAGTATGAGACAATAGAAATCATGGTTAAGGCTGACTCCTGGAGTTTTAGTATGACTCCATATATGACTCTTTAAAAGTGTTGTCGCACATGTAAATATGGGAGGCAGCTAAAGGCTCGAATGAGGCTAATTCCTTGGCAGACCAGGGGAGGGTGGAGTGCATTAACCTTTTCATTTTTTCAAAAAGTCAACAAAAAAAAACCCAGTTAATTTCCATTTATACATTTTGAAAGATTAACAATAGTTCTGTTTTATATTTACAGGATAAGGTTCTAATTGTGTTGATCAGTAGAAAGAATGAAATATATATGCATGCAAGATTTTGTATTGTAACATAATAAAATATGAAAGGTCTAAGATGGGTAGGAAATACATTTTATAATTACTGTATGTAATTACAATTTCAGTTAAGAGAGTTTTCCACTTATTCTATAAAGAAGAGATCAAACTGTAGTGAACCCAGTGTTCGTCAACATGACGTCAGGATCATTGTGACTCTGCTTATCAAAACGTTTCAAATAATGAATGGCGTAAGGACAGCTTCAGCTCCATCTGCTTGCTGCTGTACACATACATGGCACATACTTCTGTCTATTGTTGTAAACTGCAGTGAAACCAAATGTGGTCTCAAACTGTTTTTTGACAGAAAGGCTGTTGCTAATCTCATGCTGATATCTGAAGTTTTAGCATTCTTGTTCTTGATATGTACTATAATAACATTTGAAAAGCAGCAGATGATCTCACTTATACTCTGCAGTATCTGTCAAAAGATGGTCTTCTACATACACAAAGCAGACACCATCTCCCCAGCCACCCTACAGTAAATCTCATCATACATTTTTGAAGTCGGTAAAGGCTTTCCTTGGGGCTGAATTCAGTTTACATTTAGATTATGTTACTTGTTTTCTGGAAAGATGAAATGATGTTAAGATGAAAATGCTAGATAATGGTCAATATGGTGATTAAATTAAGGGAATTTCTAACCAAAATGTCGGGAATCATTTGAGTACCTTTAGTTTCATATGTGTGGCCCAATACTGTAATTTTAAACTAAACACACAGTGATCTGCAATGCATTATCAAAAAGTGTGTACTGTGCCATGTCCAATCCTTTTAAAATAAGGTTTTGTTACTGAACAGGTATTACATAAAACATTTTTAACTCATGACAGCAGAGCTTGAGGATAAGATTCAGTAAAGTCTGAGATGTGAAGAACCAGGGGAGCTTTTACACCTGCAAATGGTGCCCTTGGATAAGGCTTAAAATGCGCTAAGGCAGGGGTTCTTAATCTGAAGTCCGTGGACCCCTAGGGGGTCCATGGATGGGTTTCAGGGGGTCTGTGGGGGTCAGATAACAATTAACATTTATATTCACTATACAGCCCGATACTGTTGATTTAGAGTAGATGTTGTATTAGTAGTAGTAATGGTAGTAGAAAATAGTAATAGTAGTAGTAGGTCTGTTTTGATTTGAACAAGTGGATTGTATTTCATAATTATAATGAGTGGCCATTAATTTTTGCACAAAAAAGGAGTGTTTTTTTTTTAAATTGTTTACTTTAAAATTTAATAATACTTTGTGTATGTCATTTATGTATGTGACAATAAAATCTCGATAAATAAAGTACATTATATTCACTGCATGCAAAGTTGTGTTTATGTGAATATTTCTGGGGAAGGTGATCCATAGCTTTCCTCAGGTTCTTAAAGGGGTTTGTGACTCAAAAAAGGTTAAGAACCACTGTGCTAAGGGATAAAGGAGTCATTTTAAGTTGAGTACCCTGCACTTTACAGGTCAAGGGTCTGTCGGCTGTTAAGAGCTGATAGACCATTCAGAAATATGAAAAATAATCTCTTGTAAATGATGAGACAAACAAAGAAAGAGAGTTGGGGTTCCGCCCTGGTGACCCCGTATAATTGAAGGTTTGGAAAAATAACAAAAGTCACACAACAAGGGCGGAGACGTCTTCAGCAAATGTGAGTTCCAAAGTTAACTGAGCTAAGATAACAGATCTTTTGGTCATCAGTCCTTCTGGTAGGAAAAATTGGCTCCGGATGGGAGAACACCAGAAATTACATCAGTGGAGGTATTGCTGTCAATCTTCTGGTCTGCAGAGGGAAGAAGAGAAAAGGCACTAGCATACAGTGTGTGACATTCTGTACAATTTCTAGATCACTAAGGGTAATAAAGTTCCATCCAACCGGTTCAGAAATATTACTTTGCTGGTTGCCATCAATTAACTGGTGACTACCTGATGTAATTTCCCTTTACTTTAAAAGATGGTGCCTCGAATTTTTCAGATTTTCAATTCCTTATAAAAGAATCAAAACCAAAGTCACTTACAAGTTTAGTTTTAGTTTAGTAGAGAGATTTCCACATTAATTTGGTTTTGGACATTTTTTTTTTCATCTAAAGTCCATGTCACATTAGAAGACCTTTCAGTTATAGCATTCATTTGCGTAATCTTAGTGAGTCATTGACAGTTGATGGCAGTCCCATGAAGGCCAGTTGTCTAATGTGACGTACCCAGAACTCACTCCAACTAGTCTGGGACTCACTCCAATAAAATCAAACAGGTTTGATTTTTGTCTTTAGTCATAGGGGTGCCTCTGTGTGCATGAGAGCTGACAACCAATAAATCCTGATCTATTAGTACAATGCATATAATGCAGTTATGATAAATAAGGAACGTGAGCGTTTTGAACCTAACAAAGAGAAGATGTGTTTTATGTACTACAACAGCATGGATAAAAACAAAAACAAAAGGGTGTAAATTGCAGCTAAACTCACTGTACCTGTTAACCCTTCATGTCAGACAGCAATTTTATTGTTTGTCATAAAAAGACATGAGCAGAACAGTGCAGAAAAGTCATCACACAGTTGCTAAATTTGTTGTGCCAAGTGATATTTAGTCATCTAAATTGGTCTTGCGATGAAATCAGCAACTTCATTTGGCAAGACTGACATGCCACATGACTAGAAATCATGTATTGTGACAATTTCTTTACTTACATTAATAGGAACTTGAACCTCCAGTTCCCTTTTGGTGTTGTCTGTAGTGGGATATTGTATCTGAGGTTCATTGTGATGGAAAAAAATAACCAGGAGATGATTATATGAGCTCAGAAGTTCTTAAAAGAGAAACCAGGTCAGTAACGAAAGGGGCAAAACAACGAAACAAACAAAACACAAAGACAAAACGAGGTGCAAGGTGGAAAGAATTTTAACAAACTGAAATGGAACCTGACAATAATATTTACTTTGAGAGCTAACTAATGGTAGAATTGTCTTGGAGAATTTTATCCAACCGAGGGATAAAGGACAATCACCACCTTTATTTACATCATCACATCCTGTGACATAATTGATGCAACAATCAAGGTCACATCACGGAACCTAGCATGTTGCATAAACAAATAATATACCACAATAAAATGAATGAAAATGATAAGAAAAACATCAAAGTGTAATCACTGTACAACACCATAAAATAACCCAAACAATTCCTGCAAATTACACTAATAATTCCACTCTGTGGCAAACAGAAATGAAGTTACCGGGAAGATATTTAAGTGCCGGCTTTAGCCACAGTTCCTTACTTCATCAGCCCACTTAAATGTCTGTGTGGATTCTTTCCATTTTTAAAGATAATTCTTGTAACTGATATTGTTGGTCTTGGTGCCTTGTTCTCATTTATGTGTCTGGTTTACTCCTTTTCAATTTCAGAACTGTACTTAGGTCAGGTCAAGACTTTGGATTTGATTATAAGTTTGGAAATAATAATATCAGTTTAAATATTGGCAGTGTTAATCTGACTAAGTATGTTTGTTCATGAATCAATTTAAAATGAGACTTTAAGGTTATGTTATTGTTTTTTATTTATTAAATTTACACTCCCCTTTGCCCCTTTTTGCTCCTTTTCCTTATTGCTTTTCAAGATCTGTTGTTGTAGTTAATTATAGGTTTTGGGTTCCTGTTAGGGAATAATTCATAACACATATGGTCACCTTAGCAAGCACTGATGCTAACCTCACTGGGGTAATGCTAACAGATGTTTTACAAAGAGACCTGAAATGGTGGTCTTCATCTGTCTAGTTCTATAACTAACTTGTTCCAAAATACAGACAAACACAAAATTGTAACTTTCAGTAAAACTTGATGGGGAAGGACACAAAAAGAGAATCAAGCAGTTTTATGAAAAGGATCAGGAAAATAAAACTCCCAAGTTACATGCTGCAAATCACCTTTTTTAAGTATCAGCCACTGCTATGCCACATATCAGCACTGACAGGAAGC
Source organism: Polypterus bichir lapradei (assembly GCA_026402145.1). Lineage (NCBI taxonomy): Eukaryota > Metazoa > Chordata > Cladistia > Polypteriformes > Polypteridae > Polypterus > Polypterus bichir. Next base: position 66,463,556 of record JANRMT010062819.1, read on the forward strand.
ACCAAGGAGAACCTGTTTGCGAACGCTCACATGTCTGAAGGAGTACATTTTTCTCATTAGTTTATTGATTTTAGTGTTAATCTTTCCCATTATGCAGCAACACCATGTTTGTTTCCTATGGGTGCCATCTTTTCAGTGGTAGACCTTGTGTTCACATCTTTTATAAATGTTTGCTCTTTTTGACTACTTGTTTTTATGATCTCTTGCTCTCGTTTCTGACTACTGATTTTTGATTATATTTTCTGTTTATTTGAAAGACAGGAATGAGTTTGAGTTCCATCCTTACTTGGTCTTTTGACTATATGTATCTCCCAGTCCTTTTCATTAAAAATATTACTATCACACTCTAAGTCAGTGCAGAACCTTGGACCATTAAAATTTGAGACCCTGAGATGAAATGCTTATATTTTAAGAGTAATGTGTTAGAGTTTAGTGTAGCAGACTCTAAAGAATGCAAAGTCTGAGCTGGCTACAGAGATTTATTACAATCTATGTGATGAGACTGTGCACTTGGCCATAGAGATACAGAAGCACAGCCATTAACGCAAAAACTAAGTACATGATAGAAATATAGTTCAATTTGTATTGCTTAGTATTAGAGAGTTGTGTTTAGGCAGCCAAAGCCTCTGTAATAATGTGGCTAATGTACTTTCAGTAATTAAAAGAATTGAAATTACTGATATGTTTGATAGCAGGGCTGTAGAGAATTTTATTAGTACAGCTATGTTATAGATGCTGGAAGTGACGCCCATCCCTTTACAATTCAGACCTAAGATTATTTTATTTGGCCGAAATAGCTCAGTTGGACTGCGGTGGGTTGGCACCCTGCCCGGGATTAGTTCCTGCCTTGTGCCCTGTGTTGGCTAGGATTGGCTCCAGCAGACCTCCGTGACCCTGTGTTCGGATTCAGCGGGTTGGATAATGGATGGATGGATGGATGGAAAGCCCATTGGTAAGGGTGTGTTAGTATAAATGACCCTGTAATAAAGTTACAAATAGGATTATTTCATCATGAATCTGTCACCAGCTTCTTTTATGTGTAAGCATAACTCATTGATTAGTTGACTCTATAAAGACATAAAAAATGGAGCCCCTGATTGTTTTCAATTCTGCATACGGATACCCCTAGAAAAACCCCTGGTATGTTTTAAAATGAATACAGTATATTACCTGCTGATTATGTAGAATATCAGGATATACAGTAATCCCTCGCTATATCGCGCTTCGACTTTCGCGGCTTCACTCTATCGCGGATTTTATATGAAAGCATAACTAAATATATAACACGGATTTTTCACTGCTTCGCGGGTTCTGCGGACAATGTGTCTTTTTACTTTCTGTACATGCTTCCTAAGTTGGTTTGCCCAGTTGATTTCATACAAGGGACGCTATTGGCGGATGACTGAGAAGCTAACCAATCAGAGCACGCAGTTAAGTTCTCCTGATTGAGAAGCTAGCCAATCAGAGCACGTAGATAAGTTCCTGCGTGCTGAATGCAGTGTTAACCAGGAAGTCTTGTCTCGCTCATTCAGCATCAACGTGTTTCGCTGTGTAAAGAGTTGTTCTCTTTTGTGTTTATCTTTGTGCATAGTCAAGCCCTTCATTATGGCTCCAAAACGATCTGCTACTGCTTCAGGGGCTGTGCCCAAGCGCCAACGAAGATGTTAACGATTACCGAAAAGGTAAACGTTTTGGATTTGTTGAAGGCTACGATTCTTTTTATTTAATAAGTAGGAAAGGAATATAAGATCTACGGCCGCAGTGTCCTTTTAACCAGAGTGCAAAACGAGTTGCAAGTGGATGTAATAAGGCAGTAGTCTGGATGGAATCTGCTTTAGGGATTTGGATTGAAGACTGCCAGAAGAAGAACAACGGCAGTGCTACACAATTGCCTGAAGTGGCTCCTTTAGTAGAGCTGTAACGCTCTCCTTTGTTGTGCAGTAAAATTAAACTCATTGTTATCGGACAAGTCATCGTGTCATTGTTGGTGAGTAACCATAATTAATTTTCTTCTTACAGTGCTTAGTACATGTACGTACGTTTAGTGTCACTGTACACACATTTACTGTATACTATTTTTCTTGCATTGTACGTATTTATTGCTGGTGGCCTGTCTATCATAATGGCTGTAACATATGTGATATTGGAGACACTCAATATCTTTAAAATAATATTTAGGTTTTACTGTATATAAACAGTGTATTTATATACATAATTTCAATGAATCTTACCTAATATCTAAGAGAATACAAAGGGATTATGCTGTATAACTCTGCGGGGAATATTTATAAACAGTGTGGGAGAGTTTATAAGGGCTTAAAATATATAAAAATAACCATACAAACATATGGTTTCTACTTCGCAGATTTTCACCTATCGCGGGGGGGGTCTGGAACGTAACCCCCACGATCGAGGAGGGATTACTGTACTGTATTTAGTAAAGATTTATCTCTAGAATTTCCCCCACAATGGATGTATGACTACCCCATTCAATTACTTGCAGATGCTCCATTACCTAAAGAGAAAAATGTTGCTCTAATGAGTAGAACTTGAACCTTTGGAAAATTATATACAGGAAAACTTGCAGAACGGATTTATTGCTCGTTCTAATAGTCTAAAAGGAGTGGGTTAAGGATTTAAGACCATGTATAGCCTACCATAAACTAAATAAGTGACAGTAAAGAACAATTATCCTCTTTCTCTTATCTCTAGTATGCTCAGTCAGGTCACCGTATCTAGTGTTTTTGCTAAATCTTAGATCTTCAAGAGAAGGAGATGAGTGGAAAACAGCATTCAATGCAGTAGATGAACATTATGAGCCATAATGGTTAGCCAGCGCTCCAGCAGTTTTTCAGTCATCGAGACCTACAAACACATAAAACACATGTAAAGGAAGCGTTGAGACTTTCGAAACATCTGTTTACTGATGCACCTACCTTAAGGCACCCTGATTCATCTTTGCCATTTATTGTCCAGGTGGACGCGTCAGGATTTTAGCAATTAAGTTAGCATTAGAAGAATGGCAGAATTGGCTAGAGGGAAGCAAATATTCTTTTGTAACTTACACAGACCACAAAAGCTTAATCTGTTTGCAATCTGCTAAAAGACTAAATGCTTGGCAGGCACGATGGGTGTTATTCTTCATACTGTTCATAATGTTTATCTTTACCATTTCCTATTGTGCTGGAAATAAGAATGGTATGACTGATGTATTGCCTGTTTATGTGATCCTGATAATTGTTCACCTGATCCTGAAAACATCATTCTTCGAGAAAATTTTTAGAGGTGACTTTTATCAAGTTCCTCCATCAAATTAAGGAAATATCGCCACTTGATTCATCTGCACAGGCTTCAAAAAAAAAATTAGGTTCCTCTAGAATGTTGTGAAAATGTTTTTGATCAGGCCCCCGCTTCCCCTATGTCTGGTCATCCAGGCATAAAATAAACCTAGGCAACTCTCAAGAGATATTTGAAAATATGTACAGCATACAGAAACAAATGGTTATGTTGTAGCCTGTGAAGTATGTAACCAAGCTCAATCTTCACCTCCTGACCTATCTCATCTATGGGGTGTCAGTTTCTATGGACTTTTCCACAGATTTGCCTCCCTTCAAGGGTTTTACAATCATACTTGTAGTGGCCAATCAGCATTGGCTTCAAAGACCCCAGTATAAGGCCTTTAGCTTAGTGTAACTGGCTTCAACAGAATGTAGAAAGCCTTTCCTTGTATGTTTTTATTTGTAACCTTTGAATGTAACATTTCTTTCATAAAGTGTATGCATTTGTTTCAACAGACCATCCTGATATGAACAGACTGATGAAGACATTCCTTAGGCAGGAAGAGGGCTCATCTGAATTTAAAGATAACCTGTACCAAGTAGCTTTTTAGCTATACAGAACAAAAAAGGTTAACTGAGAATAAAAACAACTTGTAGCTGTTATATTTCTTGGTAAACCACTCTGTCCCATCTTAATAGATGGAGCAGTATAAGAATGAACTAATAAAATGTTTCTTTTAGAAACTCAGTCTGGAGAACCTGAATAAAGCTCATGACATGTTGTGTCTGAGCCCAGACCCTCCACTCCTGTTCAACTGGACAACAAAGACTTCTCCCTCTGAACATTTTTAAATATATCTTATAGATTTTGCTCTGCTGATCACAAAAATCACAAAAAACACCTTTAAATTCTCTCATCAAATACTGTTCTATTGCAATTGCGTATTTTTGTGATTTCCTCCCATATTCTAAGTATACATTCAGAGTACAACAACTACAACTGGAACATCTGTGGTGATCTTAAAGTAGCGTCACTGCTACTGGGAATACGGCTCGGATATCCCAAATACTGTTGTTTCATTTGTGAAATGAAGCATTTGGTTCCAGAGCAGAAAAGTGCGGCACGTAAACCACTTGACCCAAAAAGAGATTTTTGCCTCCTGTTAATATAACTCTTGGATTGATCAAAAATGTAATAAAAGCGATGAACATGGAAGGTGAAAGATTTTGATATTTGAGGCAGATGTTTCCACAAATAACTGATGTAAAAGATATAAAAGATATTTTGTTTTGGTCCACAAATGAAAAACCGTTTGAAGATCTGCTAGTGAGGCTGGAAGAAATCGTGTTGCGGTCATTCAAGAATGCTGTTGAGAATGTTCTTGGCAACTGCAGAGCACCAAACTACATCCAGCTGGCTGACAACATGCTTCAAGCATACAAAACCTTGAAATGCAACATGTCACTAAAGATTAATTTTCTGCATTCATACTTGGATTTCTTCCCTGCTAATCTTCATGTAAGGAGTAGTGGCTCTGAGGCTAGGGATCTGCGTCGACAATCAGAAGGTTGCTGGTTCGAATCCCGTAATTGCCAGTAGTGACTCTACTCCATTGGGCCATTGAGCAAGGCCCTTAACCCACAATCTGCAATTACTCTGTCCTGGATATGACGTTAACCTACATCCAACCCTGCAAGCAGGTCATCCAACTTGCAGGGAAAACTGTTGTGGCGCTGGATTGACACCTGTTGCATGGCTGTGTTTGGGTCCTTATTTGGTATCCTGAGGTAGTACGTCGTGTATCAGTGCAGGCTCCCAATCTCCCCCTCTCTCTCTCTCTAATCTCTGTGCAGTCAATGACAAGCTTAGTGAATGGGTTCACCAGTACATTAAAACAATGGAAAACAGCTTTCAGGACAGGTGGAATACATGTTGGTCACTGAAATGAGTGGCATCAGATGCCAAGTAGAAGAAAAATTTGAAGCAAAATCATTTGAACTCAATTGCCCTAATGCAATGTGTGAGCAAAATAAATTAAATAAAAGTTATTTTTCTGTTTCTTCAAATTCCCACATGATATTGTCAATCTGAAATTACATTTTTGTTCAGCTTTGACCTACCTATCAAAGTCATCATTTATCAGGAAGCAAAACTTTTCAACGTATTTGTTGTTTGGTGGTATCTAACAACAATATGGAGAAAAATGGCCCTGCACTGACTAAGACAAAGGTGACACCTCATAGCCGGGGCCTAGTGCCTGATATTTTTTAATCTGAAAACTGATGGCAACAGTATTAAAAATTCAGTCCTAGATAGCTCTCCATACTACACCACAATGGGACAAAAGAGAACACAATGTTAATGGTAAAAAAAAAAAAAAAAAACTAAAGAGAGATCACCAGTTAAAGATCGCACCAAGAATTTTCTGTTCAGCTCTGATCTTCATGCTATACACAAAAAATAACACTTGAGACTTCATATAGAAGAACTTCGTGGTGCATTTATGGCGTGATCTGTTCTGACAGGCCAAGGAGACCAAACCCCCTGAGTCTTCAACAGAGTATATGGTATAGAAATTTGATCAAAGTCTTTAATATAAAGTCTCAAAAGTACTAAAACTAAATTCTGCCTAAATAGTGAAAGGTGAACTGAAGGAAATTGATATGATCAATATTCAAAACTGAAAAAAGTGAGATTGTGGAATAAACATCCCAGTCATGTAGAAGAAATGGAGACTCCAGAGTCATTTAAGGATTGCCTAGATGAGGTATCTGGACAAAATAGCCTTTATCTGAACAAGCCTGATGGATTAAGTGACTTCACATTTTGGAAAAAAAAATCTGGCCCAATTATGTTTTAAATACTCATTTAAAGCTGGAAATATTTTGTGTTGTGGTTACATATAGAGTGTTTAAGATTTCTGTGGCTTTGTATGTCATTTTTAAACATTAAGCAGTCATCAGCAGTGGATAAATCATACTTAGGACATGATGTTCACACAAAGTTCCCAGAGATAATTTAATTGCAGCAGTGGTTTGGATCTTAAGGAGAGTTCAGAGTTCACAATGATTTTTATTTGCTTTTGTAATTCTCTTTCAAAGCATGCTGCCAATATTTAATCATATTTGTTTAACCAAGTAAACATTTTCTACACTTATGAGTTTTGTTTGTGCCAAATGTACAGAATGACATATTATTAAAAGTTTGACAAGAATGTGAAGAAAACTGGTAGATGAACATCATCATATGTGACAGAGCACATTTCACTATTCTATAAATTGTTACAGCATACCTCCAGAATGTTAAAGTTTTTGCTTTGATAGACTTGGAAAGTAAATAATAGTATACTGCTGTGAAACTAGTCAGAACTTCTCACTTCAATAACCTTGTCAGTTTCACAATACCTTGGGTTGACTTTCATTCTGCATCATCAAAAATATGGTAAGAGAAGGTGACTGAAATTTGGCACATCTTTACAGTGCGGGGTTGGTCTCGTCCGTTACGGGAGATAGACGTCTGAAACAGAGCTCCGTTAGCAGCGGCTTTATTTTCTCTCTTATTTCTTATTATCCCGAGGTATCCTGTATTTACCCAACCCGAGGAGTTTCTACTACAGTATATAAACATGAGTAAAAAGAAAGGGGTTCAGAAAGAAACGGAAAGGAAACTTAAAGCTACATTCAAGTCTAGACAGACATCAAGCCCAAGTGCAAGGTACGGCCTTTCAGAGACTGACCTGGAACAGGCAGGCGAAAGCACAGACTTCCCAGGAACCCGCTCCACTGCATCATCTCCAGTCGAGAGCAAAAATGGGATCGAAGGTGCAAATGATGCAGGTCATGATACCTCACCAATTCCAGAAGATCACTTGAAACTAGAAATGGCCTTTCAGTCCGTGCTTTCATCTACTCCTCACGAGCCGGAAGCATCGGCTATAACCGGGGTTGCCACTTCACCCGCGGAGCACGAAAGCCGAAACGATTTGTCCGAACTGAAGGAAATGATCACAATATTGGCCATGGCCATGGCCATAGGTGAGCTTAAGAAAGACATTCATAAAAATATGAAGAAAGAAATAAGTGGCTTGCTCAAGAAAAATGAGAAGCTGCAAAATGAGACAAACAAGAAGCTGCGGCTAGAGCTGCGGCAGGATAATAAAGACTTGGAAAAACATATATATAATCATTTGATGCAACCTTTAAAGGTATGCTGGGGAAAATTGAGGAACACATTCAGGAAAATGCGTCTAAACTGAGAGAACTTGCCAATCAACTGGAAAACGTTAAGCAGACATTCATGACTCGAACTGAAACAGTGGAACATTCTGCATCTATTGCCGATGGAAAAGCTACAGCTGCGAATTCCGAATGCAAAAAACTCGGAGACAGACTTGTGGCTCTGGAAGATGAATGCAGAAGGAATAATATTAGAATCGAAGGTCTACCTGAGAATTGTGAAAGCCCAAACCCAGAGAAATTCGTAGCTGAACTATTCTCAAAAATGATTGGAGAAGACTTTAAATTAAATACCGAGATATCAGCAGCCTATTGCATAGAGGGGTCAAATACCTTTATACCTAGGTCTTTTATTGTCCACTTCAAGAGATTACAATTTAAGCTTGATGTAATGGCACTTCTCAGACACAAACAAGAGATTATATTTGAAAATCACCACATTAGTATTTTCCCTGATTTTTCACCCTCAACAGCTGCTAAACGTGCAGCTTTTTACAACATTAAACAGGGGTTACGGAAAGCTGATATCAGATACAGCCTGTTGTATCCTGCCAAACTGAAAGTGGATATACAAGGCCAATATTACATCTTCTCCAGCAAGGAGGAAGCAGAAAAGGAATTAAGAAAGCTGATCCCGACCCTTTTTTGAAAAACGATAGTAAGTCGCATCCTGTCATGGCATGGCAAGAAGATATCACCTACTGCCTGATCCACTTGCAACGATACGGGTACCATAATTATACATCCTTTTCTCTTCTCTGACACTTTTTGTTTATGTTTTAATTACAATTATAGGCATATGTGTGGAAGAAATTAAAGTAGGTTTTTTTTCTGTTTTTGTTTCTCTTCTTTTTTACTATTCTAAAGGAGACTGTTTAACATCATACCCTTGGTTTATTGTTATTATTGCATTAGGGTTTACTATGCTTATCCAGGACCACTTTTTAACACCATTCCCTGGGTTTATTATTTTAATATTTCAAGACTGTTGAAGTTTATATTTTCTGCATATAGTATTTAGACTTTATCAGCAATAGATATCTCTACTTTTTAATTCTCAAACATCGCTGCTGGGGGCTTGTTTTTTTTTGGATGTGCTCTCTCTCTAGGTATGTCAGAGGACCGGGACTTTGTGAAGTGGGGTCCAGCCTCATGTGGGGAGGCAAAAAATGGGGGGGGGGGCTTTAAGGGGGAGAGAGAAAGAGAGCAAGCTATATCTAATCTATCTTTTTAATCCTTATAATTATAACTTATAAAGTAACAATAGGCTACATGGCAATAACTCGTGGGAAAATTGGAAATTAAGGTTAAAGCTGTCTCGCTTCCAGTTAAGACAACAAAATGACATCAAAAATTCAGAATCAATGCCTCCATGATGGAACAGTTAACTTTGTGAGTTGGAATGTTAAAGGCCTAAATCACAAATTAAAGAGAAAGAAAGTATTCTCTCACCTAACAGGTTTAAACGCTAAAATAGTATTTTTACAGGAGACCCACTTACTAAGCAAGGATCAGTTCCGGCTGCAAAAAGACTGGACTGGTCAAATGTTCCATTCCAGCTTTACAAAGATAACTAGAAGTGTGGGAATTCTCATACATAGAACTGTCTCATTTGTGGTATCAGATGTAGTATCTGATCCTGAAGGGAGATATGTGATTGTCATGGGCAATTTATTTAACTGTAAAGTGATTTGGATAAATGTTTATGCACTCAATGTCGATGATAAGGAATTCATGCAAAATGTATTTGCATCCGTTCCCAATGTGAACACTCATTAAATTATAATGGCTGGGGACTTTGTGTTTTAAATCCACTCTTAGATAGGTCTCCTGTCACGGGGGGATGACATTTAACACTGCAAAGACAATTACACAGTTCTTAACTGTCCACAACCAGACCCCTGGAGGTTTCTAAACCCAAACTCAAGAACATATTCCTTCTACTCACCAGTGCATCATTGCTACTCAAGAATTGATTATTTCTTTATAGATAACAATTTCTAGCCTACGATTAAATCTTGCAAGTACATCGCTATTGTTATTTCCAACCATGCCCTTCTGATCTTGGAGCTAAAATCATTATGCCCCACACACTCATCTCGCAGATGGAGGACAGATTATTTCATATTTTTCCCACAGAAATAAATTAGAAACCATGAACGTATTAGAGCTAAGAAGCGAAATTACTAGATTAGATGAAGAACATGCCAGGTGTCCAAGTAAGGCTCTTCATAGGAAAAGGCAGGCTCTGCATTCAGAGCTCAACTGCTTAACAACCAAAGAAACTGAACAACTCATTTTTAAATCAAGACATCATTACTATGAACATGGACAGAAAGCTAATAAGCTCTTAGCTCAACAAATCCACAAGCAAGAAGTTCAGAATGCAATCCCAGCAATCACCAACATGAACGGAGATAAAATCATTGACCATAAAAATATAATGCACACATTTAGAGACTACTATAAATCCTTATATTCTACGGAGTTTAAAGAAGACAACACACAATCTAATGCATTTCTGGAAGTGTTACAGATACCACAAAGATACTTTTAGTGCAGAGGAACTGGATAAACCTCTGGCGCTCTCAGAATTACTAGACGCTATAAGGTCACTTCAAAGTGGGAAAGCAGCAGGCCCTGATGGCTACCTTGTAGAATTTTATAAGAAATTGTCCAATCAGCTAGCTCCCCTCTTATTAGCAACATTTACAGAAGCCAGAGACAATCAAATTCTACCTCAAACTTTTCGCCAAGCATTAATTACCATCTTTCCTGAACAAAATAAGGACTTATTACAATGTGCATCATACAGACCGATTTCACTTCTAAATAATGATGTTAAGATCAAAAATCATAGCTAGAAGGATGGAGAAAGTGCTGCCTTCGGTAATATCACAAGATCAGACTGGATTTATTAAAGGCCGACACTTAGCTTCCAATCTTCAATGCCTTTTTAATGTAATATATTCCCTAGCAAAGTCAAACACCACAGAGATATTATGATCGTTCATGCAGAAAAAGCATTTGACATGATTGAATGGAACTACCTTTTCACTACATTAGAGAAATTTGAGATTTATGAGATAAAGGGGATTATAAGAGAAGGACTGGAACAGAAAATTTTTCTATATTTCAGACCCACAAAATACTGTGGCAGCAGTATTAACAGAACTTACAGAATTTCGAAAGATCTCTGGTCTCAGAATTAATTTGAATAAAAGTGTACTCTTTCCAGTGAATTCTCAAGCATACAATATTAGATTGGATACCTTTCCTTTTATCATTGCAGATCAGTTTAAATTCCTAGGGGTAAATATTACAAGCAAACATAAAGGTCTTTATCAACAAAAGTTCGCCGTCTGTATGGAAAAAATTAAGCAAAACTTACATAGATGGTCAACCCTTCATCTCACTCTAGCTGGAAGAATGAATGTTGTTAAGATGAATATTCTTCCTAAGCTTCTGTTTTTAATTCAAAATATTCAAATATACATCAATCAATCATTTTTTAAGCAATTAGATTCAGCCATAACCTCATTTATTTGGAACTCAAAACATCCACATATCCAAAGAGTGACCATACAAAGACCTAAGTCAGTAGGTGGCATGGCTCTACCTAACTTTCAGTTTTATTACTGGGCAGCAAACATAAAAGTTATAAAAACCTGGACACAAATAGATGAACATACACAGGCTTGGTCCGCAATAGAAATAAAATCCTGCAGTACTTCTTCATATTCCCTGCTTTGTGCCCCAATAAATGCAAGTTATCGCCAATATACTAATAACCCATTTGTGCTTCACTCACTCAGGATATGAAACCAGTGTAGGAAGCTTTTTAAGATGGAGAATCTTTTATCTGTGGCACCTGTGCATGAGAACCACCTTTTTCAACCCTCTGGAAAAAATTTGGGATTAAATTACTTAGAGATGTTTATATAGACAACATCTTTGCATCCTATGAACAGTTACATTCCAAATTTAACTTTCCAGCAACATATTTCTTTCACTATCTTCAAATTAGAAACTTTGTTAAACAGAACCTGCCCAATTTTCCTCATCTCACACCTTCCTCCATGCTGGAAAAAATATTGCTCAGTTTCTAGGACTCAGACAGCATTTCTGCAATATATGAAATTATTTTACAGTCCCTCCCTTTCACAGATCCAAGAGGACAAGAGGAAGATCTCTCACTCAACATCTCAGAAAAGGAGTGGAAGGTAGCAATGCAGAGACTTCACTTGAGCTCCATATGCGCAAAGCATACAATTATTCAACTCAAAATTACAGTATATATCGAGCACATCTGTCTTGCTTAAAACTGTCCAAAATATTTCCAGGGCAAGATACAACCTGCGAACGCTGCAATCAAGTCCCAGCCTCACTGGGTCACATGTTTTGGGCCTTCACCAAATTAACATCATTATGGACAAAGTGCCTTTCAGACAGCCTTGGTGTCACAATCCCTTCTAACCCATTAACTGCTGTGTTTGGTGTTCTTCCTGATGGGCTTAAAGTGGAGAAAGACAAACAAACTGTGATTGCCTTCACTACACTATTGGCACGCAGACTTATTTTGCTAAACTGTAAGAATCCTAACTCCCCTTTTTTAAGTCAGTGGGTAACTGATTTTTTATACTATTTGAAATTGGAAAACATCAAATACTCAGTTAGAGGATCTGTACAGAACTTTTTCAAAACCTGGCAGGATCTAATCAGTAATACTTTAGAATAAGCTCTTAAAGCACTGAGGAAGTAATTCTCTTTGCATTTTTTTAACTTCTCCATTCAACTTTATCCACCTATTAAACTCATCAATTTATTTATTTTTACAAGCTTTAAGTTTTACTCCGTTGGCCATGCTCTCTTTCTCAGGGGTGGGGATTGATTTGTTTTCAGTCCAATTTTTTGTAAAAAAATGATCTATTTGTATGGAATGATTACAATAAAATCAATAAAATTAAAAAAATATATATATGGTAAGAGAAGGTGACTGAAATTTGGCACTGGTTGGTACTGGTTGTCCCAGTTATGAACTTATTTAATATTGGGAAAAAATTACAAGTGCAGGAATATGTTTTGCTTGCTTTAATTTGTGACTTATGCGGTGTCAGACATATTTGTTATGGACTGAAAATAATGTGAGCTGTGATGGTTTTCTGAGTGTGTGAGATGAAACACTTACTGGTACCTCCTTACAGGTGTTTGATGGACATAACCTGTGTTTGAGTTGTTACAGCGCGATCTTCCATTGTGCTCTATGCTGGATTGAGTTCTGTTCCTGTGATCTGTTTTCTATGCATTCTCAGACATATTTTTTGTGAATGAACATATTGTGGGCTTTGTTTGTATTGTAATCATGCATTACCTTCCAACCATGTGAAAATAAACACTTAAAAATATACACGCAAATTAAAAACATTAAATAACTGACTTCATTTCAAGTTAGCTGGACCTCTGTGATGTTTAAATCTTGATTCTTATTAAATCATAACATAACAATTTAAGCTATGCCAACTCATATATTCAAGTATATCTAGACCTATGTTATTTATTAAGCTTTATAGAAATTAAAACTATGAGTAATGAAAGTCTTAAATAAACTAAAAACTGAATCATATATTGAAATAGGTAGCTTCAGCATGTAAAGAGTGCCATCCATACCCTCAGACAATGTAAGTGTTAAATATTAAAGACTAATGCCCATACCTTTAATTTTAAAGTAATCTATATTACCAATATTTACAAAAGTGAGTTTTTGGAATGATCCAGGTAAAAAAGAGATGGACAAGTCTGTGGGTAGAAGGCAGTAATATATTTCTTAGGTCATAAGATAATGGTGGAAGGGTAATCATGTCCATTAGGAGATTATTTGCACCCATTAAACATAAGAAAACATTGACAGACTTTACAAGTCAGAGGGTAAGAATGCAACAGGTAAGACCAGGTGACTGATATGCCTTTTGGGTCAAGGCAATGCAGGCTGATAAAGGGACAATTATATCCATTAGAAACTTAGCAATGTTTATTAGGCATTAGAAAATATTGGTGGCTAGGCAAAAAGTCAGAAAATGATGACAAAATTATACAGAGTGAGGTAACCATATGATAAGAAATTGTAAAAAAACACAAGGTGCTGCCAAATGGTGCTCACTTCCTTGAACTGAGACAGATTTTGTGCATCTTTGCAATAAAGTCTATCCTCCTTGCCCATCCTGAGACTCTGAGTGTTTGATTTGAAGCTAGAGCAAGTCCATTCTCCACAACAGCTTTTGAACTCAAAAAACAACAAAATCACTGACATAAAATGTTTTGCGAGGGTTGCCGATTTTAAATACTAAGTTCAGTATTGCTACTGCAATGTGACATTTTTCTAAAGTTGAATACATGAGGCAATGAAAACTGTACATTATCAAATTGTACCATGTAAAATGAACAAGGCAGATGACACAAAAAGGTTTGGGATGGCCACCCCTTATACTGAAAAATATCAAAAGCAAACACAAACACATCTTTACAGAGCAGATTTCAAAACAGAACTAATTAAAAAAGTGATTCTAGATTCTTAATTATGGTTGAAATAGGAATGGGATGGATCTGGGGGGGTGGGGGGTGGACAGGAAATGAGGTGTTCTGTAGGCGAGTTCTGGAATGGATATGACACCATCAGAGAGAGACTGAAGTGATGTCATCAGTGGGTGGGCCGGTAGTGATGTCATTGGGAGGCATATTCTTCGGCTGGTCTACAGAGGGACAAAAGGAGAAAGTGATAACAGTGCCTTCCCCTGGTCCGACTGTGAAATAACACCATTGGAGCCCATCAACTGTCTCCTATGCACATGTCTGTGACAACCTTTATTAACTTTAATTGTGTAAGAAAAATATAAAAAAAGCCTTGTTTTATAAATCAAAAGTCACAAATATTAAGACTACAGTCAAGTAAAGAAGAAGTCCATGTTCTCTCTGACCTTCCTTCAAGTTCACTGTCTTTTGGTATACAACCAATAAATGCCAATTATAAAATAATTAACATTTAAATATGGCTCCTTAATAAACCTGCTTAAACAAATAAAACATAAAAATGTACATTTTATTAAACACCTGTTTATTAAATAATCTAAAGGAAAAGTCTTACCACAAGAAAATTCCATCCATCCACCCATTTTCTGCCACATATCTGGGTCTGGGTAGCTGAGGCAGCATTCTAAGAAAAGATGCCAAGGTGTCCCCTTTTCGCCACTACCATCTTCCGGAGAATGCCCCCAGCCAACAGAGAGATATAATCTGTCCAGCAAGTCCTTGGTCTACCCCAAGGTCTCCTCTCGACTGCACATGCCTGAAATACCTCCCCATGGAGGTGACCAGGAGGCATCCTGAACAGATGCCTGAACCACTTCATATGACTCTTTTCAAAATGGAGGAGTGGTGGTTCTACTTTGAGCGTCTCCAGAATGTCTGCGCTCCTCACTATGTCTCTAAGGCTGGCTCAAACAACCTGGGAAGAATGGTCATTTCTGTTGCGTGTATCTGAAATGTAGCTCTTTTGGTCACTACCCAAAGCTCATGGCCATAGGTGTGGACAGGAATGTAGATTCACCAGTGTAGTGAGAGCTTTGCATTTCAGCTCAACTGCTTCTTCACCAAGACTGAATAGTACAACATGTGCGTGATTGTGGACACTGTTCTGATTCGCCTGTCGATCTCCTTCTCCCTTCTTCACTCACTCATGAACAAGACCCCGAGATACTTACAATTCTTATACAAAAAACAGAGATGCAATCCTGAAGTCACCAAACTGTACACCCACCACTCATTAGCTGTGTGTAGAAATTCTGTCCATAAAAATTATGAACATGAGACTGACTTACTGCTAACAATGCAAACTAAGCTTTGGAGAATGATTAGTCTGCAACAGAATGCCCCGTACCCCATACTCCTGAAGAACCCTCCACAGGATGCATTGTCATATGACTTTTCCAAGAAGCACAAAAAATGCATCATCTATAAATATAAAATTCTTTATTGCAATTACATTATCAACATTATTACTAATCTCAGTTCAAGAATTTCAGATACCTTCATGTAATTACTTTATAAGCCTTTTCTAATTTTGCCACCCACAATCAGCTGGCAACTAAGGTACATGTGGTGGCCTATTAAACTAAATTTGCCACTTAAATGACAAATTCTATAACAGAGTTAAATACAAGCTAAATATACCATCTTCCAAGTGCCCAGCTGAAGTTCAAATATTATAACTTTTACCTTCTCTTGCAAGAAACTTTCCTATTTGTAAAAATTGCATTAAGATGGGGTGGAAAGCTGCAGGTTTCTGTTCAGCCACTTTCTTTATTAGCAACTAGTTACTGCTGCTAAGGGAACCTACTTCTCTTGACTTAATTTTAATTGACTTATGTTTAAAGATTGAAAACCTTAAATTGTTCATTTTTTAAAGAAAAAAGTGAATATCTGACAAATATTGATCTGTTCTGGTCTACAAAATAACAGAAGTAGGGGTTTTGAAACTTAAAGAGCAATACAATTATGGCAATACCTGTTTTTGAAACTGCTCACTGATTGAACGAAAACAGCTACTGTTGGCCCTGCAAGATCTGAATACGACATGTCTATGGTAAGATAACAAGAAAAGCTGAATTTGTTTGAGATCTTCTTAGTATTGTAGCACAATTCCAGATTAAAATTTTTACTCCTCACTAATACTTTTTTGGTGAACACACCCAAAACACACAATTTTAACCACAGGATTCTTTTGTTCCTCATCACCCACTGCCTTCCGAATCTGACTTCTCAAGGTAAGGTAGAATGGCTCCTTTTATCTCAGACACAGGAGTTCTTCCATTACTAGGACATGGTCCATTGGAAGCACTTCCGAGTCAGGTGGAAATTTCACTAAGCCAGGATTGTAATCCTCTGCAGCACACCCTGGAAGCACCCACAGAGCAACCCAACAGGGCTATACTCCATGACCCCAGTTCCCAGCATGCTAAATGGGTACCAAAGCTCTGGGATGTTGCCATCTAATGTATTGGGAGAGAAAATATTCAACCAGTCATCATCTCCCCCGGTCCTCCCACTGCACTGGCTTCCCGGATGAGTAAGGTTCCCTGTTCAATAATGGCAGTGATGCCAACCTACTGTATGTGTGCTGTCATTACAGTACAAAAAGCCTCAACCTCAACCTTAACAATTCATTATAAGCTTGCCTTAAATGTTTGTGATATAAACAATTTTATTTTTTAAGTTTCTACGAATTGCTTTCACTTGGGATTTTTCTAAGTGCCCTGTTCCCCGCACTAAATTTTCGCAGCTAATGGGTAGATAGATAGATAAATGTGGTACAGATGTCCAAAGAGTCCCTTTTGTAGCTTATAGTTTTCTGCATGGTTTCAGATATTAAGGTGTTTGAATAGCAAAGTATCTTGAAATCTGGTTGAGTATAAGTAGGTAAACAGTTGAAACTACAACCCTTATCATTTTAGTATATACTGCAGAATTTTCAACATAATTGATATGTTCAGCTAGAAAATGTACAATTCCCTGGAGAGTCACATTGTAATGCCTAACTATATTGTATTCACAGCATTTCTTTGATTAAAGAAAGACAACAGCCATACCACATGCACATCAGAAGAATTTCCCACCTGAAGCAAAGCACGCTTGGGCATGACCAGTACCTTGATGGGAGACCATCTAGGAAGAGCTTGGGTTGCTAGTGGGAGAGGTGCTGGTGAGGCCAGCAGGGGGCACTTACCTGTGGTCTGATTGTGGAACCCAATGCCCCTGTGCAGTGAGGGGGACAAGTCAAGTCAAGTTGGGGAGCATGCACTGGAATAGTGCGTTGCCGCACCCACTACATGGCGAAACAACTCGGGATCCCGGTTGGCAACCTCCCAGGCAGACATGCAGTCCAGTCCTACCCTCCGGAAATGACCCTTCGTCTGGCACAGTCAGGTGTTACGTGGGCGATCCCTTGGCCTGGACCAGCCACTAGGGTCCCCAATAATGAGGATCTTATGAGCCGGATCACCCTTGGGGAAATGCGCCACATGGCCTTAGTGCTATAACTGATGCTCCCTCACAATGCAGGTAATGTGCCTCATTCAGGACTCCATGAGCAACCGCTCATTTGACATAAAGTCAAACCAACGGTACCCAAGGATTTTCCGGAGAGAAACAGTACCAAAGGAGTCCAGTCTATCGTCTCAGGTCACTGGATAGCGCCCATGTCTCACAACCATATAGCAAGACAGGAAGCACCAGGACTCTAAAGACTTGGACCTTCATCCTTTTGCATAGATATCGGGAGCGCCACACACCCCTTTCCAGCAACCCCCCATGCTCTCCCAATCCGTCTACTGACTTCACAGGAGGAGTCACCAGAGACATAAATGTCACTGCCAAGGTAAGTAAACCACTCAACAAGGTCAACACTCTCTCCGCAGACAGACACACTGCTGATGGCCGTGCCAAGAGGTCATTAAAGGCCTGGATCTTGGTTTTTATCCAGGACACTCACAAGCCCAGACACTCAGACTCCTCACTCAGTCTCTCGAGTCCCCCGATCAGGGCCTCCATTGACTCAGTGAAGATCACAGCATCGTCCGCAAAGTCAAGATCCGTGAATCTTTCTTCACCAACAGATGCCCCACAGCCACTGGACCCCACGACCTTGCCCAACACCCAGTCCATACAAGCATTGAAGAGAGTAGGAGCAGAACACACCCCTGATGAACCCCAGAATCAACTGGGAAAAACACAGAGGTTCTGCCTCCACTCTGCACAGCACTCACAGTACCAGTGTACAGGCCGGCCATGATATCCAGCAACCTCGAGGGGATCCTGTGAACCCTCAGGATGTCCCACAGGGCAGCTCGATCAACTGAGCCGAACGTTTTGCAAAAATCGACAAAGGCTACAAAGAAACTCTGCCAATATTCGCATTCGCAATATTCGCTATGAGAACCCTCAGTGGCAGGGTGCGGTTGATGGTAGACGTCTTAGCTGTAAAACCAGACTGTTCCAGTCGCTGGTAAGTGAGCAAGTGATCGAGGATCCTATTGAGGATGACCCTAGCAAGGACCTTACCTGGCACCGAGAACAGTGTTATCCCCCTGTAGTTGCTGCAATCCAAGCGATCACCCTTCCCTTTCCAGATAGGGATGACAAGTCCCATTTTCCAGTCAGTTGGGATGATGCCAATCTCCCAAATGGAAGCAAAGATTGCTTGCAATGCCAGGAGGACAGCCTTACCACCAGTCTGGAGAAGTTCACTTGGATACCACAGATCCCTGCAGCCCTCCCCCCCCCCCCCACTCAGCTGGTTCACAACCTGTGCAATCTCAGTGAGATTGGGGGGTTCACAGCTAATTGGAGGATCAGCCTCAAGAACTTTATATTACTTTAAGCAGCTGTTGAGGGGTACACTGTGCTGTAAAAATAGCACCTTCCTTTGGTTGAGACATAAAGCTGAGATCCTAACTCTCTGTGGTCATAAAAGATCCCAGGGCATCTTTCATGCATAGCAGGGTGTATCAAGATGTCCAGGCTACATTGCCCTCTACGGCCTAGTCATTCTGGCCCCCTAATCATCCTCTATCTATAACTGGCTATATCTCTCACCACTTCACCACCTAATAGCTAACGTGTGGTGAGCGTACTGGTGCAAAAATGGCTACTGTCCCATCTTCCCCACTCACTGTGTAAAGTGATTTGAGTAGTGAGAAAAGCCACATATTAATGTAAAGAATTACTCTTATCGTTATTATTATAACTGGACAGAATGTGCATGGCAGCTGTTGTTTTAAAAATGGAATCAGAGATAAAGCGAGGTCAGAGAAAGCCAGTTAAACTTGTTACCAGGTGAGCATGAATCTAACAGTCTAAGCCCAGAATGTAAGACAAAAAAATCATAGTGAAAAAACTGGAGCAAGAATAACGTATGTAGCTGAGCCAAAACATAAGATTTAAATTGTCAGGGACAGAAGGAATTTTAAAAACAAAATGCCTTTCAAATGAATGAACAAACACAATGCTGAGTCTTGTTAGTGGATCCAAACTAGGAAGATCATGACATCCAAGGGACTGACCTTGAACTCTGATGTCACCCCCTAACAAAAACATAGCAACACTAAAATCCAAAAATGCCCATAGAAATAAACAAAATGGTACCATGGGATAATGCAAAAATAACTAACATAAGTAAAGATGAGTCAAAACCGAAAATAAATAAGACCATTGGATATCTAGGTTTCAAAACCTTACAAAAACGTGCATAAATTGCTAGATGTGCTACATGTCTAAGGCAGGTTGAAATGTAAGTAATCAATGTAGTCCTTAGCGTTAATGTTTTCAGTACACCACACATATTGAAATGTATTTTGTATGGCCAAGCACCTGCTTACTTATCGAACTTATATTTATTTACAGTCCAGAGTGCACATTAAGATCTCAGGATGCCGGCCTGCTTATGCCTGAATAGAGCTGCTGGTTAGCTGTGCACACTGCATTGCTAGTTATTAGTATTAAAATATAAATAATATGATGTTTATAAACTGTTACTAATCGTATTCTGCTTTTCTGCTCGGTATCCTCGTGTGGGACTTGGTGCCACTGTTCTACTATCAAGTCACTTGCCTGCCTATGGAAAAGTCATCTCTGATAAAGGAGCACTGGAATCATCATACAGAAAGGTCTTTTCATCAGATTGGCCGTCCCAGCCTTCACTCAGCTGTAGAATGGCCAATGGGGGGAAGCGGCTTGTTGATTGAGGTCTCCAGGGCTTGGACTGAGTCTGGCTTCTCTGACTCCTTTTCTACAATGTGCATGTGGCTCTGCCATTAACTGATGGTCAGATATGCTTGTTTTTGATTTATTGGTTTATTAGTTTCTACTTTGTTTTTGATGAATTTGACCAAATCTGTATCCTTATATGTAATAGTTCTGTATTTAGTGAGTGGTATAATCTACTGTATTCCTCTATAGAGGTTTGTACTCTTGTATTTCTGAGGTGGCAATGATAGGTTGGCCATCAAGCTCTGTGTAGAGGATTATTTGTGTTCTTTTTTGTGTATAGTATTTACCCCATTTTTTGACACCCACTGCAAGCCAGCCTACCTGGAAGGGGGGTCTCTTTCTGAATTGCCCTTCCCAAGATTTCTTTTTTCTGGGAGATTTTTACATGTTTGGCTGTCAAAAAAGAGGACCTGTTAAAGCCCATTGAGGCAATCCTTTAGTGATTTTAAATAAATTGTTATCGTTGTAATACATGTAACACATAATTACTACAAATGTTTGTGATGCACCATCTGTTGGAATTAGAGGGACATCACAACTAGACAGACACAAAGATACATAGACATGCATATATTTATCCTTTTATTGAGCTGGCTATTTAGAGCCCCAGGAACTGTTAAGAAAAATTAAAAATGAGAGCAAATAATGACAAATACAGTGATCCTTCATCGATTGCGGGGGTTGCGTTCCAGAACCCCCCGCGAAAGGTGAAAATCCGCGAAGTAAAAAGCATATGTTTATATGGTTATTCTTATATATTTTAAGCCCTTATAAATTCTCCCACACTTTTATAAACATTTTCCGCACAGTTATACAGCATAAACCCTTTATATTCTCTTAGATATTAGGTAAGATTCGTTGAAATTATGTATGTAAACACACTGTTTATATACTACGCACAAACGTACGTGTCATATATCTTTGAGGAGTTTTACTTAATGCGTAATACAGTTTTAAACACATTGTAATTGATTAGGTAATATAAAAATAAATGAAAAATCTACAACATGTAAATATAAATAAAACCTAAATGTTATTTTAAAGATATCGAGCGTCTCTGATATCATATATGTTACAGCCATTACAATAGACAGGCCACCAGCAATAAATCCGTACAATGGAAGAAAAATTGAATAAAATGTGTGTACAGTTACACTAAGCGTACGTACATGTACTAAGTACGTAGAAAATTAGTTATGGGTACTCACCAACAATGACATGACAACTTGTCTGATAACAATGACATAAATGTTACTGCACAACAAAGGAGAGCGGTACAGCTCTTCTAAAGGGGCCTCTTCAGGCGACTGTGTAGCACCATGGTGTAGCTGTTCCTTTCTTTCAACATATCCAGAACTTTTACCTTTTTGGCAATCATTAGCATCTTCTGTTAGCGCTTGGGCATGGCCCTGGAAGCAGTAGCAGGAACAGATTGTTTTGGAGACATAACGAAGGGCTTGACTACGCACAAAGATAAACACAAAAGAGAACAAAAGTTAACTCTTTACACAGCGAAACACGTTGATGCTGAATGAGCGAGACAAGATGCTGGCTAACGCAATGCAGAATCAAACGCTGCTCTCCGTTGCTGAGCCAATCAGCACCCAGGAACTTAACCATGTGCTCTGATTGGGTAGCTTCTCAGCTATCTGCCAATAGCGTCACTTGTATGAAATCAACTGGGCAAACCAATTGAGGAAACATATACCAGAAATCAAAAGACCCATTGTCTGCAGAAATCCGTGAAGCTCCGAAAAATCTGCAAGATATATTTAGATATGCTTACATATAAAATCCGCGATAGAGTGAAGCCACAAAAGTTGAAGCGCGATATAGCAAGGGATTACTGTAGTATCTTTTTGCTTTGGTATTGAGATATAGCTATGTCACACACCATGTTCTCTCATTGAAACAGAGTTGCAGAATTATTTTTTTATTCATGGAAAATCAATATGAAGTTATATTTGTGTTCAGTTTAAAGTCTATCATAATCACTAAACATTTTCAGGGAGGAAAAATGTGTTGTACATTGTAACTTGGGTTGAGTTTAAAAGGTTTCTTCTGTAATTTTATTATACAGCCTTGGTTAGCTACATGCCAGTATGTGGAATAGTTGTTCCACAACTTAACAATCAGGAGCCTGTTTTTAAATAAATAAATAACTGAATGGCTGGTTCGATCTCTGTGGGTGTGCATGCTTATACAGCTATGGGAGGTTGGTGAGGTAATTGGGGTCGAGGTACACCTGCATGTGAGGGTGCAGTCTGTCTCAGTTACTTCATTGGCTTTCTGTACCGTATGATCTGAGGCACTGCACCTACTGAGGCATATAAGGGGGAGATGGCACGACAAAGAGGGATCCAAAAAATGAGAACGGGAAAGAGAAATGATGGAGGTTAATGAGCAGAGAGAAGGAGGGCAAGAGCGAGTGAGCCGGTGCTAGAAGAAAGGAAGCAGGCAGACTGGAATGGAGCCCTGGGAGAGAAGCATGTGGCAAACTCTTGAGGAGATGGTGGGTTTGTCTTGTTGAGCAGCCTGGAAGCAGGAACAACCAACATACTAGAGAAGGTTTGTCGCATAAGTCTGGGAAGGCAGTGGGAATTAAAGTGGAGGCTTAGTGGCACCCCATGTAACACCATGGGATGGGCGGCAGGGGCATGAGCAGGACAGAAGGGTTACTGCGCCTGTTGGATGACGTCTCTGCAAGATGTGAGATCTATCAGTTTTTAAAGGTTTGCATCAGGGCTCAAGTTTTATGGACAGCTTCCTGCCATCTACCCATTGCTATGTTTGTGTGTTGTATCCTCATCCACTGGCTCATCCCACAGGTACGTTATCAGCAGTAGCAAGTTAAAGAGGCTTCCAGAAGGAACCTGGTAGCATGGTGCTGACCCGCACCATCACACAGTAGTGGTCACAATGTTAAGACATAACATAACATTTTAATCCAATTTAGCATCATGGGGGCCTGGATCCTATCCTGTCAGTATTGGGTAAATGCATGTCATATTTTTTTGCGCTAGGTCTTTCATGAGAACTGAGAGGTCGGCAGCACTTCTTCTGTTACTATCTTTACATTTTAATCTAAAAATACTTTAAATATAGGTCCAACTGCATTAGCTGTAGACCTTTATTTTTCCATTCATTCATCCAATATTGAACCTGCTTAAATTAATTCAGAGCTATTATTATTATTATTATTATTATTATTATTATTATTATTATTATTATTATTA